>OZ010798.1:145499183-146124183 GCA_963932465.1 Maratus speciosus | reverse complement strand
TCAAATTTTTTGAAAACGGTCATAGTCAACATCTTTTGGGGATTTCTCTAAAGAAGAGTCATTTTAATGAAGAACAGATAATATATCTTCCCAACGATTTACAGGCATGGCATCTGCTACTAAATGTTGTCGATTTTCTGGAGACAACATTTAGTCGACCGATGTCTAAAGCGTAAATCCACAACAGACATGACAAGACTAATGCCTAAAAATACTTCCATTTCATTTACTGTAATTTATTTCATTTTTGTGCGATTTGATAATCTATATCTATTAGACTCAAATGCCATAATTTACAAAGTTCGTTATCAAACATTGTCTTGAACATCTGAAGTGGTGTTTTAGCAATTAAAACCTTATTTTTCGGTTTCAGTATATTTGATGGATGAGCTTGCGGAGCAAGTGTTTTCTTTACCCATTCTCATTTCTAAACACGTCAAAATTATATTTTAAAATTTTCCCTGTTCACACTCATGACGTCCACTGAGTAAAATGTATAATGTTAATGCTGTGCATGGTGTCCACTATAGTGGACATTATGTAAAACCTTTCATAAAATAAACAAAAAAAGTATTTTTATCCTTGTTTTTCTATTGTCTATTAGGCCAAGACATTTAAAAACAATAATTAATGAACAAAGTATAATTTAAATAATATTATTATAGGTTTAGAAACATTTCAGTTCATGCTGAACAACTTACTGGCATTCTGATGAGACATACATATTAATTCTATCTCTAGAAGTAAGTTAACCGTCTTGTGGCAACATCTCGATTTTTTCACTGAAAGCATGAATGTCAAAAAGTAGCATAAGCTTTAAATAGGAACTGTGAATGATATAGGTTGGATAAGAAAAAATTGGCAATTTTGTCCACTGTAGTGGACAGTATGCAACAAAGGGTTAAAATGCACTTGACACGATGTTTTCCCATTGGCCGTAATGTAACGGAATACTTTTGGCTGTCCCTGTTAATGAACTATAAATACTCTTTTCATTTCGCTTCATTCTCAATAAGGATAATGCTATAGTAAATGTCAATAAAATATTAAAATACAGAGTATATTCACTAGTATATTCTCGAGAGTTTCAGAACGGAAGGACAGACAGACAAACCGAAATCATAAACATGTTTTAGCTATGTTGGAAAGTGTTAAAAAATGGATGTCCAACATACAGAAATACCGTAATTTAGTAAAAGTTAATTTCATAGATTTTATAGTTATTTAAACAGAAATATATGTGAATTTTATCTTAAATAACATTATACACCTTCGTTGTAATTGGTAACAAAAGAAAGTTATTTGAGCTTTACCGTGCCTGTCGACAGCTGAGATAATTATTTAAACCATTTGGGAAAATTTCCGCGATTCGTTACAAAAGGCATTTGTTTCTTCCTTTTATCTAAAGTGAATCATTTTAATTACAAAAGATGAGAAAATTAATTTCTTTAGAAAAGGTAGGCAGATAATAATCTAAAGCATTCTATTGTAAATGCCAGATGGCGTCCAAAATATTTTATGCCGCACAATTATAATTTTTATACATAAACAGCGTTTATGTGTTTTTTGTTCTTTCAAAAATAAACTAAATTATGTAAAGGTAAAATTAAGCTTCATCTTTATTTTCTTTTTCTAGAAAGTTAATACTAGATTTTGATTGCGTAACCGAATTTCTTCATTTTGTCAGATACGCAGACGCTATTCACACACATGTATAACGATTTTGACTTTCTTTATGATTTGAATTTAAAAAATATAATAAAAAAGTAATATAGCGTCAATTCGGAATATTGTTTAATGATCGTCTGCATCTCGGAAATATTCTTTTGGAAATGCCAGATGGCGCTCAAAATATTTTCTTCCACACATTTATAACTTTTACAAATAAACAGCATTTATGTATTTTTTGTTATTTCAAAAATAAATTAAACTGCATTAAGTCAAATTAAGCTTCTTCTTAAATTTATAATCTCGAATTTTTTCAAGAAAGTTGAAACTAGATTTTGATTGCATAATACCGAATTTGTTCATTTTGTCCGATATACAGAGGCTATTTATACACATGTGTAACGATTTTGACTTTCTTTATGATTTGAATTTAAATGAATATAAAAAAAACAATATGGTGTCAATTCGGAACAGTGTTAATTATCGTCTGCATCATAGAAGCATTCTTTTGGAAATTCCAGATGCCGCTCAAAATATTTTCTTCCACATAATTGTAACTTTTACATATAAATAGCATTTACGTATTTTTTGTTATTTCAAAAATAAATTAAACTGCGTTAAAGTCAAATTAGTTTCTTCTTAAAATTATAATCTCTAATATTTTCAAGACAGTTGAAGCTAGATTTTGACTGCATAACCTAATTTGTTCACACACATGTGTAACGATTTTGACTTTCTTTATGAGTTAAATTGAAATAAACATAAAAAAACAACATGGCGTCAATGCGGAATAGTGTTTAAGTATCGTCTGTATCAAGGAAGCATCCTATTGGAAATGCTAAATGATGACCAAAATACAGTGGCTCCCAAAAGTATTTATGCACTTTAGAAATTTATAGTAAAAAGGCATTTCCCTGGAATTGAATTCGAATATGAAGTCCAATATTTTTCCACATCAACTTTATGTTATTCTAAATAATGTTCAGCATTTCTTTTTATTATTGACTGTTTTCCTTTTTATATAAAAACGAAAAAGCAAGGACGCAGAGAAAGATTACGCCACAAAAGTCTTCGTACACTGAAACATTTTCGGATAAATTCATAATTTAAATGATCGTCTGTCGTATTATTTTTATTTTTGCATTTTGGGGAAATTTAAGAAATCGTTTAGCTTTAATTTTTGCTTGCTTTCTCAGTAATATTCTATTTATTATTTAATTATGGCTCTTAGTCGTAAGAAACAACCAACAGCATTCAAAAATTGATTATCTTTCATCATAGTAGTGGTAAATCAGTTCAAAATATTACTAAATTAGTTAATTTAATCCATTCTATGGTGCAGTGTGTGATAAAACGCTTTAAAGAAGAAAATCGGATCGAAAACAAGGCAAGAAAAGGTCGTCCATCAAAGTTAACACAACGTGAACAGACATTTATAATTAGAAAAATGGTAAAAAATCCACGTTTAAGTGCTGTAAAAGTTGATACAGAATTTAATGAAAAATGTTCTACTTCAATTTCACCTGAAACTATTCGACGAGTGCTGATAACAACTGCATTAAATGCGCGTTCTGCTCGTAGAAATTTTTTTGTTAGTGGGAAAAAAAGAAAGCTTAGCTGTCAAGACAGAGCTCATTGGAGGACAGAGTGGAGATCTGTTGTGTTTTCTGATAAAAAAGAAACACAACAGATCTCCACTCCGCCCACCAATGAGCTCTGGCTTGACACGAAAGGTTTCGCAAGGCTTTGTCGCAAACGGCAATGGCTTGAAGTCAGTGGAATGCACGCTAGAGGGCGCCTAGCTCTGAGCTGTTCTTGAAGTAACTGATTTGATGTTTATAACAGTTCGTTGTGTCACTGTAATACCAACTGCAGCTCGAATTTTAACTTTTACAAATAAACAGCATTTATGTATTTTTGTTATATATATATATAAAAGCCGTTCTCTGTGTGTATGTCCTTTATACAAATCTTTAGTTTTTAGCGATTTGCACGAAACTTGCTGTACATAGGCTTAGAACGTGGAATAGATCCCTGTCACCTTTAAAAAATCACCAGACCAATATTTATACCTTTTTCTATCATCTTTCATAATTTAACATTATAGAAATATCTCATTTTAAATTTTCAAATTCAATAGCTTCTTTCCTGTTGCCACTCATCTAAAAAAACTGCTCAATAATTTTAAAAAAATTGATAACTCGAGTACATTGTTTTATTAGCCAATAAAAATTCAGACTCGACTGCTATATTTTTACATTTTTGAAATCGACGTCATTGATAATCAGACTAGTCAGATAAGTCACACTAATCAGAAAATGCACATTTTTCATATATTTATGTAAAAACTTTAACTGAGCATGTTTTAAAATGACCTTAGAAGTACTTTAGTTGAATGTTAAAAAATCTATTTTAATGAAGTCGTTTCAATATCAAGAATCAAATAAGGAAAATGATAATAGTAAAAAAAAAAAATCGTTTGCTAGATATGACGTCAATGTCATCAATATAATTTCAAACTGGCTCTAAAAACTGGATGCTACAATTTATTCCCTATTTCTTTGTAATCTTTAATTATATCATTTAGATAAATGTTTTAATACCTGAAATGCAGTGATAACATTCTACGATTTGTATCGAATACGGTTATATAAAATACGATTTTTGTACGATTTATATTAAATAGAAATTATAGCTACTATTTTTTAGGGTAAGCTTTTTTTCTTTTTTAAACAAAATTTCATGACTGACAGACTTTTTTGTTAGACGTTGAAATAATGGGATGCATGATGTTTAGAGATCAAATTGCAGTAAAAGCGTAATTTATGGTACGGTTAGGTTGTTGCCACCAAGAATATGGTGCTAGGCGTTACTCATAGATATGTCTTTCCTTCATAATATTGCATTAATAGCAAACGGATATATCTTTCTGAATTGGGTTACAGGTATATTTAAAAATATATCCGTGATTGAAAATTAATTTAAAATGGATAAACAATCCGTAAATTGAGATAAGCTTTTCAAAAAAAAAAAAAAAATACTGAAAGTACTTTTTGTATTCTATTAGATTTTGGAATAATCAAATGTGCGATGTTTAAAGGTCAAATTGCAGTAAAAGTTAAATTTATGGTTGGGTTAGGTTGTTGCCACCATCAATATGATGCTAGAGTTACTCATAGTTCATCAATGTCTTTACTTTATAATATTGCATTAAGAGCAAACAGGTATATCTTTCGTAATTGGGCTGCATGTAGGGATGAGATTTCCACGTTTTTGCACACCGGTATATTCTTAAAGAAAATGTTGTTCTGTGAAATCAAGAGAGTGTCCCGATTAAATGAAATATCATTTACTCTAACAAAATACTGGTGTGAAAAAATGCGGAAATCTTATCCCTGGCTGCATGCAAATCAAAAATATCCATGACTGAAAATTACTTTAAGATCCATTCACATGAAAAAATTGAGATACAATTTTCAAATAAATTTCATTTGACAGAAGCTTTTTCTATTCGACAGTGTGAAAAACGAAATTGTATGATGATCATAAGTTTAAAAAAATTTAGTAAAGGCAAAATTTATGGGTTTAGGTCATTGCCATCATCAGTATAATGTCACAATTGGCATTGTGTTTGTAGTTTTATATATATATATATATATTCTGAAGATGACTCAATGAAAGAGCCGAAACATGTAAATTTTTAATATTTTTAATGTTTTTTATTATTTAAATGACGCTTTTTAAGCAAATAATTGTACTTTAATATATGTTATGACATTTGTTTGGAATATACATTATTATGGTATAGTTAATAGTAGACGCAACTATTTTAATTATATTTCTTATCGGTCTTTTAACGATTCGTGGACGGTAATGCACCAATCTCAGTTACTGTCACTGCCGTGTTATTTCATTTTAATGTATTTTACCCTGGTGGACCATTATTATTGACACGAGCGAAGCCGGGTAGATCTGGTAGTTTTAAAAATAAATTAAACTGCGTTAAGTCAAATTTTCTTCTTAAAATTATAATCTCGAATTTTTACAAGAAAGTTGTAACTAGATTTTGATTGCATAACACCGAATTTGTTGATTTTGTCCGATATACAGAGGGTATTTACACACATGTGTAACGAGTTTTACTTTCTTTATGATTTGAATTTAAAGAAAAAAAAAATCGCGTCAATTCGAAGTAGTGTTTAATTATGGTCTGTATCATGGAAGCCTTCCTTTGGAAATGCCAGATGGCACTCAAAATATTTTATCCCACATAACTATAAATTTTACATATAAACAACAGCATTTATGTATTTTTTGTTACTTCAAAAATAAACTGCGTTAAAGCTTAATTAAGCTTCTTCTTAAAATTATAATCTCCAATTTTTTTCAAGAAAGTTAAAACTAGGTTTTGATTGCATAACCGAATTTCTTCATTTTGTGGAATATACAGAGGTTATTTACACACATGTGTAACGATTTTGACTATTTTTATGAATTGAATTTAAATAAATATTAAAAAAACAATACGGCGTCAATTCGGAATAGTGTTTAATTATCGTCTGCATCATAGAAGCATTCTTTTGAAAATGCCAGATGCCGCTCAAAATATTTTCTTCCACACAATTATAATTTTTACATATAAACAGTGTTTATGGGTTTTTTGTTCTTTCAAAAATGAACTACGTAAAAGTCAAATTAAGCTTCTACTTAAAATTATAATCTTTTTATTTATTTATTTTTTTTTTCAAGAAAGTTGAAACTATTTTTTGATTGCATAATCGAATTTGTTCATTTTGTCCAATATATAGGGGGTATTCACACACATATGTAACAATTTTGTCTTTCTTTATGATTTGAATTTAAATAAATTTAAAAAAACTAATATGGCGTCTATTCGGAATAGGGTTTAATTGATGTCTGCATCATTAAAAATATTGTTTGCTTTAAAACGTCGCTGGAAAACAAACAATGGATCGATGTCTATGTAGTTGCACTTTACGAAAAGAAATACTCCTATACGTAATAATTAAGGACTTTACATTGTAAAATCGAATACTAAACAAAATAGAGGTTGCTATCCAACCTACACTTTATTCATAAATTTAAAGATGATGTAAAAATAAAAACACATGAATAAAATAAGACTCAACGTTCCGGTTTAATCTTTAAAACCATCTTCAGGAGTAAAATTTTTCATGAATAAAAATTGGCAGGAAATAATCTACATGCTACATCGTCAGTAATTAAATTCAGATCGGAAGAAGCAACGTAAAACATAAAAAATCCTTTAAAAACAACTCAATGGCGCCGTATGTTATCCAAAATGATTAACAGAAGGGATTGCTAGAAAAACATGGAAACATCACAGTTTTTTCTAAATGCTAACCCAGGTTTCTGGAAAAAGAAATGAAATCTTATTGTTACATATTTCATGGCTCCTTAAACGAATTACCATGGATTCACGAATAACAGCTTTTTCTATTATTCGTGAATCTGTGGAAATAACAACTTTTTCTATTATTGATGAATCTGTGGAAATAACAGCTTTTTCTACTATCCATGAATCTGTGGAAATAACAGCTTTTGCTATTATTAATGAATCTGTGGAAATAACAACTTATACTGTTATTTTCTTTATGACATGTTTGTTTTTTTATGATACCTCACCGTTCTTTATACTCTCTGCCCATCGACTGAGTGATATGCATTCATTTGTAATGTAATGTAAACACCAATGCGAAACGTTATCATTTTATAGTGAGCGGAGTATTACCTCCATTTCTTCTTAACCCCTTTACAGGCGGCACATAATTTTAAACAAAATTTGCACCAGATTTTTTTTTTTTTTTTTTTAATTTTTCGTGGGAAAAAAAAAAAAAAAAAGTTACAAACTTGCTTTTCCTCATTTTGAAATAAAATTTTTCGATAATTCCGATGCGAATTCAACATTACAGAAACACAAATGCTTGCTCCTGAATGGGTTAAACAGTGGCGTAAAATGAGTTGTAAGTAACAGGTCTCCCAAATGGTCCGCTAACTGAATGCCAATATTTTTTAATAGACAATTTCGAGGTGGATTTCTACAAGATATGCGCTAGAATTAATCTCCAAAGATTTGGCTTCCGCAAAATTTGCAGGAATAATCTAAAAAGAAATTTTTTCTAAGCAAATACTAGTATTAAAAAACGAACTATTTAGGAGCCCTGAATTAAACATCGACCTAAAAAGGTTTCTAAAACCAAAACCGAATTTCGGTAATCCTCCTTTTTTAGGCAGAAATCGAAAACGAAAATGCCCCAAAAAAATTTTAAGTAACTAATACATACATAAATATACTTAATTATTAATTAATTATACATGTGTCCCAAGTTGGCTCTGTGCCTCTGACCAATTTCTTTTTTCATGTCAAACAAAATGTAATTAATTCATCAACGACACAGAATAATTTTCTAATTATACGAATTTCATCTAATTAAAAATGTTTTAGATAGTTATACATACCTCCATTTATCAATTATAATGATTTTTGTAAATGATCATCTGTTATAGTAGAACTCTTTCAAAGAGTATTCGAAACACTTTTGAGGTTTCAAACAAAACATTTTCTATTGCTGTTTAGTCTGCAGCTTTTAAAGAGCACATGAAAAGCGTCTTCAAAGTTTTGACATATATGTATTGCTTGCTTTATAATTTGCACTCATGTCTTGAATCAGTCATAACTGATAATTATAAACAGTGAAGTCCAAAGCAATAAGTAAAAGATGTCTCATTTAAGACGACACAGCTCAAATCAGTGAGTGATGTTGAAAATTTTCGAAAGATTTTTAGAATACAGATAGTTTTGGTCCGGCCAAATTTTCGACAGCATTTACACCGAAAACGAATTTTCGGCGAAACTCTGATTTTGGGCCGAAAACGAAAGCGAATTTCTCTCGATCTCTACTTGTGATGTAGCGACGTAAAAAAATCACTGAAAACTGTCTCAACCAACAAATAACCATATATGGTAATACATAGGATGCATAGTTTTAAGGGACCCTCTATGGGGATACCACATGTGCGCGTACCACATTAGATACTGCAATTTGTCTCGGCTTGAAAACTCATAATGTTTTAGACAGCGTATTTAACGCCCAAATATATTACGCCTAAAAATTTTGGTTGTATCTAAATACTTCTATTTGGGGCTGTATAAGGTTTCCATACTTCAATACCATCTATATATTGATGATTTTAAATTGTATAACGTCGCCATAAAAAGCTCTTAAAAAATATTCTGTTCCCAGGCTGATTTAACACTAGAACTACCGGAAATTAGAGACAAGTTTTATACAAATATTTCACACCAGAATTTTCATTTCAAACAGTTTAACTTTATTATTTAACATTTTTCTTCTTTGTATCTTTTAAACTTCATCAAATTTCTGGTTTGAACTGAAACATATTCATATGGTAGCCAAAATGACGGCTCACGGCAGTGCTAGTGTTAAGCAATGAAAAGGCAAAGTTTAGGGCTGAGTTTCTTCAAATTTGACATGTGGAATTATGTAGCACCGCCCCAAACTTCGCCTTTTTCCTTATGCATTTTAACACATATATTTATTAATATTTATATAAGTACCGACTTCATATCTCAGTGATATATGTTACATATGTGCACAAATAAAATGTTTATTTGTTTGGTTTTTTTTTTTTTTTTGGGGGGGGGGGGGGGAGGGATTGCTTCTGAACATGTTTTATTTTTTTTATGTAATCGTTATTTGTCGCATTGATTACTGAAAGAAAATTAAGAATAAATAAATAAATTCTAGTCTTTATTGCCTTTACAACAAAATCTTGTGTGCACGAGCGCATAGTTGAATTAGAGAGACAACATGGTTTTGACTGCCGATAAATATAGAAATCTGGTAAACGTACATGCATTGTTTTGATTGGTTGATATGATTTCAACCCCTTAACGCTCGAATTAAATTACGGTTTAAAAATTCAAATTGCTTATTGGCACCACTTTTATGAAAAAGAAATACTCATGTTATTTAATGACAAGTAAAACGATACTAAAATATAGCCAATTTTACTATTTTATGAAACTGGTGGGAATCAAATAATCTGAGTAAAAGATACAGCCCGAGAATATGATGGAGCGAGAATTAAGGGGTTAAAGGTCTTTGAAGTTCTACAAAATAGATAAAATTATAATACAGTATTAATAGATAAATAATTGTTTACCATATTACGATAGTGTTTCAGAAAACTTTCATCTGTTTTGAAATCATCTAGCATTGGAGTTTCTTTTAAACTGTTAAATAAATTGAGTTCTTTTTTAAATAGCCACAAGTTTAAATATGACAAAACAAAATTAACCGGTGTTGTATGTATGATTCCATGCACTAATTGTAAGAACGTATATAGGTGAGACAGGAAGATCAATGGAGATACGACTTAAGGGGCATATCGGCAAATTTAAAAACGGCAAACTAAATTCCAAATTAATACAATATGCTTTTGACACGGACCATACCCCATCTTTCGCAAATTCGTTAATTCTGAAAAAAAAACTGCAACTATTACCATTAAAGTATTTTCATGGAAGGATGGTTCACTAATCTATACCAATATACTTTGAACGAATCAGGTTCGATTCCTAATGAATATTTCTTGTTTCTAAACGAATAACTTTAACTTTGACTGAGTCCAGAGCTGTTCGATGTTATGTTATTGTTGATGTTAGTACTGATGAGGCAATGCGATGCATAGCGAAACGTCTACTTTGTATCTTTTTAATTAAATATTTTTATCTATATTTTTTAATTTAGTTGCTTTTTTAAATGTATTCAAGTCTGTTAAAATGTATGTGAACTTAAAAATAGATAAAGGCGGTTTTAAATAGTTTTCCCCTAAATTTTTCGAAAATATTGCATCTTTTTCTGAAAACTTCATGGATATAAAGAAATCTGCTCGAAATAATTAAAAAGTCCTAATATCTAGGAAAGCAAAACACCAGTGTTTTCTTTGGTTAGGGTGCATGTGATGCGTTACAACCACTGAGCTCCATAACAGTACGGAGAGCTAACTCACCGATCCGCTTTCTGCCGCGACTGCAACACACTTTCAACGCGCGTAAATAATGAGTCCTGCCCTTTTCTTAATATTAGAAACACTTTTTTTAATGTTTTTCGCATATTTTTTTACCCATTTTGGTTTTCCAACACATTTTTATATTTTTATGAGCAATACTTTACAAATTTTTCAATTTTAGGTAGATTTCGTAAGAAATACTACCTATTGCAGTCGTTACCATGGTGCGACTTTTGAAAAATTCTTTCATAACTTTTCATTATACGACCCCAGGAACCCAAAACCACCCCCACCTAAAAAGTTTATATATATATATATATATATATATATATACATGTATGTATGTATGTACTAAATTTTGTCCGCACGATAAAAGTCGCAATTATGCACGGATCGTCTTCAAACTCGCCAACAACTTTGAGATGGCTAATATCTCGGCGGGGATTGTAAATGGGCAAAATCGGCCCAAGGGATTGGAAATGGGGAGGGTTCAAAATTTTGAATACCGTCTTAACATGATTCTGATAAAACCAACTCTTTCACAACAATGACAGAAAGAAAGAAATATTTTTCGTTATAGCAGTTGCCAACAATTAAAAAAACCAACAAAATTCTCACCACAACAATTGCTTTTCTACTGCAAAATTTTCACGTGAAAATTAATTAAATAAAGTTTGACGAATTGAAAACAAATTGAACATTACGTCATAAGTTTTCTAGAGCAAGATTTCCACATGAAAACTCAAAATGAAATAAATAGTTCGACGAATTAAAAAAAAAATCAAAATATTGCGTCATATTAGAAATATAATGGACCTCAGCAGGTGAATATGCAACGTCATGTGAGTTTGAAGAAACGTATTATAAGATGATAAAAACCCGACTATGAAAATATTAACATATTTTAACACTTTGAGGTTCTCTTAATTTGCTTTACCCATTTTTAAACCTATTCCATGTACATGCGTGTGTGTATTTCTGTATATTAGAATTTTCACAAAATGTTTAGCTCCCTAGAGCTCATTCTTAATGAAGGAACTGGGTTTATCTCTAATCTTGATTTAAGTTTTGTTGGTGAATTTAGTACTTAACTTCGAAATCTACCTCCGCCTGTAGGCCCGAGCCGGCAGGGATTTTTTTTTTCGTTGAGCTTACCTAATATTTCCTTTTTAACTAATATCAAATTAAAAAATGCGATTACAGTAATACCTCGAGTTACGTCAACAATTCGTCTCTAGACTAGCGACGTAAGTCGAAAACGACTTAAGTCGAGGTATACATTTAGATAAGCAAAAATAGAGAAATAATAAAAATTCTCTAAAATCTAATGAACATATTCTATTGTATTTATGGATTACGTTATATACATTTAACATTAGCAAAAAAGTGTATTTGCAATACAAGAATTTGGAATAAATCAATAAAGTTGCTACCTTATAATTTATTGTTCTTTTAATTGTCCCGTTCGAGTCTTTGTGGATGTGAAATGATCTTGCAATTAAGTTTGAACCGTCAAATATTTCTTTTTTTTTTCCCTTAGAAACACTTTATAACAGCAGAATGGCTTTTCTAGCTTTTTCTAGTGACTTTTTTTTATTTGTTTCTTACTATCCTGTGACTGTCGCAGGGAATTTTCCCTTCATACCAAAAGTCTTCAAGAAAGTGTAAAGTGGTTCTTAATTAAGAATTTTTTTCCGGGCCAGACGTCGTAAGTACGGGGTGACGTAAGTCGAGGGGACGTAAGTTGGGGTACTACTGTAATTTAAATAAAATCTATAGTTTTTTCAATAAAAAATATATACAGTGAAACTTCTTTTAAAGGCCACCCCTATTCAAGGGCCACCTCTATTAAGGGCCAATAGTTTTAGGAACGAAAAATTTTCCCATAGACATAATGTTAAATTTACTCCTATTAGGGTCGCACTTACCCCTCATAAAGGCCATTTTTTGTTCACATGTGCCTTAAATCCTAAACAAGTGTATTGAATCCCTGAACCAAAAGATAAGAGTTCAGCAAACAATTGCACTTGCAACAAAGAAGGCAGGGATAGGGGGAGATGGGGAGGATTCAGTAACACAATGAAGTACCACAAACTTTTCCACAAGTAAGACAACAGGTGTTCCTCACATATTGTTTAACCTTTCAACCTGTAGGGGTTGGGTTGAAGGGGAAACTTGACCCTTTGTTGTGGACACACAAAGGATAACAGGTTATCTAGAAAAACTGATTCCACATTTACTAAAACTGTGAATGCATATTAAAGCACAATTTTTACACTAGAAATTTTATGCTCAGGCTTGTGTAAAATTTATAATTATGGCACCTAAATCTAGCCAAAGAGTACATTTTGATTAGAATGACAAAATCGAAGTTCTTAATTGTCCTGATCAAGGAACACCTGCAAGAAAAATGGCTTCACAGTTTAATTGCAGCAATAATCAAATAAACAATATTGTTAAAAACAAAGAGAACTTAATGAAAGAATATGCGATTTTAAAAATCACGGGATAAAAAGAAAGAGAAAGGAAAAATTTGGTCACCCCTATTCAAGGGCCAATTTCCAATGGAACGGCAGGTGTCCCTTACAGAGAGGTTTCACTGTATTAGTGAAAAGTATAGCAAATTCGTCAAATTTTTAAAAGAAAATCCAATTTGAAAATATCTTCCCATATTATTCTATGGGAGGAAATCTATATTTTGCGAAAAATTTTCCTCGAAAAATCTTTTGGCGGACCGCTGGATTCAATGTATCAGAGACCTACGTATTATTGTTGAACTTTGCTACCGATGTAAGTGCAACTCACGTTTAAATGTTTAGAGCCTGCAAAAGCAGACTCCAATTCCAGATATGATAAAATCATAATGTCCCATGGATTGCTACATAACACGTGTTTAATTTAAAATTAAAAATACCTTATAAATTCTCTGGTGTAAGTTTTACCAAAATACGAACGTTACTATGATAGTATGATTGATTTTCTGAGATATTTACTATACATTTTTATTAACCCCCATCAGCTATTTCTTTCAGGAAACAATTAAAATGTCGTCACTAAAAAATAACGTTATGTTATATAAGCCAGGTGTAAAATTAAGCAGATGTACCATTGTACGGTTAACCCTCTAGCTGCGCAACCTGAGACTTCCTCGGGGATTCATTTTTTCCACTAGCGATTATTTTTGAATTCAACTCGGATCAATTTTTAAATACATAAAATTCCATATAGACTTTAACAACATCTACAAGAGAAATATACTATAAAACTGATTTTCTTAAAATAGTGGTGCGAGAATATAAAAATAGTCTCCAGTGAAGCGCTGATTTAGCTGATTTAACATGTATTGTGCGCATTTTTTTTAACCTATTTTGATAAAAAAATTTACGCAGCGAGAGGGTTAAATAATGATAATCTGTATTGCAATTTTTTAAACTTTTAGGTATCGCACATTTTGAAGTTTTACACCTTCGTATAGGGAAAAAAGTACTTTTAAATGCGATTTGTTTGAAAACTGCATTTTAATTTATTTCTGAGATATAATTTCTTTTTTAGTTCTTAAAGTCATTTCTGTAATGGTGCCAACTGAAGTACTCCATTTCTGGAGAAAATAAAGAGAAAATAGTTGGGAAATAGTAAATTACTATATCTTTTGTTGCCATTTTCTCATAACAACTTTAAAAAAAAAATTTAATTAAAATACGTGCTACTTTGAAAAAAGATAAATAAATGGTTTCTGATAAAACGTGAAGCTGTTATAAACTGTTTTTAATTTCAAGTATCGATATTAATTTCATTCAGTGAATTGGATAAGGAATTCACTGGAATGAAATGATAATTATGAACCAACACTTTTGTTTGCCAATTACTGAAACCAGCTGCATATGAACCAGATGTTTAACATTCTGCATCAACATAAAACAACAACAAAAATTAATTAGTAAATTATAAATCCGTAGTTTTTACTCTAATTTCATTCACTACAAATTAGAACTCCTACCCGGAACACCTTTTTACTCATTTAGAAATATTACAACTCATATCTGTTAAAGTTATATAGTGTAAAACAAAAGTGTTATTGCACCAAACAAATTGTTATACAAAATAATGTACTAATCCTCTGGAAAAATTGACTTTCTTTTTTACGAATTACCATACTTGGTGGACGCCGACACCCTTTTTTTCTCCCTTGTTTTTCTATTTTTAAATGTTATTTTAGTGTGAATTTTCCTCTTTCTTGTTATCTTTAAATTTCCCTTTCCTTTATTTTTATAAAAAATTTTCTATTACACCAAAAAAAAGTCTTTAGTATGCTTTTTTAGCATTTTTTAGTTTCTGAAAGAGTCTTTTTTTATGGGCTTTCCTCCGGTAACTTTTTCGCCTGTTCATTTTTGGAACTAAAGGATTTTCTTCTTTTTTTTTCTTTTTACACTTTCCAACAAAGTTGAAAAGTGTTTATGACTTCGGTTTGTCTGTCCGTCTGTCCGTCTGGCTGTCTGGCCGTCTCTCCGTCTGGCTGTCTGGCCGTATGTCCGTCTGGCTGTCTGGCCGTATGTCCGTCTGCCCGCGCTCTAAATCTCGTAAATATACTCGGATCGTTCGGAAAATTTTGGAGGTTAGTAACCTCTACCATAGCACGATCCCTATTTCAAATGAAGTTTTCAGCGTGTTTAGTTCATTTACAGGGATAGTCAAAAGTTTTCCGTTACATTACGGCCAGTGAGAAAAAATCATTTCAAATTATTTTTAATGGTGTTACACTCTTTCAAACATAGTAAAATTGATATTCATTTATGAAGTCCACTAAAATATGCATTCTGTTGAATATACGGTGCAAAGAATAGTTATTGTTCATTTACAGGGCCACACAAAAGTATTCCGTTCATAATGGTATAGGGGAAATTGTTTGCGGTGTATTTGAAAAGATACTATATTTCAGATACTATATTGTATCCGAATTACTGTATATTAGTAATGATTGCTCGAAATGCATTTTTATTTATGATATGCGTTTTTTCAGGGTTTCGTTCATCTGACGAAACCCTATTCGTCTCGCTCCTCTGTCTGTCTGTCCGTTTGTCCGTCTGTCACAGAGCCCCTTCTCAGAAACTATACATGTTGAAGACTTGAAATTTTACATACTTATAGCTCAACACCACACATCATACGACAAATCATAAAATTTTGAAAAAGTCGTACATTTAACCCTTTGGGTTCCCACATGTGTATTTTAAACAATTCTTTCTAAGTGAGTCCCTAATTAGTTTGGAGGCCTGAAATTTGGCATACTTATAGCTGAACACTTCACATCAAACGACAAATCATAAAATTTTGAAAAAAAATCGTATATTTAACCCTTTGGGCTCCCACATGCGCGTTTTAAGCAATTCTTTCTAACTGAGCCCTTATTAAATTGGAGATTTGAAATTTTGCATACATATAGCAGAACACCTGAGGCCAGGTGACAAATCATAAAACCTTGAAAAAGTCTTACGTTTAACCCTTTGAGCTACCACGTATGTATTTTAAGCAATTCTTTCTAAGAGAGCCACTAATTAAGTTAGAGACATGAATTTTTGCATACGTATAGCTGAATACCTCAGACCACACGGCAAATCATAAAATTTTCAAAAAGTCTTATATTATTTACTCATCCGGGCTCTAATTTGTGTATTTTAAGCAACTTTTCTAACCTCCGCCCTTTTCACCTGGGGAGAACTTTTCCAAATTTTGCCGACACCCCTTTGACCATTCTTTCATATTATGCACCATAGCCTTACATATTTTAGTTCCACTTTTTATCGCGAGGGGCGCCTACTTATCTCGGGTGCTATCGGCCCAATCCCCTCGGCTAATATATCTACGGATAATGTATAAAATGGAGTTTTGTTCGGATAGAGCTTTGTTTAGAATATAGACGTTCCTGGTTGCGAAATGTGGAACCAGGGATGTAGTGGAGGGTATACGGGGGTATACGTCGTATACCCTCTGGATTATTTTAAGGAACACCGTATACCCTCTGTTTCTCAAGAAAGCTATAGTATATACACTCTAGGGTATACGCTCTACCCTAAGCGTATACCCTCTGCTTAGAGCGTATACCCTCTGTTTTTTTACGACTACACCACTGTAACTAACAGAATTTTCAAAAGGATAAAGTGTTTTGAAAGGAATATTAAACGAAACCCTCTGTGCGATCTGTAATCACACTTACCTACTTGTTCACTATATTTATGCATACTATAAAGTGCGTATAAATGCTATACTTCATATACAGAGCTTCAGAAATGAATTCCTAAATGTTGCTGAGCATGAGCATAAATTGCTTAAAAGTGGGTTTTAAAGAAGTTATGCATTTTTATGCTGAACTGAATTTAGTGTAGTAAGAAATATTCGTAGAATATAGATAAAATGATATACAGGGCCACGCAAAGTGTTGGGTACATGGCCGTCTATGGGTGTTAATTTCTGGAAATATAATTTCAGTAGTTTTAAGCGTGTTTTAATTTGAATTAAATTTTAGCTAAATAGTGGCGTGTAATAAAGGTACTAGGTAAACTACAGGGCTGTACAAAAGTATTGAAGTATGTTTCCATCTATTAGTATAAATTGCTGAAAGATGAATTTCAACCTGTTATGCATTTTCTTGCTAAACTAAATTTCCCCATTATATAGTATATATATGAACATACAGATCGAATACAGGGCTGTTCAAAAGAATTGGAATACATATTTGGCTATGGGCGGTAACTACTGAAATCAGATTTTTAAGTGTTTACTTAGTTATCTTATTTACCTTATTTCCCTAAGTAACGAAGTTTCGTTAAAGTTTTCAGGGAGTGTTGGAAAGTGTTTTATAATCTATGCTCTACGCATGATTTTTCTTACTTCTTTATATCTTTTTTTTTCTATTTATTTTGTTAAACTCTTTATTAACTTAATATACTTTCCTTTCTATTTGTTGCTGCATTTTGTAATTTTTTTTCATGCGGCTACCAACCACGTTTAAACATCTTTTTTTACGGTTCCCTATAACCCTTGCAATACCAACCACCTCTATACTGGAAGTACATAAGAATGATCACATTTTACCATTAATTGCACAATGCTTTCATTACAGTCAATCAGGGTAACTTTGATCCGCATTTTCTCTATTTTCATTGACCACACTCTTATTTGAAGAATATTGTCGCAACTAGGGGCATAAAAGAGAAGAAATGATCCTAAATTATTGTTTGACTATCAAAAATTAATGAATAATAAGGATAAAAGCAATAAAAAAATGGATTTTAACCTGGTTCAAAGTTACTCAGCCATTTAGGGTGACTTTGCACCATATCATAAATTTTTGTGTAAAATAATTCATTATAAAAAAAAGTATTGTAGTCAGGACAACTTTAAACCCCAAGAAAATGTTTTAGATATGTAAAGACTCCGAATTTACATTTCCCAACATCACAAGATTTGTATAATTTATGATATTACAACAAATATCAGGCATAGGAAAAGTGGAAGAAAAGAACCATGAACATTTAGAAATTAAAAAAAACCTGTTTATTGTTCATATAAAACATAAAAATGCAGTGAAAAACAATTTTCAATGTTTTAACTCAATAATATATGCATAGTTACAGTAATACATACAAGTACTAGTATTATTCAAACAAGAATAAACAGGGTTCGTACGGATACCGTTACTTTCAAGGCCCTAAATCAGAATTTTTTTTTATAGAAAAATAAATCTAGTTTAAACGGACGAAATTTCGCCTTATTTCAGGAGAGATTTTCCATAAGAAAATACTGTTACCGAAGAGTTTTTTAGTCATGAAATTCAAGCACCCGTACGAACCCTGATAAAAAACGTTGAACGTATGAAATGTCAAATTTGAGTAGCTCCGCCCCTAATCACGCCTCTAAATGAATTATATGTATTTTACCCATATTTGTGAAAATATTTACATGTTGTATCTAATGCACACTTTCGGCTTTTATATAAAATATACGTGCAAATATGGGAAATTTTCGACAGTAGCACCTATAATCACTAAATTATAAGCATCAGTGTAACTTTGAGCTGGCTTAAAGTTACCCTGAGAATGCGGTAAAATGCTAGTACCTTCTTATTTTACATTTTATTAACTATTAATAAATAAATAATCACAAAATATTAACACATTTACAACATTAGATAATAATATATCTGATAAATGAGTATATTGTTACTTACTATGAAAATTTAATTGGATTACAACAACTTCAAAACAGCATTCAAAATACCTTGAAAACAGTACTTCACAAAAATAGTTAGATGATGCATTTAATTGTGTATAATGTTGCTAATTTATTTTCTGAAATAAAGAGTAGAAATCCCAGTTTAGAACCTTGCCAACAGAGCACAGTTCTGGAGTTTATTTAGTCTTTTAGAGTAAAAAATATTGCAAAATAGGAGGTGGTGCAAAGTTACACCCCGTGGTTCAAAGTTACCCTGATTGACTGTACTAGTATATTTAATTTTTATTTTGAAATATGCATAGAATGAATGTTTTGCTTTACATAAATATCAGTGTGTTTAAAATATGGAAAGCATTAATAAATATAAATAAATTTAACCCTTTAGCTACTGACGGTACTTATAAGTACCATTAAAGTAATTTGTTATAAAATTAATTTAATACATCGATTAGTTGTAATACAGTTCAGAATGAGTTATAGATACATTACGTTATCTTCTCCCAAAAGCATTATTGGTTACACAAAACAAAACTATTTTTAAAAGGATGATTTCTTTAGCCTTTGCATCTTTTCAGCTTTCTAGGCGCTGGATGGTAGGGGGGGGGGGATTTTTCAATTAGGAAATATTTCTATATTTCTATTGTAAGAACATTACATTTGTACATTTCCTAATTCTACAACATACTAAGAAAAATATTTAAAATAAAATGTTTGAGTTGGGTTATGAACACAAAATCCGTATAAATTCAAATTTAATTAATCCTTCTAAAATCCTACTAAAATTTATTAAATGATTATGTAAATCTTCTAATGTAGTTTAAACAATTCACGAAAAATGCTTTAGAAAATAAAATTTTCATAAATTCATAATTCAGTACATAAAGGGTTAAAAGCATCTTAGCAGTCACAATCTATAATTTTTTTTTTTTTTTTTACTCTTTGGATCTAATGCTAATTAAATAGGTTGTTCATTAACTTTTTTATCAACAATTTTCCCTATAAATTTATTTTTCAAGAAAACCATGAAAAAAAAAATAAAAAACTAGAAAAATCACATGAAATCTAGTTTATAAATATTTTAGCAGCAGCTGAAAGAAATTTTTTATTCATCACACGTAAGTAGTCGGATTTACTTTCTATATCTCAACGTTATTTGATACAGAGAGATGAATATTTGAGATTATATTACTTTTGATAAAAGAACATTATATGATGACTACTAAATCATAAAGTAAAATATGGTTCTTGCTCTAGTTTTTCGACTTTTATTTCATTTTATAAAAATATAATTTCTTAAAATCATTCTTCTATTTATTTTACTCTTTTGTTTCCAAGTTTTTTAATGTTACTAAAATATTGGGATATTATTTATTTTTAAAGGGTTGAACATAATTTTGGATCTATATTATAAAACACAAACATGTGCGTCAATAACGCGGATCGAAACAAACCTACACTGTAAAGAAAAGACAAATGTTTCTTAACTTAAAAATCTACCAAATAAAGCGGAGTAGTTAAATTGAAACGCCGCCGTTCTGCCGTCTACACGCACGCTCTAAAAAACAATACTTCTACAAAAATAAGAAAAAATAACTAACAACATAATACAGGGAAATTCAAAATTTATTGGTTTGTCCATTCATTTGAGTGAATGCTCAATCCTATTTATTTGGTCCAGTTCATTTTGTATAACACTGTATTGTACTTAACAGTACTGAAAGACAATGAAACTATTCACCTATAAAAACCAACCCATGTTCATATTTATGAACGCGAGCAGGCTATGCTTGTCCCATAGAAAAAGCGTTTGTCTAAAAACTTCTGAAAATTATGAATATTGGACGAGTGCTTTTTTTGTTGGGAAACCAATTGTGCTTTATCTATTCACAAGGTTTTCTAAAATTCTGTACCGAAACTTGAGGTTATTTGGACCCTAAGGTGAAACTAGAACCCAAAACAAAAGAGAGATATTTTAAGGGGTTACGTGGGTTTCGAAGGTTTATAAAAAGCATATATTCTCTATTTTTTTAATATAATAAATAAATTAAATATTTAATACGTGATTTATCACATTGCTAATTAAGCGAAGAACCAACAGAATGAAAAATGTCCAAGCCGGGAATCGAACCCGGAGCCCTAGGAATAGCGCTCCAAGTGCTCTACTCTTTAAGCTACGAGGACGATGCCCAGCTTAGCATCTCTCACTCATATATGTTGGTAAGGCTGCAACGACAGCATAAGATGGAACAGTCTTCATGAGCACAATCCTGCGAAGAATCATGAACAGTTGCAGCCTTACCAACATATATGAATGAGAGATACTAAGCTGGGTGTCGTCCTCGTAGCTTAAACTGAAGAGCACTTGGAGTATTATTACAAGGGTTCTGGGTTCGATTCCTGGCTTGGACATTTTTCACTCTATTGGTTCTACGCTTAGTTAGCCATGTGATAAATCATGTATTAAATATTCAATAAATTCAAACGTAATTTCACTGCAGAAAATTAATTGAAAAATTAATTAAAATTGTATAAATAAATTATTTTATTCAAAATTTTAAAGATATATAAAAGAGCAACATTTAAACAATATTTTATAAAATTTCCATTCAAAAATTTTGAAAATTCAGCCGGTAAGACCCCTCAAAAAAAAAAAAAAAAAAAAAAAAAAAAAAAAAAAAAAAAAAAAGCCCTTGTGATGGTCAGGATAACTCATGATAGCTTTATCTGAAATTAAAAAAAAACAAATATTTTCTGTTATTAGATAACTATAGCTCGTGATTGAACGAAGGAAAAGATAAATTCTGCTTTTTCAGAATTTAGTGTCGCCCCCGATGAAAACAAATTATGTATGTATATAAATATAGATAGTACAAAACATATTTCAGTTTCAAGACTTAAAACACACGCTTTTATTTTATACAAAATGACGTCATTCACATCCGCTGAAGAATTCCACATTTACGGTCCACTCTTAAAAAACATCTACAATAAAGTATGCAATAGGGCGTCACTATCGCTGAATAATACACAAACCCCCCAGAAAAAGAGATACGTCATTCAAGAAACTCGACACAAAAATTCCGCTATCTAACGATTCATAGACCTTCATTTGTTTGTAATATTAATATAGATACTTAAAATTAAATATTGTTTATAATAGCTCCATGTTTTAACAGAAATCATTCATTTATATATATTTTTTTCAAAATACAACGTATTTTAATTACATTTTTACTTTCTTCTATCTTTACAAGAAGAAAGTATTGGATGCGTGAAAATTTTCGACGGATTTATACGTTTAAGAATGTCATGAACAAGATTTGATGGTTTTTAGAAAATGTTTGTCTGTCACCCTGTCATTCTGTCATTCTGTCTGTCACTCTGTGAGTTTGTATGTGACAAACATTTTGTGGGCGCTCTATCTCAAGAACTAATGCACGGAATTTCACAAAACTTTAGATTCAGTTAGACCTTAATATAAACTGGTCCTGATTACTTTTTGGTGAAAATCACCCAACAGGTGGCGCTGCTAAGCTGCATTTTTCACGATTTCTGCAATAGCTATATCTTGACTACTACTGCACGGATTTTCATAAAACTTTAGATTGAGTTAGTCCGTTATATAGTTTGGTGCTGAATACTTTTTGGTGAAAATCGCCTAACAGGTGGCACTGCTATGCTGCATTATTCATGATTATCACAATAGCTCTAACTCAAGAAAAAATGCACGAATTTTCATCAAACTTCAAATTCAGTTACTTCCTGGTATAAATTGGTCCTAATTAGTTTTTGGTGTAAATTGCCCAACAGGTAGTGCTACTGTGCTGCATTTTTCACGATTTCCGCAATAGCTGTATCTCAAGAACTAATGCATGAATTTTGATCAAGTTTCATATTCAGTTACTTCCTGGTAAAAAAATCACCCAACAGGTGGTAAAAAATTTTTAAAAAATTAAAAAAGGTTTAAAAGTAATTAATCACATTTTTTTTAATATAAATTATAACTATTTGTTTTATTTATTTACCCACCAATATCCATCATCAATTCATTTTTGCTATGTGTTTAAATCTTTGAAATCTGCAAGGAAAACAAAACATTGTCCACTTGTATTTTCTGTTTAAAGTAAATAGTTTTACATTAAAATTAACGAATTTTAATGACATTATCGTATTTATTATTATTATAACAAATATTTTTAAGCATACATTAACATATGCGTCCTTAAATTTAATTTCTTAAAAACTCTGTTAATTTTGCCTGAGTTTTTTTATTTAAAAAAGTACTTTCCCTCATAATACGTCTCGCATCTTTGCAATGCACCAAAAACCCCTTCATTCGTATTTTCTTCTAACTATAATCCGCGTTGGATTGTTTCAAATGATTTTAGCATTTCATCATACGAAGTCTTGTTAATTCCTGCATAATGATCATTTCCATCATCATCATATTCGTCGCAATCCATTGCTGTATTGTTTTTATTTTTCACACTGTCGAAAATATCGAATTCGGATAGTGTTTCCGAGGTCTCAATTTTATAATTAAGTGAAATACAATCATCAATCAGCACATCTTGGTTAATTTCTTCTTTTTTTCCCATTGTATCCAAATTTTTTTTAAGTTACTCTAAGGGATTATCGTCTTCGTCCTCCGTACTTACTGAATTCTCACTGCTGACAAAGAAGGCGCCTAGTAAAACCAGTTCAAGGCCATTGAACATCATAAAATGTGTTTAAAGAAAGAATAAGTTTGAAATGTCCAGAAATATTTTGAGAAATGGGGAGAAAAAAAAATTTGATCACAAGAAAAAGTTCGTTAAATAGAGAATGCACTGCGCTATTTGGAGGTTATTTTACGAAGAAATTTGCAAAATGTTCTTGGTTCCAAAGAAAAGTTCGCAAAATAGAGAAATTCGCAAAATGGAGGTGCGTTGAATAGAGGTCCTACTGTATTAAAACTCACTATATTTTTTCTGGTACCGTGTTTTACTTTTTTTTTGTAACGCTTTTGATTATTTATTTAATGAGTTTTATACTTCTATTCGCTCTGCTATATGTCACTTGAAGAATCTTTTAATTCACTTAAAGACAAATACGTTTTAAAATATAAAATCAAATAATACATGGAAGACAATTAACGATATATTCGGAAAGGGAAAACAGAGAAAATGTGTTGTGATGGGGAATAATGGCTACTTAAATTTCATAAAAATGATAATCTTGAAATGCTTCTTGTGTATTGTGTTATCCATAGGCAAAAATGTTGTCTCCAAAACTTTTCCACCAACTCTTAATAAGTTAGAAAAATGAATTATAAAATGTGTGAATTTATTAATTTTAACGTTAAATGTAAGTCTCTCCTCTAGATATTTTGTCAACTTTAACATTAAGTTGAGTTGGAAAAGTGCAACAAAACATTTTTTGGCACAAAGGCGAAGATGTATAAGCTCATTGGATTTATAAAATTTGTGACAGAAGATTCACCACTTTCATAAGTTCAAAATGTTAAATGAATAATTATTGTTAAAGCTATGTACGATTCTACCATGTGAATAGAATTCACTTTTTAAGGGGACCGGGAAAGCAAAATTCAACCAAAAAATTGATTTTTACTTTTTTTATATCATTAAATAGTTTAAACTTTTATCTTTCCAACGATGTGTCACACATGTTTATATATATATATATATATATATATAAATAAGTGTTGAAATTATTCATTCTAAGAGTACGTCACAGCTTAATGGCTATTTAAATCTTTAGTTGACTTTTTCTCAAAACTTGGATTTTTCATGTTTATGTTCCTTTTTTTCAATACCTATTAAAGTTAAGAACTCAGATTTTTAGTAAATACTTATGTTATATTGTATACTTTAAAACAGGGATTTAATGATTTGTAGAGAATTATTTATTTTAGGCAGTGAAATCTTACCAAAAATGCTTATTTAAAACAGACTTTCAATAAATAATTAATAATTAATTTTGAGTTTCACTTAGAAAGAAAATGGTCTGTTAAAATACGTAAATCGTGTTATTCTAACTTCACTAAAAAATCTAGACATCTATCTTTCACCATTTCTGAGAAAAAGGTACATAAAGTTGATGAATTTAACATGGCGAAGATAAGGCTTTCCCGGTCCCCTTAAATAATAAGAGACATAATTTACAGATTAAGAAGTAGGGGATATAGTGACTTTACAAATGCTTTGGTGGGGCGTGGCCAAAAAAAGGTTGGGAATCACTGGTCTAGCCTAATGAGGGAAATTTCCAAACGCTCTCTCTCCTAGACTTTTACTCCGATTGACTTGAAACTTTGGGAAAATATCCTAGACATATTGTACAATTAGATAATAAAAAAATAATATAAAAAATGTATGTTTTTAAATTTCCAAATCCATGTAACCCTCTAAAACAGTTTTGGTTTTTTATACCAACACTCTACAGGTAATAACACTAGCTATTAACATAGCATACCAGGACTGACTTAAATCATTATTTGTCTTGCCTAAGTAGCCTTAGCCAGGATTGAAGTAATGTCAAATTACGGTACATTATGCACATTCTTGTTCTACATTGTAAATATTTTCAATGCAATTCAAAATTGCATTGTAAAAGAATAGTTGATTTTACAGAAGAAAAATGCCAGCCAGAAAAATACTGTTTATTTTACTGAAGTAATCTGTATTTATTATAGTATTTACTAGTTATTTTAGCAGATTTTGCCACTGTTTACATCAAAAATACAGATTATCTCAGTAAAATAAAGAGTTTCTTACTGGATTTGTGGCTGGCAGTTTTCTTTTTTTTTTTTTTTCTTTTTCTTTTTCTTTTTTTTTTTTTTTTTTGTAAAATTAACATTTTTTTTTTTTTTTTTTTTTTTTTTTTACAGTGCACGACCATATTGCTTTACATTGCAAATATTTTGACTATGCACACAAATAAATAAATATTGGGAAACACTAAATTTTCGTTTATACTTAATCTGTATACTTTTATTATTAAAGAAGTTTAATAAATATAAAATATTAAGTTAAACATAAGCTTTTATTATCTCTTTCAAAACATACAAAACATTCACCAAGATGTACAAATAAAATGTTATTATATCACAAGAATGTTATTATATCAAGAATAACAGAATTTTTTTTTTTTACTTTTTCGTAATAACATTGCTTAATTAAATACTTTCCCCGGATTTTTTTCAAGGCATTATCCAAACGTAATAATTGTCCTTAGAGACAATCTTAGAACATAAAAAAAAAAAAGAAATCGGAAAGAAAATACAACAATGCTCAAGCCTCAGCTGAAAAAGGAAGTATTCAGGGCACGTAAAATGTCAGACTTATTTTCTGTGTCCCAGCATTGTTTCATAAGAAGATAAACATTCAGAATTATAACCCTTCTCAAAAAAGAACATTTTATTAA
This sequence comes from Maratus speciosus, assembly GCA_963932465.1. Lineage (NCBI taxonomy): Eukaryota > Metazoa > Arthropoda > Arachnida > Araneae > Salticidae > Maratus > Maratus speciosus. Next base: position 146,097,786 of record OZ010798.1, on the reverse strand, counting down.
ACAGTTAAATAATGAAACAGAAAATATGTTCTAGTCGTTTGTTTCTAAGTGTACCTTTTTCGACTTTCTTAAAAATATTCATCGATATTTCTCTTTTGTTCATGGTTTTTAATTCTTTACAGTCGAAATACTAGGTAGTTTTTAATTTGGAAATCCTAAACATTAAATTGCCCTTTTTAAAATTCCCAACTTAACATAAAATCAAAGTTTAATCTTAAAGAAGAAAGCAATATTACGCATCACTCATAGAATATGAAACGCTTTCGAACATTATCAGTATATTGTTATGAAACTTCATCTTTCCATTCGATGAAAGAAGATGTCTAAATAAATTTTTTAAAAAAAGTAATTTAACAAATTACAACGACCATTTGGAAAATGATTTTTTCAAAGACTAAAATTTAACACATAAAAAATCGCACGGAGTTGATCATACATTGCGTACGCCATGAATTAAACATTAATAGTGTTATTACACGTAAAAATTGCAAGCGACAAAAATCGCCTGCGACTCGTCAGATTTCCTGAAACTTACGTATTAGCCACCTGAAACTAACGTATTATCCAAGCATTTCATTGGCTGTTCGGGAAAAGGCTCTTCCATCGTCAGATTTCCAAGAAAATCCAAAGTAATATTACAGACCTTTTTAAAGTTAAGAATTTGGAATGCTAAGATAAAAGAGAAAAGTTACTCTACGATTCAGTTTTTGTTTACCTCTCTTTCTTAAGTGTTTTTTAAAGAAAATAGTAATTTATCTCATGTGTCTAAGTTACATTTAAAAAAAAGTTACTGCTCGAATTAAAATGCATTTTTCCAATATTTCGATTTTATGTGTTTTTTCCGTTTTATGCATGTGTATTTTATTACACAAATTTCATGAATTGGTGTTGATTTCTGTTTAACGAATTTTCTTCATAACGAAGTGTTTACGGGTCAATGTCACAAAATACGGAAATTGCAGTCCGCACAATGAAATTTTCATTTAAAATTTGTTCGAAATGTATTTATCGTCTGCCAATGCTCAGTGCGAGCATTTTTGTGTAAGTTTAATTTCTAAAAAATGGCAACGTTCTTTTTTGTTGACATGTATTTTATTCTATTCTGTGAGTGTTGTGAAACCAAGAGGGTTTATAATTAAACGTGTGATACAGTTCACTTTGTTATTTATTAAGTGTTGTGAGTTATTGACGAGTCTGTGTATGTTTAAATTCAACCAGCGCGCTACATAATTTTTGGTTACGTCTACCGGAGATTTGATTTTTTTTTTCTTTTTTGTTAATCGAGTGATAGAACGAACTTAAGATGAGTTTCGTTTTCAAGAGTAATCATGTTATCGTTCCGAAGTTGTGATGTGAAAATAAATAAAGAAGCTGCGTCATTCAAACATCTATACTATTTGGTGAGTCTTTTTTGTTAATATTATCTCATTATGACTGAATTTAAAGACATTTTAGTTAGAAAACGAGTTTTAAAAGCTACTGTCACTAAACTAGAAAATAATATTATTAGTTCGATAGATGATGCTGATTCTAGTCAGCTTGCTTTATTCGAAAATAAAATCGAAAAATTAAATGGGGAATTACATGAAATTTTTAATGCAATTTTTTCACAATGTAAAGAAGATGTAGATAATTTTGTTGATGAGCAACAATCCGTACAGGATAAACTTGACAGTCTTTGGTTAAGTGTTAACCGGAAAAACTCAAAATTTACTTTAAATGAATCGAATCACAATAATAGTCTTTCTAAATCTCAAATACCAGAAGTAAAACTCCCAAAATTGACACTTCCTACAATTAGTGGTAATTTAGAAGAATGGATATCATTTTATGATTTATTTAAAGCTAGTGTGGATAATAATGAGAGTTTATCAGACTGTCAAAAATTGCAGTATTTGAAATCGGCATGTAAAGACAGTGCACTTAAAATTATTCGAAGTCTTCCAATATCTGATTCAAACTACAAGACAGCTTTAGAATAATTAAAGGAGCGATATTCAAATAAGCGTGAGTTAATTAATGCATTAATTAAGAGGTTGGAATGCCTTGTATTTCGGATAATGCACAGTCTATTTTAGTGAGTGTAGATGTTATAAACGAATGTGTGCGTTCGTTAAGTGTGCTTAAACAAGACGTTAGTGGATTTTCGGAAGTAATGATTGTTTATGTAATTACTGATAAATTAGATAAAAATACGAGATATTGGTGGGAAAGAACATTAAAAAAGGAGGAGGTGAGAACTCTTGATAATTTATTATCTTTCTTGAAGGATCACGCTAGAACCCTTCAAAACAGCAAATCCTCAGTAAAGGAAATAAAGAAAGGTAAACTAACGACATTGTTGCCTTCTAATAATAGTTGTTGTGTATGCAAGGAATCACATCCGTTGTATAAATGTCCTAAGTTCTTGCAGTTAAGTGTACATAAAAGAATAGAATTGATTAGAAGAAACAACTTGTGTTACAATTTTCTTTTAGATAAACACCATGCAAAAATCTGTAAGAGTTTAAGTAAATGTAAAGTGTGTCATAAGTCTCACCATACAATTTTACATCTTCCGAGAGACCCGATATCTTATTCAGATAGTGTAAATGAAACGCCGACTGGCCCTCTGTCTCCGAATGCACCAGAATTTCAGCCGAGACCAACTGAGTCATTAAATCGAACTTCTTGTGCGAGCATCTTTGAATTTCCAAACAACTATGTGTCGGGATTACATTCATTGCAAAATAAGCAAACTCTACTTTGTACAGCAATGATTAAAGTTCGTGACTCACTGGGTAATCTTGTAAACTGTCGCGCTTTGCTGGATAGTGGCAGTGAAGCCTCTTTCATAAGTGAAAATTGTATGTGTAAATTATGTTTTCCAAGGCAATCTACTAAAGTACAGATTACATGTTTAGTTCTTATAATGCTGAATCTAATGAAGAGGTAAATTTAAATTTTACTCCCCATTTTAATTCTGAAGTGAGATTTGGCACTAGAGCATTTGTGATAAAAAGAATCACATCAAATGTGCCGTATAGTTCTATTCCTTCAAACATTGTGACTAATTTCAATGATTTAGTTCTAGCAGACCCAATATTCTTTGAATCAAGACCAGTAGATATCTTATTAGGTGTTAACGTTTTCTTTACATTGCTTAAAGGGGAAGTTATAAAAAGAGAAGAAACTCTACCCTTCGCCGTATGTTCTAAACTTGGTTGGATAATTACGGGAACCACCTCTTTTGATACAAGTCAACGTACATTTTCTGTTAATAATATTCAATTTCAACTAGATGATTTAGTTCAAAAGTTTTGGTCTTTAGATTCCATTCCTGAGCTAGTTCGAATTTCTAAGGAAGAACAAGAATGTGAAGACCATTTTAAAAGCAATTATTTTCGAAATAGTTCTGGAAGATTTGTTGTGAAACTTCCATTTAAAGATTCTCCATCGCAATTAGGTGATACTAAGGAATTAGCCATACAGCGATTTCGTTCTTTGGAACGTAAGCTTTCAAAACAACAGTCTATTTATAAAAACTATCGAGAGTTTATGAAGGAATATTCGGATTTGGGTCATATGGAACGGATATCCAAATGAAAGGGTCCCTGTATTTGTTTTCTATTTACCTCATCATGCGGTAATTCGTAAATCCAGTTAGACGACAAAATTAAGAGTTGTTTTTGATGCCTCTGCTAAATCTACCTCAGGTGTGTCCTTGAATTTTATTCTAATGGTCGGACCCCGTATACAACAGGAACTTTTTCCAATTCTTTTAAGATTTAGAGCTTTGCCTATTGTTGTACGAGCAGATATAGAGAAGATGTTTAGACAAATCTTGATTAATCCAGAAGATAGAGATTTTTTAAGAATTTTTTGGAGAGAGAATTCCCAGGATCCGTTAGAGGAATATCGTTTAACAACAGTCACTTATGGTACGGCATCTGCCCCGTTTCTGTCCACAAGAACTCTTCATCAGCTTGCCTTAGATGAGAAAAACGATTTTCCTTTGGCATCTGCAGCTGTGTTGAAAGATTTTTATGTAGATGGTTTTCTCTCTGGCGGCCAGAATGAGGAAAAAGTTGTGGAACTAATTAGTCAATTGACATTATTAATGAAACGAGGTGGCTTTAATTTACGAAAATGGATTTCAAATGTAGCTGGAGTACTGAGGAATATCTCTGAAGAATGTAAGGAAAGTACAGAGTCATTGCTCTTGACTAATGATGGCGGGATAAAAATTTTAGGAATTCAATGGAATTTAACGTGTGATTTCTTCTATTTCACTGCTTTAGACTATGAGAAAAAGGACAGACATTCTAAAAGAGATATTTTGTCATGGTCCTAAATGGTTAAGAGAGCCATGGGATAAACCGTCTAATGAATCATTTGAAGGCAAGGATGTACAAGAAATTATCCTAAAGGAAGAAAAAAGGAATTGTGTTGTAAATATTTCTAAACTTAATGATGATCATTTGATTTTCAGATATTCTTCTTGGTATAGACTAGTACGAATCGTCGCGTGGTGCTTAAGATTTGTAGACAATGCAAGAAAGTCGTTATCAAATCGAGTAAATGGTTTTCTCTCAGTCTTAGAGCTTTCAAATTCCACAACGAAAATTCTGAAAATAGTCCAAAACGAGGGTTTCCGTGATGAAATATCTGATTTAAGTCATCACAAATCTTTAAAATCTTCAAGTAAACTTTTGTCTTTAAACCCATTCCTGGATCATAATTGTATTTTGCGTGTTGGTGGAAGATTGAGGCATGCTAATGTCTCAGAAGATCAGAAACACCCAATATTATTGCCTAAGACACATCATATAACTGCATTAATTATCAAACATTATCATATAACTTATTTACATGCTGGTCCACAGCTTCTTTTAGCTATTCTTCGAACCAATTTCTGGATTTTAAGTGGTCGAGATGCAGTAAGAAAAATAGTGAGGAGTTGCTTAAAGTGTTTTCATGCTTCACCATCTGTTGGCACTCAAATAATGGGAGATCTTCCAGCCATACGTGCTAGGCCAAGTCATCCATTCTCAATTCTCAAAGATTGGAATTGATTATGCCGGCCCATTTATGTGCAAGGAGAGAAATCGTAGAAATATCAAGTCGTTTAAGAGATATTGCTATTTTTATTTGTTTTTCAACTCGTGCTATTCATCTTGAATTGGTTTCTGATTTGAAAGCTTCCACATTTTTGGCTGCTATGAAAAGATTTGTTGCCCGTAGAGGTAAACCAGCTGAGTTGGTTAGTGATTGCGCAGGAAATTTCAAGGGTGCAAGTAGGGAACTTCGTGAGTTATACAATTCCGTATCCTCCATTAGTAAGGATCAAACATTACAGAATTATGTGGCTAATGAAGGTATCATCTGGAACTTTAATCCCCCTTCTCCTCCACATTTTGGTGGGCTGTGGGAAGCTAACATAAAATCTGTGAAATATCATCTACGTAGAACAATGGGAAATTCACTATTTATAATTGAAGAATTCTCTACATTATTGTCACAAATTGAAGCCTGTTTGAACTCGAGACCTTTATGTCCTCTGTCGAACGATCCAAGTGATCTACAAGTCCTGACACCAGGTCATTTTTTAACTGGTGCTGCCTTGACGGCTATTTAAGAACTTGACGTTTCTGAAATTCCCCCTAATAGACTTCGCCGTAGGCAATTAACCCAGAGAGAATTTCAGCACTTCTGGAAGCGATGGAGTGGTGAGTATTTGTCTCAACTCCAGCAACGTCCCAAGTGGTTGTGTGCGACAGCAAATTTAAATTTTGGTGACTTAGTGCTAATTAAAAATGAACTTCTTCCCACTCTTCAGTGGAAGTTAGGAAGAATTATTCAGACATTCCCCGGCCATGACGGACGTGTGAGAGTCGCCATAGTAAGAACTGCTGCCGGAAATTTTAAACGAGCGGTTCATAAACTCTGTCCTTTGCCCTTTCATTAACAACAACTTTCATTAACATATATAACTCTTTTATTTGTACACCTTGAAGATTTCAAGGCCGGGGGTGTATGATCGAAATTTATTTATCGTCTGCCAATGCTCAGTGCGAGCATTTTTGTGTAAGTTTAATTTCTAAAAAATGGCAACGTTCTTTTTTGTTGACATGTATTTTATTCTATTCTGTGAGTGTTGTGAAACCAAGAGGGTTTATAATTAAACGTGTGATACAGTTCACTTTGTTATTTATTAAGTGTTGTGAGTTGTTGACAAGTCTGTGTACATTTAAATTCAACCAGCGCGCTACAAAGTTATATCATGCAATTTTCTTTTTTATATTCTAATAAAACATATTCTTAGAAATATTTTCAAGATAGATTATATTCATAATAATACAAAAATAAAGCAATTAAAAGACTAAAAATTTCAGATTGTCATTTTCCTGGCATGTCACACTGTGATGTGTGGAAAGTAAAAGGCTTTCTGCTATCATGCACAAATATATTTTTCATGTTTTTTTTAATTTCTAATTAATAATTATACATTATATAACACATATATGTGGAAGGTAACAAGTTCTGTATTTTACAAATAACTTTCCATAATTAAAATATGATTGTCACAGAAAATGAATGTCATTGTCCTGGCCTGCTCATTTTAGTTCTTTATGATAATAAAGATGACGCTGCAAAGTAATTCTTCTTGTTCTTGTCACAGTTCAAGTCAGAAGTAGTAAAATCATTGCTACCAGCAAGATCTTTTAGATATTTCTTTGAAAATAATGTGTTAAAAGCTTTGTAAAAATTGAGTAAACTTTTATTATGTCATTTTCCTGGCTTCTATAAATTGCAAATAAAACTCAACATTATACTGAATTTGAGGTACCATAGAGGAAACATGTTCCTTTAAACAAAATTATAATGTTAGGTCTAAAAAAAAAAAAAACAAGAAAGTGAAAAACGTTTTAGAATGAAATTGTCATTATACTGGCGGTCATTATCCTTGCATACATATGCCAAGAAAATTACACATAATTATAACTACATAAAAATGAACTTAAGCTCTTCAAACTTTAACAATTTTACATATAAATTCCTTTATTTAGCTGTTCAACCAACATTTTTTAAAAAAATCAGAAGCTTTGAAACGATTTAAATTTTCAAATTTTTTGTTTTCAAAATCTGACATTTTGTGATACTTTGTGACATTTTGTGTGTGATTCACCCTCACGTGTAACGACGAGACTTCGCTAAACGGAAGTTTCACTGTATATCCCAACTTTCAAAGCTCCATGTCAGCAGGAAGCGGGTGAAAAATGTATAACGAGATTTGGCTGACACATACAAACAGAATTGTAAGTTAAAAGAGAGCATGTAAAAAATTTAAATAAACGCACTGTAAATTGGTTATATCCTTATTAAGCAATTACCTTCCACTGATGTTAATGTATTAGTATTCTTTTCTGAGCAATGTAAACGATCTATATATACACCGTCTATATATATATATATAATATCAATATACAGGGTGTTGCCGAATTGTACAGTCAAATTCAAAAGGGTGATAACAGGCATTAAGAGGAGAAAAAGTTGCCATAGAACATGGGGTGGTAAACCACGTATTTAATCAGAAATACAGGGTGTTGTGCCATAATTCAATCTGGGTTGACGTTAATAAATTTTGGAAAAGAGAAGTATCTACTTATATATATAAAATATACAAACGGAAATTTCGTTCCAGCTGTCTATAATTCGAGTTCTACTGCATGGATTTTGACGGAACTTACACTGTTAGATAGAGATCGCTTCAGGGAAGGTTTTAAGCTACAACGCATCGTTCTACGTAGATTAGTTATAGAATTATGATGGAAAGCGTGGTGGTTGGAGTATAAAAGGCAAAGAATTTTATCATAAGAAATAGGAAACCTGTGGTGGTTGGAGTATAAAAGGCTAAGAATATTATCATACAGTTTTTTTAACACTGAAGTAATATTAATATTCCAATAACTATATCTTGTGTTCATACAGAATATGGTATTGAGTACACTGATTTATGGCCACAAAAGACCACGCCGACATGACAATCATTATTAAAATGATTCGTTAAATAAATATTCATATAGACTTGATAATCAAGAACAAAAAAAAAAAAATAAAAACAAAAGTATTACCTAAAGTGACCTAAAAACAGGAAGTGGTGGATGCATTAATACAAGATATGCACTAAAAATCCAGCTTCGAAAATCTTTATTTAAAAGAATTTCCATGAAACAAATATGTTTATAATGGATATCTCATTTTTATAGATCCATTTTTTTTTAGGATGAAATAGTAAACAATCGATGTTTTTCAATATGCACTTAACATGAGAAAAATAATAAATATTTTTACTTGGCCCTCCTTTTTAGGTGCGTTCGTAATTATATAAATACGTAGCACCTATAGTTGTCGTTCAGTCCGTCTGTCTGTCCGTCCGTCCGCATATAACAGAGCAAAAACTACCCAACCGAATCGTTTAAAATTTAAACTATATAATTGTTGTACAATTTTGTCGAGTCTTTTCAATTTTTATGAAAATCGGATGTATAGTTTAATTACAGGGACAATCAAAAGTTTTCCGTTACATTACGGCCAATGGGAAGAAATTATTGCAAGTGCATTTTAATGATGTTACAGCCTTCCGAATGGTCTGAAATTATAAATATATAATTGTTGCAAGATTTTGTCGAGTCATTTCATATTTTATGAAAATCGGATGTATAGTTTAATTACAGGGACAGTCATAAGTTTTCCGTTACATTACGGCCAATGGGAAAAATTATTTGAAGTGCAAATTAATGATGTTATAGCCTTTCGAAATACACTACAATATACATTCTGTACAATATGTGGCGAAAAAAATATTTATAAAACTAGTTATAGTACGAACGCACCTCATTTGCCACGTTTGACGAGCAATTTCCAACTTGTTTCATTTGTTGCAGTTTCATTTTCGCGATTGTTCATATTATTTGGCACAAAATTTCACTTTTTTGTGACTGGGTTTTGTTAAGGCTTTTATAAATAAGAAATACCAAATGCTGGACAGAATTATAAAATGTGATAAAGAGTTGGTAATTTATATACTTTTTTATTATCAGGAGTAAAATATTTTTCTTAAATAATGCATTTATCTTTTTTTTAATGCTACTTGAACGACATCACGGGTAACTGCTAATTTCTATATAAAAGATTTCATCGCTGTCCTCAAAAACGTACATCAGTTTCATAAGGCGTACTTCAAAACAACTATTGCCAGCAGATACTAATGTAATCGAATTCTTTTGTATATTCTGGGTAAAAAATACCCGGAATCTTTAAATAAAACACAAAAGATTATTTATTAATCAACATTTATTTTGTCGCTTTCAAAGTAGTCCCTGTAGAGTAATATATAAACATGCCCGCTCTAACCTGATCATTTATGCATTTTTGTTAGACTGATTGAGGTATGGACAGCAAATTTGCTTTTATGGCCTCAATTAACTCAAAACTTTTCCCTAGAGGAGGTAATTTTAACTTCGAGAACAGTTAAAAGGCCACACAGTATCATATCGGGCTTATAAGGTGCTGGTTCGATGACATTTGTTGCATTGTTCGCCAAATAATCTTGCACAGCGACTGCTTTGTGCGATCGTTCATTATCGACATGAAAAATATGCATCACATTTCGGAAATTTGCAAGTTATTCCGCACACCAAATTTCGTTTGAAACATAATATTTAAGGCAAAAACTATGTTTAACCAATTTTTCCACTGTCAAAAATTATAAAGCACTCAAAATGATGACTTAAAAAACAGCTGCCGCCAATAAGTCAAAGATGACGCTCAAACTCGACGTTGTAACTCTGTGCTATGGTCACTGTTTACAGAGAGATATTGTGATATATTTTATGCTGTTAATTTAAATGATAAATTCCGTGTATTTTTTCATAGAATGTACATTCCTGTAAGTGGACTATAAATACTACGCGCACTATTTTCAAAAGAGGACATTGCTTTATTAGACTTTAATAACATTTATATCCATAAATAATCGTCGGGATGTGCCTTGTAATGGAAAATCGGTTGGAAGGACTGTTTGAGGAAGACTACATAAATTTGTTTTAAATGTCCGACTTCTACGAAAACAAAGTTTTTGTTTCTCAGATAAAAATTGAAAAAATTAAACTGGATTGTAACGCCTGCTAATTAGAAAGCGAAGCAATTGAAAACGTGATTTACAGAAATCAAATAAAATATCTCAGCATTTGGTAGTGTACGATAAAAACAGACGAAAGGAGAAGAATCAAAGAAAATTTCCATTCTAACTGCATTGCGCATCCACTAAAAGAACTACTAGTAAGTGTTTTGTATATTATGACCTCAAAAGGCGTAGGGTTTAGAGAATATAAATACTTAAAAATACGTAAATGAAGTATTTGGACACCAAAAGAGGCCTTGGGTTTTTTTTTCTGATTTTTTTTTTTTTTTTTTTTTTTTTTTTTTTTTTTTTTTTTTAAATAATGAAAATATTTCATCAGAATTCAGGATCATGGCAAGCCATTGTTGGAATGCCTTGGGAATGAACAATCGAAAATCTATACAGCGGACTAAAACTTGTTAGTCATAAAAAAACAGTATTACAATACTTTAACAGCGATAATAATTCAATCCACCTTAACACAATAGTAACTACCGAACTAAAGCACTTAATTCATTTTATGGGCAGAAGTTGCAAAAATTTAATTAACTCAAAAGATTGAACGAACTAAATATTAAATGACATACCGAGAATGTTGTAAATTTTATTTTTTATATGTGTACTAATTTGAATCTTTATAAATGCTTTTCTAAAAATAATTAAAAATTAATTATTAAAATAAATTTTGATCGAATTGTCTTTCTATGGATTTATAATTTTATTTAAAAAATGGACCGCAAGGTACTATATTTAATAGATATGATGTTATTTATAAAAGAGACTGTTTTCAATAGGAACAAAACACTGTACTAAAACTAGTGTCGTGAAGGACTTTTCACCTTTTTATTAATATAAACGTTAAAACATGCATATAATGACTTAAAAGGAGCTAAAAACATACCTAATACTATAATACGAGCAAAAATTGTGTATGCATGCGTGTGTGTGTCTAAATTTTATCTTAAAAAGGCTCTACCGATTTTGACGAAATATTGTAATTTACCATTTTCGGACACGAGAAGACCATTGGGCCAGGCCACGTGTTCTAGAAAATTCGATTAGTGGGTCATTTTGAGTCATAATAAATCAGGGTCAAGCTAATTATATCTAAAAAACGGCTCAACCGATTTTGACTAATTTTTGTATCAAACGGTTTTCGGGCACTAGAAGACTTTTGGGCTAGGTCACATGCTTGAGAAATTTCGATTAGTGGGTCATTTTTGGGTCACTCCGGATCAAGGTAATTTTATCTAAAAAACGGCTCTATCGATTTTGACTAAATTTTGCATTCTATAGTTTTGGATTACAAGAAAGCCATTGGACTAAGTCACATGTTAGAGAAAATTTGATTAGTGGGTCATTTTTGGAATGTGGGCCAAGATAATTTTGTTTGGAAAACGGCTCTAACGATTTTGACTAAATTTTGTATTCTATCGTTTTCGGGCTCCAGAAGACCACTGGGTTATGTCGCATATTTGAGAAAATTCAATGAGAGTGAGTCATTTTGGGTCACTATGTGTCCGGGCCCAACTAATTGTATCTAAAAATCGGCTCAAACGATATTGGCAAAATTTTGTATTCTTCCGTTTTCGATCTTGAGAAGATCACTTGGCTGGTCCACTTGTTCGAGAAAATCAGATAAGAGGGTCTTTTGGGATCATTGCGTGCCAAACTAATTTTATCTATAAAGCGGCTTAAACGAATTTGACTAAATTTTGTATCCTGCCGTTTTTGATTACCAGAAGTCCATTAAGCTAAGTCACATGTTCGAGCAGAATTAAATAGTGGGTCACTACGGGTCAGGTTCACGAAGCCGCGAAGTTGGCAATATTTGGCGAAATATTGGCGATATTTCGTCGAAAAATCGACTTTCAAGATTACGAATGCCAAAACACATACTTGGCGCAAAATGAAAAAATGTCGCCAAATTTGACTATATTTGGCAATAAAAAATTAGTCTATCAGAATCTGAAGGATATTTTTAGAAATTCTTAATAGGACTCGAGATACATGGTATCAACCAATCAGAGTCGATTTAAAAATGTAATTTGAATTAATTTTCTTTCGTTGTAAATGTGTAGGTAAATAATGTAAAATTGAGAAACACGTACGCACATAGTTTCCTGTTGATAGTTTTTGTAAATAATACTGTTATAAAATAATATGCTTTGTAGCAATAATACAGAGAGAATGATACAATGAGAATAATATCGTGTTGAACACAAAGCTAATTTTACCGAGCTATGCTCGGTCATCCCCGCTTGTAAAGATATTAGTTCATATAACCCTGAGAGCTTCCGAACGCACACGCGTTCATTTTCAAAGGGAATAAACAATTAAATTTAAAAAATCAAAAAACCCGACTGCGTAAAAAGCGAACTAATTAATTATTTCTCATCAGTGTGAAAGTTTTTTTTTTTTCAATTTCTACTATTAGCTCGCACTCTCCCTATATATCTTGTTCAAATTTTCAAACGTTAATAAAATACTTATTATTCATCCAATCAAGCTCAAATAATTTTCTTTTTTTTTTTTAACTTGTAGTGGATGACACTTGTTGACAGTTTTCCGTTACTTTATGGTTAATGGGAAAAAATTGTTTCAAGTGCGTTTTAATGATGTTACAGCGTTTCGAACAGAATGAAACTGACATGCACTTATGAAGTGCACTAAAATATACATTCAGTACACTATGCGATGAAAAACATATTTATAAAACTAGTTACAGTACGAATGCACCCCATTTGCCACGTTTGACTTGCAATTTCCAACTTGTTTGAATTTTAATATTATTCCTTTCTTACCCTCTGGGAAAGTTGTGGGGTCACGTCGGATATACATACATATACATGGTGTTGCCGAATTCGATCCACAAATTCAGAGAGGGGATAAGTAAGCATCAAGTGGATAAATAAACAATTAAATTTAAAAAATCAAAAAACCCGACTGCGTAAAAAGCGAACTAATTAATTATTTCTCATCAATGTGAAACGATTTTTTTTTTCAATTCCTACTATTAGCTCACACTCTCGCTATATATATCGTGTTAAAATTTTCAATCGTTAATAAAATACTTATTATTCATCCAATCAAGCTTAAATATTTTTTTTTAACTTGTAGTGGATGACAATTGATGTTAATCCAGTTTTTTTCAAATATTAATTCATTAATTTAATTAAATTAATTAATTTTCAATAATCGAGAGAGCCCTCTTCTTGATCAAGGTGCTATAAGCGCCACTCAGGAGGGAAAAAGAATGAGAGGAAAAAAAATCTCTTATTGACCTAAGTAGGAATTGACTTAAAATATTTTTTTATATTACTTGTTTATGTTACTTACCTATTTTTTTATTTACTTGTATTGATGACTTTTAAGTTGTGTTTAATTGTTAGTTCCTACCTATAAACACTGTTTTGATGAGGTCTATGGATGTCTATGATGGTTAGAGTTGCAATAAAGCTAGAGATCCTACCTACACAATTTTCAGGTTGTGTTAGTCTTAAACGGAGTATCTGACTGTAAAATAGTCAATGAAACATCGCCTTCATTTTGAAAGACCTATCCAATGATATACCACTGAATACGGTGCGTATTTTTTTTTCATCTCGACCGCCATTTTGAATTTATAAAAACAATTCCTAGTCTATAACCATCGGCCGGCTCAGACGAATCGATAGAGACCTCATTCATTAAAATCCATCCAGCCGTTGGGATGTTTCAAGGTATAAAGAAATCCACATACCCAGATACGCGTGAAACACGTAATCCTTCTTTTCAGTCGGGTAAAAATGGCTGACTCAGTCATCTTTCCAGTTTGAAAATGAACGCGTGTGCGTTCGAAAGATCTCAGGGTTATATGAACTAATATCTTCATAAGTTTTTAGCACATTTTAAGTAATTACTATATCGTCACCTCAGAGCAACTGTAAGGCGTCAAGTAATAATCGAAAATGAGATGTCTGACTTACTGCTATGAACAAAATGTGTCTGCATCGAGTGGAACAGTAGGAATTTTTATAAAACACATCTCAGATGTAGTATTTAACATAACTTTATGTTTCAGAAGTTGTTCCACTAGAGGCAAACACAGTTACTAAAAGCAGTAAGTCAGACATCTCATTTTTTATTATTACTAGGTGTCCTACAGTTGCTCTGGGGCGACAATATGCATGTTTTAACGTTTATAGATAATGGTTTTTATTTAATATCAAGGTTGTCACGGGCGACTATTTTTTATGGTATTATAAAGAGCTCATACCACTATTTCCAAATTATAATCCTTGCCATACATTTCTACATAAATTGGGAGAGAAATCTATCCCAAAGAATATATAGTAGAACCTCTTTTATCCGAAACACTTTTAACCGAATCTCTCGATTAACCAAAATCCATTTTTGAAGCTTTTTTTCTGTAACTGTCAAATTTCTTGTGTGCAAGCGGTCCTTTCCAAACTACGAGTTCACATAAATATTTTCGATCCCTTTGCTTAGAGTTCTTTTGGATTTAACTTGAGCTTCCGTAAGCTGCGGAGTGGGACGAAGAAAACGAACAAATTAGCAATTCTGAAGCTTTTGAATGTTTTTAAAAAGGTTTGGCAGGGCTGGAGCAGCAGAAAGACTGTGATACTGGTGAACTAATAATAATTTAAAAACTCCGTGGTAGAGTTTCAAAGCAAATGCAATTGAAATTGCGACAAACAAAACGTTTTTTCAAACCCTTGTGATATACGTAATAGGTACCTAATTTCAAAATTAAAATCCAGGTAATTTATTCTTGTTTCTACTTTGCTTTTGTTTTTTTTTTTATTAAGCACTTGCTACCAATAGGAAATACTGCACATTTTTCTCTTAATTTTGAAATTGAAGCATTCTCGATTATCCGAAAATTTCGATTTTCCGAAAGAAGGCCAGTCCTAATTAGTTCGGATAATCGAAGTTCTACCGTATATATATATTTTTAATTGGTACGATTGGAATATAAAAATTGTAGTCTGAGAAAACCTTGTAATATAAATCTATTTCGTTATTCCAATAAAACAAAGGATTAATGAATAAATATTTTTTTTTAATGTAAACATTTAGTTATCTCTAATAATCTAAGAACATTTACACATTATAATAACAACCTCCTTTTCTCAGTTTCACTCTTTACAGCCATTATCATAACAAATAGAAAACTATTTTACAAATAAAATAAGAGAATAATCCATAAATAAGCTAACATCAACAGGATTTGCATTACTATTTCTTTCATGTAAAAAATAGGAATTATTTCATGTATCCTAGGAACATTTGATAAAGAGATGTATGTACAGTCGCGGGAAAAAAAGTAAACACCCCTTACTAACTCTGCAAAAATTATCGTAGAAGAAAGTTACTGGTACCACACGATTGGTAATAAAGTCTACTTTTAAATGGTGTATATAAAATTTACTTAGGGGGACAACTACATATTAAAACGAACCATAACTTTGTTTTTTTCAATAGCAGTAAACAATTCTGACAGCATAAATGAACTCTACACCCTTCAATTGGCCTAAAAACAATTGTTTATGCAATTCGTACGATAAGTTTCCGTGAAATTAATTATTTTAAAATGAGCATATTATATGGGCTGTATCCAAAATGAAGTTCGGTACTCGATTGTTGACCGAGAGAGCCCCCTTCTTGATCAAGACATCTTAAGGGCCACTCAAGCAGACTGCTTAGATTACATGATAGCAAAAGAACTTTCAAAATATCTATTCACTTCTGTCATAGACGGCCCCTTAATCCATAATTTTACCGTATCTTAAGCATAATTTGAAAACTACTTGGAAGAAAAATGTGAAATTTTGGATTTTCATAAAGCAGGACTTAATAAATCTAATTCCATCAAAAAATTGTAGGTTGCAACTCATTTTCAGCATTATTGCTACACAAAAAATTAGCACATTAAGAGTGTAACTTCAGAGATATTAATGAAAATATGAAAATGTAATTTAACATTAGAAGCACCAAATTTTGAATGTTTATAATTCAAAAACTTATCCTTCAAATGACTTGAAATTTGGTGTATAAGGATAGTTTGAACCGAAGATTTAAAATATCTTGTTAAAATTGGGTGTTACCATTAAAAAAAGTGAAGTTTGGGTACGTTTTAATATGTAGATGGCCCGCTAAGTAAATTTTATATACATCATTTAGAAGTAGACCCAATTTCCAATCGTTCGGTACCAGTAACGTTCTTCTATGATAATTTTTTGAGGAGCTAGTAGGGGGTGTTTACTTTTTTCCCCCACGATTATACATCTAATGCTACATCTCTTCGTATAAAATAATATTATGTGAAAAAAATCTAAATCCTCAAGCAGAAAACAGTTCTTGTTTCAGCTTTAACTTCTTCCAACTTCTATAACTATCGGATATGTTTGAAATTTTGTTTATTATTTTTTCTTTCACGTAAAAAATTGGAATTATTTTTTGTATCCTAGCAATAGTTGATAAAGAGGTGCATATCTATTGTTATATTTCTTGTGATAAAATATTATAATGTGAAGAAATCTAAATCCTCAAGCAGAACACAGTTCTTGTTTCAGATTTATTTTAATTTATTCCATCTTAAATAACTACTGCGAACGTTTCAAATTTTGTTTATTATTTTTCTTTCATGTAAAAAATTGGAATTATTTTCTATATCCTAACAAAATTTGATAAAGAGACATCTAATGTTATATCTGTTCTCGTTAAGTAATATAATGTGAAAAAATATAAATCCTCAAGCAGAAAACAGTTCTTGTTTCAGCTTTAACTTCTTCCAACTTCTATAACTATCGAATATGTTTGAAATTTTGCTTATTATTTTCTCTTTCACGTAAAAAATTAGAATTATTTTATGTATCCTAGCAATAGTTGATAAAGAGGTGCGTATCTAATGTTATATTTCTTGTGATAATATATTATAATGTGAAGAAATCTAAATCCTCAAGCAGAACACAGTTCTTGTTTCAGATTTATTTTAACTTATTCCATCTTAAATAACTACTGCGAACGTTTGAAATTTTGTTTATTATTTTTTCTTTCATGTAAAAAATTGAAATTATTTTCTATATCCTAGGAATATTTGATAAAGAGATGTACATCTAATGTTATATCTGTTCTCGTTAAGTAATATAATGCGAAAAAATATAAATCCTCAAGCAGAAGACAGTTCTTTTTTCAGCTTTATTTTTTTTTCCATCTTCTATAACTATCGAATATGTTTGAAATTCTGTTTATTATTTTTTCTTTCACGTAAAAAATTAGAATTATTTTCTGTATCCTAGCAATATTTGATAAAGAGGCATACATCTAATGTTATATCTCTTCTCGTAAAACAATATAATGTGAAAAAAATCTAAATCCTCAAGCACAAAACAATTCTTGTTTCAGCTTTATTTTAACTGCTTCCATTTTCTATAACTATCGAATACGTTTGAAGTTTGTTTATTATTTTTTCTTTCAAGTAAAAAATTGGAATTATTTTCTGTATCCTAGCAAAATTTGATAAACAGGTGTACATTTAATGTAATATCTTATCTCGTAAAATAATATAATGTGAAAAAATCTAAATCCTCAAGCAGAAAACAGTTCTTGTTTCAGCTTTAACTTCTTCCATTTTCTATAACTATCGAATACGTTTGAAACTTTGTTTATTGTTTTTTTGTTTCACGTAAAAAATTGGAATTTTTTCCTGTATACTAGCAATATTTCATAAAGAGGTGTGTTTCATTCTAATAATCTTTGTTCTAATGTTATATTTCTTCTGATAATATAATATGAAGAAATCTAAATCCTCAAGCAGAAAACAATTTTTGTTTCAGCTTTATCTTCTTCCGTCTTCTATAACTATGGGGTATATTTGAAATTTTGATCAGTATTTTTTCTTTCACATAAAAAATTAGAATTATTTTCTGTCTCCTAGTAATACTTGATAAAATATTACTAGGATACAATACAGTACATCTAATGTTATATTTCTTCTGGTAAAATAATATAATATGAAGAAATCTAAATCCTCAAGCAGAAAACAATTCTTGTTTCAGCTTTAACTTCTTCCTTCTTCTATAACTATCGAGTATATTTGAAATTTTGTTTAGTAACGTTGCTAAAATATTGCTATTTTTTTTCCAAATGTTTAAGAACGGAATTATCTTTTTTTCTCAAATGTGTTTCAAATCTTCTATAACTATCGAGTATATTTGAAATTTTGTTTAGAAACGTGCTGAAATTTTTTTAAATGTTTAAAAACGAAATTATAATTTTTTCACAAATATATTTAAAATTGCGGATTGAAATTAAAATTTAAATACTTTAACAATTCCTCTTTAGTTTTGCACATTTATTTGTATTACAGTCAATGTAAACTTTAAAACAGTAAAACATACTTATAATTACTTAAAAGGTGACACAAACATATAAATATATTATTTAATATAATCCTGAGATCTTTCAAACGTACAGGCGCCCATTTTCAAAGGTAAAAGATGACTGACTGAATAAGGAAACAAATTTAAAAAACAAAAACAAAATGCTACGCATGCGCAAACGAAGTTGAGTCCATTGCTCTATAGAGAGGGGAAAAGGTCAGTTCATATTTTCAGGAGTTCTGAAAAGCAACTCAGGCATGAGTTCAAACATGATTTTTTCAGGAATTTAAAAAAAAAAAAACTCCTGAAAATATGAACTGGTCTTTTCACCCCTTTTCACCCCTAATTTTTTTTTTTTTTTTTTTTTTTTTTTTTTTTTGTAAGAGTTGGTCCTATTAAAATCTTCTCAGTATAAAAGTTGTAGATAGTATTAAGAAGATTCATAATAAATTTAAGTGAATTTGATATCTTGAGAATTGACGAAGTTATGAATTTTTTTCCTCCCTAAAACTCTTTTTTTTTCTCCCCTTGAGCCCATTTTGAATTTATAAAAAATCTGTCATACATAAATTTTTGGCCCTTTTCTTAGAAGTAATAAAAACTTTAGGCTGATTTGATACGCGTTATAATTAAAAAGTTATGGGGTTTTTTCTGTTTTCACAAAACCCCTCCCTATTTTCATCCCCTTGGTCCGATTTTGCCCATTAACGAGCTTCACGGAGAATTTCTGCCCCTTGATTTTATGTGGCAGTTTGGAAGAGATTTGTGCAGAATTATAGAAGTTATCGTGTGCATAAAAAAGTTATACAAATATATATATATATATATATATATATATATATATACATACATATAATTAAGATAAAATCACAAATATGGGAAAAAATTGGTAAAATTCTAAAGATGAACAAGATGTGAACTTTGAAAACCAGATTTTGTTAAATAAGAAACTATGAATAACCTACAGAACCATCAGAGGAGCTTGCGGGTTTAATTCATAGTGATGATGCGTTATTCCATCCAATTTTATCGGCATTAGGCCTAAAATGACAAAATTTAGCTACTTATAACACATCAAAAATCAAAATAAATGATAAAAACCAAGAGATCTAAAAAAATATACACCACACACAAGATAGTAAAAAAAGAACATTGATTAGAACACAATACCTCAATTATAGACAAATATCCAAAATTCGAGACATTTGACGCACGAAAGTATAATATGTAAGAATAGAATATATATATATATATATATATATATATATATATATATAAAGTTTTTAACTGGGGGTGATTTTGGGTTCTAGGTGTCATGATCGGCGTAGATCTGCAAAAATGTTTCAGAAATTCCAACATATGGGAGAATGTAATAGATGTTATTTTTTACGAAATCTACCTAAAAATGGTTTCCCTTATATTCTGCTATCCGGAAGGTTCAGGTTGGATCCCCTCGTATACGTTAAAAGCGAAAGCGATTGCCCATGTCATTGCAACTATTATATTATGAGGTCAGCATTAATGGCACACATGCAGTTACTTGATGATAAATATTTCAAGAATTAAATCAGTAAATATAAAATTATAGTAATATAGAATTACTAGCCTCCCTTGGCGACAAGTTTTGTCTCCCTTAAAATTTATGTTTGGGAAAGCATACTAAGCATTCTATCATGTTACTTTTATTCATAATTTAATTTACTTGGACTCCCTTAAATATAAGTAATATAATACCTTAAGCTAATACTAGTTTTTGTTGCATTAAAATATCTCAGTTTGTTGATTGTCTGTAAGAAAGTAAAACCTATTGCTTTACAATGGAAGTCTATGGGAATTTTGCGAAATAATAGAAATATCGCCAAGTTGGCGTCCCTTTAGGTGACTAAATTTAGTCGCCAAATCTAGCGATATATTGCCAAGTTGTGACAAACTTGGCTGCATTTGGCGACAGAACAGGGTTCCACCCATATGGTAACCTCCCTTATAGGTATGGAGATGCATTAAATGCTATTCATTAACCAATGAGATACGTTTCATTCGGACGTTGCCATTAAACAATTAACAAATAAACGGGATTTCTGTGCCACATACGATAGCGTAATATATACAAGTTTATTCTAAATGATGGATCCATTTTCAAAAAATTGTATTTACTAAAGTACAAATCCAAAATGAACAATCTTTATACCAAAGAGGAAGTGTCAAAGTTTTTTTTAGGCGTTATAAATGTTCAATGTTTCCACCGTTAATACCGAATTTGGCATGAAATGACCGCTGCTCTGCAATTTGCGACTCACTTCTTGCGAACTCAAGAACGCTGAAAACCTTGTGCTCCACAGTAGCCATCTCACTCACAACTGACAGTGAAACGAAATCGCGGCCTATTGCTTCTACCGGCCGCTTCTGAACCATCACCGCTTTGAAAGCCGTGCACTCAATAACGGCAGATGCCCTTTCTCGTGTGTGGGACGAGTTTGGCGATCGCGTGGGTGTTTGCCGTGCAGCAAACGGTGGACACAATGAACATCTGTAATGTCTTCAAAAAAAAAAAAAAAAAAAAACTTTGAAACTTCCTCTTTTCATTGGTGTAAAGATTGTTCATTTTGGATTTGTGCTTTATTAAATACAATTTTTTGAAAATGGGTCCATCATTTAGAATAAAACTGTATATAGATATTTGCTTACTACTATATGCAGTGTACGTTGAGTTAGTTATAAAATAAATTCATTGTGGTTCAAAAGAACCATATACTAATAAAAAGGAAGATGAGAAGAAATCAGATTGGAACGTAATCCATAAATACTTTAACATCATTTGAAAGCATTTCTTATTCATGACACGTAAAAAAGTCGGAATTATTTTCTGTGTTCCAGCATTATTAGATAGAGAGAATGTTATATGTGAGATTGTATCTCTCATCATAAAAGAGTATAATATACAGAAAGCTAAGTCATCAAGCAAGGAAATGTTCTTGTACGTTTTCGATTTATATTGCAAATTTTTTTTATTATTCTTTTTTAAGGCTTCTTTTAATGGCATTTCCCTATTTTGACATTTTCCTTACGTCTCTAAAATATTATGATGATATTTTATATACAGAATTATATTTAAAAGCTTTTCCCGCCTCCTAGGATATTGAACTTCTAAAATTTAGGTACTCATTGACCTTAGAGAGTTCAAAGGCTGCAATATAGAGGGTGTTTAAATATTTTTGTAACTTTCTCTTTGATTTAAATTTAAATTTAAAAAAAGGTGAAACGTATATAGCATGAATTCAGAAAAGGATTTAATTATCGTCTGCAGCATATGATCTCTATAATAATAGCCTAAGTCATGTGACTGCCATCAACAGTTCCGGGTTGACCACTTCGCTTTTTATATGCCAGGCGACCAATTTGATAATTTAATATTAGCCGGGCGCAGGTGTTAAATCGCCAAATATTGTTCCATCGCCATGCCATCAATGTTATAATAATCCATTTCATGCAACTGAAACAATAAGCAATTTTTCACGTGGTAAATTAAAACAAAGCTTTGATGTTGAAATTAAATGTCATAGTTTATGGTATTATTTATTACTTATATATTTTATTTTTATTTTTTTAAAGAAATAATTGAGAGTCATAAATTTCAGATATTTCAGTTTTAAATTAAATTTATGTATTTTAAATAAATGAGTTTTATATTTTAAATGAAATTAATGAAATACGAAAAAATACGACGGGAAGAATGTTTGGCGATTTATCACTTGTACCCGGCTAACATAAAAACACAGAGTTCATGATTTCTGTATCAGAATCTTCCGATTTGGCAAAGGATTGAGCAAGTAAATTAAATTATGAATAAAAGTAAAATGTTAATACATGGAAATTATTCCAGAGAGAAACATTCGCCTTGCATACAATATTTCAAATGAAAATCAAATTTCAAAGTGATTGCTTAAAAGGCGCAAAGGCCAACATAGTGAAAAAGATTCCAAGCCGGGACTCGAACCCGGGCCATCAGTATAGCGCACTGACGTTCTACCGACTAAACCACTTGGAACGATACCTAGCTCGGAAAATTTCTCACTATTATAGGTTGGCAAGGCTACAAACGTAGCACAAGATGGAATATTTATCGTGAGCCACCGACTTGGGGCGAGCACGAAACATAATTATATCCAGCATCGATAGAATCTATATTAATACATGGAAATTATTCCAGAGAGAAACATTCGCCTTGCATACAATATTTCAAATGAAAATCAAATTTCAAAGTGATTGCTTAAAAAGCGCAAAGGCCAACATAGTGAAAAAGATTCCAAGCCGGGACTCGAACCCGGGCCATCAGTATAGCGCACTGACGTTCTACCGACTAAACCACTTGGAACGATACCTAGCTCGGAAAATTTCTCACTATTATATGTTGGCAAGGCTACAAACGTAGCACAAGATGGAATATTTATCGTGAGCCACTGACTTGGGGCGAGCACGAAACATAATTATATCCAGCATCGATAGAATCTATATTAATACATGGAAATTATTCCAGAGAGAAACATTCGCCTTGCATACAATATTTCAAATGAAAATCAAATTTCAAAGTGATTGCTTAAAAGGCGCAAAGGCCAACATAGTGAAAAAGATACCAAGCCGGGACTCGAACCCGGGCCTATAGATTCTATCGATGCTGGATATAATTATGTTTCGTGCTCGTCCCAAGTCGGTGGCTCACGATAAATATTCCATCTTGTGCTACGTTTGTAGCCTTGCCAACATATAATAGTGAGAAATTTTCCAAGCTAGGTATCGTTCCAAGTGGTTTAGTCGGTAGAACGTCAGTGCGCTATACTGATGGCCCGGGTTCGAGTCCCGGCTTGGAATCTTTTTCACTATGTTGGCCTTTGCGCCTTTTAAGCAATCACTTTGAAATTTGATTTTCATTTGAAAAGTAAAATGATACAATGCTTAGCATACATTTAAGAGAGACCAAACTGGTCGCCAAAGGTGGCTAGTTTAAAATAGTCTTTGCTTTAAAATGACGGTGGAAAAAGAACAATGGATCGAATGCCATGTATTTGCGCTTTCCGGAGAGAAATACTATTATCTGATTATTAAATAAAGATGTAAAAATCATGTTTTTAATATTTATACACGTAAAATAAGTGACATAATTAATCAACAAGAAAGAAAAATCATGCGTCAAGCGTAGATTATGAAACACTTTCAACACTTCCTGAATGTTTTAACAAAACTTAGTTATTTAGGGAAATAAGGTAAATAAGATAACTAAGTAAACATTTTACAAAACGCATAAAGCTTTTGAAAAACTGATTTCAGCAGTTCCCGTCCATAGCCAAATATGTATTCCAATTTTTTTGAATAGCCCTGTATTTGATCTGTAGGTTGATATATATACTATATAGTGTGAAATTTTAGTTTAGCAAGAAAACGCATAACAGTTTGAAATTTCTGTTTCAGCAGTTTATACTAATAGATGGAAACATACTTGAATACTTTTGTATAATCCCTATTACATGCCGCTATTTAGCTAAAATTTAATTCAAACTAAAACCATCCTAAAACTAATGAAATCACATTTCCCGAAATTGCCATTTATAGACGACCATGTATCCAATTCTTTGCGTGACCCGGTGTAACATTTTATCTGTATTCTACAAACATTTCTTAGTAAGTTAAATGCAGTTCAGCGTAAAAATGCATAACTCAATTTAAAACCACATTTAAGCAATTTGCGCTCATACCCAGTAACCCTTACGAATTGTTTAGTGTAGCCCTGTATATGAATTATAGCATTTATAAACACCATATAATATGCATAAATACTCGTATAGTGCGAAGCATAAAAACGCGTATCATAATAAAAAATGCATTTTCAACAATCATCGCTAATGTACAGTACTTCGGATACAATATAGTATCTGAAATCTTTTGTGTTTCCCTGTAAATACTATGCACTTCGTATTATACATGAAATATACGAAATAAGGTATAGTAAACCTCAGCGACGTATATTAATTTCATTATATATGAAATAGTTTAACATAACTAAAATACGCCACAAACAATTTCCTCCACCCCTATATCATTATGTAAGGGAATTCTATTGCGTGCCCCTGTAAATGAATAACAACTATTCTAAACACCGCATATTTTAGTGCACTTCATAAATGCATATCTGTTTATTGTGTTTGAAAGCGTGTAACACCATTAAAAATCCTTTTAAACGATTATTCCGGATTGGCCGTAATATAAGGGAATACTTTTGACTGTCCCTGTAAATGAACTAAACATGCTACAAACTTCATTTGAAATAGGGAACGTACAATGGTAAATGTCAATCACATCCAAAAATTTCAGGGTAATCGGAGTATATTTACAGGAGTTAGAGCGTGGACAGGCGGACAGGCAAAACGAAATCATAAACACTTTTCAACTTTGTTGGAAAGTGTTAAAAGGAAAGAAAAATCAAAGATTACATTTGACTAGGAAAAAGGTTAAAAAAATGTATACCCAACATAGGTACGTTCACCGCTTTTTAGGTACGTTCGTAATTATATAAAACGTAACGCCTATAGCCGGCTTCTGGCCCGTCCGTCTGTCCGTATGTAACCAACACCCCCTAAGTCAAAGCGTTCACACCGATTCGAGAAGTCCTACTTCCCACTTTAATAATATGAGTTTACGCAAGCCCACACATTAATGTTGCATTTCCTGTGACTTTAAAAAATTTTAACATTAGTGATTATTTTCTCCTTCAATTAAAAAATCGGATTTCTCTAATATTTATTGAATTTTTTTTATAATAATCAATTTAACAATTGTCACTTCCAATACATAATTTTTTTAAATATTAAAACCTATTAAAAATATTAAAAATTAAAATTTTTAATATTTAAATATTTTATTATTAAAAATATTGAAAACTAAAATCTTATTTTATTTGTTTATTTATTTATTTTTGCATAAAATTTTGCATTTATTCCCTTTGAACCAGATTATTTTTATTGTAATAAGTCCTTTATCTTATTTTTCTGTTTTCATTTAAATCACATTTTTTTTAATAATATTTGCAGATGAAATTTTTTTTCTATCTCGTTTTAATTTTTTACACAACCATTTACAGTATAAAAGTTTGTCAATAGAGTTAAAGAATTTTCCTGATTTAAAAAAAGGGACTTTTGACAAGCAAACAAAAGTTATTAAGAGGGTACTTATTCTTTAAAAAATACACAAAAAGGGATTTAAGTTACAAAATTTTATAAAACGCAAAACTAAATTGGATTACACCTATGGATTTCTAAATAGATGTAATTTACTTTAGAAATCGAAAACTTCCTTTACCACACCATTTCAAAAGAGTAAGTATAAAAAGTCCTTCCGGCCAGTGCCGGGAGGAAGAGGTAGCTTTCATAATCCTTATTTAAAAAAAGCCAACTTATATCATGCAAACACACGAAGCTCAATTTAGTGGGAACCGAATATAGGAGATTCAATACTAATTTTTATCAATATAATGAATGAGAATTTCGCGAAATTAGTCAGCTTTATCCAAGCTGCTTTTCTTTAAAGTAACTTATATTTGGCTGCCAAATTCGGCAATTTCTTAAAGTGCCTGTCATTTTAAGACAACATGGTGGATGAGGCTAAGCAGTGAACTTGGTTGAGACCTTAGTAATTGCTGTGCACATGCTCACTCACATCGGAATCGGTTAATATATAGGAGTGCTGTCGCATGCAAAAAATCAGATTTTTCAAAATGTCACCCACAATAGAAATTGAAACTGCAATATCTGAGCCATTTTTTAAGGTAAAGACAAACAAAAAATGCTCCTGAATCCTTATATCAAGATCAAATACTTAAGAAAGAAACCTTTTTCAATTTCTAATTTTTTTGCACCTCACTTTAATTATATATATATTTTTTAATTTAATGGCCGCCATTTTGAAACAAGATAGCTGATGAATCTGGCCAGCGAACTTGGTCGAGGTGTTGATGTATACTATCCACATGCCTTCTTACATCGAAATAGGCGAATACGTGTGTTATCGCGTGACAAATACAAGATCGTTTCAAAATGTTAGCCATGCTAGAAATTCAAAGTGCTTAAATCAACCATTTTTTAAGATATCAACAAAAGAACAAATTTTCAGAAACAAAAACTGCTCCGGAATCTTTGTATCAAGGCCAAACACATAAAAAAAATCTTTTTCATTTTCCAATTGTTTAATACCTCATTTTGAACTTTAAATTTAAATTTTTTTAATGGCACCCCTTTTGAAACAAGATGGCGAATGAAGCTGGCCAACGAACTCGGTCGAGACATTGGTATGTACTATGTACAGACCAAGTTACATCCAAATAGGTTCATAAATACGCCTGCTATCGCGTGACAAAAATCAGGTCGTTTTAAAATGTCAGCCACAAGAGAAATTCAAAATGCTATTACTCAGCCATTTTTTTTAGATATAGACGAAAGAAAAACTGTTCCGGAATCTTTGTATTAAGGTCAAACACATACAAAAAAAATCTTTTTCATTTTCCAATTTTTTGGTATCTCATGTAAATTTTTTTATTTTTTTATTTTTTTAAATGGCCGCCATTTTGAAACAAGATGGCGGATGAAGCTGGCCAACGAACTTAGTCGAGATATTTGTATGTACTATGTACACACCAAGGTACATCCAAGTCGGTTCATGAATACGCCTGTTATTACGTGAGAAAAATCAGGACGTTTCAAAATGTCAGCCACGCTAGAAATTCAAAATGCTATAACTCAGCCATTTCTTAAGATATAGACGAAACAAAAACTGCTCCCGAATCTTTTTATCAAGGTCAAACACATAAGAAGAAAATATTTTTTCAATTTTCAATTTTTGGTACCACATTTCAAATTTAAATTTTTCTTAAAAATTTAAATGGCCGCCATTTTTAAACAAGATGGCGGGTGAAGCTGGCCAACGAACCCGGTCGAGACATTGGTATGTACTATGTATAAACGAAGTTACATCCAAATCGGTTCATAAATACGCCTTTTATCGCGTGACAAAATTCAGGACGTTTCAAAATGTCATCCACGCTAGAAATTCAAAATGCTATAACTCAGCCATTTTTTAAGATATAGACGAAACAAAAACTGCTCCGAAATCTTTGTATAAAGGTCAAATACATAAGAAAAAAATATTTTTCCATTTTCAATTTTTTGGTACCACATTTCAAATTTTAAATTTTTAAAAAAATTTTAAATGGCCGCCATTTTGAAACAAAATGGCGGATGAAGCTGGCCAACGAACTCGGTCGAGAGATTGGTATGTACTATGTACACACCGAATTACATCCGAATCGGTTCATAAATACGCCTTTTATCGCGTGACAAAATTCAGGACGTTTCAAAATGTCAGCCACGCTAGAAATTCAAAATGCTATAACTCAGCCATTTTTTAAGATATAGACGAAACAAAAACTGCTCCGGAATCTTTGTATAAAGGTCAAATACATAAGAAAAAAATATTTTTCCATTTTTAATTTTTTGGTACCACATTTCAAGTTTTAAATTTTTTTAAAAAATTTAAATGGCCGCCATTTTGTAACAAAACGACGGATGAAGCTGGCCAACGAACTCGGTCGAGACATTGGTATGTACTATGTACACACCGAATTACATCGAAATCGGTTCATAATTACGGGAGTTACAGTGTGACATAGGTCAGATATATATATATATATATATATATATATATACCGGGTGTCCCAAAAAGGACTGACTGATTTTAAAATTCAATAACTTGCAAACGGTGACAGATATTAAAAAAATTCTTGCAAGAGGGTTATGCATAAGGTCAAAAGTTTTTTTACAGTGATTTTCAATTTTAGTTCGAATTACAAACAATAGATGGCGCTGCGATCAATAGACGCTGAATTCAGGCTCGATTTTTGGTTCTTCGTGGCCCGGATAATACGTTTCCATCTCCTTTTTCAGCATGGAACAAGAGAAAGGACTAGAAATCGAGCCTGTATTTAGCGACTATTGCTTACAGCGCCATCTATTGTTTGTAAATCGAACTAAAATTGAAAATCACTGTAATAAAACTTTTGACCTTATGCATAACCCTCCTGCAAGAATTTTTTTAATATCTATCACCGTTTGGAAGTTATTGAATTTTAAAATCAGTCAGTCCTTTTTGGGACACCCGGTATATATATATCAATTTTGAACGGAGGGTGGTTTCGGGGTCTGGGGGTCATGATCGATGAAAATATACCAAAATTTTTTGAAATCGTTTTCCTCCGAACGGCTGCAATAGGTAGCTTTTTTGTAAAGAAAGCTACCTAAAATAATCTATATTAAAGAACTAGCAAATACCGCGGTTTTGCTTGCGTAATATTTGAAATGTGCCAAGTGATATTTATTTGTCTAATTTTTATTAAAAGAAATTATGCTTTTAGGAATAATTCAAAAATTACTATTTAAAACATAGTTTGACTAAACTTCATTATTACACTGCATTAGGCAGAAATGAGACTTAAATTAATAGAAAGAAATAAAACTAAATAAATGATAATTTAGAAAATAATTTGAAACTTTTATGCTCAATTAATACGCTCGTTTCAATATTCATTTGAAGTTTTGAATTTTTTTGAAACCATCTTCTTACATCTTAAAATTAACCATCATGTCAAATTCCAAGCCCTACCACCTCTCTCAGAATAAAGGGCTATGTTGAAATACGAACTGTCACCATTAATTTGCCAACATTTATTTTGAAATCGGTTTGTTATTTCCTAATATTCCAAAGAAACGTAATTTAGAAATCTTTTAAAGGCCTTTTTTAGAACGTTTGTTGTTTCTGTTAACCTCAGGTAGTAGAATCATCGGCATAAAATATAGCCTGTGTAGGATCAGAGACCGTTACCATTGGTTCGCGACTATTACTTTTATAATCGGTTCATATTCCCTGAAATTGCATAGAAATCGTAATTTATGACATTTTTAGAACGCTTTTCGCACCTCTCTTTCGCTTCACCCCTTTTTAATTCGAATTTATTTTCGACAGTCCTTCAAGGGCATTTATATTTTATAAGTAACTACCATGCCATATTTAAAGTTTCTAGCCTCTTCAGTATCACAGAAATCGCAATTTAGAAAGTTTTTGCTCCTGCAACCCTCTGGTGGTAGTGGCACAAGACATAAAATATAGCTTATGTTTGAGCAGGTTCTATCACGAACAATTTGTCACCATTATTTTTTAAATCGGTTTGGTATTTGATAAGATTACATAAAAATTGTATTTAGAGCGTTTTTAGAACGCTTTTCGCTCACTTCATCCTTTTAAATTTAGAATTTTCTTTCGACTGTTCTTAGAAAGCAGTTGCATCTTGTAAGGAAATACCATTCCATATTTCAAAATGTTACACCCCTCAGTTGCGCAAAAAACGCAAATTAGAACTTGCTCTTGCAACCCCCAGATGTTAGTGACAGCAACATAAAATATAGCCCATGTTGGAGCAGGGACTGTCACCATCAATTTGCAACCATTACTTTTGAAATAGATTTGGTATTTCCTGAGATTGAGTAGAAATCGCAATTTAGAACGTTTTTAGAACGCTTTTCGCGCATTTTCACACCTTTTAAATTTCCAGTTTTTTCTAAAGTGTTCTTATGGATCATTTATATGTAATAAATATGTACGTTGCCTAATTTCAGGTTGCTAGCCCCTACCGATCACAAAAATCGAAATTTAGAATGTTTTTTGTTCCTGCAACCTCCAAGTGATAGTGACACCGACGTGAAATAGCGTCTATGTTAGAGCGGAGGATGTCCCTACCATTACTTTTGAAATCAGTTTGATTCTTCCTGAGATTGCTGTCAAATCGGCATTTAGAACGATTTTAGAACGCTTTTCGCGCATTTTCATCCCTTTTAAATTTAAAATTTTTAAATAAATGTTTTTAGAGATCATTTATATCTAATAAATATATACCATGCAAAACTTCCTGAATCTAGGTCTTTCCATAATTCAAAAATCGCATTTTTAGAACGTTTTTTGCTCCTGCATCTCCTCTGGGGTAGTGGAAACAGACATAATGTATAGCCTATCTTGGAGCAAGAGCTGTCATCATCATTTTTACACCATTATATTTAAAATTGGTTCAGTACTTCCTGAGATTGCATAAAAATCGCAATTTAGAAAGTTTTTCATAACGCTTTTCGCGCATTTTCACAACTTTTAAATTTCGATTTTTTTAGGAAATGTTCCTAGATATCATTGATATCTTATAAGTAACTACCATTCCAAATTCCATGATTTTAGGCCCTTCAGTAACGCAAAAATCGCATTTTTAGAACGTTTTTTGTTCCTGCCCTCCCCCCCTTTGGGGTAGTGGCACCGACATAAAATATAACCTATCTTAGAGCAAGAGTTGTCACCATTATTTTCACTCCATTATTTTTTAAATCGGTTTGGTATTTCTTGAGATTGTGTAGAAACCGTAATTTAGAACGTTTTTTAAAACGCTTTTTGTGCATTTTCATCCCTTTTAAATTTCGAATTTTTTAAGAACTGATCTTAGAAATCCTTTATATCTAATAAGTAACTAATATTTCAAATTTCATATTTCTAGGCCCTTCAGTAACGTATAAATCGCATTTTTAGAACGTTTTTTGCTCCTGACATACATATGTTACGCATATAGCACATAAAACATAGCCTATGTTAGAAACTAATATTTCAAATGTCAAATACCTAAGCCCTTCAGTAATGTATAAATTGAATTTTTAAACTTTTTGCTCCTGCACCCCCTTTGTGGTAGGGGCACCGACATAAAACATAGCTTATGTTAGAGCAAGGATTGTCACCATCATTTTGACACCATTATTTCTTTAATCGGTTTAGTATTTCCTGAGATTGTGTAAAAACCACCATTTAGAACGTTTTTCCCGCATTTTCACCCCTTTTAAATTTCGATTTGTTTAAGAACTGTTCTTAGAAATCCTTTATATCCAATAAATGACTAATATTTCAAATTTCATATTTCTAGGCCCTTCAGTAACGCAAAAATCACATTTTTTGAACTTTTTTGCTTCTGCACCCCCTTTGTGGTAGGGGCACCGACATAAAAAATAGCCTATGTTAGAGCAAGGATTGTCACCATCATTTTGACACCATTATTTCTTTAATCGGTTTGGTATTTCCTGAGATTGTGTAAAAACCACCATTTAGAACGTTTTTCCCGCATTTTCACCCCTTTTAAATTTCGATTTGTTTAAGAACTGTTCTTAGAAATCCTTTATATCCAATAAATGACTAATATTTCAAATTTCATATTTCTAGGCCCTTCAGTAACGCAAACATCACATTTTTTGAACTTTTTTGCTTCTGCACCCCCTTTGGGGTAGTGGCACCGACCTAAAATATAGCCTATCTTGGAGCAAGGGTTGTCACCATCATTTTGACACCATTATTTTTTAAATTGGTTTGGTATTTTCTGAGATTGTGTAGAAACCACCATTTAGAACGTTTTTAGAACGCTTTTTATGCATTTTTATTCCTTTTAAATTTTGAATTGTTTAGAAAATGTTCTTAGACATCATTTATATCTTATAAGTAACTAATATTCCAAGTTTCATATTTCTAGGCCCTTCAGTAACACAAAAATCGCATTTTTAGAACGTTTATTGCTCCTGCATCCCCTTTGGGGTAGTGGCACCGACATAAAATATAGCCTATGTTCTAAGCAGTGGCGTGGCGTCCGGTCATCGCTGGATGCGGCGATGACCAAGCAATATTTTAAAACTCTTAATAAGCTTTTAAAACTCTACGATCCAGTTTTAGCAGAACATTTGGAGTTCATGTATAAGTGAAGGTAAGATTTAAAGTTTCTTTTTTGAACATTCAACCATTGAATTTTAGAGTTAATAATTTTTCACCACAAACTTAAATAATTGCGATGACCACCGAAAATTTTCACGCCACGCCACTGGTTCTAAGTTGGACTAACACCATCATTTTGATACCATTACTTTTGAAAGCGGTTCAGTAGCTCCAGAGATTACCTCTAACAAACACACAAACAATATTTACTTCTTTATAATATTAGTACAGATTAAATGAACTTATAAATTTAAAAAAAAAATCAGCAAAAATCTTAAGCTGAATTATAACAGTATATTTACCTTTCAATAAAATATACTAAAATTTGAAATTTAAATTAGCTTTATAATCTTTAAGTTAAATTCTTTTATATGACTGGAATTTGATGACTGACTTAAAAATAAAAATACAGAATAAAGTGTACTATAATATGTTGTAGTGACAGTCTATGAAAGAAGGAGGAGGAGATATTTTTTTCACTTCAAACACTAACATCCCCTTCCCCCCCCCCCCACACACACACATGTACTTTATTTATTTACTTTTTTTCTTATTTGATACTGAGGCATATTTTAAAGACAGGGCAGTAAGTGTTATCTCTTATTTACTTATATCGTTGTTTTAATATCATTATTGTGTAATCACTTCTGTTATACATATGTAAGATATAAAATATTTTTCAGTAAATCAAAGCAAAAAAAGAAGATTTTACTTCCTTTCTTAGAAGACTCTGTTTATCCATTTGTTTGTATTCGAAAGTAATTGCTAATCTCAATCATATATATATATATATATATATTATATATATATATGTATATATATATATATATATATTATATATATATATATATATATATATATATATATCACAACAATTTTAAGTTTATTCTCTGTAACTTTTTAAATATTTTTATTAATTCATTATAGTCATTGCCCCCCCCCCCGACCCCGCACAGATGTAAAAACTTTCTGGTATTTAATTCATCAAATATAAATACTTAATAATAATACATTAT
The DNA here is from genome assembly GCA_963932465.1 of Maratus speciosus. NCBI lineage: Eukaryota > Metazoa > Arthropoda > Arachnida > Araneae > Salticidae > Maratus > Maratus speciosus. Next base: position 146,064,343 of record OZ010798.1, on the reverse strand, counting down.
TGTACACAACTTGCTCTACAGAAACATTTTCATAAGTTTTTTTTTTCTTTTCTTTTCTTTCTTTTTTCCTAAAATAATTCTATAAATCTATATTAAATATAGTCAGGTACTTTTCAAAAAAAAAAAAAAAAAAAAAAAAAAAAACAATGTCAAACAACTTTTATCAATCTATTAAATGTTTTTAAATTACTATTATAATCAAGGAAAAAATCTGTTACCATAAAAATAACTTTAAAATTAAGAGTATATATAGAAAGGAAAAAAAGATAATTGTCAAAATGTCAAAAGCAATATAAGAGCTGGTGCTAATTAATGTGCTATGGAATGCTGCGATAGCAGTAAATAAACTCTTGGAATATTTTATGAATTAATTTAAACAGCGCATCCAGATTATTCATAGTAGTAAATGTTTTTAAACTGGTAGAGAGCAAAATTATATAATTTAATAAGTATATTCGGATGCAAACTAATAAACAAATTTAGAAAAATACTTAATAAACAAAGAAATAAACCGTATCTAAAGGGCAAGGATTTTCTTATAGACATACATTATGCATAAATAATAACAAAGTCCTGTGAGGAAATACCTTAAGTTAAAATAAACTGGATAAAAACCAAATAGAAGCAACATTATCTTTTTTCATTATTATTTAAGACAATATACTATTTCTAGATATAAGTAAATGTCTTGAAAACTATTGTCGTAATATACACGTGGCTTGAAAACTAAACTGATAATCTTACAAATATATATAACAGAAATTATATTAAAGCATTGTTATTAAAACAATGATATAAGGAAACAAAGATAAAGCTTTATTTTTTTCTTAAAATATCCTAATGCCTAGAACTGAAAATGGCAAGACGCGAGGCAGAAACATGCACACTGCTATGCTGTACCAGAACTGGCTATTTACTTAAAGGTCAACGGTAAAGGGGAAATTACTTCGGACTACAGGGTCAGCCATATTAACATTTCGGAAATTCACTGTGAAGGCTTTGACTATAGGGCAGTGTTCTCGCTGGATTTTGACCAACATCGGCGATTTGGCGAATAAGGAATAAAAAACAGTCACCAAATGAACAGAAATGTTAGCAAAATAGATTCTGCTCGAAACACTGAAATATCTATCTTTAACACTTTATTGTATACCTTTTTTCAATATGTTCTAAAGTAACCTAATTTTTTGTAACTATACAATAGAAATTCGACTATCCGCTACATAAACTATTAAAAATAAGTACATTCTAAATGTCTCCTAAATGTGTAAATGTTTTTTTAGTTCATTCTTTAGTTTAGTTTCATTCTTTTAGTTGTCTAAATAAAAATTAAAAACAGCAATCTTTGATTTACAGTTGTGAAAATATACACTAAAAACTTCTATGAGATTTCGATTACTTAATCGATTGAAAAAAAATTGACCGGCCAATGATACTTTGCATACATTTAATAAATAGTATGGTAAATGGCTAATTTTAACACCGCATTCCAGTAAAAAAATTTCTATTTATCGCTCAACGCGAGTTATTTTGTTTGCGTTTTTAATGCCGCGACGCTGGCGCATAGATTGTGATTAACTGACAATGGAGAAATACCTATCGCATAAGCCTTTTTGTGTCTTTGTCTATTGCAAAACTCAATTGGTGTTGAGTCAGTACCTCTATAAATAGAGCAATGTGGCACGGTGCGATTGAACATGTAAAGTGGCATCAATTGTTCAGTAACGTTGCTAAGACTTTCGAATGTATTGGCACAACACACACACAAACCGGGCACTCGCAATTTGGCGAATTTGACTGTTGGTTTACTGGCCAAATGAAGAATTTTGTTGCTATTTGGAGCAATGGCGAGCGACAGCGAGAACCTTGCTATAGGGGTATTGATATAACTGCGTAAAAACTAGCCAACCAAATGGTTTGAAATTTAATATATATAATCGTTGCAGAATTTTGGCGAGTCATTTCAAATTTTATAAAAATCGAATCAAAACTTAAAGATATATTAATAAAAGTTTTCTTCATTCTATTAAATCCTATCATACGTAATTAATTCAGTGATATCCCATGATAGGTAATGATTATAGATTGCCATGGTGATTATTCTGTTAAATACTATCAGACATAATTAATTCAATAATATCCCATGATAGGTGAGGGCGTTCTATTTAAGGTGGTGGTAATTCACTGTGAAGGCTTTGACTATAGGGGGTATTGATATAACTGCGCAAAAACTACCCAACTTAATGGTTTGAAATTTAATACAGTAAAACCTGCGTAAGTTGAACACTGGCGGTGCTACCCTTGAGCGGTCAACTTATAAAGGGTGGTCGTGGTGATCAATTTAACTTTTTTTTAACGTAATATTCATACCATATCATTTTTTGCAACCAGAATTTTATTTATTGACAAGCCTTTAAAATAATTTTGTATTATCATGCATATTTCTTACACCTTATAAAAGAAAAGAATAACTACAAGACTGAATTAATAGTTTTGTATCAATTTTAAAATCAATTATTATTACTACTATTTATTTTTTAAAAAAACAGTTAATTTTCAATCATCAATCAACAGGAAATTTATGTTTTTTGATCTGGAGGATTCTAGCCCTCCATTACTTGCATTAAATTCAGAAATTCCTAATTCATTTGCAATATCTTTAGCTTTAGCTTGGAGATAAAGTCCTGAAACTGGAATATTTTATATACTGGAATATAAACGACATAACTTAAAAAACTCCCAAACTGCCAGATTAATTTCTCCATTTGATGTTTTTCTCAATTTCCCTTTTCTATCACCACTACAGTTCTCTAACCACAATTTAGTTATTTCTTCCCCATTCTTTGATATGTTAGACACTGTAGTTTGGAAATTCCATATCTATCAGCTAATTTTCTCGGTTTTCTCCTTTCATATTTTTTATCATTTGAAAGTTTTTGTACTACAACACAGTTCTACCTCATCGTTATCACAAATAATTTTCTTAACTGGGTTGTTACAATTGCCAAAAACTATTGCAACTGGTGGAAATATTTCTGCTTGCCAACTAGCACCTGGGGTTTTTGAAAGAAGGGGAGGAGTGATAAGAGAATGGGAAATAGGAGAAAGAAATCTGCAATCAAAGAATGGAGGGGGAGGGTTGAAAAGCCAAATCCACAAGAGCAACAATATAAGAATAGACAAGCCTTGAATTATTTACCTACATCTATCAATAGTAAGAGCAGTTCCCAGGTTAATAACTATTTCACCCTTTTGGAAATTCTAGTTAAAAAGAAAAAAATATAGAAAATTTTGTGGAGAGTTACTTTTTTTTAAACTCATGATTTGTTTGCTTTTTGGATGGTCAAGTTATAAAGGGTTTTGATGGGCATTTTATGATGATTCTAGTCAAATTTGAATAATTTCAGTGGTCAAGATACAAGATAGACAGGTGGTCAGGTTACAAAGCGTTTGTCTTATAGTTTTATATAGAATAAATTTGGTTCCTGACAATATAGGTCAACGTAGACAGGTAGTCAACTTACAAGGGTGGTCAACTTACAAGGGTGGTCAACTTTACAGGTTTTACTGTATATATAATCGTTTCAGAATTTTGTCGAGTCATTTCAAATTTTATGAAAAATGTATACAAGGTGTAGTCTTGTTGCTAGTGGGGTAAATTATTAAAATTAGCTTTGAAATATAACATTGGAGTTGAAAGGAGTATCTTCGTGGTAAGCTTTTAAAACTTAGGGTTTTAATATTTTTTAATATTTAATATTTTATGTTGTTAAATAGAGGTTGAAGACAAAGTCAAACTCGAGGTTATAAATTCAGTTCTTTAGGTTGTTCAGAACACAAAATTTTACTCTTTTAAAGTTATCAGTAATTTCTTGCTCTTTTTTTTATGTAATTATATTTATATATTTCTTATACAAATTCTTTAAAATAATTTAAAACATAATTTTTTTTCAAAATTTTCAAATTTAATCCTGTTTCAAAGTTGAGTTGTATCCTGCCAGAATAAATCTTTTTCATATTTATTTTTCCCTTTTTAGTAAAGAAAATAATAAAAATTAATTTAACTTTGGGTTTTACAAAAATATTTATCTAAAAAAGGATTTTTAAATAAATTATTTTTTATGAGATTTTTTTTACTACGAGAATCACATTTTCATTATTTTCTCCCGTTGCTAAAATTTTTTAAACAAATTGAAGAATACATAATTGAAAATCATTATACAAAATTTCGTTACTTTATAATTCATAGAAATTTATGTACAACAATTTAAATATGACAAATCTGGAAAAAAAATTCTTTCATAAAGTAATATAAATGAATTTAAGGGGAGGTTTACTAAATTTGCCCCAAAATAAACCTAAAAACAACAACAAAAATAATCTATGCACAAAAAGATTAATCTAAATTAATGTTGGCTAGATCAAGAACACGGTCTAAAATAATTCAAAGTTCTGTGAACTTCAATACATTTTTATTTTTAAAAAAATAATCGGTCAAGTGCGAGTATTACTCGCATACAGAGGGTTCTGTATAATAAACTGGGAATTGCATTACACAAATATACCATTAAAAGTTGTTATCTAGTCTTTAAAAGCCGATGGCGAAACCCGTGTCTTTATGTATGCCCAAACCGTCCGATTGATATCTCGGCTAATTACCAACTTTTTTTGGAAAATCATTATGAACAATCCTTTTATACTTCTGCGACGACAGGTACCTGCAACGTTCTTCAACTCCTTTGCTATACGCCCGCAAATCGAAATTTGTGTGTAACGAAAAAATGCGATTTTCTCAAAAACTATATAACCTAAGGTAATCGCTATAAATTTCCTGCATGGTTTAAATTAACTTTTATCACCACTAATTTTTTCATTATTTTACTTTCAGTAGATTCGGAAGTAGAAGGGGGGGGGGGAGAACATATTTTTGCATTACATTTTCGACAATATCCCTGAAAATATAATATCTGAAATTGAAAGAAATGTATTTTTGAGTTCCGCGTTACGAAAACATTCACACGATATACAAAGAAAAAAAATCCCTGCCGGCTCGGCCTACAGGCGGAGGTAAATTTCGAAGTTAAGCACTAAATTCACCAACAAAACTTAAATCAGAATTAGAGATAAACCCAGATTCTTCACTAAGAATGAGCTCTAGGGAGCTAAACTTTTTATGAAATTTCTAATATAGACGAATACACACACGCATGTATATGGAATGGGTTTAAAAATGGCTAAAGCAAATTCAGAGCACCTCAAAGTGTTAGAATATATTAATATTTCCATAGTTTGGTTTTTATCATGTTTTAATACGTTTCTTCAAACTCACATGACGTTACATATTCATCTATTGAGGTCCATTGTATTTCCAATATGACGCAATATATATATATATATATATATACATATATATTCGTCATACTATTTATTTTATTTTGAGTTTTCATGCGGAAATATTGCTCTAGAAAACTTATGACGTAATATTCAATTTGTTTTCAATTCGTCAAACTATTTATCTAATTTAATTTTTCACGTGAAAATCTTGCAGTAGAAAAGTAATTGTTGTAGTGAGAATTTTATTTTGTTGTTGTTGTTGTTGTTGTTGGCAACTGCTATAACGAAAAATGTTTATTTTTCCTGTCATTGTTGTGTAATAGCTGGTTTTATCAGAATCCTGTTAAGATGATATTCAAAATTTTTAACCCTCCCCATTTCCACCCCCTTGGGCCGATTTTGCTCATTTGCAATCCCCTCCGAGATTAGCCATCTCAATGTTGTTGGTGAGTTTGAAAACGATCCGTGCATAATTGCGACTTCTATCGTGCGGACAAAATTTAGTACACCCATACATACATACATATATATATATATATATATATATATATATATATATATATATATATATATATATAAATACATATATATAAACTGTTTAGGTGGGGGTGGTTTTTGGTTCCTAGGGGTTATATAATGAAAAGTTATGAAGGAATTTTTCAAAAGTTGCACCATAGTAACGACTGCAATGGGTGGTATTTCTTACGAAATCTACCTAAAATTTTATTTTTAAAGTAAATTAATCAGCCCCTTTACATTTTCCCTAAATATATTAGTGAATGGTTAATAATCTATAAATATATGGATCAATGGCCTTTTTTTACCTCAGGCAATTTGAATTTTCCACGGTCTTTAGTTGTCGAGTAAAATGGCTGTGACAGACAGACAGATACAGAAGGGATCTTATAATGGTTCCGTTTTTACTGTTTAAGTACGGAACCCTAAAAATTGCTGATAAACTGTGCATCGAATTTTATATATTGGAATATAAAGGTAAGAAAAAAAATGTTTTCTAAATTTCATGAAATTTTTAGTACTTTGGCATCCTATTTCTGCAATTAACTACATTTAACTTTTCCAAATATATTTAGTTTCAAAAAAAGATGCACAGTTTTATTTGTATATATAAAACAAACTGGCGTAAAGAATATTGGAGATTTTAATTGATATAGAATGGCATGGGGCATTTTGAAAAGTTCTTCATAACGCTTACAATATTTAAGAAAATTCCTTATTTTTCCCCCCAAAAAACCTTTTTCTTAATTTTTGTTGTCTGATAAATATATGCCATATTTCATATAGTATGCCCTTGAATAGTAGTTAAAGTGAAACAATAAAAATAATAATAAAATGAGTTTAAAGGTCCCTTGCCCCTTAAAAAGTAAAATTTTGTATCCTGAACCACCTAAAGCCTCAATTTATAACCTCGGTTTGACTCACTTCATCCTCTATTTAACAACATAAAATATGTAAAATGCATGTATTATCAGTCATTGATTACATTACATTGAGGAACTTCATGAATAAAAAATATATCGACTACCATTTAAAAAAAATAAATAAATAAATAAATAAATAAATCAACACTAATGATAGTTCAACATTTCCGTGATAACAGACTGTACTTATATTCTAAATTCAGTAATATTACTTTCATCTTATTACCTGTTTATGACGAAAAACGAAAAATGATAACTCTAGTGATTCCTGATTACAATCGTGAATTTTATTAAACGTATCAACCCCAAAAACAGTCTGCGAACTGCAGACATTATCGAATTATTGAATATTCGATATCAGATTAAAACTCCGATAAAATATGTAAATAATATAAATACGTAAATTCAATTATGAAATCAGGGGAGAATTGGAAATCAATAGAATTTGAATAAGCCATATCGTGTTATCTCTTTTAATATTATAACATCATTTTGTAAAGATCTATATTTTAATGCTGGAAAATTTTTGTTGTTTAATGTGCTTAACCAATCAGATCTATAATAAATAATAGCTAAATACAAGGAAAAAGTGAGAAAAAGTCACAGAGTAAAAACAAGTCGGAAAGTGTAGGGGGGACCGGGGCAAGATGACTATGATAACAATTTTTGTTGTTTATTAATTTATTTTTAAGTATAGTAAAATTAATTTTACATGAACTGTTAGAGTATTCCCTTGTAGTATTAAATATATTACCATTTAATTTTTCAAATAAAAAAAATAAGGGATAATTTTATTTTTTCATAACATTAACAAATCGTCATCTTGGCCCACTGCTGGGGCAAGATGACAACACTGAAAAAGGTTGAAAATATTTTATGTTTTGAATATGTTGCACGGTTTAACAAATGATAACTGTGTTTTTACATCTTAAAAAGTATCAAACTAAGCACAATGCATTGTAACGTAATATTGAAGTGGTAGTTGTGCAGCTAACAATAGTCGCAAATAAAAATGCCATTTTCATAATTGGAACATTCCTCATGCCACCACTCTGGGCATTTACAGCACTGGATCCATTCTTCCGTTGGTGGGTCACAATATTCCTCGTCACAAGCAGGACATCTGAAAACACCATCCTTGGAAGTTGATGCAACTGGACTGTTTGGCCTGGATTTAATAGACTTAAGCCTACAGGAACTTAGTTTGAGTATTTTTACTCCCTTTTTAGCTTCACGAGCTTCTTTTCTCTATTTCTTTAAACCTTCCTGTTCTTCTTTCTGCTTTTCCCTTTGTTCTAACATTTCTTTGATAGGTGTGCTTGTAAAAATGCTTGAGCTCAGTGTTTTGCTTTTTCTTTTTTCCTCACATTGGGATGCTTTAGGCAATGGTTTGAAATCAAAAACACTAACAGGCTTTTTTGGTGCATCACAATCAGCATTTGACATAAGTTCTGGTTCTTCTGGAGAGTTTATACGTTGGTTTTCTACTACCAGGGTCTGAGGATGACGAGCTCGTCATCTTGCCCCAGACTGCCTGTTTAAAAATATTCGTTTTCACTGCCATGAAGGAAGGCGATTAATTGACATTTATTCATGCTAATAGGTAGTATTTAAACTAAGTTACTCATAAATATTAAAGAGAAATGATATATCTTACCTGTATCTGTAGCAGAGCTTATTTACACATGTATAAAAGTGATAGCGTGGCAGCGGTAAACAATCAAAGCTTCACAACAATAACACAAAAAAAGCGATTTCAGTGTCTCTATACTATTGTTTAACGAACGATAGGAGAGCCAGTAGTGTCCGGTTGATGCTGCCACCTAGTGGAAAACGGAATAATTAAGACATTCGTCATCTTGCCCCGGTCTCCCCTACGTCGAACGTGGCAAATGAGATGTGTTCGTACTATAACTAGTTTTATAAATATTCAGATCTTGGTGCAATAGCTGTTGCACTCTTATGCAAAAGTGCATGAATACAAAATTTGTTACGATTCTATATATTAAATTCAGTAATACGGAAATAATAGGACTCGATCTTAAATAAGACGTTATCACCTATCATGGGATATCATTAAAATAATTACGCATGATAATATTTAACAGAATAATCACCATGGCAACTTATAATCATTACCTATCATGGGATATCACTAAATTAATTACGTATGACAGGATTTAATAGAACGAAGAAAATTTTTATTAATGTCTCTTTAAGTTTTGATTCGATTTTCGTAAAATTTTAAATAAGTCAACAAAGTTCTGCAGCGGTTATATATATTAAATTTCAAACTATTCGATTTGGGTAGTTTTAGCTCTGTTATATGCGAACAGATGGACAGATAGACGGTCGGACCAGATGAAGACTATAGGTGCTACGTATTTGTATGATTACGCACAAACGCACCTAAAAGGTAGAAGTGTAAAAAAGGGGGGCTAGGGAGATGATTTTGATACCGGATTTTTGAATGCCACCCTTTCAAGGTCACACTGTATATAGATAGATAGATAGATAGATTTGTTAATTTGTTGTCTAAACATGTCACCTTTTTATCTTTAAAACCAATTAAAACAACCTTGAAAATTCCTTGTGAGAGGCAAAAATATTATATAAAAAGCCTGTAAGAAATTTGTGGCCACAGAAATCGTCATATTCTCATCATATATATCATCATATATCTTGTAATATAATCCTATTTTATTTGCCTTAAAATAAAAGGAATAAAAAAAATAAAAAAGCTTTCTCTTTCAGGCAATTTTAAAACTAGGTAACAGACGATTAAAGAGCTTCTATCATATTTTATCGTATCTTTATCGTCTGCGACTTTATAAACTGCCATCCGTCAAATGTTACTGACCTTGACATGTGAACCCGCCTTCAGTGCCTGCCTGTGATTAATTGGTTTCTACGGGGCCCTTAATTGCCATTAAACGGATATTTAAATTTTCTGTGACGTGAACACTACTTAAGTCTTCGCCCACGCCAGTTATACAGATCAATAAGGGGATGGGACCGGAGCAATTTCTACTGAACCCCAAAGGAAGAATCGATGCATGTTCGATTTTCTTCGGCCTTTAATATAATAATCATAGGCATTAAAACCATGATTTACTTTTCTTTCTTCTGTGTACTATATATTCCGGAGTATTACACGACATTTAAAACAAGAAAATTGGCCAAATTTTAAAGGTGCGTATTACACGTCGGGTATGAAAATGAAACCTTAAACTATAGGAATAAGAGTAAAGTAAGGGATAATAGTAAAATATAGGAATAAGAGTAAATGTAAGAATCAATAAGTACATTTCTAGAATAAGTCCTTGAGATTTTTTTAAAAATCTTAGGGCAATTCAGACTTCAGAAAGTGAGATATGTTGACAAATGATAAAAACAGCTATGAAGACAAACTCTGTGAACTTTTATGGTTATTAATACATAAACAATTTATTCATATATTATTATTTTTTTTAATATACAATTTACTCCAGTTTGTATATAAAATATATAAACGAATTTTTTATATTAAATAAATTGTATAACTATTGAAAAATATGACTTGTGTATATAAAACAGTGAATAGGTTGTCAGAAAATGAGCATGAAATAAACTATTAAATTTAAAAAATCAAAAAACCCCACTGAGTAAAAAGCGAACTAATTAATTATTTCTCATCAATATGAAACTACTTTTTATTTTCAATTCCTACTATTAGCTCACACTCTCGCTATATATATCTTGTTTAAATTTTCAATCGTTAATAAAATACTTATTATTCATCCAATCAAGCTCAAATAAGTTTTTGTAAACTTGTACACTGTAAAAAAAAATCTGTAGTTCTACAGATGTAAAGTTACATGCTTACTAAACTTTCACCTGTAACTGTACGAAAAAAGCTGCTAATTTACAAAACTAGTTTTTGTAAAGCTACAAAAATCTGCAACTTTACAAATGAATCTGCTAAAATTTCAGTAATCTTACTAAACTTTTATTTGTAACCCTGGCTGCAGTTACATGAAAAGTTCTCGGAATCCCAGTTTCCAAAAAAATTCTTAGTAACCTTACAGATTTTTTGATTTTCGGCGCAAAAGTGTGTCTGTTACATGAAATTTTGTTGTTGCCGTTACATGAAAAGTTCTAGGAATCCCAGTTTCCTAGAAAAACTTTAGTAACTTCACAGATTTTTTTTTACAGTGTAGTGGATGACACTTGATGTTAATCCAGTTTTTTTCAAATATTAATTCATTAATTAAATTAAATTAATTAGTTTTCAATAATCGAGAGAGCCCTCTTCTTGATAAGGTATTTTAAGACCGAGAGAGCCCTCTTCTTGATCAAGGCATTTTAAGCGCCACTCAACAGGAAAGAAGAATGGGAGGAAAAAACTTCTCTTATAGGAAGTAAAGATTATTATGTAAAGTATTAAAGTTCTCTAAGTAGGAATTCACTTATTTTATATATATATATATTACTTGTTTATATTACTTACCTATTTTTTTTTTATTTACTTGTATTGATGACTTTAAGTTGTGTTTAATTGTTAGTTCCTATCTATAAACACTGTTTTGATGAGGTTTTTAGATGCCAATGATAGTTAGAGTTACAGTAAAGCTAGAGATCCACGATACATGCACAACTTCCAGGTCGTATAATATTTAAACGGAGCTTCTGACTCTAAAATAGTCCATGAAACATCGTCTTCATTTTGAAAGACCTATCCAATGATATGCCACTCAATAGGGTACGTAATTTTTTTTTTGTCTCTACCACCATTTTGTATTTTACGGCCGCCATTTTGAGTTTATAAAAACAAAACCTAGCTTATAACCATCGGGCCGTTAAGACGAATTGATAGAGGCCTCATTCATTAAAATCCATTCAGCCGTTGGCATGTTTCGAGTGTATAAAGAAATCCACATACCCAGATACGCGCGAAACACATAACCCTTCTTGGCATTCGGGTAAAAAGGCTGAATGTTATAGCGATCTTTGGCGATTTTTTTCGGTTGGTAAATTCTGACGCGAGATCAATAGGAAAATATCGCTTTTAATAAATTTCAAAACTTTTATTTCAGCTGATATATTCAAAACGCATTATTGATATTTCTCATATGAATACGAATTTAGTATTGTTAATTGGCATTCTAAAAGGTATGCTAAATGTAAAAAATCTATTAGAGTTATCAATATAAAAAAAATCAGTCGATACGCAAGAGGCTTTCTCATCGTAATCTTTGAGATTATTCGTTGATACGGTTTTTTCATTAACTGCAATTTATTTTAATCAAACAACGCGTTTTAACGATATTTAAATATAAGGTTAGTCTCCCCTAAATGTGATAACCCCTAAATGCGACAATGTTCTTTTACATAAAATCTTAATGCAAGAATCGTAAATAAATGTTATATAATGAAGCATACGAACTTCAAAAACAAAACCCGAAACATTTTTTTGCATGTAAAGCGGTTTCTTTAAAAGAAATTCCCCATCAAATACACATCGTTCATTTTACATCGCCCCCATGTTTCGTAAATGCGACGAAAATTCCCGAAAGTGGCTCACGGTTTTTATTTTTTAACTTTGAAGATCAAATAACCTTATAAACGTCAAGAGATACGTTGTCCGTTTCAGTTACCTGACCAGTTAAACTAAAGAAAAGGCGACCAGTTTCCGGTTTAGAATTTGGAGTGGACTACTCATTTAGGCGAGCTTGTTTTGAGACTGTGCCTAATAGCGACATACATATTGCTGTAAATGCGGCGAAACATTTAGAAGATTAACGAAGAAGATTATATGGGATTTTTTATTATATTGTGTTAAAATGATATTTAAATCAAATTTTATGTTTAAGCTGTATTGAGTCAGTATAATCCTCCATTAATATTTTCCTTTAACCAGGTGTTTAAATATGTGTTTAAGACGATCAAAAAAGAAAAATATGCTTCTTTAAAATTTTTAATAAAAAAAAGGTGTAAGAAACGCAGTGTCTATTCCAGTAACATAATATAGACATATGATTAAGGAATTTGCAATAAATTTACATAATGGAAATTCTTGAAAATCTTGTGTAGATTGAAAACAATTTATGTTTATTTTAATGCGGCTAAGTAAGTTAATTTTACTAATATTATGCCATTCGGTAGCTTAAATTCTGTCTCCGATTAAAACGTGATGCAATTGAGTTATTCCCTGGTTTAGGAGTCATAATTTTTGTTAGCACTTTTATTAAATCTGATATTTTAATTCTGTTTTCATTTTTTATTCGTTATAATCGACATTTTCTACTTTTAAATTCGTAAAAGATAAAAAAATAAATAAAACCATGTTTATCTAAATGAGTATTTGTTTCCATATACGTATTTTTAAGTACAGAAAATGTTAATTTTTTTGTGAAAGTGCAAGAAAAAGGAAGAGGGGGGGGGGGTCAACAGAATATCAGGCACAAAGCTTCTCTTTGGCTTAATCAGAATTATTAGAAAAATTGTACGATTTTATCTATTTCTAAGGCTGATATCTTTATCATGCGACATTTTATAATAAAGTTATATGTAATAAATAGTCTAGTTAACAATATTATAAATACCTTTTAAATACTCTTCTAACCTGTAAGCTCCGCACCGTGAATTCACACCGACCGCAGTGTCGCACTCTTTTATTAATTCGCATTTTTCATTCACAAAATAAGAATTTAGATAAAATCAAATATTTAATATGGATTCCTTATTAAATTTCGTATATGGATCATGTAGTTATATTTCATTATCACCAGATGGTCAGCAAAATTATGCGGAGTTGAAGTTATGGAAACCCAAATCGCACTGGTGTATAAATTATGGGTTAATATTGACGTGCGAATTTCGCGAATTTTAAACGATGTTTTCTGCAACAATCATTTAATTGTAGTTATGGACATATAGCTCCTTGGCAAAGAGGGATGACGGATGAGAGTTTTTTATATTAGGAACGCATTTATTTATTTGAGGGTTATTTATATTAGGCATTACACGCAGCATTCAAATAACTTTTGCATATTAGCACTGTAAAATTGACAAACAGCACGGTGCTGCGCCGTGATAAACATTTCAAGAATAATATTGAAAAGTTTAATTATAATAGTCCTGTACTTAAATTTTAGTAAAGAAACAGTACCCTGTGAGTTAATAGAGACTTTTATTCATCTTTTAATTACGTGGTCTCGGAGACCGTTCACAGTAGTTATGCAACAATTCCTGTCACAGCAGTTAAGGGTTAATTAATTGAAAAAATAATTACAGTTAATCCTTAACGGCTGTTACAGCTGCTTTTTTTTTTTTTTTTTTAATTTTCACAGTTTAACTTGTAATTTCCAGTTTAACTATCAATACAGCGAAATTTTGCTTCATTTGGAGCCTAGTTTGAAAAATCGAAATTTATTAGAAATAGTACTGTACAAACAGTTTAGTGCGAAAACAGTATTTTATGAGTTAATCGCGCATTTTATTCAACTTTCAATCGAATGGTTTCGCAGACCGCTAACAGTTGTAATGTGGCAATTTTCTGTCACAGTAGTTAATCGTTAAATGAGCTTTTTCAGATGAATTGTCATGTATAAAATGCACTATCACATTTAGGACTATGAACGTCTCATTTAGGTTTTAGCTGCCATAAATGCGACAAAAATGACCTAAATGCGGCAATCCTATATTGTGGTTTTATACTACAGATAATTATTAAATTTCTACAAAACAAGTTAGTTTTGAACTAAAGGTACAGTATTCAGTAATTTGTTACTTAATAAAATATACATTTATACACTGCTCAAAACAATTAAAGGATATCGCAGTTTTAGGTGGATTTTGTATCTGGTAAACTGTTTAGCTGATTGATACATGGTCGACAGACATAGTAGGTTATATGAGAATAAATTACACATGTTTGGCAGAAAAAATGCATTTTATTGCGCATTTGTGTACTAAAAGAAAAAAACACAATTTGTGCATATGAGAAAAAAAGAATAAGAAAAGGTGTTTTCTTCAAATAAAATCATTTACAGTAGGGGGTATGGTTTCCACGGGCGGCCAACAACGTTGAACACCTTTGAGGCATGGACTCAATGAGGCTATTAATGACGAGTTGGGGTATTCTGCCCCACTCTTCCAGAAGAACTCTTTCCAGTTCTTGAAGAGTTTGTGGGGGTTGTTGGCGGCCAGAAACTCGTCTTCCTAGAGCGTCTCAAACGTGCTCGATTGGATGCATGTCTGGAGAACACGCTGGCCATTCCATTCGAACGATTCCTTCCTCGAAAAGGAAATCCTCCACCAGGTTTGCACGATGTGGCCTGCAGTTATCGTCCATTAAAATGAAGTTATCCCCGATTGCTGCAGCATAAGGGACTACAATAGGTCTGAGGATCTCATCCCTATATCGGCGACCAGTCAGAGCGATCAGTCTCGAATGATGTAGAGGTCAGTGCGCCCGTCAATGGAGATGCCACCATACACCAACACTCCTCCACCGCCAAATCTGACACTTTCGTGCACGAACGCAGGATTATTCCTACTGTCACGGTCCCTCCAGATGAAAATACGCCTATTATCCGGATGCAGAGAAAAACGGGACTCGTCAGAAAACAGAACATTGCTCCATTCATTTCTCCTCCAGTTGACATGCTCGGTTGCCCACTCCCTGCGGTCGCGACGATGCCTTGATGTTAATCTAACACATACCATCGGTCGGCGAGCATACAGACCTACAGCATGGAGCCGGTTTCGGACAGTCTGAGTTGAAATCGTGGTGCCTGTAGCCGAGCGAAGGTGTTGTTGGAGAAGAGTAGCGTTCATGGTTCGGTGTCTCCGAGCTGTTAACGCTAAATACCGATCTTCATTGGGCGTTGTTGCCCGTCTACGACCTTGCCCTGGTCTTCGGCCTGCACATCCACTCTCCAAAAAACGGTTCCAGATCCTGGAAATGACACTTTGTGACACTCCAATGGCTTGCGCTACTTTGGCTTGAGTTTGGCCCCCTTCTAACCTACCAACAATTCTCAAAGCTTCTGAATCTGTCAAATGACTTCGCTGAGACATCGTACTCATCGAAACAAAGCAATCACTGAATGCCGATCATCCTTGTCTTCATTCTCTTTTATCCAGTTGAAAGTCAAATTTCATTCGCTGCCGCTGAAGCGACGTTTTTGACGTCGAACTCAAAATTTGCATACTCCACAGTTTGAAAACCAGAAAAATTTGCATTTGTGATTCTCTTCTTCTATTTTCGGCAAAAAAAATTTCGTTTATATCTTTATTTTATATAAAACTTCAAATATCCTTTAATTGTTTTGAGCAGTGTATAACAAAATCCTAAATATTCCCTAAATGCGACAAAACTACGGGGAATCGTGTCTCATTTAGGCGGACTGACCTTACTACATCAAAAGCCTCTTGCTTAACCTTTCGAAAAATACCGCATGTTTTTAGTACGTGCAACGATAAAAGGATATTGATATTAGAAATAATATATATTATGGCTTTCACCTATATTCTGTTACCGGGGAATCCTGGGTTTACTCCCTAGTACATGATTGGCGAAACTATGGCACGCGTGCCAGAGTTGACACGTTAGACACTTTCTCTGGCACACGAAATATTAAATTTGATAAACATTATACAGTTAAAATTCATTTTTATCGTATAGTTTTAATTTTTATAGTTGTTTTTCTGTTTTATTAATAATTTTTTGTTCCATACGTATATAGACTACGCATGAATTGACATATGAAAAGAATTTTCTTTTACTGTGATACTATGCAGTGCTTTCAGCCTGTAATTGCTTTTTTATACAACTTAAAAGCTACAGCTATATCTTTCAAATAAGTTTCGTTAGACAATCGCCGCAATAAAATGTTAAATGAAATGTCAAATTTAACTATGAATATTTATTAAAATAACAAAATATGAAGCAGGCACAAAGCATTCTCCAATGAACGTTCAACAGCATTAATCTCCTTGATATATTATTAATACATTGCTTAATGGAACTTGAATAATTATGATCGAGATATTGCATTAATTCCTAGTCAAAAATTACTAAAATAAAACAACGTATTTTTCTCTTTATTATATTTACATACGTACCATATGAATTATCATATTTAACCCTTAAATGCCGGGTGTTGCGTGTTGCTTTTCGGCAACATACCCAATTTAGGCTCTAATATACTGTTAGAATAATATTGAAGCTACAATGCCTAATGTTGCCAATAAGATACATTCTGAAAATAGTATTAAATCGACTTTCAACATGTAGATGGTAACACTTGTGCAGTTTAAAAATAAAGATGGATTTATTTTTTCTATTGTTGCTACATGTTGTTTGGAAGCTTGCGAAATACCCTATTTTGTTCGGCAGTGAGCAAGTAAAATCTATTTCTTATTATAGTTCCTAAAATTCTTGTGTGTTTAATATTATAGAATTTTATCAAGGAAAATATTTTTTTTCAATTAAAGACCAGAATTGCCGATTAATAACAAACTGTTTTTTAGCTGTAAACCATACTTAAAACAAAATATGATCTTTTTAAGTATTTTTCCCATGATTTATTTAAAAAATGAAAGCCGAAAAACATTATTACAATGATTTTTGAAAAATCAGGCATTTAAGGGTTAAGAATTGAAATTTCATTAATTTAATGGCTGATTCTAATATACAGAGAAATCGCATTTTGGTTTTAATGTATTTTTTTAACTATTAATTCTTAATGTGCATGATAGCAACTGATTTTACAACTATTGTTTTGTATAAATATTGTATCTTTTTTTTATGTATAAAATTTTGCCACGTTGTATTGTTAAAAGATATTATTTGTAGATTTTTGGCACGCGCACGTAAAAATGTTCGCCGTGCCTGCCCTAGTATGAATAAAAGAAAGATGTTTGTCTGTATGACTGTTGGCGATGGCTAGTAATCTGTTGGACTTAGAAGTCTGCAAAATTTGTTCTACACTGTAAAATAAATAAATAAATAAAAAATTCTGTAATTCTATGGATTTAAAGTTACACAAATCTATATGCTTAATAAGATTTTATCTGTACACTATACAGAAAAGATATAAATCTACAAAACTAGTTAAAGCTTCAGAAATCTGTAGCTTTACAAAAGAATCTACTAAAATTACAGTAATCTTTACTAAAATTTTATCTGTAACCCGGGTTGCAGTTACTTAAAAAGTTCTAGGCATCCCAGTTTTCTAAAAAATTCTTACTAACCTTACAGATTTTTTGAATTACGGTGCAAAAGTGTATCTGTTACATGAATTTTTGTTGTTGCCGTCACATAAAAAGTTCTAGGAATCCCACTTTCCTAGAAAACTTTTAGTAACTTTACATTTTTTTTTTTTTTTTTTTTTTTTTTTTGCAGTGCACGTAGACGAAGGCAGGTTCCAATAATGATTTTCAATGAACCTTGGAATCAGATTTTTATACTTTTATACTCAGCCGAAATATTAACTATAAATCCTCTTTGAATGCTAATTTCTAGGCAGCATTTCTTCTAGTATGATAGCTTTCAAACATGGCGGGTTTACTAAGGTTCTTCATGAAGTTACAGTGGCTAGAATATATAGTGTGCCGTTCCACGCTAAAAAAAAATGCACTCGAAAGTAATCCCCCAATAGATGGCGCTGACTGTAGTAGAGACTGGAAATTTCCGAAAGCAGATCGGATAAATTAATGCTTTTTCGATACTTATTTGAGTATTATATAAAAATACATTTAAATATAGGAATTAATATTTAGATGAAAACAAGTCTGAAATATTTCAATAATAAATATATTATTTACAAACTGTTATTTTAGAACAGAGACATATTTTTTAAATAAAAATTATATGTGTGAAAAGTAAATAAATTGAAATGTTAAGTTCGCTTTAGCTTTATTTACAAATAACAACTGTTCACTACTTCTAAAACTGTGCAAACATACAATGAATATTTAAACATAAACTCCCAATAGCAATATTTACTTTGTGTTATTTTCAAAACAAAGCCCCATTTGTTAAATAAATCTTTCTTACACTTGAAAACACATATTAAAATTCTTAAGAAATATTAAAACAAAAAAATTATTTATGAATTATGTATGAAAAGTAAAAAATTTCAAAAATAAATTCAAATGTTAAATTCGCTTTAGCTTTATTTACAAATAACAACTGTTCACTACTTCTAAAACTGTGCAAACATACAATGAATATTTAAAAATAAACTCCCAATAGCAATATTTACTTTGTGTTATTTTCAAAACAAAGCCCCATTTGTTAAATAAATCTTTCTTACACTTGAAAACGCATATTAAAATTCTTAAGAAAAATTAAAACAAAAAAATTATTTATGAATTATGTATGAAAAGTAAAAAATTTCAAAAATAAATTCAAATGTTAAATTCGCTTTAGCTTTATTTACAAATATCAACAACTGTTCACTACTTCTAAAACTGTGCAAACATACAATAAACATTTAAAAATAAACTCCCAATAGCAATATTTACTTCGTGTTATTTTCAAAACAAAGGCCCATTTGTTAAATAAATCATTTTCACATTGGAAATCACATATTAAAATTCTTAAGAGAAATTATATTTTAGTATATAGAGTTTGTAGCTCCGGTGGAGGGGGGGGGGGGGATTACACATTTTGACCATTGAAAACAAAATATCAAATCTTCCGGAGGGACATCTCATTCCTCTGTGGAGGAATCTCCTTCCCCCGGTCCAGGGTTCGTAAATATCGTGATATTTTCGAAAATATAAAAATTATCCGATATTTTCAAAATAGTCAACTTACTGCTGACAATAAATATTTTTAAGCATAATATAAATTAGAAACTAAAACACATTGCACTTATCATGAAAACTTAATCAAACAATATTCTAAAAATGCATTTTTTTTTCTTTTTACTTAGAACAAAATTGGAGATCAACTAATTGAAAACAGATACATTTTGCTTTATACAGTTATTTAAAAAACAAATTACGGCAACCAGGCGCAAAACAATACCTTTGCTGATATTTTTTGTTAGTTTTTCACTCATATTTATTTCTTAAACAGACATAATTAAAACTTTATGGGAAAAACTCGCGTTTGTCAATATGCTTCACTGTCACGGCGCTAAAAGCTTTCAAAATTCCCAGTCGGTGATAACATGCGCGCCACCTTGCGGCGTCCTCCCTTTCACGACCAAAAAAAAAGCGTTATGGTAACGAATGAACGGCACACTATCTATTCTAGCCACTGTAATGAAGTTCAATAGAAAATATTCCGTTTACACTACACCTGCAATCGCGCTGGCCCCGATGGGCTTTAAACAAATAAGGACACTTACGGATATACGGTACTTTCTTGATTCTGCATCCGTATCTTTGATTTAAAAGAAAATACCAATACTTTTTTTTAAAAAAATGCTTTTTAATGCATTTTTTTATTTCGTTTCTTCCATGCAACGCTATCTGTCGGTCGTTAGACAGTTAAAAAATAAGAGCATGAATTTGGCTTCTATGATACCCTTTTAAGTGCGGGCGAGTTTTTTGTCTCTTGAATCTACTGAAATGTAAATGAGAAATTAACTAGTATCCGTCAGGCCGAAATATCGGAGCATGGAGGCGCGTAAACTTAAAAGATATTATTTAAAAAAATGTTTTATTTTCTAGATTGCTGTTTAGCATAAAAGTAAGTTTGATATAACAATCGTCGATACTTCATTTTAAAGTGTTTAACTCAGTCGTCAATTGCCTCGGGTAATGCACAAATTCTAATCTGTCAGAAAGTGCTCCCATACTTCTAATTTGGGTAAAGCCTGTCCTTAGCGAAAACTGCTTCCAATAGAACAACACCTTTAGATGTATATCCACAGCAGTTTTTGACAAAGTTAAACTCGAGGATCTATGTATGGTGGCAAGGTATGCAACAGTTAAAAGTAACTAACATCGTGAGAATGAAGCTTTTTCTTCTTTCCAATATTTACACATAGGTTTGATAAAAAAAAAAAAAAAAAAAGAAAAAAATTACAGTTAGAAATGGCTCATGATACTCAACAAAATGAACTATTATGGCCTGTGGCAAGCCTCGAGGTTGAAAACGTGGACCATAGGCAATATCTTTTATCGCACTTACGTTTACCAATTCTCACTCCGTTCAGATATTGGTATGTAGCATAATGCATAACCCTGCATCCAGTTGCTGAAGAAAGTTTGGACTGAAGTCCAGACGCGTGATCATCTTCACTCCATCTTGCTATTTAATCATTGTGATCTTCTAAAATTCTTGTTTATTGGCCCCCGCTTTGATTTAAAAAGTGATTAATTATGTTCTTTATTATATTCTTCTTGATTATATTCTTTAGCTTGCTTGGTTTTGAAAAAAAGCATATGGCACCTTCAAATCATTCAAGTTAGCCGGAAGCAGTATATCTTTGCGTTTTTGCATAAAGGGTGAGAGGTAGTCAAAAACTTGACTCACGCAAAGTGAGTTCAGAGTATTTCGGAACTGTGTCTGCTGATCGTCGTTTTGTCTCAATGAATTTGTTAATGTGAAACATTTTTTAAAAGCTCTAAGCATTTTTTGTCCGCGAAGAATCAAAATGACTTTTAAAGAATGTCTCTTATATAGAGGGATGTCTTTTACGCGATGGAACTACCTAATACGTCCAAGGATTTAAACAAATAAGCCTCTAAAAGGCTAAATGCTATTTTACCTTCGCGACATCTTTGTTCAAGGTCAGCCATAAGACGACATCCTATCATTGAAAATTCGTCAATAATAAGAAATAACACTGTATCCATTCGCTGTAGATTTATTGCTGACTTTTTAAATTAGCGAACTATTTTAAAGACGTTGGTTCTTTAAGCACTGAGTGAGTTACCTTGTCTTTGACATTAAATGCAGCAGTACCTGTTAGTGCCAAAAGAATTATAGCTTCCGATCCTAACTGCTCTATGATTGTTTTACTAATTTCTTTGATTTTTGTACATTTTACGGTTCTTCCTTTTCCAATAAAAAAAGTTGATTTAGGGAAATTTCTAACCTTTGTGTGCAAAGACAAAAGCTGTTCAGTGCATAACTGAAGGCAGCATAATTTGTTGTTCTTTAGCATAATTCAGAAATGTAAAAAGTAAAGAGAAACCATTGCATAAGAGAATATATGGTAAAGATAAAGAATTACCCCCGGATGTATTTGAGAGATTTTGATTTTTTTAATTTAGCTTCGATCTTTGAAAACTTGAACCATCGAGTTAGCGGCAGAAAACTTCAAAGCGCCTTCAAAGACTTGCTTGTCTGGCACAGCCCACACTTATTTAATATAGCAACAGGTAAAAATTTGTTACACGTATGTAACACACACTCATAGATAGTCTGCTATACTCCTCTATCAAACTTGATACCTTTATTCATCAGGGTTGCTGTTATATCGTTATTAGGAAAATATTAGGAAGCATCTGAGTTATTTTCATGCGACTTTTCCACATAGAATTAAGCTGAATAACTAACTCTATACATTTGAATTACTTTCTTTAATCGTCATTTTCGAAACTTCTGTGTATAACGTTGCACATATAAAATATGTATATTTCTTAAAATGTACACTAAATCTAGGCAGCACATTAAAAAAAATCAGGGATTGATTTATGACTTTTAGTGAACATGATTTCTCACGAATTACCTTTCATTGTTGTATCCATTTCTCCGATCATAATCATAAGCGATCATAGTCATATACATTAACGTCGCATTTATAGCTAAGCTTCGCGACATTTGGACGAAATACCGCCAAATTTTGCGACCAAAAATTAAGCCAATTTGGCTGTATCTGACTAATTTGGCGAAATTTCCATTGAAATTCAGTACTGATGATTCTTCTCTAACCGGGTTCTTCGCATTTTAACTTCGTGTTCTCCAGTCAAATTAGCCAAAATCTTAAAACCAAGAAATAGGGAAGCTATCTTTTCCAACCCGTACAGGAATTTTTTATTTTGTAATCTACATATTTCTGTTTTCTAGTGTACATCTTGACAAAAAAAATGCTTATCTCATTTACTTCAGAATGTTTACTTGCATTTCAGTTAAAATATATTGACTTGCGCTGAATTAAAAAAAAAAAAAAAAAAAAAAAAAAAAAAAAAAAAAACCCTGCCAACCCGGCCTACAGACAGAGGTAGATTTCGAAGTTAAGTATACTAATTTCACCAACAAAAACAAAATCATTATTAAATATAAATCCACTTTAACAGTTTTATCTGTCTGCTTTTGACGAGTTTTTATGTCCTTTTTATAAAATAGCTGGTTTTATCAGAATCATGTTAAAAACGGAATCATTATTACATATAAATCCACTTTAACATTTTTATCTGACAGCTTTTGACGAGTTTTTATTTACTTTTTATAACATAGCTGGTTTATCAGAATCATGTTAAGGCGATATTAAAAAAAATATTTTTCCATACTCAACAACTCGAAATTTTCTGGCACATTTTCAGATTCATTTTTAATAAAAAAATAAAATATGAAACATGCTGACGTGATTTTTGAAATGATTTATAAGCGACCTGTGTTTTTATTTTTCTTTCAATTAATTAAAACTTGATTAATAAACAATTATTTTCTCAGTAGGGCAATATTTTACGTTTCTAACACAATCGCTTCGGGAAATTCTGTTCAAAATGCCCACTTTGACATCATTTTTTGAAATATATTCTGCCTCTATCAAAAAATCGATCATTACTGTACATAATATAGTTTCTGAATAAGACAATCAAGCAATTGGGTGCGTTTGAGAGCAAAAATGAATTAAAAAATGAGTAAGAAAATAGACAGTTTGGATTTGAATGCACCCTTAATAAGATGATTTCTTTCTTCAATCGCTATGTATTATTAATTTGTTTTTGCTGTAATAATTGGCCCTATCAAAAACTTGTCTATATAAATGTTGAAGACAATATTAAGAAGATATATGATAAATTCATGGAGATTTTATATCTTGTGAATTGACGGAGTTATGAAAATTTTTCTTCTTCAACCCCCCCTTTTTTGTTTTTGTTTTCGTTTTTAATTTTTTTTTTTTTTTTTTTTTTTTTTTGCGGTACGAATTGGTCCTATCAAAAACGTGTGAATATAAAAATTGTAGATAATATTAAGGAGATGTATAATAAAATTATTGGATTTGATATCTTAAGAATTGACGAAGTAAGGAATTTTTTTCTCCCAAAAACCCTATTTTTGCGCTCCTTGAGCCTATTTTAAATTTTATCAAAAATCTGTGATGCATGAACTTTTGGCGCTATTTTTAGAAGTAATAAAAACTTTAAACTGATTTGATATGTACAAAAATTAAGAAGTTATGGGTTTTTTTCGGTTTTCACAAAACCCCTCCCTATTTCAATTCCCTTTGTCCGATTTTGCCCATTAACGAACTTGAGCGAGATTTTAAGTCCCTTTATTTTATGTATCAGTTTGAAAGAGATTTGTGCAGAATTGCGAAAGTAATCGTGTCCAGAAGAAAGTGATAGCACAATTGCTTCGGGAAATTCCGTTCAAAATGCTCACTTTGACATCATTTTTTGAAATATATTCTGCCTCTATCAAAAAATCGATCATTACTTTACATTATATAGTTTCTGAATAAGAGAATCTAGCAATTGGAAGCCTTTGAGAGCAAAAATAAATTGTAAAATGAGTCAGAAAATACGCAGTTTGGATTAGAATACACCTTTAATAAGATGATTTTTTTTCTTCAACCGCTATGTATTTTTAATTTGTTTTTGCTGTAAGAATTGGTCCTATCCAAAACTTGTCTATACAGATGTTGTAGACAATATTAAGAAGATATATGATAAATTCATGGGGATTTTATATCTTTTGAATTGACGGATTTATGGATTTTTTACTTCTTCAAACCCCCTTTTTGTTTTCGTTTTTAATTTTTGTTTTGCGGTACTAATTGGTCCTATCAAAAACTTGTGAATATAAAAGTTGTAGATAATATTAAGGAGATTTATAATAAAATTAATTGGAATTGATATCTTGAGAACTAATGAAGTTATGAATTTTTTTCTCCCAAAAACCCTATTTTTGCGCCCCTTGAGCCCATTTTTAACTTTATCAAAAATCTGTGATACATAAAATTTTGGCCCTATTTTTAGAAGTAATAAAAACTTTAAACTGACTTGATATGTTTAAAAATGAAGAAGTTATGGTGGTTTTCGGTTTTCGCAAAACCCCTCCCTATTTCCACCCCCTTGGTCCGATTTTGCCCATTAACGAACTTGACCGAGAGTTTATGCCCATTGGTTTTATGTATCAGTTTGGAAGAGATTGGTGCAGAATTACGAAAGTTATCGTGTCCAGAAGAAAGTGATATATATATATATATATATATAGATAGATAGATAGATAGATAGGTATATATATATATAAAGTTTTTTACTGAGGGTGGTTTTGCGTTCTAGGGGTCATGATCGGTATAGATCTGCAAAAATTTTTCAGAAATTCCAACATAGGAACGATCCCAATAGGTAGTATTTCATACGAAATCTACCTAAAAATGAGTAAACGTCTGTAATTTGGACAAATGCAAGTAATTGCAAATTATTAAATTTGTTATTAAACAATGCTCAGTAAATTATGAATTTGTCTACAAACCCGATTACGAAAATTTCCCAATAGAAACATACATTCTTCTGAATACAAACATACATATATATAAGTAAAGTAAATCGAGAAAAATACATGACATAATATTTTTCTCGATTTCTTTGAGTATCACTCGTAGCCATTCGACTAATGCCCAAAATCGTATTTTCCGTATTCGATTTTTTTTTCTCTTAATTTAAAATTCAAAATGAATTGCATCGATTTGGAAGCTTACAAAGAATGAAAAGTTCGAAAGAAAAATAGTGGTTGTTACATACGTAGAATGTAAAACTTCTGAAAGGGATGGTGGGGGGGAGGGTCAATCTATATCTCAGGTCACCAATGTATGAACATCGACTTCAACATTCGACTCCATAATGATCCGTATGAGGTTAAAATGCATAATTTACAGCAATGGAGCTAATATTTTAATTAATAACGGGATGAATCTCGTCGAATTTCGACGAAAGAAATTGTTTAAAAACGAACTCATACATAGGTTACTACTTAGTCTCTTAAAACAAATATTATTTTTAACTTAATGTTACCAAAATACTAATTCTATACACTTCGACTGTTCAAAATATTAAAAAAATAAACTGTATTATTTATTATACTTAATCAAGATATATAATTTTGTTTAAATTACCCATTGAGTCTGTTATGTTTAAAAGACACAGATGTCATATATTGGCGCGATAACATCCGGGTTACCATATACCATATCAAGCAAAATAATGACACTTTGGCGCCAGTTAAGTACCCGTTGCGTATATGACATTGGAGTCCGAAAAAAATCGCTCCAATATGGGGCGTATATGACATCTGTGCCGTTTAAAATTGCCTATTGAAAATTTAAAAAAATTATTTCACCTTAAGTCAATCGCGGAATTATTTTTCGCGTAAAATCTAAACTTAATGTTATTTTCACCGTCTCATAATTTGCATACGCATCTCTTATATTTACATTCACCATTTCAAAAATATTACAATGCGCAATATGTGATTAATACATATATTTCTAAACTTGAAATCAAGTTTGTCAACTACGACTTTGCATGTGAACATTCGCACTCTTGACTTGTGATTCTAATCCCTGTATCGGCGAGTGAAATTCCAGAAATTTATATCTTTTAGAGGCGTTCTTAATAAAATATTTGCTTTTAGCAGAGAAAATAATCCTTTTCATTTAAATATGATGTCATTTTGCCTCATTGAAGCATTTCACCAAGCGTCTCAATCTCAATGAATGAAAAAGAATTGATTTGTAGCAGCTTTTTGCGGAAAACATAAGTATTTTATTAGTATATGACGTCATTTTCTGTTCAGTTTTTTCAGAAAGTTTATTTTGAATTTTATGAGAAAATGGCATTAATAAAGATAAGCAAACCTTATTATTTTTCCTTTCTTTACAACAATGGAAGTTTAGCGCTTGTCTGCGTATTTATATTAAATAAATAAGCCATTTTTGAGCCACACCACAACATTTAATAAAACACTCACAAGACGAACAAATAGAACATGAAGAATAATAAATATATGTATCAGATATCGTTTGTTGCCATGCAACTGGTATAAATTCTCAACTTTTAAAAATATCGTTTCCTTCATCCATGGAGCGATGAGATTGTAAGATGCACGCGCATGAAAATAAATGTATTAGAGAAATTTAATTATTAGAGAAATACTACATGAGTATCCCCCCAGTGACGAAGGAATGATACAACAAAAGAAGCAATGCGAAAATACAAGATGCATGTAAATAATACAATATATTTGTGGAGATTTCGCAAGCAACACCTGCATTAGACTGAGTGTCCCCGTATTTTCCGCTTCGAGATTAAAAAGGAAACGAGCCTTAACGAAGCTGTGTGAAGTGGAAATGCAGAAGAAGTAAAGAGAACGAAATGAGTTTTTTACGACGCGGAGTTTTTGTTAAAAAAGAACAGAACATATTTCGGTGAAATAAGATTGAATATTTACACGACGTAAGAAAATCTGAGAAATATTCAACGACGTCCTGAATTATAGACTTTAAGCTAATTAAAGAACGAGAAGAGTGTTTATATCTGTATTTTTGTTCGTGTATTCGTCTCAATAAATGTCAGTGTTCGTCCTAAAAGTGAGTTGTGAGTTATGTATGGAGTCTCACCCCCATAAATTGGCGTCAGAAGTGACAGTTAACCCACCAATATGATTAATTAGAGTTATTCATCCTACATATTCAAGCCGGATATTCTTCTAACGGTGAGTTCATTGCTATTATTTTATTATGAAGTTAGTTGAAATACCAGAACTGGAAGTTGCATTTAAAAACGAACGAACGCATAAAATTAAATTGCTGCATAAATTCCTATTTGATGCTGACGGTGATCGCTCTAATAGAAAGAGAATACGTGATTTTACTGGTTTCGGTTTTCAAACCGACAGCACCGAATTCAAAAATAAAATAACTAAAGTTCAAACTGATTTTTCATTAAATGATCTGATTACAGTGTGCAATCTACTTTGTATTGATGATGAGGGATCTTTAAACGATCTCGCAACCCGATTAGTCACATACCTTTCGGACTTGACCTTACTACAAAATAATATTATACAAAATGAAAGTGACACTGACTCGGAACCCGAACTGCCTTCAAATAATATGACTTCAAGTAATAACACTGAATTATCAAATTTTGACAAACAACAGCAATTTCCAGTTCAAAGTTTTATGCCATCGTCTGTGAATTTTACTGATATTGAAAGTGTAATACCTCCTTTCGATGGTAGTTCTTTTAGTGATATAAACGTATGGTTTAATAATTTTGAGGATGTTACTAATATGTTTAATTTATCTGACTTTCATAAATTCATATTTTGTAAAAGAGCAAAATCTGATCTTTTTTACTTTAATTGTGGTTTGTCGAATCATAAAAGTAGCCAATGCAGACATAAATATAAAGGCCCTCGTTGTTTTAATTGTTCGAATTTTGGCCATAAATCGGCTCAATGTGATCAACCAAGGAGGCCTAGAGTTAAGTCAGAACCCTCCAATGTTTCCATTGTCACGTCGAACACTTTCATGACCAAACAAGTCATTATTTCGTCTGTAAATGTTACATCATTGGTAGACACAGGTAGTGAAAGAAGTTTACTAAAGGAAAGTATTTATCGCAAACTCCCTACAATTTCGAACCTTGAACATTCAACTATCACATTAACTGGATTAGGAAATACTATAATCAAACCCCTAGGTTTTTTCTCTACGAACATTATGATAGATGATTTTAATTATACAACTAATGTTTATGTAGTCCCAGATTATTCCATATCTTTTGATCTTATTATTGGTACAGATATCATTCAACAAAGTATTTTAACAATTTCTGGAAATAATATTTCGATGCAAAAAATCGAGAAAAATGACGATACGTCCAATAATTTTTTGATTAATATTGCTCATGTGTTAGACGATCTTAATCTTGATTTATCTCATATTACCGATGAAACAATACGTTTAAAATTTTCAGAACTTATTCAAAATTATTCTCCTAAAAAAATAAAGACAACTGATGTTAAATTATCAATTCATCTGGAAAACGAAGAACCTGTTACTTGTCCTCCCAGGCGCTTGGCGCAAATAGAGAAAAACTTCGTCGAAAAACAAATTTCTGAGTGGCTCGAAAAAGGAATTATTCGTAAAAGCACTAGTAATTTTTCATCACCTATTGTCCTAGTAAAAAAGAAAGATGGTTCATATAGATTGTGTGTTGACTATAGAAAGTTAAATTCTAAAACACATAAACAACGTTTTCCCCTCCCAGTAATTGATGACATTATTGATCAGTTGCATTCTGCAAAAGTATTTACTACTCTTGACCTTAAAAATGCTTTTTTTCATGTCGAAGTAGAAGAAAATAGTAGAAAATATACTTCTTTCGTAACACATTCTGGTCAATTTGAATTCTTATATATGAATTATGGCCTTAGCGATGCACCGTTAGTGTTTCAAAGATATATTTATAACGTTTTTCGAGACCTCATTAATGAAAAAGTACTTATTGTCTATATGGATGACTTCATAATACCAGCTGAAAACGAAGTCGAAGGACTCCAGAAATTACAACGCGTCCTTACAACTGCATCCGAATATGGTTTAGAACTGAATCTCAAAAAATGCCACTTTCTACAACGAGAAATTGATTTTTTGGGTTACCACATTAAAAATGGTCAACTGCACCCATCCCCCTTAAAAACTAAAGCTGTCCTTAATTTCCCAGAACCTAAAAGTATAAAAGATGTACATTCATTTGTCGGATTAACTTCATATTTTCGCAAATTCATTCAAGATTACTCTTTAATAGCTAAGCCTTTAACAGATCTTCTTAGAAAAGACACTAAATTTCACTTTGGCGACCAGCAACGAAATGCATTTAATCAGATAAAACACATCCTTTCTTCAGGTCCTGTTTTAAACATTTATAACCCTAGTAACGAAACAGAAGTTCACTGTGATGCATCTATTGACGGTTACGGAGCAGTCCTCCTTCAAAAGTCTTCTATTGACAATCAATTTCACCCTGTCTATTTTATGAGCAAAAAAACCACAGATGCCGAACGTAAATATTCGAGTTATGAATTAGAAGTTTTAGCTGTCATAGAAGCCCTTAAAAAATTTCGCGTTTACATTCTAGGTATTCCTTTCAAGATAGTCACAGATTGCAACGCATTCGCTCTTACTATGAATAAAAAAGATCTTTGCACCAAGATTTCTCGATGGGCTTTAATGTTAGCTGACTATAACTATACAATCGAACACAGACAAGGTACACGCATGCGCCATGTCGACGCTTTAAGTAGAAATCCAATATGTATGGTCATTCAAGATAGTTTTACTACCAAAATAATACAATCACAGAACACTGACGGACATATACAGGCCATCAAAGAAATTTTGAAAACAAAGCCATATGACAACTATTTCCTTAAAAATAACGTTCTCTATAAATATCATAAAGGTATCGATCTGATAGTTGTGCCGGATGAAATGAAGCTAAATGTCATTAAACACGTTCATGACAAAGGACATTTTGGCCGTAAACGCTGTGAAGAACTCCTTAACGAAGAATTTCTCATCCCTAATATGTCAAATAAAATTGATAAAATTATAGCAAATTGTGTAACATGCCTTTTGTATAATCGCAAACGTGGCAAACAAGAAGGTGAATTACATCCCTTACCTAAAGAAGAGACTCCTCTCCAAACCTACCACATTGATCATTTAGGCCCTCTTGAAACAACCAACAAAAATTATAAACATATTTTGTCTTTAATAGACGCATTTACTAAATTCGTCTGGTTGTATCCATGTAAAAGTACTTCTGCTAGCGAAGTTATATCAAAACTACGACAACAAAGTCATACTTTCGGCAATCCTTCCACTATCATTAGCGATAAAGGTCCTGCATTTACAAGCAAAGAATTTGCTGATTATTGTCAAGATGAAAATATAAAGCACGAGACAGTTACAACTGGCCTTCCCCGTGCCAATGGTCAAGTAGAGCGACTTAATTCCACCATAATTTCTGTAATCTCTAAAATGTCCAAAAACGAACCGACCAAATGGTTTAAACATGTTCCTAAAGTTCAACAAGTCATTAATTCAACTTACCAAAGAAGCATTAAGAGAACACCGTTTGAAATATTATTTGTACAAAAATGAAACAGAAAGAAGATGTACAAATTATTGACCTCTTAAACAGTGCAGTCGAAGAACAATTTATGAAAGACAGAGAAGAGCTCCGTAAAGAAGCCAAGAAGAATATTCTGGAAATTCAACAAGAAAACCGCAAGCACTATAATTTACGACGTAAGAAACCCCGTAAGTACAAGCTTGGTGACCTTGTAGCAATTAAGAGAACCCAGCAAGGACCAGGTTCAAAGTTGAAATCTAAATTCTTAGGTCCGTATAAAGTAATCAAAGTGAAGTCTAACGACACCTACGACGTAACGAAAATCTCATCAACTGAAGGACCGATAAATACTAGCTCCTGTGCTGAATACATGAAACCTTGGCCTGACGAAAACTGAAACTTAAAAAAAAAAAAAAAATTAAATCTTTTCTTTCTGTGTCCTATAAACATTTTACAAGTCACTGCTTTCAAAGAAATCCCTATATGATGTTACGCTACTTCAACTATGATGTGCAGATTAATTTTTTTTTCTTTTCCCCTAAGAACAGTTACTGGTTTTTGTTTTTTGTTTTTCAGATTCTATTTTACCACACGTCGCTGCGGCAGCTCCAGATGTCAGGACGGCCGCTTGTGGAGATTTCGCAAGCAACACCTGCATTAGACTGAGTGTCCCCGTATTTTCCGCTTCGAGATTAAAAAGGAAACGAGCCTTAACGAAGCTGTGTGAAGTGGAAATGCAGAAGAAGTAAAGAGAGCGAAATGAGTTTTTTACGACGCGGAGTTTTTGTTAAAAAAGAACAGAACATATTACGGTGAAATAAGATTGAATATTTACACGACGTAAGAAAATCTGAGAAATATTCAACGACGTCCTGAATTATAGACTTTAAGCTAATTAAAGAACGAGAAGAGTGTTTATATCTGTATTTTTGTTCGTGTATTCGTCTCAATAAATGTCAGTGTTCGTCCTAAAAGTGAGTTGTGAGTTATGTATGGAGCCTCACCCCCATGGCATCAATAAAGATAAGCAAACCTTATTATTTTTCCTTTCTTTACAACAATGGAAGTTTAGCGCTTGTCTGCGTATTTATATTAAATAAATAAGCCATTTTTGAGTCACACCACAACATTTAATAAAACACTCACAAGACGAACAAATAGAACATGAAGAATAATAAATATATGTATCAGATATCGTTTGTTGCCATGCAACTGGTATAAATTCTCAACTTTTAAAAATATCGTTTCCTTCATCCATGGAGCGATGAGATTGTAAGATGCACGCGCATGAAAATAAATGTATTAGAGAAATTTAATTATTAGAGAAATACTACATGAGTATCCCCCCAGTGACGAAGGAATGATACAACAAAAGAAACAATGCGAAAATACAAGATGCATGTAAATAATACAATATATTTATTAAAAAAATCAATTGTATGAAGTATAGTTTATTTCAGTTATCAGTCTTTTAGGAAATCTTACTCGTCTACCTGATTTGGTAGTTGGTTCTTCTGATTTTACTGGCTGGCTATCTACTGGAAAACTTTTAGTTTCAGGATTATCTGTATTACTTGGTAAATCACTGAACACAAATGCAGGTTTAACTCTATCAAGTGAAACACAACTTTTCTTTCCATTTAGGATTATGGTTATGTGCTTGTCATTTCTCGATAGAACTTCATGAGGGCCAGAATAAGGTTGAGATAAGGATGGAAGTACTTTATCTAATCGGAGAAACACATGCGTGCAATCCTTCAATTTAGGGTGAACAAAAAGTTTTGAGTGTCCGTGAGCAGATGTATATGAAGGTTTTAAACTATTCATTCTCTCTTTCAATTGTTGGATGAAATTATTGTCGCAAGATACCAAATATGAGATTTCTGAACACATTTCAGCTGGTAGTGTGAGTGAAATGCCATAAACTAACTCAGCACTTGAAGCTTTTATATCAGGTTTCACAGCAGCTCGTATACCAAGTAGAACTACAGGCAAACTCTAGGTCCACTTACTATGCTCATGAGCCTTTAATGCGCTCTTTAAGACGCTGTGGAATCGTTCAACTAAACCATTTGCTTGAGGATGAAATGCTGTTGTTCGTATGCGGTTTGTGCCCAGAAATCTTGTCAGTTCTTTGAACAGATTTGATTCAAATTGCCTACCTTGGTCGGTTGTTATTATGATGGGGCAACCGAATCTAGATATCCATCCGTCAAAAATGGCACGGCAAACTGATTCTGCAGTTATATCTTTTAAAGGTATCACCTCTGGCCATCTTGTAAATCGATCTGTTATTGTTAAACAGTATACATTTCCATCTGATGGAGGTAATGGACCTATAAAATCTATGTGAATGTGTGAAAATCTTGCATCGGGTAATGCGAAAGTACCTAGGCTTGTTTTCGTGTGTCTGTGTACTTTAGAACGTTGGCAAGCACTACAAATATTGACCCATTCTTTCACATTTTGCTGCATATTGGGCCATACATATCGTGATGCAATAAGATTTAAAGATGCTGCAACACCAGGATGAGCTAAATTGTGGAAATGTTCAAATACCGTTCTACGAAAATTCGCTGGTACGAATGGTCTCGGAGAACCTGTTGATGCATCACAAATCAGTTCTGTGGCAGACATTGGAGATGGCATGCTTTTAAACACAAAAGAAGATTTGTTATCATTTTGCAAATTGCGTAGATCTACATCATCTTCTTGGGCTTTTGCAAACTCCTCAAAGTCTAAAAATGAGCTGGAGATTTGATCTACTTCAATTCGAGATAAAGCATCAGCAACTGTATTGTTGGCGCCGCTTACGTGACGTACATCTATACTAAACTGAGACATGTAATCTAGATGCCGCCATTGGCGCGGGCTGCATTTGTCTGGATTTTGTTTGAAGGCATATATAAGAGGCTTTTGGTCTGTGTATATGATAAAGTTCCTTCCTTCGAGCATGTGTCGAAAACGCTTTACTGATGTATACATTGCCAAGAGTTCTCTGTCGTATGTAGACCATTTCTGCTGACTTTTTGAAAGCTTCATTGATAAAAAAGCAATGGGTTCCCAATATTTTTTATTAAGCTGCATAAGAGAACCGCCAACGGCTTTGTCGCTTGCGTCAATCCAAAGGCTTAACTTTGCGCCGGGAATCGGATGTCGTAGGAGAGTTGCATTGGCTAAAGCTTGTTTGGCGTCATTAAAAGCCTGCTCAGCCTCCACAGTCCATTGAATTGAGTCGTGTGAATTCTTTTCAGAGTGTCTTCTAGACTTTTTTGAATTCTTTATTCCTTCCAAGAATTTATTTAATGGAGCCAATATGTGAGCAGCTTGTGATATACATCGACGGTAATAATTAAATAACCCAAGAAATCGTCTTAACTGTGTAAGAGTAGTAGGTTGAGGAAATTTTAAAATGCAATCAACACGATCTGGTAGGGGCTCAATGTCAAATTCAGATACCTTAAAACCTAGAAAATCTATGGATGATACGCCGAAAATGCAATTTGATGGTTTTAAGCTTAATCCGTATTCTTGCAAACGCTGAAATATGATGTTCAGATGCTCGAGATGTTCTTCTGGTGTGCGAGATGCTACTAGGATGTCATCAATGAAAACATACAAAAATGGAAGATCTCGTGTAATTTGATCCATGAACCGTTGAAATGTAGCAGATGCGTTGCAAAGGCCGAATTGCATTCTTGTGCACTCAAATAAGCCAAACGGTGTAATAATGGCACATTTATGTACATCATCCTGGATGAATTGGTATTTGCTGGAAAGCTTTTATGAGATCAAGGTGGGAGTATATTTTTGTACCATGAAGGTTCGAAGTAAAGTCTAAAATATTTGGAATGCTATAATTATCTTTTACTGTTTGTGCATTAAGTGCTCGGTAATCTCCGACAGGTCTCCAATCTGTACAATGTTTTTTAGGAACCATATGAAGTGGTGAAGCGTAATTGCTTTTGGATGGCCGAATGTGGCCAAGATCAAGCATTTCCTGAAATTCGGCTTTGGCTATTTGTATTCTGTCTGGAGCTAATCTTCTTGGTTTGGCGTGGACAGGAGATCCGGTAGTTTCTATATGGTGAAATATCGAATGCTTTATTTGTTGATCAGCACGAGGAGGTTTAGTTATATCTGGAAATTTAAGTAGTAATTTATGATAAATACTATTTCCCGAAACAGTTTTGATAGATTGAACAGATGCTGTATGTATATGACCGGGAGTAGCTAAATTTGTAACATTATCCACTAACTTTTTATTACGAAGATCTGGAATTAGATTAAAATGATATAGGAAATCTGAGCCGATAATTGGAGTGCTTACATCACCTATTAAAAAGGGAAAGCGAAAAGTTTTTCTGAGATTGAAATCAAGTGTCAAAAGCTTTTCTCCATATACATTAATTCTTGAGGTATTCGCAGCAGTTAGGGTCATAAAAGAGGTATTTGTCTTGTGGGAAAATGATGCTGGAATAATACTGATGTAGGAGCCTGTGTCGCATAAATAATTTATATTGGTCTTTCGATCCTTTAAAAAGAGGCGACGAGATATTTTATGCAAGGTGGCTGTCGCCGCTACAATTCGCCTTCTGTGTTTTTTGAAAATGAACAAGGTTCGGGGCATTTCTTGGCCTTTTCGCCAAATTTTTCGTGATACCAACATTGCTGTCTGGAATCTTTTGAAATGCTACGATTCCTCCCAAAGAAACGCCGACGAAAAGGGCTTCGTGACCTACGCAATTCCAGTTGTTTAATTCGATCATTCAGTTTTTAATTTCACATAAAATTTCTGAATTAGCATTTGATGGTACTGAAACAGCATTTACTGCGGTGGTATTACATTCCAAAATTCGGTCAGCAACTTCGGCTACTTTATCAAGTGATAACGGTGAGATAGATGCTAAAATGCTCTGTACATATGACGGTAAATGCGAAATAAATAATTCCAATCAATTCATCGGATACATTGTGGGACTCAGCTCTTCTTTGCATTACTCTTAAAAGATCACTGGGTTTACTATCACCGAGCTGTTCACCAGCTAACAATTTCCGTATTTCAGGAATTTGACGAGTCGCTTGTCCGTTTTATTAATTCCATTTTTAAATCCTCGTATGGTGTATTATCGGACGGTTTGATAATTAAATCCCGTACAATAGATGCGGCATCTGGACGTAAGTTAGCCGAAATATAATTAAATTTAGTTCGACTTTCTGTTATGGCCTTTGGATGAGCTAATTCAAATGAATGTTCACGCATGGCGAACCAAAGACCGACATCATTAAAGTTTTATGGTGGGATACGAACAGCGCTAATTTCTGACATTTTCCAAAATAAAAGAAATATTACTCACTTATTACAGAGTTCTTTTACCGTGCTCTACTACGGGTCACCAATTTAGCGCTTGTCTGCGTATTTATATTAAATAAATAAGCCATTTTTGAGTCACACCACAACATTTAACAAAACACTCACAAGACGAACAAATAGAACATGAAGAATAATAAATATATGTATCAGATATCGTTTGTTGCCATGCAACTGGTATAAATTCTCAACTTTTAAAAATATTGTTTCCAAGATCCATGGAGCGATGAGATTGTAAGATGCACGGGCATGAAAATAAATGTATTAGAGAAATTTAATTATTAGAGAAATACTACAGAAGTAATCCAATTGCTACCATTTTGAAACAAATTCATAGAAATTTTTTAAGTTTTAAATTTAAGTATAAAAATGAGAATATTTAAAAAAAAAATAGCTAATGCGGGCAAATCTACAAAGAAACAGCTTTCATTAAAAAAAAATTATTATTAAAATTGGTGCAAAAAAAAGCTCAAGGTACATGGCTAAAAAAAGAAAGCCTTATCTTTCAAATATATAGAATTAAACTCGCAATGTTATCTCTATGGGAAAATTTTGAGCCGACATTTCTGGCTGTTAGGTTTGACGAATATTTATGATTTTCAATACGCGCCGAGATTTTGGCACTACCAAAGTCCAGCTCATTTTTTGTGTCGATGCGTCAAATATTTTGGACGCTATCGTGTTAACAATAAGTGCAACTTTTGCAGGGAAGCTGGAGCTGTGCTCCGACAATTATTTGAGCTCTTCGGATTTTCAGAATTAAATATCTCGGGAACTAATTGACAGATTCGATTGCATTTGAAAAAAGGTTTTTAATCGAAGCTGTCGAAAGTAGTGGGACCCTAACCCTAAGTTTATATGGAAAATTTTTCGTTTAAAAATATTTAACTATAAAAATTCAAGGTTCGTTTAGCAAACACAACCAGAGCGGGAATAATGCGCCCGCTTGTACGCTGCAGAAGGCAGTGTTCTGCGAGGATCGAAGGCACTCTCCGGTGAAAGATCAGCAGATCATTCTATCCGGATAAGTGCAGATTTTTCTCTAAAAAAATGACAATGCGACATGCGAAGCTCATCCGCGCATACACATTCGGAGGTATTTGATTCCCCGACGCTAGGTTCGTTTGGAAAGATTTTCGTATAAAAATAACGAGTCGGAAATTGTACATCAAAAGTGGCAAATGAGGTGCGTTCGTACTTTAACTAGTTTTATAAATATTCAGATCTTGGTGCAATAGCTGTTGCAATCTTATTCAAAAAGGCTATAATACAAAATTTATTACGATTCTATATATTAAATTCAGTAATACGGAAATAGTAACAGGACTCCATCTTAAGTAGGGCATAATCGCCATGACAACCAAGAATCATTACCTATCATGGTATATCATTGAATTCATTACGTATGGTACAGATTTAATAGAGTGAAGAAAACTTTTATTAATCTTTTTAAGTTTCCATGCGATTTTCATAAAATTTGAAATGACTCGACAAAATTCTGCAAAGATTATATATATTAAATTTCAAATCATTCAGTTGGGTAGTTTTTGTGATGTTATAAGCGGAGAGGCGGGCGGACCACACGGCGACTATAGTTGCTACGTATTTATATAATTACAATCGCACCTAAAAAATCGCTACGTTTGCGAAAGCAAGGTACATTTGAGAAACCGACCAGCATAGCGAGATACAATTAAAATGATCCCGGTCCACGCCATTTCTGGTAGTGAGTTACTAACAAAATATACAAGTTTAATAAAATTCGTGTTTTTTACACAAATGCACACAAGGTGTGGATTAAAAACCAGTCACTTAAAGTCGCCTTCAATTTTTTTAAAAAAATTACTTGTTACCCAGGTTACAGTGAAATTGAAATGCATATGGTAGTATACGCCGTCGCATACGTGAAGACTTTTTTCCCCAGAAACTCATGTATACTGTCTGTTTCTGGGGAAAAACTTTTAAAGTATACTCTCTAGCAAAACTCTCTCCTTATATCGTATACCCTCTGTTTTGTATTTCTTTTTTCAGGGTTCCATACTTAAAAAGAAAAAATCCCTGCCGGCCTGGCCTACAGGTGGAGGTAGATTTCGAAGTTAAGTATACTAATTTCACCAACAAAAAATATAATTAGAGATATACCTACTTTAACAATCTTATACGGCCGCTTTTGACGAGTGTTTATTTCATTTTTAAATAAGAGCTGGTTTTATCAGAATCATGTTAAGGCGGTCTTCAAAAAAATACTTTTCCATGCTCAACAACTCGAAAATTTCTAGCACATTTTCATATTTATTTTTAATAGAAAAAACGTTAAACTTGCTGACGTGATTTTTGAAGAGATTTGTAAGTGACCTGTGTTTTTATTTTTCATTGAATTAATTAAAACTTGATTTATAGACATTTTCTCAGCAGGACAATATTTTTCGTTTCTAACACAATCGCTTCGGGAAATTCGGTTCAAAATGCCCAATTTGACATCATTTTTTGAAATATATTCTGCCTTTATCAAAGAATCGATCACTACGGTACATTATATAGTTTCTGAGTAAGAGAATCTACCAATTGAATGAGTTTGAGAGCAAAAACGAATTTAAAAATGAGTCAGAAAATAAGCAGTTTGGATTTGAATACACCATTAATACGATGATTTTTTTCTTCAACAGCTATGTACTTTTAATTTGTTTTTGCTGTAAGAATTGATCCTATTAAAAACTTGTCAATGTAAATGTTGTAGATAATATTAAGAAGATATATAATAAATTCATCCAGATTTTATATCTTGTGAATTGACGAAGTTATGGATTTTTTCTTCTTCAACCCCCCCCCTTATTGTTTTCGTTTTTATTTTTTATTTTTTATTTTTTTATTTTTTTTTTTTTGCGTTACGAATTAATCCTATCAAAAACTTGTCAGTATAAAAGTTGTAAGTAATATTAAGAAGATTTATAATTATTTAATTGGATTTGATATCTTGAGATTTGACGAAGTTATGAATTTTTTCCTCCCAAAAACCCTATTTTTTTGCGCCCCTTGAGCCCATTTTTAATTTTATCAAAAATTTGTGATACATAAATTTTTGGCCCAATTTTTAGAAGTAATAAAACCTTTAAACTGATTTGATATGTACAAAAATTAAGAAGTTATGGGGGTTTTCGGTTTTCACAAAACCCCTTTCTATTTCCATCCCCTTGATCCGATTTTGTCTATTAATCCCTTGAGGGGCAAGCAATTACGTTTGTGAAATGCTGAATTCCCACCGGAATCTTTGAAAAATTTTATTTCAAAATAAGTAAAAACAATTTCACGGCTTTTTTTCCTCCAAAGTTAGAAAAGTAAAATTTAATAAATTTTTTCTGGTGTAAAACTTCATTAATCGTAGGTGGTATATAATGTATACCGGTGCCCCTCAAGGGGTTAATGAACTTGACCGAGATTTTATGCATCAGTTTGGAAGAGATTTGTGCAGAACTGTGGAAGTTATCGTGTCCAGAAGAAAGTGATAGATAGATAGATAGATAGATAGATAGATAGATAGATGGATAGCTAAAGTTTTTTACTGAGGGTGGTTTTGGGTTCTAGGGATCATGATCGGTATAGATCTGCAAAAAATTTCAGAAATTCCAACATAGAGGAGAATGTAATAGGTAGTATTTCATACGAAATCTGCCTAAAAACAGAACCATTATAAGATCATTCTTGTGACTGTCTTTCTGTCTGTCCGTCTGTCACAGGCGTTTTTCTCTTACACTATGAACCTAGAAAATTCAAATTTTGTAGAAGTAATATAGGATATTGACACACATATTTATAGATGTATATAACCGTTCACAAATATGTTCATAAAAAATATAGGGGGCTCATTAAGTTACTCGAAAAAAAAAATTATGCATATCGTCTGGAGTACCATGTGAAAGCTATCGTAACGCCGAATACAAAAATACATTTGTTTTAAATTTAGATATTCTAATTTCAGAGGTATCGTCGAAAATGTAATGCAAAAATATGTTCCCTTACATCTATTCCCAAATCTACAGAAATTAAAATTATAAAAAAAATAGGAGTAGTAGAAGTTTATCTAAACCTTACAAAAAAACTACAGCGATTACCTTAGATCTCACAGTTTCGAGAAAATCGTATTTTTCCATTACACACAACTTTCATTTTGCGAGCGCTGAGTAGGAGAGTTAAGGGACACTCGGGGTACCTATCGCGGCTGATGTATAGGGTGTCCCAAAAGTATCCGCACAACTTCAAAATTTTATTACAAACAAAAAAAAAATAATAGGCCTACAGTAAAAAAAAAAAAAAAAAAAAAAAAAAAAAAAAAAAAAAAATGCAATTTAACAAATTACAATGACCATTTGGAAAATGATTTTTTAAAAGACTAAAATTTAAGACACAAAAAATCGCACGGAGTTGATCATACATTACGTACGATATGGATTACATTTTTTGGTAACTGTACATTTTTAAACTTCTACGGAGCTGGTCATTCATTACGTACGCCATGGATTAAACATTGATATAACTGGACCAATTTTAAATGAAATTTCATTCTCAAACTTCTAAACATCCC
Source organism: Maratus speciosus (assembly GCA_963932465.1). Taxonomy (NCBI): domain Eukaryota; kingdom Metazoa; phylum Arthropoda; class Arachnida; order Araneae; family Salticidae; genus Maratus; species Maratus speciosus. The sequence continues at coordinate 146,023,293 of OZ010798.1, read as the reverse complement.
ACAATAATACTTTTTACACCGTCGTATAGAGAAAAGAATGTACTTTTAAATGCAATTTGTTTGAAAGCTGTATCTCAATTTGTTTCTGAGTTATTAATTTTTTTTTTGTAGTTTTTATTACTTTTTTGTCATAGTGGCAACAGAAATATCCATCTCTGTTGAAAGTAAAGGGAAAATACAGATTACTGTATAGACCAATCAGAGACCGAATAAAATGCGGATTCAACCAATAAAACGTTTCAGATATGTTTTTGATTTCCTAGCCTGACAGAGCACAATAACTATTTTTTCCAAATGGTTAATAATTACAACAGTACATAGAGTAACTCAAAATTTTTTTTTCTACTATCTTAGTATATATATCTTAGTATCACATAAGATCTTTTCATTGCACGCGAAGTTTCCATGCGATGAAGCAGTTCAACAAGTACGGAACGAGTACGTGAAACTTTTCCTAGGAGCCCTATAAAATCAATTCGAAAAGCATCGCAAGAGCTTATTATGTCTAAAATCGCAATACACAGAGTGCTTCATAAACGATTACAACTTTCAGCCTACAAAATTCAGATTGTGCAGGTGTTACAATCTGATGATTATGCGAAACGCTTCGAATTTGCAGTTGAAATGCTTCATCGCATGGAAACATCGCGTGCAACGAAAGGATCTCATGTAGAAGGATACTAAGGTGGTGGAAAAAACTTTTTAAGTTACTCTATGTACTGTTGTAATTATTTTTGCTGCATTTTTTTTTTTTTTTTTTTTTTTTTTTTTGTAATCAATTTTTAAAGTTGTACGGAGACTTTTGAGACACCCTGTACAAAAGGTGTGTTGATTATGATTTTCGAAAACAATTGTCGGTAATTAGCCGAGATGTTAACATTTAAAGACACGGATGGTTTGGACATACACAAAGACACGGGTGGAATACTCTGTGGGCCATTGGCTTTTAAAGCCTAGATAACAACTTTTAGTGATATATTTGGGTCATTTTCAAAACTGTCCATGTGTTGGATAGCAAAATCAAATTTTTATAAATAATCAGAAACTTTTAATTTTTTGTAAATAATTACCTTACTTCAAAAACATTAATTTACAACCATCAGCAGAGACAAAAATTACTAATTTAATATTTTAAAACTAATTTTTAGATTTTAATGAACTTGAGATAAGTGTGCATGGTAAAGACAAAATTAAGCAAAATATTTTTATTTTTCCCCAGGCATAAATGGCAGCCATTACATTTTCTGGCCAATACAATGAGTTTCTATTTCTTATATTATAAAATCAGATTAAGAAATACAACTTCATTTTATTATCAATTAGAAGCGGGTACGGTAACGATGTACAAAAAAATACTCACCAAAACATTTAAAGTCTTTGCTTGTTTTATTCAAACTATGAAACTATTTACTCTATTCATCTAAACCTGATAACAAGTTGCCTTCTAAAGAGTATTTTTGCCTTGATAAAAAGGCATGTGTTGCCCTCTAAAACTTCCAGATGAACTTTTTGTCAGGAACATGGCAATGACACTCTTTCTTGGAACACAGTTTAAAATAATTATTAAGAATTATAGATAAGTTTAACTAATGAAAATAAATATTTTTTAATTAGTAGCATCTTAATAAGTAAAAATGTATTAAAAAATATAACCATCTGTTTTAAAAAGAACTTAGTCAAATCTTTACCTGATAAATTGCTTGTTGGGACAACCTACGGTAATGAAATGTTGACCACAAAAGACTATATTTCTTATTTTAATTTTTTTTTTATAAGTAATAATCTATCTGTAAATTATCATTAAAAAAACATGATAGTTACAATACGTATGCAATAATTAAAATTATAATATTTAACTATTTTTCTGTGCAAATGTGAAAGGACAGTAAAACACGACACTTTTTGAAAATCACCCATTTGTGTAATGCAATGCCCAATAGTGGTATAAAAGCAATAAACGTCAAATTGTTAAAAGCAGATTTTTTTTTTTACAAAATCTTATCATTCGTTTAGCAACATTTTTTGTAGTATTACAGTGACTGGTTAACATATTTATTATACGGAACACTCTGTACGCGAGTAACACTCGCACTTGACCGATTTTTCACGACTCCAGCACTGATTGATAAGCTATTAAATATTGTTTGTTGTTTTTATAAGACTGATAAATCTTTTTAATGAGAAACTATTTTTCTAATGTTTGTTTTATCTTCAGAGAGACGACAAAGTAAAGATAAACGACACTGATTTTCTCTTGAGTAATGAATTTTAATGCCCTTAATTAAGTGCAGGTCATTTAATTGCCCTGTAACAGTACTTAAAGTCGAAACTATTTTAATACTCCTGAGACATTTCTATCATCAAACGTCAATTACGTAATCAATAAGAAAACAGATAGAAGGACTGAGCTTTAATTACAGTTCAGTGTAACGCATACGCTTTTAATTTTTTTTCTCTCTTCCAATGCTAAGCTAATTTAAATATTTGTCCATAGAGGAAAATATTAATTTATACGGTTTGGTTATTTTAGATTTAGAAAATTGTAAAATTTTTAAATGAGAAAATTATTCAATTTATTCATGCATAACATTTGAAAAGAAAAATTACTGAATTAAAAAATATGTAATTTAATTGTTCTTGCAAATTGTAAATGATAGAGAAACAAGAAAAAAAATCATGCGTAAAGCAGAGATTATGAAACACTTTCAGAATGCTGGAATAACACTTCACCATTTAAAAGATGAAAGATGATGTCAAAGCTAACAATTTTGAAAATAAATAACACATTTGAAAACTTAATTTCAGAAGTTACCAGAAAAATATCTAAATTATCTTGTACAGAATTATTTTGTGCCCGGTATATAATCTATAATTTTGTATATGGGCAATTCTCCAATAAGTGAGTATAATTTCCCTATGTGATTTAGAAAAAAAAATTAAATTTTAAACGTCTTTATAGAAATAAGTATGGAATAAGGTAGTGAGTAATTTACAATATCCCGGCATAAACTTTAAACAGTATTTTGTTTTACCTACTGACCTCTAATCGACCCATTTTCGTAATACAGAAAAAAAAACTGTTTTAATGAACAGATTATAGATATTTTCTGTAAATTAAACGATTTGCTACTGGCGTCAAAATTTAGAGTTTTTTCATTAATTTGACAGATTTTTCAGAGCTTATTCAAAAACTTAACAGTGACATTATCATCTTATTCCCTGTTAACTCATATTAAATTATTAATGTCATTTCTTTTTATTTCCTTTCCTGTTTAATTTTGAATAGATGTATTCTTTAATCTGCATGGTTCATATACACGGCTGCACAAAAGAATTAAAGAGAAGAATTAAAGCGAGTTCATTTCCTTTTATTGATTGAAATTGCTGACTAACAGAAACTTTCAACTGTGTGATGTGTTTTCTTATTTAAGTAAATGTTAGCATACGATGAGTGTACATTGGCGATTCTCCAATATGCTATATTTTGGCATTTATAATTTTTTTCAGCATAAGTGTATTTCCTCATGTATTTTTACAATATCAAAAAGTATTTTGAAGAAATTAACAGTAAATTTTACTCCAAAAGCATGTTAAACATTCAAATTCTTACTTCTGTCCCTTGTCCCTCAAATCATGTTCTGATCTTCTGGAACAATTCCAAGTGCAAAAACAAATTATTTTTGCAAATTTTATCACTTAAAACAAAAATTCATGCACTGAAGTATATAATAAAGAAATTAATTTTTTTTTAATTATTCTGGGCCAGAGAAACCTTGTCCCTTAATTTTTATGTCACTGCTCTTCTCTTGCATATAATTCCTCATATGACCATCAGGTGGCCAGATAAAATTTCGTGAACAGGTGCATTTAGCAGAAGCAGCCATCTTAATATCTGAGAGGGTCATTTGGTTTATCTGGAAGTTTAAAAAGTATTAATCTGCAAAATACACTGCTCAAAACAATTAGGGGAGCACATGGTTTTAACGAAATTACGCAAATATTTACACCGATAAGTAACGTAAAATAAAACATCCATAATATAAAGTGGTAGAAAACAGATAAAGAAAACTTCACATGTAAATTAAAGTTTATGACGTCAAAAACTAGTAAAAGGAGATAAGTGCAAAAATCGAGATTTTGCAGTAACGTCTGTTTTACTGCCTCAGTTGTAAAATTCAATTGCTCAGCTTGTGTTTTGAGAAAAGAAGGCTTAAAAATGTCACAACAACATGATTTACCGCAATCCATAGCTTGACGTGTAACAGGGACAGTTGAATTTGGAGAAACTCAACGAAGTGTAGTGGATGCTGTTGGAGTCGCAAAAAGTGTCCATGAAAGGCTGTAGAATCGATTCCAAGACACATGGAATGGTAGTTATCGACAAGTGCAAGGTCGAAAATGTGCTAATACAGAAACTGATGAACGATATATCCTGTTAACAGCTCGGCGAGACGGAACAGGTAGTGCTACTCAGCTGCAAACACAGTTGTTCTTGCCCACAGGACGAAGAGTGTCCAGCCAAATAGTCCGAAATAGGCTTCTTCAGGGCACTTAAGCCAATGCTCTGTATTCCGTTGACCTCAAGCCACTGTGCGGCCCAAAGAAAATGGGGAACTGAACATAGAGTTTGGAGGCAACGTTGTTGGAGTCAAATTCTGTTTACAGAAGAGTCCCGATTCAGTCTGGATGTGACATCTGATGTGTTTTGGCATGGAGAGAAAGAGGCACTCAAAATAATCCCACATTCATTCGTGAAAGATCATATTACAGATGAGGTGGATTGATGCTATTAGCTGGAATCAGCATAGGTGGACGTACGGCCTGCATATCATTCAGGATGGCACTTTGACAGTCCGAAGTTATACAGACGAGATACTGAGACCTCATGTCGTATTTTATGTTGCAGCAATTAGTGATTTCTTTTTTTCCATGCATGATAAGGCCAGACTTCATACAATTCGTCTTGTGGAAAACATGCTTGAAGCTAAAACAATACAGCGTATGAAATGACCAGCATGCTCTCCTGACCTAAATCCGATCGAGCATGTTTGGGACATACTCAGAAGATGCATTGCTGCGAGACCGAGGCCTCCTTTTACTGTCAGGGACTTGGAGATTGCAATTCTTGAGCAATGGAACAGTATTTCCTAAAGTCTTATCGATAACCTCATCGCATCCATGGAAAACAGGTGTGCAGCAGTCTTAGCTGTTCAAGGAGACCACATGCTATATTAAAAATCTTGCGTCATTTCTAAACAATACGTTTTTATATCATTTACATGAAACCAAATTGTTGCCCTAAACCATCTTTTCGTGTTCTTTTCATCTTTTTAAAGAATAAATGCTCCCTTACATTTTTTGCGTCTTTTTTTTCTGTATTGCACATTGGTACACGTGTACTATCCATTTTATGACCATACATGGCTGTCTTGCACTGTTCTCTTCACTTTTTTACTTACTCCCCTAATTTGTTTGAGCAGTGTAGATAGAAAGATAAGAATATGTTTATTACTTGTCACTACGCTCCCATACATAAATATTTCTTGTTATTTTTTTTTTTCATTTTGTCATGGTGTAACATACTTTTTTTAGTTCAAAATATTACATTGCAGTATTACTAACATTAACTTACTATGAGCAAAGAAGCAATTTTCTTAATTTTGTCAGTACTATTCCTGTCACTTTTGTCCCCTTTCAGTGAAATCGTATCAGCTTACTACCCTGTTGAAAATTTACTCAAACTTCAGTGGCAGATTTTTTTTATGCGGCGCCAAAAATCCTGGAGTCATAACAAAAATCAGCTATGCGACGGACAAGCGACTACGACGCCCAAGAAGGGGGCTGTGAAAACGAATAAGATACAAGAAGAACAGTGTACCAATCAGAATGATGATTCAAGCAGCGAATAAAATAAAATCATATTGTATAAACGAAAACCTCCCACATTTGATTTTTGAGGAAGATTTTTTTTCAGTGAAGAGAATTAATGCGACTCTTGCTCTCTATCATGAATGATGCATGCAGTATGAATCTCGTAATCTTACAGAATACGTTGGACCATATGAAGAATAAGATTTTAAGAGAACATATATGAGAAGGCCTCATGGTTTCTAAAATTACAGAAGACCGAAGCACCGTGAGAGAAAATTCAACGATTAAAGGTGTCTTGATGGAAAGAAGAAATATTCCTGCAAGTTGAATACCTCTAGAAGAGTTAATCTACAGCTCAGTAATCGGGAGAAGACATGTTACAGGCATTTCTATAACTGAGTGAACTGTTAATCGCAAGAAATTATCAAAAACTTTAAGGTACTACACCTAAGGGCATTATAAAAGAAAAGAAACTGTGATTTTGTGCCAAAACTTTAAGGAGCCACAATCAAGTGATATTTAAAAGAAAAAAAAACTTGTGATTTTGTGGACTAACATAAAGTGCACATGGACTAAAATGATTGCTAAGGATGAATCCCTTCTACATTTGACTGAGGTATATGGTGAGAATATTTTTTTTACTTAATATTTGGCCATTCTTTACATTATTATTATTATTATTATTATTATTATGCATTTTATATTGTACGGATTGAACTATATTTTTATCTGTACGTGGTACACATAATTCTACAACAAAATAATTATTTACCTTTATTAATTGTTAGAGGGACCATAATCATAAGATATGATAATATTATACTTTCTTAATATTTAGGCAAAGTAGCCCATCCCTTTATGTGCTGTGAGAGTTTTAGAGTAGAAATATTTTCAAACAAAGTTTCATTTATATGAGTACTAGTATGAGATTTAATGCATTGAAAACAATGCGAAATTGATATATAGAAATGATATGATGATGATTATAACATGAAATTTAAGTGTTTGAAAATAAAAATTGTTTGTGTATGTATGCTTTTCTGTCTTTTCTTTGAATCTTTATCTTATTCTTTTCCTTCAGCCAATAATTAAAATTTTGTGTTTTGAGAATTAAAGTTTTAGCAAATATTAAATTGGAGATTTATATGAGCAACCTACCAGTTCTAAGTTCACATTTCAAGACGTTAAAGAAGGCGTTCTTGAGTTATTGACAGTTATAAATTTCATTCAAAAATTTCCTCTCTCCTAATTCATTAATTAACATTATCCCATATGATCTTTTCACAACGCGGATCGGGATAATTGTTTTATATATATGTACTAATCACTCTTATTGTCACGTACTTTGTGTGTGGTGCAGATCGTCATCACAAACCCTTTAAGACAGGAAGACTTTCGTGCCCGCATTAGAATTTGTTTTGCATCGACTCAAAATGAATTTAACGTTAGGCGTTCTAAACTTTAAAAGTGCATAACACTTAAATTATTTGACCGAATGACTTTTCATTTGGTATCCGAAGTGACCGAATATGATACCAAAATGAAATATTAGTACTGAAAATTTTAAAGTTACATGCGCATGTAGGTTTTTAACACTTTTCAACGTAGTTTAAAAGTGTTTATGAATTCGGTTTATCTGTCTGTCTGTCCGCGCTTTAACTCGTGTAAATATATTTGGATTGCCATACAATTAATAAATGTTAAGGGGTCTCTGGACTCTTAAAATTGGAAAAAGGGGAAAAAACACCATTTTCAACATTTAATTTCTTAAAATGCATATGATTTAAAAACACAATTTTTATTGGGATGAAAGTATAGTCTTTCATTTCATGAATTTAAAAAATTACAAGATGCATACAAAAGGGCGTCAAACTGTCAGACATTTGTCGAGCAGAAAATTGGTATAAATGTTTACGCGGAGGATTACAAATTAAATTTTGCAACTTGAATAATTTTTTTTTGCCTAATAATACTTCAGATTAGAATAATTAACCTGAATCTAAATTAATTTGTATTTAAAGCATTTTTATATTTTTAATACAAATTTGTATTTAGCTAATACAAAGTTTTGAAATTTTCAACAGTATAATCACCTAAAAAAATTTCTTTGAACAATTAAAATGAAATTTTAGGTTCAATTTACACAGACTAACATGAAACATATGCTTCGAAAATTTCATGAAAAAATATTCAGGAGCTTTGAGATATCCTGCACGTTCTGCCCCAAAACGTCATTTGGAGAAAAATGACTTCAAATTTCGGAAACGTCACTTCAGCTATTGAGCGGGTATAATTCTAAAAGCCATACGTTCTGTTATAATGGGAATTTCAAGGAAACATATCAAAATGTTAAAAAAAGATAGAAGTCAAACATATAAAAAAATAAAGTTTTGAAGCTTTAAGAATCCTGAGAACCTTAATGAGGTTTACTATGACATGTTCAATATTGAAAATAAAGTGTGTAGTATTCATAGTTTTCGAACACCAGGAACTCTCAAAAGAATTCCGCTACATTACGGTCAATGGGGGAAAAAACGTTTGCGATGTATTTTAACGATCTCACTGTGTCAAACATATTTAAGTTGGTAGGATACCTTTGAACATGTCGAAAAAAATAAAAAATATCACTATGTACCAAGCTTCAAAACTTGTGTAATAAGTCAAACATAAAAATCAAACTTCATTTAAATATAAAGCTCATATTTAAATTTATATTTAAAAAAATATATATACTTGTAAATTCATAAATAAATATTGAAATGATAAGTTTAAAAATATATAATAATAAGAGAAAAAAATCTTGCGCGCATGATAAAATCTAAAAATATGCATTTAAAGAGGAAATTTTGGTGAAAATAAATACATAATAGTGCTAAATAACCTTTATACTAAAACCAGAATCTCTCTATTCTAAAAAAAAGTAACTCCCGCTGTCACCGCCGCCGCCGCCGCCGGTTTTGAATTTTTTGTGACCGGAGGTCTTTCTTCGTTAATATTAAGAAAAATAATGCATACAAAAATATGAAAATTGGTAGTATTATACAGAAATGTTTGATAAATACGCTGATGTAGACAGTTTTCAAATCGAAGAATTATTTTAAGAGATATTTAATGCTAAAGTTGGACAAAATCGTTCCATTAAAAAAGTTTTATAGGAGCAAAAACTATACATCGGAATTTAATACTTTTTAGATCATTTTATACGTTATAATTTCCCGGTGTGCAGAATTAATTTATTTTTTTAATTTGACTCATTTTTCGAGGTTTCATTTCTATTTTAAATTCAAATTTTCAGCATTTCGAGAGATATTTTTTTACTTATTTCAGAAAATTGTACTAATTTAACCTGTTGCCAAACTGTATAAACAACGGAAACAATAATGTTTGCTTCAAATTAAAAATTTATTTACACGTGACTATTATAAACAGAAAAGAAAAACTTTCAAATTAGAATTAAATAATTACGTATAAAAAGCAGGAACTTATTGAAAATTACTTCATCTATAATTACACGTGAATTTTAACAGAGAAAGGATATTGTAAAGTAATAAATTCATTAACATGCGTTAGAAGTCTTAAATAGGAGAAATTACATCACATTTACGTCACATTACACTTATTACGTAAAATGAACAAAAAATAATATTGCAAAATAGTAGTTTAAATTTAAAAATAGCGCGAGACATTTACTTGATATTTTGAGATGAACTTTTCAACTATTTTTTTTTTTGGACAGCGCAAATAATATTTCATTTCTAATAAAAGCATTTTCACGTGAATATTAAAAAGGGAAAGAAAAGTTTGGTGAAAATTACGTCAGATTAAAACGATATATTTAAAATGTTTTATTTAAAAGGACTTTCTTTTCGCTTTGTTAAAAAATACCGGAAGACAAAGACTCTGTTTACTTAATTCCTTTTATATTAGATGATTTTGAAATGCCATTGTATCTTTTAACAGCAGCTGATTTTTCCGTAAAATTCCCCAATCAAAGAGAAATGAATAGAAACCCGTTTATAGGGAGATCGCCTTTGTTTTTTTAAATTATAATTCAATCTTCCAAAAAAATTCAATTAAAGCCGATCAAATTAGCGTGCTTTTAGAGACTGCAGTGTCTGATCGGGGGGTTGGCGAGCGTAGCTCGTAGGGGGCCGAGCCCCCTAGTATTTGAAAAAAATATAGACTAAATTAAAAATTAACAGAAAATTAAAAATTTTCACTTTAAAAAGAAATATTTTCGTAGTAAAAAAAAACAGAAAAAAAAATAAAATAGTACATTTTTCTGGTTTTAAGTTGTAGATAATACAGAAATGAATATGTTTTGAAAATTTCTTTTGATTGCCATGCATAGTTTTTTAGTAACACTGCACGCAGTATCAAAATTCATATTTTTGAATAAACGCAACGCAAAGTTTAATTATCCTATGTAAGTCTTAATATATAGTCTTAATAAAACTGCCATAATTAGTAAACTAATGGGAATTTTTTAATGCGGTTTTTTGCATATTGTTCAGAAATGATTGCGGAATCCAAATACTAAAAATGTTTCGAAAATTTTGTATGTTTAAAGGTATCCTACACCTTAAACGGATATATATCGCAAAGGTGCACTACAAGAGGCTTACTGTGCACTGTATAGTACGGTATATATAGCATTCATCTTTCATTTACAGGGACACACAAGAGAATTTGGTTACACTACAGTGTAGGAACAATAATTGCTGAATGAGCATTTTAAGTTGTGGTACACGTTTTTAAATTAAATTAACTTTTTGCTTATTGCTAAGTATAAATTCTATAGATAACATGCACAAAAGATCTGGAGTAAATTTTCGTTTGTTGACGAAAATTGATGAAGGAGAATTTTCAACTCTGCTAAATGCTTCCTAACTGCACTAAATTTTATCACACTACATAGTATATATACAAATCTAATGATCATATGTACGGCAGAGCAAAAGAAATTGTATACTTTTAGAGATATTGATAGTAATTCTAGATATTAGGTATTTTAATGTACACTATATGGCCATATGGCCATATGACCGTCAACTTTCAATTTTAGACATTTTGTCGAATTTTTAGAAATATACTTGACAGATTCTTCTGGAATTTCAGGATTAAAAAGAACAGGTATCACCTCATATTTAGCAATGTCGATTTGATAAGGGGGGCAATTAGGGGGCCAACAAAAAATCAAGGAAAAAACATAATACTTGGGATCACCCTGTAAAATAAAATACACGAAATGATCTATCGCTACCGAATATAAATAAACAGACATTGTGCAATATGTGTATTCTTTTATGTAAGAATAGCACGTATATTAATAGAAATATAGCGATTTATTTAAAAAAAATTAAAAATTCTTGCATGTTTTTTTGCATATAACATGCAGGGTTTTCAACCAAATTTAACGCCGGTTTCAGAAAAATTAACAAAATATAGTAGAAACAATATAGTGCAATTGGAATATAAATATATTAAATATTTTAGGAAATATGAGCAGTTGTATGAAATAATTTTTATATGCACATGCGCGGACAATAACAAGGATCATTTTACATAATTTAATAGTCAACTCTAAGGAGCAACTTATTAAAAAAAATCTTGTCATTTTATCATCTTGTCAAAAAATTGTCATTTTTTATTAACTGACTTTCGGAAAAAAGTCAGTATTTAGCGACTATCAACGAGTGGATTTGGAAAAAATGCTTCCATTTTGATACTTCTTTTGATCATGGTATAGGCTTTTGTTCTGGTGGTTATCCAAGAAGAACTAAAGCATCAATAAAAAATGAAAATTTTAAAAAATGTAAAATTAAAAGTGACATTGTGTGAAAAATCCCTTATCATTCAGCTGCTTTTAGAGAACAACTAAACATTTGCTCACTCTAACGCCGATATCTTTCTGAATTTTTACGATTTTTGACTGATTTTTTTTAATAAGTTGCTCCACAGAGTTGACTATTAAATTATGTAAAATAATCCTTGTTATTGTTCACGCATACGCAGATAAAAATTATTTCATACAACTGCTCATATTTCCTAAAATATTTAATGTATTTATATTCCAATTGCACTATATTGTTTCTACTATATTTTGTCAATTTTTTCTGAAACCGGCGTTAAATTGGGTTGAAACCCTGCATGTTATAAGCAAAAAACATGCAAGAATTTTTATTTTTTTTTAATAAATCGCTATATCTCTATTAATATACGTGCTATTCTTGCACAAAAGAATACACGTATTGAACAATGTCTGTTAATTTATATTCGGTAGCGATAGATCATTTCGTGCATTTTATTTTACAGGATGATCCCAAGTATTATTTTTCTTTGATTTTTTGTTGGCCCCCTAATTGCCCCTCTTATCAAATCGACATTGCTAAATATGAGGTCATACCTGTTCTTTTTAATCCTGAAATTCTAGAAGGATCTGTCAAGTATATTTCTAAATATTCGACAAAATGTCCAAAATTGAAAGTTGACGGCCATTGATGGCCATATAGTGTATATGGGACATTCTCACAACCTTTTGACTTTTGGGGGAAAAAAATCTCGCGAAATTAAACTTGCTAAAATAACATTTTAATCTGATAGACGAATGTCTTAATGATTCAAAATAAAGAAAAAATGGTCATCAGCGAAAAATTTTTTATTTAACTGAGGTTTAAGTTAAACTTGCGAGTTTAATTTTCCTTACCATTTTACCCCTATAACTTTTTATTTTCTTCTAAATTTTTACTTATAAGGAATTTGCATAGTACCCACAGGACATTCAAATAAGAAATAAAAAGGCAGTACTTTTAATACAAAATTTTTGTATAACATTGTCTTAAAGGGGTGTTAAAGAAGGGACGGTAAGGTAAAAAAGGAAGATGGTATAGGAAAAAAGGGACGAAATGGTAAAAAATAGGACGGGACGGTAAGGATGAGACAGTAAGGAAAATTACCACCTATTTTTAGGAAAATCAGGTTAAGACTAAGTGATAGCCACAATGTTCATTGATTTTTAGAAACAGTTGTTAACATTGGATTAAATTATTATTATTTTTTTTAATTTACCCCGAAAAGTGCAGGAATAAACCTTGGGGACGGTAAAACTACCCATAAAGGCACGATATTGAAATTGATATTTAAATGCTGATTTAAATTCTGCAATAAATTTCCTGTCAAAGAATTTTAGACATTCTTTCTTTAGCATACTTCTGCATGAGAAAAAAACTTGAAAAAAAATTCTGTGGCTGCATGCGAAGTGATTTTCTGTATAAGTTTAGCAAGAGGGACGGTAAGGATGAAAAACCCAGGGACAGAGTTCAAAAAATAATATCAACCGTAAAAATGTGTGCAGGTTAATTTTTTGCTACATATCTATATAAAACAACTGTCCCAGTTTCGGAAAAAAATTACCTTGAAATACTTTTATTGAAACAATTTTAACCCCCGAGGTTGTACTTATACTCTAGTCTAAAGGGGAAGCTGAGTTCCCGGTGCAGTCATCCCTCATCCCTCATATCTTATATCTTGTCATCTCTTGTCTAACCCTTTATCAAATGGTGAAGGGATTTTTTTTTTCAATATTCTGGAAGTATTTCCTAATCTATACTTGAGGTATGACTTTTCTTTCTTGTTATATATGCAGACTATATAACCTATCTCCGTCCACAGCCCTTTTTTCTACTACTTATTCCGACTCTTTTGCGGAAGCCAGGCTCATAGGCCCCCAGATACGTCCCGAGTATGAGAGATTCTAGCGAAAGCAGGGATGGAAAAAAAAATTCAAAAATTAAAACCGGACAAATTTAAAAGGAAAATTATACAAATTAAAGACACCGAAAAGGGGAACGGGAGAATTCTTATTCTGCTAAACCTATGTTATGTTATTTCTGTCTTTTTTGCATGTTTTGTTATTTAAAAAAAAAAAAAAAAACTTTTCTAAACTGCTTTTTCTAGTGCATTTTCATGATTATAAATTATCTTACATTTATATTTTATTGTTTTTATTAACACGATTTCTTTCTACCATCTATTTTTATTGAATTACCAGACTGGGCGGGCGCCGTCCTCTTTCCCCCTTGTTCCCCTATACTTTTTCTGCTTTTTTCAGTTCTGTTAGTCTGAACTCTCCTCAGTGATGTTTTTTTTATCGTTTTTTCTCTATTGTTCATTAATTTTAAACTTTTTTCATTATCATTTTTGTAAATATGTAAATATTTTTATTTTTCATAAACTTTCGAACTTTGCTTTGCATTTATTGTGTTAAACTAATGTAGGGTCTCTGTAAAGAGTCTTTTTTTTATGCTGGGGCTTCCTTTGGTAGCTTTTTCGACTGTCATGGACATTTTATTTGGATCATATGGAACTTTTTTTTTCCTCTTATTGTTATACTAACAATTTTTAATTGTTTCTCCTTCTCTACTTTTATTTTTTACTTGTGGCCACCAGCCGCGTTTAATCTTTATATTTTTCTAAGGCTCCCAATGCTTTGAAACACGCAAAATTTATACCCTGGATGTAAAGTTGCATCGCAACTAGGGAATCCAAGAACGTTGCTCACATTGTTCCATTGTTCCAGGAAAGGGAGAGCTCGGGGCCCTGAGCCTACCGACCAACCACTGCTACGTTGAGCTTATTATTAGTAAAATTGTAAGCAAAATTAAAATATAGAATTATTATATAGACGGTATCATTAATAGATTTGTGCCAAGCACATTTGTAACCATAATTTTCGAAATAGATAGTACGGTGTACTACGATTTTTCTCTGCAGGATTGTATATTAATACAGCCTCGAGTCCGGTGGTTGTACTACAGTCGTGGGAAAAAAAAATAAACACCCCTTACTAACTCTGTAAAAAATTATCGTAGAAGAAAGTTACTGGTACGACACGATTGGTAATAAAGTTTACTTTTAAATGATGTATATAAAATTTGCTTATGAGACCATCTACATATTGAAACGAACCATAACTTCGTTTTTTTCAATAGCAGTACACAATTGTGACAGCATAAATGAACTCTACACCCTTCAATTAGCCTAATTTTTTTTCTTTCTTTCTTTCTTTTCTTTTCTTTTTTTTTTTTTTTTTTTAATTCGTACGAAAAGTTTCCGAAAAATAATTTAATTTAAAACGAGCGTATTTTAGGAGCTGTATCCAAATTGAAGTTCGGTCTGGATTGTTGACCCAGAGAGCCCCCTTCTTGATCAAGGCATCTTAAACGCCACTCATGCAGCCAATGAAGCGCGCTAGATTACAGGATAGCAGAAGAAATTTCAAAATATCTACTCACTTCTATCATAGACGGCCCCATCATTTTGTCGTTTTATAAGCATAATTTGAAAACTACTTGGAAGAAAAATGTGAAATTTTGGATTTCCATAAAGCAGGGCTTAATAAATCTAAATCCATCAAAAAAATTGTAGGTTGCAATTCATAATTTTTTCGAAAATTAATTTCATAATTCATATCATAAAATTATAAAAAAATACAAATTCACCGTATTTATGTTTGGGTATATTAGTATTATTGCTACACAAAAAATTAGCTCATTAGGCGTATAATTTCAGGAGATATAAACAAAAATGTGATAATGTAATTTAACATTAGAAGCACTAAATTTTGAATGTTTATAATTCAAAAACCTATCATTCAAATGACTTGAAATTTGGTGTCTAGGCATAGCTTGAACCGAAGATTTGAAATATCTTGTTAAAATTGAGTATTGCTATTGAAAAAAACAAAGTTATGGTTCGTTTTAATATGTAGATGGCCCCCTAAGCAAATTTTATATACATCATTTAAAAGTAGACTTTATTTCCAATCGTTCGGTACCAGTAACTTTCTTCTACGATAATTTGTTGAGGAGTTAGTAGGGGGTGTTTACTTTTTTTTCCCACGACTGTACCTGACCCGAATCCGAAAATTCAATTTGCAGTCAACCTGCAACACAACCCGATCCTGACAAAAAAAAAAATCCTCGATTCGCAACCCGAAATGAACCCGCAAAAATAATTTTCGGCGACCCGAAACCCCACTCGTAACCGACGTATTTGAACCTGCAATGAAAAGATATTAAACCATGTTTAAATGCCACAATGAAAAATAATCTTAAATTATACCTTTGACACCATTTTTAGGGTTCCGTACTCAAAAAGTAAAAACGGAACCATTATAAGATCACTCCAGTGTCTGTCTGTCCGTCTGTCACAGCCATTTTACTCGTAAATTATGGAACGTCGAAAGTTCAAATTGGGTGAGGTAATAAAGACTATTGACCCCCATATTTACAGAATATTAAACATTCATAAATATATTTAGGATAAGTGAGGCTAATTATGTTATTTGAAGAAAAAAAAATGTTTTCTTCGTATATTGTGTCGGGTATCGTGTGAAAGCTTTTGTAACGCTGAATTCAAAAATACATTTATTTTAATTTTAGGTACTGTATTTTCAGAGATATCGTCGAAAATGTAGTACAAAATATGTCCCCCTCCATCTATTTCCGAATGTAGTGAAACTAAAATTATGAAAAAATTAGAGGTAGTAAACAACAATTTATACCTTGCAGGAAAACTATAGCGATTACCCTAGGTCACATAGTTTTTGAGAAAAGTGCATTTTTCTGTTAAACAGAAATTTCGATTTGCGGGCATTCAGCAAAGTTGTTGAGGAGCGCTAGAGGTGCCTACCGTAGCAGAAGTATAAAAGCATTGTTGATAATGATTTTCGAAAGAAATTGTCGGTAATTAGCCGAGATATTAACCCTTAAAGACACGGACGGTTTGGACATACATAATAACAGGGGCGGCATACTCTAAGTACCATTGGCTTTTGAAGCCTAGATAAGAACTTTTTATTATACATTTGTGTAGTGCAATGCCCAGCAGGAGTATAAGAGCAATAAACGTCAAATTGTTAAAAACAGACTAATTTAATTAGAATTAATCACATAAATACTAAGGTATTCGCGACTAGTTTGTAATGAGTTGATGTCTCAATACGCTTCCTGTGGCTTTAAAAGTTAATTAAAAACCTATCTAGAAAAACACGCGGCATGGCCCAAGGCGGCGTTGCAACTTTGCGACAAACTTCCGAAGCGCGCTTAGCGCAATGCTAAGTTTAAAATTTGAACAAGGGTTTTGTTTTAGCTACACTGTAAAAAGAAAAGATTATTACTACGCTGAATTTAGTTTTGGGAAATGCCAAATGAAGTTTAAATATGCACTAATTTATTGTCACTACCGAATTAAGTTCAACATAAATAGATTAAGATAAGATTAAAACTAGCCGGATATGGCAATCCCAAAACTTTCTTCTATCTCATAGATGTTAATACTTCAAAATTCGCTTTTACAGTGCCAAAATTAAATGACAATCTAGGCCGTTATCATGACGGTTCTAGAGATGTGAAATTCCGTGCATTAGTTCTTGAGATATTACTATCTTTAAAATCATGTAAATCTTGTAAAATGCAGCATAGCAATGCCATCAGTTGGGTGATTTACACCAAAACGTAATCAGCAACAACTTATGTCAATGTCTAACTTAATCTGAAGTTTGATGGAAGCCCGTGCATTACTTTTTAAGATAGAGCTATTACTGAAATCATAAAAAATTCTACATAAGAGCACCACCTATTGGGCGATTTACACCAAAAACTAAGCAGCACTAATTTATATCAGGGACTAACAGAATCTAATGTTTGATCAAAATTCGTGCACTAGATCTTGAGATAGAGATATTGCGATAATCGTGACTAATGCAGTAAAGCAGTGCCACCTGTCGTAATATTTACACCAAAAAGTAATCAGCGCCAAATTTTATCAAGGACTAACTGAATCTGAAGTTTTATGCAAATCAGCGCATTAATTCTTGAGATATAGCTAATGCAGAAATTGTGAAAAATGCAGCATAGCAGCGCCACCTGTTGGACGATTTACACCAAAAAGTAATCAGCACCAATTTATATCAGGGACTAACTGAATATAAAGTTTTATTAAATGTCGTTCATTAGCTCTTGAGATAGACTGCCCACAAAATTTGTGTCACATACAGACTCAAAGACATATATTTTGTAAAAACATGTTTTTTTTGTGATCCTTGACCCCTAAAACGTGTAGATCCGTCGAAAACCGGAATTCGAAAATTTTCACGAATCCAATACTTAGATAAAAAGATACAATAGAATATTTAGATACAATAGAAGAAAGTAAAAAGAGTTTTACAGAGTAGTAATATTTGATATCGTTTAGGCTTCATATCTTTTTGAACTTTTATGATATACCCCCATTCATAGTTTTCTAGTATATACAGCTATACCCAGCCCTACGTTGTATAGTTTTTTATAAAGTCTTATTATTCTTTTAGCAACGAATTTTTTTAAATAATACAGTTAATAATTCATATATTTATTGTACGGAACCCTCTGAGCGCGGGGTCGGGTTCTCAAGAATTTTCTTTTTTCGGCTCAAAATGATTCTAATTTTCTTCCTCAGGATCAGGTTCAGACTATAAGAATTCTCCCGAGTTATATTTAGGTTTTTTACAAGTCAGGTTGTTGCGATTTTCACAAAAAGTTTGAGCACAACTGTGTTTCGTATGAAAATATTTGAATATGAATCAATTCATATTCAGTTTACTGCATGAGAAACAAAATGCATATAAGAAATGTGATCATGTGATCATCTTTCTTTAAGAACCATTTTTTCTTCTTTCGAAATATGAAAAATATTATCAACATTTCGTTTTTTATACACATAAAAACACATGTATCGTATTTGCGATGGTTTATGCACACATACATATGTTAGGTTGTGTATATTGAGAGGTGCCTGCTATTTAGAGATAAAAAGGTTAAAATATATAAATGTTAGGAATTGAAAAACTGTTCACTATATCGAGGTGTCCGCTTTTCGGAAGAAAAGCCATTATGGAAGTCTTATTGTATATAGATTTTTAACCTAAAAAAATAATTTTAGACATTCTTTTGAAATTCGGGTAAACCCGAACCCCACCCGCAACATTCAAAATCCAACCCCAAACCGATCCGAACGAGAAATAAATGAAAGTCAACCCGACACAATGCAGGACTCTAAAACAGACAAAAAGAAAAAAAAAAAGAAATTCCTTTAATAAAGTTGAAAAAATATATATATTAGTTACTTTTTCGGACATTTTTCTTTAAGCTAAAATAAAAAAAATTAAACTTTTATTTAAAAATTACGATTATGTGTTTATTTTCCTGGAGTTAGCTCCCGTTAGCTACAGCAAAATAAATGGCATTAATTGCTTATAGAAATTCAATAAACTTTACTATAAATAATTAATTTCGGTGTCATTAAATAACTGAGTCCAGGTTATTCAATTTCCTTTAAGCTGTATCTATCCTTGAATGCTAATTATGGGATAAATAAAACGCCGAAACAGAAATTCCCAAAAAGGAATTCCTTTATTAAACTGAAAAAAAAAATTCGTTGCTTTTTCGAACATGTTTGTTTTAAGCTAAATAAAATAGTTAAACTTTAATTTAAAAATTATTGTTATGTGTGTTTTTTTCTTTGGATTTAGCTTTATTTTCTTTTTAGCTACAGCAAGATAGATGGCATTAATTGCTTATAGGAAATTCGATAAACTTGACTATAAATAATTAATTTAGCTGCCATTAAACAGTTGAGACCAGGGTATTTGATTGCCTTTAAGCTGTATCTATCTATCATCGAATGATAATTATGGAATCAATAAAACGATGACACATAAATTCACAGAAAGAAATTCCTTTATTAAAGCTGAAAAAAAAAATGTATTCGTTATTTTTTTAACATTTTTATTTAAGATAAATGAGACAATTAAAATGCAATATAACAATGACTGTTTTGTGTATATTTTCCCGGAGTTACCTTTATGTTCTCTTCAGCAATATCTGTATAAATGGCATTTTTTGCTTATAGGAAATTCAACAATCTTTACTATTAATAATTAATTTCGGTGTCATTAAATAATTGAGTTCAGGTTATTTAATTGCCTTTAAGCTGTATCTATCTATCATCGAATGCTAATTAGGGAATCAATAAAATGATCACACATAAATTCTCTGAAAGAAATTCCTTTATTAAAACTGAAAAAAAAATTATTCGTTATTCTTTTAACATTTTTATTTAAACTAAATGAAATAAATAAAATGCAATATAACAATTATGGTTTTGTGCATATTTCCCCGGAGTTAGCTTTATCTTCTCTTCAGCAACATCTGGATAAATGGCAATAATTGCTTATAGGAAATTCAACAATCTTTACTATAAGTAATTAATTTCGGTGTCATTAAATAATTGAGTCCAGGTTATGTAATTGCCTTTAAGCTGTATCTATCTATCATCGAATGCTAATTATGGAATCAATAAAATGATGACACATAAATTCTCGGAAAGAAATTCCTTTATTAAAGCTGAAAAAAAAATTACTCGTAATTTTCTGTAACATTTTTATTTAATCTAAATGAAACAATTAAAATGCAATATAACAATTACGCTTTTGTGTATATTTCCCCGGAGTTAGCTTTATCTTCTCTTCAGCAACATCTGGATAAATGGCAATAATTGCTTATAGGAACTTCGACAATCTTTGCTATAAATAATTAATTTCGGTGTCATTAAATAATTAAGTTCATGTTATTTAATTGCCTTTAAGCTGTATCTATCTATCACCAAATGCTAATTATGGAATCAATAAAACGATGACACATAAATTCACAGAAAGAAATCCCTTTATTAAAGCTGAAAAAAATTATTCGTTATTTTTTTAAACATTTTTATTTAAGCTAAATAAAACAATTAAAATGCAATATAACAATTACGGTTTTATCTATATTTCCCCGGAGTTAGCTTTGTCTTCTCTTCAGCAACATGTGGACAAATGTCATTAATTGTTTATAGGAAATTCAATTATCTTTAATATAAGTACTTAATTTCGGTGTCATTAAATAATTTAGTTCAGGTTATTTAATTGCCTATAAGCTGTCTCTATCTATCATCGAATACTAATTATGGAATCAATAAAACGATGACACATAAATTCACAGAAAGAACTTCTTTTATTAAAGCTGAAAAAAAATTTATTCGTTATTTTTTTAACATTTTTATTTAAGCTAAATGAATTAAGAGGGTAGGATACCTTTAAACCTGCAAAATTGTCGAAAATTTTTTTATACATATTTTGATTCAGTAATCATTTCTGAACAATATGTAAAAACCGCATTAAAAAATTCCCATTAGTTTACTAATTATGGCTGTTTTATTAAGACTACATAGGATAATTAAACTTTGCATTGCGTTTATTCAAAACGATGAATTTTGATACTGATACAGTGTTACTAAAAAACTATGCATGACAATCAAAAAAACTTTTCACCACATATTCATTTCTGTATTATCTACAACTTAAAAACATAAAAAGGTAAGATTTTATTTTATTTTTTGTTTTTTACTTTGAAAATATTTTTTAAAAAGTTAAAATTTTTAATTTTTTGTTAATTTTTTAATTTAGTCAATATGTTCTACAAATATTCTGGTTTTAGTACGAAGGTAACGGTATTATGTATTTATTTTCACCAAAATTTCCTCTTTATATGCATATTTTCAGATTTTATCATGCGCGCAAGATTTTTTTTATCTCATTATCATATATTTTTAAACTTATCATTTCAATATTTTTTTATGAATTTACAAGTATATACATATTTTTAAATATAAATATAAATATGAGCTTTATATTTAAATGAAGTTTGATTTTTAGTTTTGACTTATTACATAAGTTTTGAAACTTAGAACATAGTGGTATTTTTTTCTTTTTTCGCCATGTTCAAAGGTATCCTACCCCCTTAATTCAAATGCAATTTAACAATTGCGGTTTTGTGTATATTTCCCCGGAGTTACCTTTATCTTCTCTTCAGCAACATCTGGATAAATGGCATTAATTGTTTATAGGAAATTCGACAATCATTACTATAAATAATTTATTTCGGTGTAATTAAATAATTGAGTTCGGGTTATTTAATTGCCTTTAAGCTGTATCTATCTAACATCGAGTGCTAATTGAGAGTCTCACAAATATAGTAGATATAGTCCATTTTGAAACAAAAATGATATAATCCATTTAAAAGGTGCATAAAATCTGTTTTGTCCACTACGACAGTACAGCAACATCTGGATAAATGGCATCAATTGTTTATAGGAAATTCGGCAATCATTACTACAAATAATTTATTTCGGTGTAATTAAATAATTGAGTTCAGGTTATTTAATTGCCTTTAAGCTGTATGTATCTATCATAGAGTGCAAATTGAGAGGCTCACAAATATAGTAGAATAGTCCATTTTGAAACAAAAATGATATAGTCCATTTAAAAGGTGCATAAAATCTCTTTTGTCCACTCCGACAGTACAGCAACATCTGGATAAATGGCATTAATTGTTTATAGGAAATTCGACAATCATTACTATACATAATTCATTTCGGTGTCATTAAATAATTGAGTTCAGGTTATTTAATTGCCTTTAAGCTGTATGTATCTATCATCGAGTGCAAATTGAGAGGCTCACAAATATAGTAGACATAGTCCATTTTGTAACAAAAATGATATAGTCCATTTAAAAGGTGCATAAAATCTGTTTTGTCCACTACGACAGTAAACTAAGTCTGTCGACAGATGACAGCTATGAGAAAGTGAGCCCCTCAATGTGGGAACAATAAAACGACGACAAAAAAATTCCTAGAAAGTAATTCTTTTATTAAAGCTCAAAAAAAAAATTTCGTTAATTTTTCGAACATGTTTGTTTTAAGCTAAATAAAACTTTAATTAGCTAAATTAAATTTTAAAAGTAAAGATTTTAAAAAAATGCAGAATCAAAACTAAAATATTTAAATGTGCTAAATAAAGGTAATTTTATTTCAGTATTAATTCTGTATTTTTAAAACTCTCTTTTCTGTTGCACAGCGCCACATATTACCCTAGCGTTGACTTTTGGAACTATTTTTTTCACGGAATCCTTCGTCCCCCGTCTTGTTTAATCTTCTTACAAAATTTGGCATCATTCTCTCTATTAGATCGCTCTACAGGACACTCAGAGTAGCGACAGTTTAAATATGGCCATCTTGTATACAGTGTGTCCACGTATAACCTGACCGACCTTTATTTTCGCAACCGTTGGTCCTAGATGCATACTTCCAATTACAAAAATGGTCAAAATTAGGTGCAGTGTTAAGATAAAAAAAAAGTTTGAAGCGAAAAACAATTTAGTGAAGAATTACAGAATCTGAATTTTTATACGGTCGCCCGGCCCTATAAGATATATTTAGTAAAATTTCCCTGTTACACTGGCAAGTAAGCCAAAAAAAGTCCCGTTATTCTACGATTAAAATTGACCTAGTAATAGCTGTTTAAAATTTTAGTATACTTTTTGCTGCATATTAGGGGTCATTCACAAATTTAGTAGAAATATAATTTCGTCAGATATATTAAAGAAATAGTTGAGAGTAAAATTAGCATTGCAATATAAATTTGAAATCTTTAATCATTCTGACATGTTACTGCAAAATACACAATTTGTACTGAACATCATAAGAGGATAAAAATAACAGTTTTTTTGTTAAATAAAAGGATGAAAAACAACAGCCTCAATTCTTTACAAAATGATACATATTTTTAAATGCTGTTAGATTACACTGTCGTTCAAATTTTGGGTTGTGGCATATTTTTTAGCTTTTGAAAACTGATTCTTATGTAATTTTTAGCACTGAATCAGAAAATGACCCTCATTTTAAACCATCACGTCAGGAATTTTCTCAAATCGCAAATTTCAAAGTTAAAAAGCTAGAAGTTAAAATTGTTCCCCCCTCCCCTCCCAACCTCATCGGACCCCCGAGTTGTTTATCTGTAAGAAACCGAGTAAAAGCCAAAAAATTTAATAAATTATTGAATTAAATAAAATTAAACCGAATAAGAAAGTCTTGCATCTATTTTATAGTATCAGATTTTTCGCTATTTTTTAACCGTGAAATTTACGATTTGCGAAAGATCCTGACATGATGGTTAAAAGTGAAGGTAATTTTTTTATTCAGCGTTAAAAAAATCATAAAATGTAATTATAAAATTTAAAAAACACAACTATCGCAGGTTTATGTTATCTAATCTAAAACTCTTTCTTAAACTTGTTGACGGTAATCTATCCTAATTTTTTTGTGTTATCCTCTAATATAACATGTATAAGATGGTAAGAGTCGAAAATCATAATAATATTGCATTGTCATCGGATTTAAGGCAGTATGTAAAATTTAACTTCGATCGGACATTTGAAAGTAAGTTAAAGTTCTAGTACAAATTTTAAACTGGAAAGACGATCATTGAAAGTTAAATAAAACTGTATGAAAATAACACAATTTTAGTTAAATGAAATCATAGCATCATATCCTTACAAAATAAAACATATGTTAAAATACAATTATAACTAATCTGAAACTTAACTAATAAAACTTAATCGTAATATTAGTACGATATCTTTCAAAGCGCAGATACCTTGAAATAAATTTAAGTTCTTTAAATACGATGCCTGAAAACATGGCAGAAATCATCTGTTTTGAGACGCATAAATGTGGTTTAAGTCGTGCATTTCAAAGTTTCATTACTCGGTCAATTTTAATGTTAGATAAATGGGACTTTTTTTTGTCTTACTTGTTAGTGTCACAGTAAAGTTTTACTAAATATCACTTATAGGACCGGAGGACCGTATAAAAATTTAAATTTCGTAATTGTTTAATAAAATTTTTTCTTGACCCAAATCGCTTTAAAAATAATTCTTTACCTTATTTAAACCATTTTTGTAATTGGAAGTATGCATCTAGGACCAACGGTTGCGAAAATAAAGGTCGGTCAGGTTATACGTGGACACACTGTATATATTTTTTAATGTCCATTAACAAAACCAAAAATAATATTTTTTTGAAAAATAGCACTATTGAGTTCAAAAAATTTTTACATTTATCAAAAGCGATATTCTAGTATTGCCCTAGTGCCCGGAGTTAACCCCTTAATTCTCGTTCCCGTGATATTCACGGGCTGTGGCTTTTATTCAGATTGTTCGATTCCCACCAGTTTTATAAAATAGTGTAATTGGCTTTATTATGGTATGATTTTACCTGTCATTAAATAAGGTGAATATTTCTTTTTCAAAAAAGTGGTGCCAATAAGCAATTTGAATTTTTTACACCATAATTTAATGCGACCGTTAAGGGGTTAAAAGCCTAATGAAATCGCTAAATATCACTATTTACAATCAGACTTTTTGATTCTGTTGATTTCAGTGGACTGAGTGCGTAGTTTTATTTCATGTCCCAAATTTTTGTTTTATTTATATTTTATTGTTTTATTTATTGATTTATGAATGGTTTAATTGCATTATGGAATATAAGCTGGGGAAAAAAAGGCTGAGCTATTTTTATTATTTAAGTACGAACAGGGTTATCTTTCGTAATTTTCTGCACGTGGTAGATATTGATTTTTTTTATTTAATCAAACTTGAAAATCATCCAAAAACAATAAAAACTAAGTAAATAGTAATGCAGTTTTCAAATAAAATGTGATACCGTTTTCAAACAAAATGCATTAGAATTTAATTATTTCCCCTATTTGGTATTGTAAAAATTAGAAATGTGCAATATTTAGAAGTTTTAAAAAATTCACTAAAACTTAAATTTAATCATCTGCTGTTGCCACCATCAAAATGACGTCAGAGTTACGCACGGACACATTTGTCCTTTATAATATACCTTATACTATTGTATTCGACAGAGTTAGCGCGGAGTGCGGCGATTTTTTTTCTAAGGTTAATGTCAGACGAAAGTTTTTTTTTGCACGCTTTTTTCTATTTTACAGCCTCCCTACACCTTCGCTACAAATTTGTAGGGAGACTGTAAAAGCGAAAACAGCGTGCAAAAAGGCGTTCATCTGACACTAGCCTTTAAGGACTGTACAGTCGTGGGAAAAAAAGTAAACCTCAACAAATTATCGTAGAAGAAAGTTACTGGTACCGAATGATTGGAAATAAAGTCTACTTTTAAATGATGTATATCAAATTTTCTTAGAGGGCCATTTACATATTAAAACGAATCCAAACTTCATTTTTTTCAATGACAATACTCAATTTTAACGAGATATTTCAAATCTTCGGTTCAAACTATGCTTAGACAACGAATTTTAATTCATTTGAATGATAAGTTTTTGAGTTATAAACATTCAAAATTTAGTCCTTCTAATGTTAAATTACATTTTCATATTTTTATTTATATCTCCAGAAATTATGCTCCTAATATGCCAATTTTTTGTGTAGCAATAATACTAATATACCCAAACATAAATACGCTGAATTTGCAATTTTTATAATTTTATGATATGAATTATGATTTATGAAATTAATGCTCGAAAAAATTATGAATTGCAACCTGCTTTTTTTTTATGGATGTATATTTATTAAGTCCTGCTTTATGGAAATCCAAAATTTCACATTTTTCTTCCAAGTAGTTTTCAAATTATGCTTAAAAAACGGCAAAATGATGGTTTAAGGGGCCGTCTATAATAGGAGTGACTAGATATTTTGAAATTTCTTTTGCTGCCGAGTGATCTAGCAGGCTTCATTGACTTCTTAAGGTGCCTTGATCAAGATGAGGGCTCTCTCGGTTAACAATCCAGTTCCGAACTTCAATTTGGATACAGCCCTTAAAATACGCTCGTTTTGAAATAATTAATTTCTCCGAAACTTATGGTACGAATTGCATAAAAATTTGTTTTTAGGCTAATTGAAGAGTGTAGAGTTCATTTATGCTGTCAGAATTGTGTACTGCTATTGAAAAAAAAACAAAGTTACGTTTCGTTTTAACATGTAGATGGTCCCCTAAGCAAATTTTATATACATCATTTAAAAGTAGACTTTATTTCCAATCGTTCGGTACCAGTAACTTTCTTCTACGATAATTTGTTGAGGAGTTAGTACCGGGTGTTTACTTTTTTTTTTTTCCACGACTGTACATTAACACAGACAGAAAATAAAAGAAGTTCCTTTATTAAAGCTGAAAATGTTCTATTCGTTACTCCTTCGAACATTTTTGTTTTAAGCTATCTAAAATAAATAAACTTTAATTTAAAAATTACGCATATGTGTTTATTTCGGTGGAGTTAACTTTAACTTCTGGTTAGCTACAACGAGATAAATGGCATTAATTGCTTATAGGAATTTCAGTAAACATTGCTATAAATAATTAATTTCGGTGACATTAAATAATTAAGTCGGGGTTATTTAATTACCTTTAAGCTGTATCTATCATCGAATGCTAATTAAGGGATCAATAAAATGTCGACAAAAAGAAGTGAATTCTAATTTCAATTCAGTGTAATGGAAAAAGGGAGTCACTGTTGAAATTTTTGACTTGCGATACGTGAAGATTTTAAATATTTGCCAATGAAGGATAATGCTAATTTATATGGTTTATTAGGCCCCGATATGCTATTCCCTTCTCATGTGAAAAATGTCTTCTCCAAAAAATAACATTCCGTTGTATAACCCAGCCGTAAAACAAAGCAGATGTTTCATTGTACTGTTAAATACTCTACTGCAATTTTTTTTAACTTCTAAGCATCGCACATTTGCAATTTTTATACCGTCGTATTGAAAAAAAATGTACATTTTAATGCAATTTGTTTGAAAACTGCATCTCAATTTATTTTTGAGATATTATTTTATTTTTATTTTTATTTTATTTTTTTGTAGTTTTTAGCGTCATTTGTTTAATTTTGGCAGCTCAAGTACGCCATTTCTGTAGAAAGTAAAGAAAAAATTGCTGGAAAATAGTAATTATATTTTTTCGTTGCCCTTTTCCCATAATTACTGAAAAAATGGAATTAAAAAACGTGATTTTTTTTAAAAAATATAAATGAATGATTTCTGATAAAACATAGTGCTGTTATAAACTATATTTAATTTAATTATCTATATTACTAACAAATGAAGGCATATGAATCATTAGATAGCCGATTTTTTTTTGTTTGTCAAATTTCTTGAATGACATCTTTTTTTTTTTTTTTTTTTTTTTTTTTTTGTAATTTATTAGTGATAGTGACGTCATATGAATATTTTACTGTAGATGTTGTTTAAGACTGTATCGTAAATGAATAATTCTCCAGAGGATGCGAATGACGTCATTTTATATAAAATAAAATCGTGTGTTTTAATTCTTAAAACTAAAATATGTTTTGTATTATCTATATTTATATACATTGTAAAATTTTTTTCATCGGGGGCGACACTAAATTCTGGAAAAGCAGAATTCCTGCTTTTTAGTTACTTTATTTCTTTTATCTGAAAATATTGAAATCTTAAATGATAAAATAATTGTACATATCAATCAAATGGATCAAAAATTTTTAAAAAGAGAGCGAAAAATCATACGCCCAGCATAGATTATGAAGCACTTTACAACACATTCAAAATACTGTAACAAAACTTTACAGTTCATTAATCTGAAAGATGATGTCTAAATAAACAGTTTAGAAAATGCATAACGCATTTGAAAATCCAATTTCGACAATTACTATCAATAATTGGATAAATATACGAACTTGTGCAGCCCTGTATATCATCTATAGGTTTGCACGTATACAACATAGGGACCTAAAAGCCAGCTCAATTAAGCTCATGGCGCATTTGAAAATTCCCATTCAGCAATTTCAGTCAATAAACGGAAATGTACTCTATATCCTTTCTAAATCGTTATATATGATCTATAAAATTTATGCACACCAGTAATATGCAAGAAAATGCCAGGTTCTACAGTAAGTACCTTATGGTACACCTAAGTGATATACTATATAAATTTCAATGTGTTTTAAAAAGTGTAATATCATTAAAATACAGTCAGTCAGGGTAACTTTGATCCGCATTTTCCCTACTTTCATATGCCACACTCTTATTTGAAGAATATTGTCGCAACTAGGGGCATAAAAGAAAGGAAATGATCCTAAATTATCGTTTGACTATAAAAAATTAAGGAATGATAAGGATAAAAGCAATACAAAATGGATTTTTAGCCTGGTTCAAAGTTATCCTGCCATTTAGGGTAACTTTGCACCATATGATAAATTTTTATAGAAAATAATTAATTATATAAAAAGTACTGTAGTCAGGACAACATTAAACACCAAAAAATGTTTTCAGATATGTAAAGACTGCGAATTTACATTTCCCAACATCACAAGATTTGTTTAATTTATGATATTACAACAAATATCAGGCATAAGAAAAGTGGAAGAAGAGAACCATGAATATTTAGAAATTAAAAAAACCTGTTTATTGTTCATATAAAACATAAAAATGCAGTGAAAAACAATTTACAATGTTTTAACTCTATAATATATCCATAGTTACAGTAATACATACAAGTACTAGTATTACTCAAACAAGAATAAAAAACGTCGAACGTATGAAATGTCAAATTTGAGTAGCTCCGCCCCTAATCACGTCTCTAAATAAATTTTATGTATTTTAGACATATTTGTAAAAATATTTACATGCATATCTAATACACATTTTCGGCATTTATATAAAATATACGTGCAAATATGGGAAATTTTCGACAGTAGCACCTATAATCAGTAAATTTTAAGCATCAGTGTAACTTTGAGCCGGCTCAAAGTTACCCTGAAAATGCGATGAAATGCTAGTGCCTTCTTATTTTACATTTTATTAACTATTAATAAATAAATATTCACAAAATATTAACACATTTACAACATTTAGATAATAATATGTCTGACAAATGAGTATATTGTTACTTACTATGAAAATTTAATTGGATTACAACAACTTCAAAACAGCATTCAAAATTAACTTGAAAACAGTACTTCACAAAAATAGTTAAATGATGCAATTAATTGAACATAATAATGTTGCTAATTTATTTTCTAAAATAAAGAGTAGAAATCCCAGTTTAGAACCTTGCCAACAGAGCACAGTTCTGGAGTTTATTTAGTCTTTTAAAGTCAAAAATATTGAAAAATAGGCCGTGGTGCAAAATTACACCCCGTGGTTCAAAGTTACCCTGATTGACTGTACACCACAAACCGTAATGTAAAGGAATTCTTTGAGTGTCCCTGTAAATGAATCGCAAATGGTACATACTTCATTTTCAATACCGAACATGTCACAATAAACTTCAATAACATATATCAATCTGGCTATAGTTACATGAGTTTAAGTACGGACAGACGGCAGATAGATAGACAGACAGACAGACCGAATTCATAAACATTTTTCTATGGAAAGTGGTAAAAAAATTTCTTTATAGACAGGGATGTGGCTGCACACGCCATCACTTCAACGAGTTAACGGAAGAAATTCCATGATTAGACATAACTCCATTCCCATTTAAAATTTAATTGATCTGATAAAGTTAAAAAATGCTATAAAAAGTGATAGAAAATCTTTATTAAGATTGACGATCGTTTCGTTGCACAAACGGCAACATTTTCAAAATCATTCAACGATAGAAAATATTTTCACATAATTTAAAAAAACAATAAACATAGTAAACAATGTCACGCGACATGATGCATAATGAAAAACTTTGTAAACATAAAATTAATTTAAAGGATTAGATTAGCTATTGGTGAGCGTGGATTAATTTTCAAAACAATAACATGGTAAACAATGTCACGAGACAACATGCATAATGAAAAGCATTGCAAAATATAAAATAAAAATAAAATTATCTTGGCTATTTGCGAGCGTGGATAAATTTCTACTATTGTTACTAAAATTACATGTCTAATACATAAAATTACATGTTCGTCTAAAAACGAAACGATCGTCAATCTTAATAAAGATTTTCAATCACTTTTTATAGCATTTTTTAACTTTATCTGTTTATAAGTGATTATTATACATGTGTTTGTAATTGATCTGTCAAGTCATAACTCATTGGAAAACGCCTGCAGACCCGATTATAGTAGTTGATCGATAGATTTATCATTATGTTTTCCTGTACCTAAAGGTGTGAAAACATTGAGGGCTGGGAGCAGGAAAACACAATGGCAGACCCACACGATGGTTGTGCAGCTGCTGCGCGGTCTGTTATTGAAGCTGGGTGAAATAATTTTCGTTACGTTATCAAGAATTTGCGAATTAACGTAAATGCAGCATTTAGACTTAAACAGTGTACTACTATATATATATATATATATATATATACTATTATATATATATTATATATATACTATTTTTTATGTCTTCAGATTAGCTATAGCAAGATGAAGGGCAAAAGATAAATGGTCAATAAAATAATAATATTTATCTTTTATTTTATGAACTATCTGGGTATACCCAGATAGCATGAACATTAGCAGCAAGTTGGATTTTTTCTGATATTATCTTGCCATAACAAATTTGAATTGAGAAATTCGCAGCAAATCACCCGCAAGGTATACTATCACCCACTTGCATAAGTAAGTTTGTTGTGAAACTGATGGCAAGACTGTCTTTAATTCACGAAAGTGACGAAAGCAAAAAATCCCTCTATTGAGAGAATAGATAATCAGCAGGTACGCAGAAATTGCAGAAATTTTATTCGCTTGGCCCCGCTTTTTTAAAACGCTATACTTATCAAATACCAAAAAAGGCTCGAACAGAAGAAAGGACAAATACCTAACATGTTTATGGTAGTAAAAACGATGTATGCACCTTAACGGTGCGTATGCATCAATAGACCTGATCCGGTCTATGGACCCTTTCGAAGGGGTTAAACTTATAGTGTAAGTAACAGTTGTAAACAGTTGATGTGGCATGGAAAGATTACTACTTGGCAGTAAGTTTGTAGTGCTTTGATTACTTGTTTGAGTTAATTTGAAATAAATTTGATACAGCATGAATTTAACTTGCACGACAAGTTAGCAGCAAATTCAAAGTGTGGTGACTTCGGCGCTTGCGTTATCTTGCTGCAGTCTTCTACGAACATTCAGTCTTGTCATGTTGAGCTTGCTGCGACTTTGCAGGCTTTCAAAGCAAGACTTCTGCAAATTTTCTGCAAACTAAAAATGCTATGTGGGTACAGTGGCGCGGCCAAAATTGTAGACATTTTTTGGAATTTTTATGTTTTATAACTTTGTGTGGTATATAATAAATTTATGTTTTATATTTTTATGTTTTATAACTTTGTGTGGAATATAATAAATTTCACTTGAATACAGATGTTTATATATCAAATTTAAGGAAATTTAACCTTTTCCGGCATACTGTGCACGGGTCGGGATACCTAATTTTAATTCCAAACTTACAAACGGCACCAAGAATATTTTAATAAAATTTTGCATTAACAATGAAAGTGTAAAGTAACAAGTTTTTAATTTCTAAAAAAGTCGTATGTAAATTCCGGTGTCAGTAGATGATTTCATCATTTTACAAGAAATTTTGCCTGTGCCGGAAAGAGTTAATGTAGAATTTAATAAAAAACATAATTAAAATATCTGCATTACCAAAATAGTTACGTTTACAAAAAATAAAATTTATGTTAGATTTTATTGTATTTTAAAGTTATACTTACGCATTCAATATTTAGTAGGATAACCCTTGTTTTGTATTACAGCTTCACAGCATTTTTTCATTAAGAGAAGTACCGTAATTTCCCGCGTATGCGCCGCAGCTTAGTTAAATCTTTTTCAAACCGGAAATTTTATTGAAAAAAAAAGAAGTCAAATGAGTGCTAAGCAGAAGTAAGTAACATTTTATTTTAAATAAATTCTAATAGGAAATCGAGTTATCTGAGGTGCGGCGTATACG
Source organism: Maratus speciosus (assembly GCA_963932465.1). Classification (NCBI taxonomy): domain Eukaryota; kingdom Metazoa; phylum Arthropoda; class Arachnida; order Araneae; family Salticidae; genus Maratus; species Maratus speciosus. The sequence goes on along the minus strand of OZ010798.1, from coordinate 145,990,552 downwards.
CGCGAAATCATGGTAGTGCTTGGAATTCATCCTTTTAATCACATGATGCCAAGAATCAATTATAGCTTCAATAAATTGCGTTTTATTAGACGCTTTCTTTGTACAAAGATTTTCAAACGTCGACACAAATTTTCTATAGGATTCAGATCAGGGCTGTTTCCTGTCCAAATTAATTATTGTATGCTTTTATTTTTAAACCATTCTTTGCATAGTTTTTGCCATATGGCATGGAACTGAATCCTGCTGAAAGATAAATGGTGCTTTATTGGGGAAAAGATCTCTGATGGAAGGTATGAATTTTGGTTCCGCAGTGTTTCGATGTATTTTTTTTTTTCATTCAGAATGTTATCAATCGCTTGAATGCGGCCCACAACATCTGCAGATATACAGGCCAAAATCATGACATTTGTTGGGTTCTTTGTAGTTACTTCAATGAATCAGGATGCAGCTCTTCCCCTACTTTACGTCTCACATATTTTCGCCCATCACTACGAAAGAGCAAAATTTTACTCTCATCGCTCCAGATTATTTGCTTCCACTGATTTTCTGACCAATTAGTGTGTTCTTTTGCCCACTGAACTCGTTTCTTGCATTGCTGAAGATTTAAAAATGTTTTTTCCTCGGAATTCTGCCTTTCAGTCCAAAACCTACTAATTTTCTCCTTATTGTTCTTGAACTAAATGAAATACCCATTTCCTTCATTTCACATCTAACAGCATCTGATGAAATTCTTCTATCTTTGGGGCATATCCTTTTTATCTTTCTGTCGTCAGAAGCACTTGTGCCCTTTTTTAGGCCTTATCTTGCCTTATTTATCACTGATTTAGTTTCTTCCTAACGTAAGCACAACTTTCGTACTTCAGATAAAGTGACTGATCTACCAACCTGTCTTGCAATTTCAGCATAAAAGAGACCATTTTCTCTCAATATTACAAGTCTGCTTCTTTTTGTAGGTGTCCAATCAGTTCTTGTTGTTGAGGATATTCTTTTAAATTATTTTCATCAAGAAAAAAAATAGGAATATTAAAAAAAAAAATCATTCTGTTTAGTTACGCTAGTATTCACCCTTCTGCAAAATTAATTCCGGAAAAATACCGCTTTTACAAATCAAAATATACTACAGTTAAGTTACTGATATTTGATTGGTTCTCAGAACAGTCATTGAGATTGGCTAGGAAGCTTTTCTTACAATACACTTCAGCATTCATGTATAATTGTGTTTGTATTTTAGATTAAAGTATGTGTAACTTTTTTTGTAATGCAGATATTTTAACTCTGTTCTTTTTCAATTCTACATTAAATTTACTTGAATTTTATATATAAACATTTGTATTAACACGTTCACGCCGGGGCGGTGGGTCACACTCGACTGTCTCGGAGCTGCCAAGTCTCCGGCTTTTTGGATACCAGTATTTTAATACAGAAAATGTGGTTTTATTAAATTAGAACAATTGGGCGATTTAAAGGAACAACATTTTCTCTAAAATGATAGTGGTGTGCAAAAAGCCGGAGATTTGACAACTCTGAGACAGTCGAGTGTGACCCACCGCGCCGGCGTGAACGTGTTAAGTGAAAATTAAAATATTCTGTAAGCACACAAATTTATAAAACATGAAAAGTTCAAAAAATGTCCACAATTTTGACCACCACTGTATGTATTTCTGAACAACACATGAAGCTGAATATTATTTTTTTCCATCCCTAAGCGGGGGGCAACGGGGGGTAAATTTAAACATTTAAAAAGTTATCTTATTTCATAAACCAATGAAATAAAATCTTGAAACTTGAATTTTCAATAGTATAACTAAAATTATTAAACACGTGTTGCGGAAGTTTTCAAAATTCGACCCAGGGGGGGGGGGGGGGGAGGGGTGCAGCCAAATGCACTCATTTTCGAAAGACATCAAAGAAACACGACTTAAACTTAATGGTTACTCAATTATAGCTTGATTTCCTATGGAGAAATCAGTGTCAGCTTCAACAAAGAATATTTGTTGAACACTACTGATTGCAAGGTTACCACAATATCGCCAAATGTGGTCGAGCATTTAATTTTTTTTTTGTTTTGTTTTTTAATTTTAGTGAATTTTAATGAAGGCAATTTTTTTTTACATTTATATTACATTTTATATATATATATATATACATTTATTTTTCATTTAACTTATAAACCATTTGGAAATGGTTGTTGTTTTCAGTCAAGGATGGGGCCAAATGATGCTCGCATTTTATTTTTTTTTTAACGAAATTCAACGATGTTCTTTACTTTTAGAAGAATTTTTATTTGAATAGGTAATAGAAAGTCATAACATCGTTAAAAATTGTTTGAATAGGTAATCGAAAGGCATAAAATCGTTAAAAATTGAAAAAGGTACAAAATGGGTAGGCGCAAATTATCAGATATGAAAAAATTCCAAAGCCAAAGAGCGACGCCGAAATGAAAATCGTCTTGCAAAGCAAAAATCGAGGTCTTCAACTGATTATGTAGGCCATGAAAATCGAGGTCTTCAATTGATTATGTAACCCATGAAAATCGAGGTCTTCAAATGATTATGTAGCCCATGAAAATCGATTACAGAATAAAAGATGAACGCGAAAATGAAACAATCTAATGTTTAATCGATTGATAGTAAAAGGCCATGTTTCGAGGGGCTCCAATCCACTAGCCACGGCGTTTTACAATCGGTCGATTCTAACCGGGAAAATTTGAGCTCAACGTAGGTAATTTGTCGCAATCTGTGGATGATTCGGTGGAATTGCTTTCGATTTGTAAACTGTTTTTCTTCTCGAAACGGGACTTGGAGAGTTTATCGATGAAGGTTTTGGTCGTCTGAAGTTTGATCTTTGCGATCTGTTGTTGAAGAGGATGCGATGGAATTTGGTGGACGAAATAAATTCCAAATTGTCGTTGTAATCTATTAAATTACAATTATTTTTTATTTAACTTCATTTTGTGTTTTATGTTCATATTACCCTATAGCAAAAGAACTGACGAATGATAAATGGCATTTCTCATTACACTCTGCTATTTAATTTAATACATGTTTGTAAGGTTGGTATGTTGTAACCGGTATTTCTCTCTCTTCTTGATATGGTTAAAATTATAAAAATTATGAACACAGGTGAATTTTCGATGGCAATACAACATTTTAATGGTCGCAGAAATTTATTATTAATTAATAAATTAGTTTTAAGCCATTTTGCCATTAGCCGAGCGCAAGTGATAAATCGCAAAATATTCTTTAGGATTAAAACTGTATACGAGTCGGAAGAACAATGGAGTTAAGCCAAGTTCGCTAAAATATGCCAATCGGCTGTGGATCTTCAAGAATGAAATATTTCAAACCCGAGAACATAGAAAATAAAATATAAATGAAAAATAAAGAGTTTAATATAATTTTATAAAAAATACGCTGTTATAAATTAATATTTTAAATTTAATTAATTTTCAGTTATGCGCTAAGAAAAAAAAATAGAAATACTGATTATATAGGTGCCCACTCTCAACGGTGTCCAATGACTAATTCCTAAATCGTTAATCATAAACATATAGTTCCAATTACAAAACTGTTTATATCCCTTTAAGACCGGGAATTTTTTTTTTTGGTAGAAATTGAAAGTTTGAGTGGTTTCCCCTTATCGATAGGACCGTTGATTAAAAAAAATATATATTTACAAAAATACCCGATGTCAGGTTATGCCAAGGGAGGACCCGCACAATTGTGCGGGTTCGGCCTTAATGCAGCCGTTTTTGGGCTAAATCTGCACAATTGTGTAGTTTGGGATCATGTATGCAAATATCTAAAGGTAAAAGTTTAAGCAAAAAAAGCTCTTGTTTATTGAGATAATTTTCATCAGCCACAATGAAAATGTTTGAAACAATTTTTGTTTTTGGACAGACCACTACAATTTCATTTTCTGAGACGTTCTCAATGCTCGCACCCCTCTTAAGAGCCGTTGACAAATGGTATGCCCTTCACTCCGTTTGAATTGTCCCTGATCCTTCAAATGTCTTTTTTTAGTTTTTTTCAGCAGCGGTATTTCGTTGAAATACCTATCGAAGTACATAAATCTAGGACTGAACCAGAGTAAAGACTACAGCAGGTCCTAAGCCCAGATCGTTGTGGAACAGGTCTGTACTTTCCCACTGGTATACTACAAAATTTAAATTTATCCCAAGTGATACTGTTACGACAGAATGTGGTTTGGTTTTATATATTGCTTTACTGAAGCACGCCCTAAAAAAGGAATCGTCTGCTCATTTCCGGAAAATTTTCCCTGATCTCCTGGTAAATTCAAGCAGACACTACGGAATCTGTTGAGCATTTGCTGAACTTTCCATAATTTATTATTTATTCCTTGTGGTTTACTTGCTGTGTCGACAAAATGGAATGAATTTATCAAACTTAAAAGTCTATCTCGTGATATGCATATAACTCATATAAAACTTATAAATCATATATGACATCTGTAACTCGGAGCAGAAACATACAGTTCGTTACATGTGCATATTATATATCTAATACTATCATTTTTAAATAGAAATCATGAATACAAACCTATTAATTTAAAATTAATCCGGTTTAAAAATGTAATTAATAAAAAATAAATTGCTAAAATCATAAGTTTTAAAAAAATCACTTAAAAATAAAAATTTTATATATTAGGAATTGAACCCATATTGGAAGTGGTAAATACCAGACCCGCACAATTGTGCGGGTCATTTGTTTTTCAACATTTGTAAAGCCTAATTAAATTTATCAAAGACAAAATCAATTAAAATCATGAATAAGGTATAGGAAAAGAAAAATTAAATCTAAGCTAACACTAAAAATCATATTTAAAAGAAATTACGACAGTACTTACTTTTTGTCTATTGCTGTCAGATGATATAGTCTTTTTTAAAGCAGAAAATCTAACCCTGTATTGTAGTTGGTGCCCCCTAGTTGTGTCTTATCAAAACATCTGAAGTCAATTAACTCATATAAATGTGCAGATTTGGTTTTAAATCTCACAAAAACAGGAAATAGTCATTCTTTTTTACTTTAGTATCACCCGCACAATTGTGCGGGTCAGGGCTTAAAGGGTTAATAAGATAAGGAAGAATTTTTAAAGCTATTTGGATCAATAAAAGTATTTTTTTTTTAAATTACAAAATTTAAATTTTTATACGGCCCCCCTGTCCTATAAGTTGTATTTAGTAAAAATATCTTATTACACTAAAAAGTAAGACAAAAAAAAAGATCCGTTCTTTTACGATTAAAACTGACCGAGTAATAGCTGTTTAAGTTTAAAGCATATTTTTCGCTACAAATCGGGGACATTCACAAATTTACTAGAAATAAAAATAATCGTCAGATATAAAATGAACATTACAATATAGATTTGAAATCTGTTTTCACTCTGACATATTAAAGTAAAATATGCAACTTGTACTTAAAATACAAGTGAGAAAATAACAATATTTTTGTTAAATGAAATGTTGAAAAGCAATAGTCTCAATTGTTTACAAAATAAAATATACAGAGTGATCATAAAAAAACTTTGCCGATATATGGGCCTCTAGCAGCCGGTCCGTTCAACCGATTGAGATGAAATTTCAGATATACAGTCGCAACTCGTTATCCCGACACCCGGTTTTCACGTCACTCCGCTTATCACGTCAGTTTTTCAAAGTCCTGATTTTCTGAATACGATTTTAATGTAATTAAACTCCGGATTTTACGTGGTTGAATAATTTTCCACTCCGAATATCCCGACAGTTTAGGAAAATGGTCCATTTTGCATAATCATCTTATAAGCATGGAAATTAAGCAGTAAGAAATGTCTTAGTCAAACTTTTCACAAAAGTGTCTAAGTACACACTGAGATAAATGAGAAAGTTTACTTCAATCCTTTTTCTGAAGAAATAAACCCACACACTATGAATGAACCACTAAACCCCAGATACCCGAATCAGTCTACTCGTGGTCTTTTTGTTCTGGTCAGGAGGCGCTTTCTTGTGATTACACGGCGTTTTTCATCCGATTAAAACCGAAGCATTACATTGAATTGAAACGATCAGAAATTATCTAACATCCATTTCTGAAACAACGAATATTAATTACAATTCATTGTATAATATTGAAAAGCACATCTAGGGATAAGCAAACCTTAACTCATCAATATTTCATTTAACAATAAAAAAACAAGTCATCATAAATCTGAATTTTATTTTTTTCAATTTTGTTTCTGTGTTTAGTTTGTTTAATAATAATATTTTATTGCTTAAAACTGCAAGAACAATTATGAATTTAAACTTGTTTTAAATTAATTAAAAATACAGTTTTTTATGAACATATTTTTCTCCAACTCCGGTTACCGCGACACTCCTCTTATGACGACACTTTTTCTGGTCACTAGAGTGTCGGGATAACGAGGTTCGACTGTAGTTATTCAGAGGAATGAGCTCGAGATTCATTGAACGGCAATAAAATGGCGCTCACGGTTACGGTTATAGGCACAGGAACTCGAACTTTTCGAATGGCAACGCCCATTTTTTCCCCTAGCAAAAAGCTCAGCGCATGTGAAAACCCTAAAAAAAGTTGGAACGGTGCGTCTATCACGAGAAACGGACGCGTTTTGCGCACACAAAAATTGGCTCTACGAACGGCCTAAAAAACATGAATCTGCGCGCACGGAGAAAATTTGCGTATGACAGAGGCAAGACACCAATCACAGAACGCATGTCGACAGATATTCAACTTGGAAAACGGATAAAAAGTGGTGTGGGAATGTTGTTTCTTCAGCCGGGAGCTCATACATGCCGATGAAATGACTCTGCCAGCTAAAGTTCGTGGTGACTTGGTAAAACTTATTATCAAAATGGGATGAATTCCGCGGAAGTCTTGCGTGTTTACCGTCGAAACCATCACCAAATACGTGGCCAATGTACACCACAAGCTCTGCGTGATTTAGTAAAGAAATTCGAAGAAGCTTGCTGCACCAGTATAGACCGCAATCCGGACGACCAACTGTTCCTGAGTACACTGTTATGGAAGTGCATCACATAGTGACTCCAGGACGCATTCAAACAGCAAGAGGTGCAGTTCGTGTATTGGATATACCGAAAACAACGGTTCTAAAGCCTACTGCGCTTTGTAATCCGCATGTTTCCGCACCGGTAGCGCGTCCAGATGTTGGACGCGAGAGACCATCAACAACGTAAAGATTTTGCAAATGAATTTCTTATTCGACATGATGGCGATAACGACTGCCTCTTTGCACATTATGGACGGACGAGGCACATTTCCCCTTAACTGGCACCGTCAATATACCAAAAATTGAGTGCACTAGGCAGTCACGAATCCCCACGCGGCTGTGGCACCAGTATCTTTATACGACGCCAAAGTTACTGTGTGGTGCGGCGTTGCAGGTACAATTGTTTTCTACTCTTTCTTCTTTGAGGAAGCGATAGCAACAAGTTTTGTAACGTGCTCTGGGACAGGCTCTCGCTATACAGCTATGCTACAAAATTACGTTATACTAGAATAGCTGCAGCGAAATGCACTGAATGACATCGTTCGGATGCAAGATGTCGCATATCCACATATACGTCTGTGCACAGGGCCCTGGACCATTTTGGCGGTCGCGTCATCTTACACCATTTTCCATCAACCTCACTCCTATGGATTTCTTGTTCTGGGGGTATCTGAAATCTAGAGTGTGCATGCACAATCCGCAAACTTTGCCGGATTTGAAAGACTCCATCAAATGTGAGATAGCAAACCTCCCTCATGCTATGTTATTTTCGGATGAATTGTCCACAGACTCCCGCTTGCAAACGTAATTGCCTGTGATGAAAACCATGTGGAAAACATGTTATCCAAAAAAAGTTTTCTTTTCTCCGATCTGTGTAGCAATCAGTGATTGGTGTCTTGCCTTTGTCATATGCAAATTTCATCCGTGCGCCCCAATCGTGTTTTTTTTTTGCTCGTTTGCAGAGCTGTTTTTGTGTGTGCATAACACGTCCGTTTTTTGTGATACACGTACCGTTCTAACGCTCTTTAATGTTTTCGCATGCGCTGAACATTTTGCGACGGGAAAAAATGGGCGTTGCCATTCGAAAATTTCGAGTTTATGTAGCTATAACCATAACCGTGAGCGCCATTTTGTTGCCATTCACATAATCCCGAGCTCATATCTCTGAATAACTATATCTGAAATATCATCTCGATCGGTTGAACGGATCAGCCGCTAGAGGACCATATATTGGCAAACTTTTTTTATGACCGCCCTGTATATTAAAATACAATTATTCTAACCAATCTGAAACTTAATCAATATAAATCTTAATACTTGTACGGTGTGACAACTTTCAGTTAAAGTTGTACGATGTGACTACTTTCAGTTAAAGTGTATACACGCAAAATAAATTCTTCTGATACTTTAAGCACTTCGTGTACCACCCCTCGAAGAATGGTCCAAATCATTTGTGTTCAGATGCAGAAATTTGGCATAAATCATGCAATTAAAAGTTTCATAACTCGGTCAATTTTAGTGTTAGATAAATGAGACTTTGTCTTACTTGTTAATAAAATAGGAAATCTTTACTAAATATCACTTATAGGACCTGGGGACCGTATAAAAATTTAAATTTCGCAACATTCTAAGAAATGTTTTTATTGATCAAAACGGCTTTTAAAATAATTTTTTACCTCATTTAAAACATTCTTGTAACTGGAACTATATGTCTATGATTAACGGTTTAGAAATTAGCCATCGGACAGCGTTGACAGTGGACACTTTGTATATTTGTACAGAGAAAAAAACTAATGTGTATGGTTTGATTACTTTTTTTCAGTCAAAAATACTCAAGTATTAATCGCAAAATATAATATACATAATAATCAAACCAATAAACTTACTTTTCGGAGTAAAATAAAATTTTATTTGTTACTTTCTTAAAAACATTTGTTATTTAGTCTATAAAATATTTGTAGTCTAAAAAGTAACATATAATGCTTTATCTGAAGTTTCCATCACCTTCATATTAGATAAAGCAAGATAAATGACAAAACTATTTATGGAAAATACCTATGAATAAATAATTTTAATTCTTTTATTCATAAGCGAGTTAAGCGTAAAATGATTTCATTTATTAACGCTGTCAACCGTTGCTACCGAAACACTCAAGGCCTGAGGACACGAGTTGTGACGTCATCACTAACCGACCGACTTCTCACTAGTGGTGGGATTCACACCGGGAAATTTTGAATAGCAATTTTATTTTATTTTATTTGTGGAATATCTATCATCTGATAAAACAGTAATATCTATTTAAACTTACTGGTGAGAATTCGGAATCCCTAAATAAAAATTCAGCCAAATGCGGAATGACTCAGTATTGCCTAATCTGGTGGATTTTTTATTGGGGGATTCCAGTTTCTCACCAGTAAGTTTAAATAGTTATTATTGTTTTATCAAATGCTAGTTCTTCCACAAATAAAATAAAAGAAAATTGCTATTCAAAATTTTCCGGTGTGAATTCCAACACTAGTGAGAAGTCGGTCGATTAGTGATGACGTCACAACTCGTGTCCTCAGGCCTAGAGTGTTTCGGTGGCAACGTGCCAACATAACCTTTTAAATTTAAATGTGTTAGAAATTGTTTTTAACACTTTCCAACAAAGTTGAAAGTGTTTACGAATTCGATTTGTCTGGCCGTCCGTCTGTCTGTCCACGCTCTAACTGGTGTAAATATACTTGAATATTTATGCAATTGAACTATGTTAATCATGTTTACCATAGCATGTTCGGTATGGAATAGGAAGTGCGTAGCATTGATAGTTCATTTACAAGACCACTCAAAAGAATTCCGTTACATTATCGTTAATGATGGAAAATCGTTTGCAGTGTATTTTAATGATTTTACGCTTTCCAAATGTATTAAAATTGATGGGCGATTCTCAAAAGGTGGGTACTGGACACAAGTCATAACTTTAAGCCTTTCAAACATAACTTTAATTTTGACTTTTTTTTTTTTTTTTTTTTTACATTGAGTTTTTAAATTGACTTTTTTTTTTTTTTTTTACATTGAGTTTTTAAATTGACTTTTTTTTTTTTTTTTTTACATTGAGTTTTTAATTCTATTCAGAGACAGAAAATGACATAATTTATTGTAAAAGCTTTGTATAAATATCTTAAAATTTTATTATTATATGCTAAAGAGGCCAATTTCGGACATTCATAACGTTAACTGCTCCAATGTACCACCAAGAAAAAGAGTTTTAACTTTTTTCCAGGTGGTTCTAATGGTAAACAACGAATGCATAAAGGAAACGAATGATTTTTTGATAATTTCGTTAAGAGATGGCCGGCTGATTTATTGCTTTTTTGAAGATAGAAGGACTTTTCTATAAAGAATTTTTCTGTATTTTGTTATATCCGAAAGTAACGTACGTAATAAAGCATTTGATTTTATTATTATTATTACTGGATAACAAAAAGTTAATTATACATATATATATGTATACAGACACATTTACTACATTCTTAGCCTTAAGAATTTTTTAAATACTAAGATCAACGCCCAAAATCTGTAACGTACGTGCGAAAAAATGTCCAAAATTTGTAACGTACACAACTGCTAATTACATGCTTTAATAATTAATTTTCCAGAATAGTTGCTGTCTTTTAATGTTTGTGTATAATTTTGTAGACATACTATTAAAAATATTTATATATTATATTTATAGACAAAATTTAAAAAATTGGCCTTAAATTTGAAAATTTTAAAAATTACATATAGTTAACGTTTACTGATCCCACCTTTTGAGAATCTCCCTGATATAAATCACTGAATTTTACTACAAGATGATTACTATAGAATAGGGCATTCATAACTTTTATCGTTCATTTACAGGGACGCACAAAAGAAATCGGTTACAGGACTGTCTTTGAGCAATAATTGCTGGAAGTGCGTTTTAATATTCAGTACAGTAAACTCGCGACTATCCGGCCCTCCGTACTATCCGGCCTAGTAAAAAAAATGAGGAATATTGCAAGCGGCCAAAAAGCATGGGAAGAAATTCCAAACATTGTATTGAAAGGTCTTGGAACATTGTTTTGGACTAAAAAGTTCGACATAAACCCGCGTGGGAAACTGCAATGGGAGATGAGAACGATAAGCTTCTACCGTTGCTGAAAATATATACCAGGCTCTGACGATGTCAATGCAGAAGACATTACAGAATGGATGGCAAACGACGAAGTTAATGAATTAATTGATAACGATACTGTACAGGGAAAAATATCAGAAATAAAAGATTAAAAAGATTGCAGGAGAAATATCATCCCACATTCTTAAAGGTTTAAGACGATTGAGGCAGAACTGCAGTACATTAGACAGCAGGAATCGGCGTCACCTGATATCATTTACTTGCATAAATGGAGGGACATTACGTCGCGGAAGAGTTCAAAAACTAAAAACTGTAAGATTTGACTCTTATCTTATGCATAACTTTTCATATTTGTGCAATCCTTTATTAATAAACAGTAAAATAAGATTTACTCATATTTTTAGGAAATAGGATTGCGTTTTATGTTAATGTTTTGCTTATTTTGAAATTGTATGTACTGCATATATAAAATTTATCTTAATATGTGTAACATGTTTTTTAATATCATAACAGGGGGAAGGCACGAAATTAGTAAATATTTGTAAAACTCCGGCCTATCCGGCTTTTTTGTTATCCGGCCTACCCTTCCGCCACATTAAGCCGGATAGTCGGGAGTTTACTGTATGCGCTTTTAAATATAACTAATTTTTGCATGTTCCTCGTTGTGTATGAATACTACATCTATATATGTGCATATAGTTTATAGATACAACTCTCTATATAATATACAGGGCTTCTGAAAGAATTCGAATAATTTTCCGACTGTAGATGGACATTGCTAACATTGGGTTTTCAAATGTGTTATGCGTTTACAAACTGTTCCATTAGACGTCGTATTTCAAATTATTAAACGGAGAATTTTTGTTACATTAATCTGAATTTGTTGCAACGTGTTTCATAATCTACACTTAACGCGTGATGTTTTCTTTCTTGTCTATTTTGATGTTTATTCAATTCCTACTATTAGTTCACACTCTCCCTATATTTATTTATTAATTTATATATCTTGTTAACCATTTGAAAAAATGGTTATTGTCCGCGTCAGGGTAGGAAATCAAAAGCACATCTGAAGGTTTGTATTGGTTTAATCTGCAATTTATTCGTTTTCTGATTGGTCTATACAGTAATCTGTATTTCCCTTTACTTTCAACAGAGATGGACAACAGAGTGTTGCCATTATGACAAAAAAGTAATAAAAACTACAAAAAAAATTAATAACTCAGAAACAAATTGAGATACAGCTTTCAAACAAATTGCATTTAAAAGTACATTTTTTTCTCTCTACGATGATATAAAAAGTAACAGTGTGGGATGTTTAGAAGTTTAAGAATGAAATTTCATTTAATTTGGGCCGTCAGATTTCTTGGAAATCTGACGCTGGAAAAGCCTTTTTCCGAACAGCCAATGAAATGCTTGGATAATACGTAAGTTTCAGGTGGATAATATGTACGAGTCGCAGGCGATTTCTGTCGCTTGCAACTTTTACGTGTAATAACACTATTAATGTTTAATTCATGGCGTACGTAAGGTATGATCAACTCCGTGCTATTTTCTATGTCTTAAATTTTAGTCTTTGAAAATATCATTTTCCAAATGGTCGTTGTAATTTGTTAAATTGCATTTTTTTTTCAAATTTTCAATCGTTAATAAAATACTTATTATTTATTCATCCTATCAAGTTGAAATAAATTTTTTAAAACTTGTACTGGATGACAATTCATGTTAATACAGATTTTTTAAATATTAATTCATTAATTAATTTTAGTTTTATATGGGAGACAAAATCGCGGTCATTGGTTATTGAACAGCATTTAATGCATCTTCATATCTATAAGGGGGGTTACCATAGGGGGGAACCTGTTATGTCGCCAAATACCGCCAAGTTTGTCGCCAAAAGTGACGCTAACTTGGCGATATCTCTAATATTTCGCCAAATTTTCATAGACATCTATTGTAAACCTACTTGCTTATAGAAAATCAACAAATTGAGATATTTTAATGCAATAAAAACTAATATTAGCTTAAGGGATTATATTAAATTTGCCTTTGATGACCTAAGTAGTAATTGAATTTAAAAACAAAATTTTTATATTTCTTGTTTAATCAGCAAGTCTCATACAGCTAAATCAATGGCGCTAGATAAATAGCATTAATTATTTAAAGTATATTTTACAATAAACAATTCATTATTTTATCTGTAATTTAATCCCGATTATTTAATTGCCCTAGAGATAGTACTTAAAATAAAAGCTACTTAAATACTGCTAAAAGGGCATTTCTATCATCGAATGCAAATTATGAGATCAATAAAACCGATCAAAAGAGAAAGCTTCAGTAAAATTGAAAAAATCGAAATGCTATCATTTTTTTCGCTTATGATACGAGTAGAAATTAAATATTTGTCCTTGGAGAAGATTTTTAATTTATGTGGTTCAGTTACTTTTTATCTTTCATTAGAAAATACTGAAATATTAAACGCTGAAATTAATATGCTTATGTCGAATAAAAAAGTTTAAACTTATGAAAAACTTTTGATTCTTTTTCAAAGCTAAATATAAAAAATCGTTACATTTACAAGAAATGCAACGGCTTCCAGGGTTGTAGACATAAAATAATCAGATGATATATACGCTATAGTCAGAGGATATATGCTAGATAGTATACGTGATAGGTAGAGGATAAAAGATAGATATTATACGCTTTAGGCAGAGAATATAAGCTAGATAGTATACGCTGTAGCTTTATGTGAGAAATTTGAAGATATACGAAGGCTTAAAAAATCCAGAAGATATATACTGTGCATACCACGATATACTCTCCACTACCTCCCTCCGTCCATTTAACTTAAAAAAGTCATATACAGTGAATTCTCGATAAGTCGAATTCGAAAGGACCGGCAAGAATATTCGAGTTATCGTAAGTTCAATTTATCGAAAATCCTTAAATACGTACAGAAAAAAAAAATACGTATCTAAAAATAATTCAATCTTATAGATAGGAATTGCAATTATTCTGTAATAACGGAGTCTGGCAAAATGAGCGCTAAAGAAAAATACAATTTAATAGTACATAATATAAGGCACTTACAAACTCAAATTTTGTGAAAAAAAAATTGTTAATGATGACTGCTTGAAGCAACATTTTTGTCTTTCACTTGTTATCGCTCACACTTTGTAAACAAAAAAAAAGAATCGTCCACACTGTCTCTACTTTCGAGATATTGCTGTAGTGTCGTCATGGCCGCAGGTGCTTCTTGATTATTTCGTCGTGAAACGCAATTTACTTCCTCGTCATCTTCTTCAGATTCAGGACCGTTCTCCACCTTTTTTTATTGCTTCAACTATATCAGGCATGTGATTTCCGTGTTTTTGCACACCAGTGCATATTCTTTGAGAAAATGATATTTCATTTAATCGAAACATTTTTGCGATTTAAGAGAACAACATTTTCTCTAAGAATATACTGGTGTGCAAAAACGCGGAAATCACATGCCTGTATATCTGAATCACTAAGTTCTCCGTAAACTGCTACATTTTCGGATTTTCGTCAATATTCAAAAAGTCAATATCGTCATCTTCAGAAATAACTTGCTCTTGTACATTTTCATTCACAACACATGCGTCAGCATTGCTTGCAAAGAAGCCACACCTACTGAATCAATTTTTAAAAGTGATTTGTTTCACATCGTTGTTCCAGCCACTCGAAATTAGCCTAATTGCTTCTAACACATCGCACTTTTGATTTATTCCATTTTCGTCATCCTTGATTGCCTTCCGCACTGACGTTTGTTTAAACCTTTAATTATTCCCTGGTCTGCTGGTTGTAGCTTAGAAGTTGTGTTAGAAAGGAGAAAACTTGATAGATTTCAAGTTCAAAAGTTGACTGTGAGCTGTACACTGATCAACGATGATCAACACTTTACGCTTTTTTGCATAAAACACTACATCCAAATTTCTTATGTATTTCGAGCAATATTAGCGTCATCCAAGCTTTGTGATTAGATCTATACTGCACGGGAAGTGACTTTTTATGTTTGAAACAGCGAAGATGTTTGTATTTACCGATGACCAGAAAAGCTAATTTTTCTGCTCCAGAAGCATTTGCTACGACAAGGATAGCTAAACGTTCTTTACTTAGCTCTCCACTGGAACATGATTCCTCCTTAAACATCATCGTCTTGATAGGAAAACTTTTCTAAAAAAGAGTCATTTCATCCATATTGAAAACGTCGTCTACACTGTAGCCTGCAACAAGTTTCAGTAATGAAACTCTCTTCCGTTCACCGCAGTGCATCAGACACATCTTTTGCTTCACCGTGTAATGTCCGAAACACGGTGTTGTGTCTGGCTTTAAACCTTTCAAGCCACCCCGTGCTTGCAGTGAAGCCTTCCACATTTAATAATTTTGCGAACTCCAAAGCTTTCTCACGTAACATCGTACCACTTAAAAGGAATTACACTCTTCTGTATCCTGTAATGTGTGAACCATTTTACGAGGACTGTTTCGATAAATGGGAAGGTCTTCATTCTCTAGCACTTTGGGTTGACGCTTGACATTTACTTTTTGTTCTAAAGTAAGAATTTGTATTTTCCGCTTCGACATTTTGAAAAACCCAACTGAAAAAGTATCACGATGTGAAAGCAATAAACACTAAAATGACAAGACTCAACATTAAGTAATGAACTTCAATAAAATCGCAATAGAAAAGAAAAAAATCCTTGCATAAAAGCGTCGGAAATTTGACTAATTAGAATTCAACTAGACACCTTCTCTGTTTCTAAAGAATACCTGTTGAAAAAAGGGAATGCGTAAAAGAGAAATGAATGGGGTAGGGGTGAGGGGATGGGACGATTTCAGCTGAAATTCCAAACTCGCAGAGGCTCCATACTGACCGATGTCGGAAATAAAAATAGCGCCCTTCAAAGCCGGCAAAGGAGTACAGAAAAGTTTTATCTAACAGAAAGTGTCAGTATTTTTTAACTGTGGCTGAAAAATTAAGAAAATGGTCGAATTACTGTTTTTTCTCTATCGAAAAAAAATCGACTTAAAAGATGACGACTTCGACAGAACGAGAAAGTTTAATATTGAATTTTAATAAAGGGACCGGGACTTCGTGTAAACTTCGACTTAAATGGATATTCAACTTATCTGACTTCGACTTATCGAGAATCCACTGTATATTTTTTTTGTTGATGTTGTTGTTATTGATTCATTATAGTTCCTTTATCTTCAAATTATCTGCAACAAGATAAATGATATTAGTTGTCTACAATGAATCCTCCCTGTTCGACCACCTCCTTTAAGCGTCCGCCTCCATTAAGCGACCACCTCCCTGAACGATCATTTTTTTCATGAAACGAAATTTATTCCCATAGGCTCAATACTAATTTTACCTCTATTCAGAGACCACCCCAGTTGAACCCCCTCCATGAGCGACCCATTTCTTTGAAGAAAATGAAACAAATACCGTTTTTTTCGAAGTTGCTTTAAGAAGGTTTTATTAGAAAAATAATTTCGCAGAGCGCATTATTCATCAAACTTCTAAACTAAGTTTAGAATTTTTATTTATTCCGTAACTTTTAAGTGTTTAAAGCCCTTTGTACCTTTCTAGGCAATGAATTTAAATCTGATGACAAAGTAAGGATGACGGTCAATAAACTCCCCTGTCTTATTCTGTCAGGAAACACTCGAAGAAATAGATAAATTAATAAAATCGTCATAATTTGTTCCCGTCCAAAAAAAATTGCATTTATTTACTGAACTTCGAAAGGACTTGGAAATAAAAGTTAAAGGTGATAAAACCGTAAAATCTAAGCAAACCTCAATGTATTCATTTTTTAAACTCTGCACTAATTAATTTGTGTAATTAGCTTTTGTTTTGATACTTAAATTTTCATATTTTTTCCTAATGTGAAAAATAAATTTTAGTAACATTAATTGTTACGTTTTTTTAACAATTAAAATTTATATTTAAACATGACCTCCATTAAGAGACCACCTCTTGGAGCGACCAATTTTTATTGGAACGGAACGTGGTCGCTTAGGGAGGTTTTACTGTATTTGGAAGTTAACAAATCCTGTAAATAAATTGTACTACTTCTTTGTTATAGCGTCCTCCAGAATTACGATTATGCCCAGGTTGTAGTTACCATTTCACCAAATTCATTGTCAAGCTTATATACTATATATATTCTCTAAATGCTGATATGTGTGGCATATACGTCAATATACAGGGTGATTCTAAATTTATGGTACAAAGTTTAAGGTTTGGTACAGGGCACTATAACAATTATTTATTGTACATGAATGTATGTACGCAAGTGACACGGTGAGGTACTAACACCAGGGGTCCAATTCGGGCCTTTTTTTTATTTTCAGAATTTCGCATTCATAGCAGAAAAATTTCCATACTATTCTTTCCCTTATCCAAGACAGACATTTCATGATTACATAAAGAAAAAATTCTTTATTGAAAATTTCCGGTATGAAATAAAACTTTTTTGAATTAAAAAAACTCTTTAATATACATTGGACAGCTGCACCATAAAATATAATAAATAAAAACACACAATCTTGCTGAAAGTTCGACAGATTATCTCTTGCACAGGAAGTCTTCATCTCTGAACTTTGAGCCATTTTACCATCATATTTTTTTCCTGAAGACGGCTGTAGATACAGCTCGGGACGTATATTTTAAATGTTAGTTTATTAAAATTCGTATTTTGTGCACCATTGAGCAAGATTGTGTGTTTTTATTTAATAAAAAAACTCTTTTCATATATTTCCTGTGTTTGACAGATTTGCCAGTTTAGTGACGGTTTTTTTTTTATTCCTGTTTCCGTATTATATACCCGTAAATTTTTCTAGTTCAAAAATTTCGATTTCATATCGGCAATTTCCAAAAAAGAATTTTGTTTCAGTACGTAATCATGAAATGTCTATCTTAAATAAAGACAAGAATAGAATAGGAATTTTCTGGTATGAAGGAAAAATTTTGAAATAAAAAAAGGGACAAATTGCCCCCCTGGTGTTTGCACCTCAACTCGTCACTTGCGTCCATGCATTCCTATACAATAAATGATTGTGACATCGTCCTGTACCAACCCTTAAAGTTTGTACCATGAATTTAGAATCACCCTATATATGTAATATTTGCGTCTTATATGCCATATTTGCATCACAATTGTCTTATAGAAATGATCAAACCAATAAACTTCCTTCTCTGAAGCTAAATAAAATTTTATTCGAAACTGTCATAAAAGCATTTGTTATTTAAGCTCTATAAAACATTTGTAACATAAAAAGTAACGTGTATTGCTTTTTCTGGTGTTTACATTATCTTCATATTAGCTAAAGCAAGATAAATGACATTAAATATTCATGGAAACGACCTATAAATATATACTAATTTTAATTCTTTAATTCATAAACGAGTTAGGCGTAAATTACTTTCATTTATTAACACAACTCACAGAGCTTTTTAAATTAAAATGTGTTAAGCATTGTTTTTTATTCTGTTGTCTATTTTATCTTCAAATCTAATGCAGCTAGATGAAATGCATCAGATAAATGGCATCAATTATTTAAAATTAAACTTTACAATAAATAATTTATTATTTTGTCACTAATTTAATCCCGATTATTTAATTTCCCTAGAAATAGTGTTTAAATTAGAAGCTATTTAAATACTGCTAAAAGGGCATTTCTATCATCGAATGCAAATTACGGGATCAATAAAACAGATCAAAAGAGTGAAACAGGAAAAATCTTCGGTGAAACAGGAAAAATCGAATTGCTTTTTTTTTTTTTTTTTTTTTTTTGCTTACGATACAAATAGAAATTAAATATTTATTATTAGAGAAAATTTTTAATTTATGTGGCTAGAGTATTTTTTATCTTTTATTAGAAAATAGTGAAATATTATATTCTGACATTAAAATGCTTATGTCAAACAAAAGGTTTAAACAGATTAAAAACAATTCTTTTTAAAGCTAAATATAATATATATTTACATTTACAAGAAATGCAGCGGCTTCCAGTTTTGTAGTTTAAACAGTTATGAGGGTTTGAAATGGGGAGCAAATGCAGAATTGGAAAGTGTTGCCACAATGATAGAAAAAGTTAACAGAAAAGAAAAGAGTAAAGGAAATAAATAGAAATAAACAAATAATAAAAAATGAATAAATAAATAAAATAGAAGAAGTAAATTAATTTTTTCTATCATTGTGGCAACACTTTCCAATTCTGCATTTACTCCACCGTGATTGGTGTTTACCTTACCACTAACGCCACCTCTCGTTTATACAAAGTTTTATTATTTTAATTGCGATTTATCGTCAGTTTTTGGTGCTTTTTCAGCTTTTTAAAATAGTCTAAATTGTAAAGCACATTATGTAACCGAAAAAAATTTTAAGTAATTAAGCAGTAAAGTAATGCAATAAAATTAGTAATGTATTAACCAGTTAACTGTTTCATTTTATTTTTGACCCAACAAAAAACTAGTATGTTGTGGCCATCACAAAACTTTCTTCTATATAAATCACGTCAATTAAATCATTTAAATAGTACAAGAAATAACATGAATTTAGCACCAATTCATATCAAAGTATATCTGAATTTAAAGTTTGATGAAAATTCGTGCATTAGTTCTTGAGATAGAGCTACATCGGGAATTCTGAAAAATGTAGCATAGCAGCGCCACCTGTTGAGCGATTTACACTAAAAATAAACAGCACTAAATGATATCAAGGTATACCTGAATCTGAAGTTTGTTGAAAATCTAAGCGTCAGTTCTTGAGATAAAGCTATTGCGGAAATCGCAAAAAATTCAGCATAGCAGCGCCACCTGTTGAGAGATTTACACCAAAAATTAAACAGCACTAATTTATACGACAATTCATCTCAAGGACTAACTAAATTTGAAGTTTGATGAAAATCCGTGTAATAGTTCTTGAGATACAGCTCTTGCGAAAATCGTGAAAATGCAGCACAGCAGCGCCACCTGTTGGGCAATTTACACCAAAAATTAAACAGCACTAATTTATATCAAGGACTCACGAAATCTGAAGTTTGATGAAAATTCGTGCATTTTTTCTTGAGTTAGAGCTATTGCGATAATCATGAATAATGCAGCATAGCAGCGCCACCTGTTGGCCGATTTTCACAAAAAAGTAATCAGCACCAAACTATATCCTGGACTAACTGAATCTGAAGTTTTATGAAAATCCGTGCAGTAGTTCTTGAGATATAGGTATTGTAGAAATCGTGAAAAATGCCGCATAGCAGCGCCAACTGTTGGGCGATTTTCCCCAAAGACTAATCAGGTCCAGTTTATATCAAGGTCTAACTAAATAATAAGTTTTGTGAATTTCCGTGCATTAGTTCTTGAGATAGAGCGCCCACAAAATTTTTGTCACATACAGACTCACAGACAGAGTGACAGAGTGACAGAGTGACGGAGTGACAGACAGACTCACAGACAGACATTTTCTAAAAACCATCAAATCGTGTTCTGGGCATTCTAAAACGTGTAAATCCGTCGAAAACCGGAAGTCGAAAATTTTCACGAATCCAATACTTTCTTCTTGTAAAGGTAGAAGAAAGTAAAAAACAGGGGCTAAACACCATTTTTTCCGTACTAAAATATTTGCCTTATGTATCAGAAATTTTCTGAGAATTAAGAAAAGGAAAATTACAGTTGCATATTAGTGGTTTCCAAAAGCTTTTAATAACGAAGCAAGCAAAGTCTTCTTGCCCGAACAAAATTCTGAAATAGTAAAATGTATTTTTGACAAGTTAAACGCGAAGCCGGTACCTGGTTGACCGGCATTGATCTTCCTGTTTAGGCGACGCCGGTCCCTAAACAGGAAGGTGACCCTAGGAACCGGTGGTGTAAAATTATAAAAATAATATATTATATAATATTAAAAACATTTTTCACTTTTTAATGTATTTTATTAAAACATTTTAAACATAAAAAGGGTTTTCCTTCACAAGAATTACAAATTTTATTCACAAATTTTGTACAAATATACAGTCGGACTTCTATTTAACGAACCTCTATTTTGCGAATTTCTCTATTTTGCAAACTTTTCCTCGGAACCAACAACATTTTGCGAATTTCTTCGTAAAATAACCTCCAAATAGCGAAGTGTGCTCCCTATTTAACGAACTTTTTCTTCGGATATAATTTTTTTTTCTCCCTATTTCTCAAAATATTTCGGGACATTTCAAACTTAATCTTTCTTTTACACATTTTATAATGCTCAATAACCTTGAATTAGTTTTACCAGGTGCCTAACTCAACGAGAGCAGTAAAATCCCTGTGATTTTTTGCATTTCATCCAGGAAATGCAAACTTTCAATATCCCCCTTTCACACTCATAGGGACTGTTCTGTAGTAAATAAGTTTCAATAATTAAATTTAGGGACGCATGTAGTAATACAATGCTTAAAATTACTTGTTATAATAAATACGATAATGTCATTAAAATTCATTAATTTTAATGTAAATATTTTCTTAAAACTGAAAATACAGTGTATTTCCGGACAATATATTTTTTAAATTCTTGTTGCCCTTACAGATTTCTTTTTGATGGGTAAAATGAATATTAATAAAAAAAATAATTATGATTTACAAAAAAAAGTGTAATTAGTTAAGTTTTCTAATAATGTTTAATGTTTATGAATTAAAAATCTGCCTTGTGTAGTTTAAAGTATTTAAAAAGTTTCATCTCTGTTTAACGAATTTTCCACATAGCGAACTTTTTTTCGGGATTTAGCGACTTCGTTAAATAGAGGTCCGACTGTATATACACAATTTCTGTGCATGCTGTCACTTAAATTGAAATTAAAGTAAAATTAGTGTCGCGTTTAACGTGTTAAAGAATATTTGTTCTGAAAGGATATTTGATGTCTTAACTAAGACAATACACTTTTATCTTATAGCGTGATACGTATAAACAAAAAACATGCAAGAATTTTTTGAACTTTTTTTTAAAAAAATCGCTATCTCCATGAATGTACATGCTATTCTTACAAAAATCTGTAAACATGTTGTATAGTTTCCACAAATTTGCATTTTGCAGAAATGATCATTTCGTGCATTTTATTTTACAGGGTGATCCCAAACATTATTATTTTTCTTTGATTTTTTGTTGTTCCCCTAATTGTCCTTCTGATCAAATCGCTATTGATAAATATGAAGTCGAACATATTCTCCACAATCCTGAAGTTCCAGAAAAATCCGACCAATGTATCTTTAAATATTCCACAAAATGTCTAAAATTGAAAGTGTTCGGTCATTAACCCTCTCGCTGCGCAACCCAAGAAGCACTCGGGCATGCATTTTCACGTCTAATTAATACTATTTGTTTATTCCCACCAGTTATTTTTTATTGAAAACTTTGATTTAATTAGGACATTTTCTGCTATTACGATAGTCAAAAATTTCTGCTTTAAAGAACCGGTGATAAATTTTGTAAAAAATTCTGTAAAAGACGCTCATCGCGAAGAATTGCTTACTCACCCAGATAGCATTTTAATTTTCAGAATATTTGCAGCAGTCTTGCTTTGAAAACTTGCAAAGTTGCAGCAAGCTCAGCATGACAAGACTGAAAGTTCATATCAAGACTTCAGCAAGATAACTCAAACGCCGAAGTCACCACACTTTGAGCTTGCAGCTAACTTGTCGTGCAAGTTAAATTCATGCTGTATCAAATTTATTGCAAATTAACGGCAAACAAGTAATCAAAAATACTGCAAACTTACTGTAAAGTAGTAATCTTTCTACGCCCTACTATCTGTTTGCAACTCTTACACTATAAGTTTAACCCCTACGGAAGGGTCCGTAGACCTGATCAAGTCTATTGATGCGAACACATCGTCAGGAGGTGCACGCATGGTTTTCATCACCATAAAAAAGTTAGGTAATAATTGCAATTTGCAATACGGCCCTTTTTCGGTATTTGATAAGTACAGCGTTTAGAAAAAGTGGTGCCAACAGAATAAAATTTCTGCAATTTCTGCGTATGAGCTGATTGTCTATTCTCTGAACAGAGGGATTTTTTGCTTTCGTCACTTTCGTGAATTAAAGACAGTCTTGTCATCAGTTTCTCAACAAACTACTCATGCAAGTAGGGGATTGTATACCTTGCGGGAAATTTGTTCCGAATTTCTCAATTCAAATTTGTCACGGCTTAATAATGTCAGAAAAAATCAAACTTGCTGCTAATGTTCATGCTATCTGGGCAGCGAGAGGGTTAATGGCCATATAGTGTATAACTAATCACTAAAAGAGTTGATCCTTAACAACCCAAATTTTTTAAGACAGAAAATATAATAGCGCAGTGGCATTCGTATCGTTCTGCAGCAAAACCGACTACCGTTGAAAGGCCGACTTAAAAGTTTTAATACTAATAAGTACGGTATGTTGTAGGCTGTTTTAATTAGGAAAAATACATAAACAATTTACCTGGTTCACTATTCTTAATGTTTTCTTACGTTGCTATGTAGGGGAGATAGGGGCCACATGTTAAGAGTTCGCATAAATATAGCTTTATCTCATAACTGGTTTAATTTCTATAAACAAAAACTACTCAATATAGTAAACAGAACTTTCTTTTATGCATGCAGAGCTGCCAAGTCTCCGGCTTTTTGGATACCGCTATTTTAATACAGAAAATTTTGTTTTATTGAATTCGGACATTTTGACGATTTAAGAGAACTAGATTTTCTCTAAAATAATAGTGGTGTTCAAAAAGCCGGAGACTTGGCAACTCTGTGCATGGTAATTTTTTTTAATCACCTGTATAGTTCTTCTTACATTTTTTAATAGATTTATAAATTCAAAAAATATTTCACATGTGCCGCATCAGCGGAGTAGTTGTGAACACACTTAGGGCACATGTGAACACAAGGAAAAATATTCTTCGACATGCTTTTTACTCTGTTATTCATTTGTCATCGTAATCATTACTTATATTACATGTTAAGTTCACCATAAAGAAAAATTTATGTATATATTTCTCTAGATTCTGGGTTTGAGCAAAATATTATAAAATGAAAATAAGTAGATTTTGGGGGTGGAGGGAAGGCATAGATGATTCATACAGTATTGTTGACAAAAAAGAAGCAATTTTAAAAAAGAAATTAAAACTTTTAAATTTTTCTTAGGGGTTTTTGTTAGGGCGAAATTTTTGAGAGGGGGTATTTACATACTATTTATCGGAAATCTGCTGAAATACGAGAGGTTTTCACTCCTTTATTTACGTCATTTACTTGTAAATTATAGATAAAGAATGTTTTTTTTTTTTTTAATGATTAAAACAAATCTTGACTATACACCCACACCCCCAACTTCTTTTGCTTTTGAAAGAGGGGAGGAAGTTACCATCGGGATTTTACGGTGGTTGTCAGTTTAACAATTTTACTTTCTTAAAATATTACTGATAACTATCTCCATTCAAAGAATCATATACATAACTGTTTTAGAGATGGAAGTAAGCCATCATTGCAAGTTTAGAACAAATGTAATAGAAAAAATTGCTATATTGTTCAAGGTAATACTTTTGTATTAACAATGCATAAAAAATATTGTTGTAAACCGTTTAGTAAAATAATACATAACACTTATTCCATTTTAGAAAACATTAAATTTATTTAAAATACAATTGAACGTAAACGAACTTGTTGCTCTTTATGTATTTGCTGAAAGATGAGTTTGTGGAAGTTGCAATACAAAATCAACTTTGTTGAGGAAAATATCTTTTATTTCAGGAAAATTATAGATAATGGAACTGATATTATTTCCCATTAAGTTAACTGAAAGGAACATTATCACAGAATGATTACTGGGGCACTTATGAACTGTTCATTTCTGCCCCCAACAAATCTATTCACAAATGCCCCACATTGCTGCTTCTGTTAAATTGATAAATAATTAACATTTCTCGATTTAAAAAAAAAGAACTTTATCAAAAATATTTCTTAGTATTCATAGTATATGTTAAAACACTCAAATGCAAATAAATGAATAAATAAAAAAAGTTATTCGGGTATCAACTTGGAACAAAGATTTTACTTTTGAGATCTAAAAACAGTGTTTTGGCTACAGAGGAAAAACAAAATGTTAAAGAGCTTCATAAAAATTTTACCATATGTCTACAGGTGCTATCATCTTCAGTATTTTTTAAATAAAAAAAATTATAATAACTATTGAAAAATTGCGATGTTCATGTGTTCCCTCATCTCCCCTATATAAAAAACTGCCTTACTTCAACCACGTATAACAGCGTGGTACCTCCAGTTGTACCTCACTGGTTACCATTCAAGTGCAAAGAGTAAGCAGATAGTCCAGGCGAACCAGACTGTTCATGTGCGATCTACCAGATAACGAATTTCGCGGTACACCTATGCTCAATTGCGTCGTCAAATGAATAGTTTTTTTTTCTTTTTTTATGTCTCTGCTATATCTGTAATTTTTAATGTAATGAAGACTGTATAGCATCAGATAATTTACTTATTTGATATCATTTAAGTATTTTTTTTCTTTTCTGTTTTACCTATAATTCCCAGATTGCATTTTTAATTTTCAGAAAATTTGCAGCAGTCTTGCTTTAAAAACCTGAAAGTTGCACCAAGCTCAGCATGACAAGACTGAAAGTTCATAACAAGACTGCAGCAAGATAACACGAACACCGAAGTCACCACACTTTGAATTTGCAGCTAACTTGTCGTGTAAGTTAAATTTCTGCTGTATCAAATTTATTGCAAATTAATGGCAAACAAGTAATAAAAGTACTGCAAAGTAGTAAACTTTCCACGCCAACTATCTGTTTACAACTGTTACACTGTAAGTTTAACCCCTTCGGAGACGTCCATGGACCTGATCAGGTCCATTAAAACGAACACACCGTCAGAAGGTGCATGTATCGTTTTCATCACCATAAACAAGTTAACCCTTTGAGGGGAAAATAACTTCGGTTTCTAAAGTCATAAAATGATTGATTGACACCAGTATTTACAAGAAAATTTATATCAAAGTAACTAAAAGCGTTTCTCCGAGTACATAGCGTAAATCAAAATGTAGTTAAAACGCTGGTGCAAATGTGCCATTTGTGAATTACAACTAAGTGCTATATATAATATACCGGTACCCTTCAAGGAGTTAGGGTAATATTTGTACTTTCCAATACGAGCCTTTTTTGGTATTTCAAAACTATAGCGTTTAGAAAAAGCGGTGTCAATAGAATAAAATTTCTGCAATTTCTGCGTATGTGCTGATTGTCTATTCTCTCAAACAGAGGGATTTTTTGCTTTCGTCACTTTCGTGAATTAAAGACAGTCTTGCCATCAGTTTCACATCAAACTACTAATGCAAGTAGGGGATGGTATACCTTGCGGGAAATATACTGCGAATTTCTCAATTCAAATTTGTCACGGCAAGATAATGTCAGAAAAAATCAAACTTGCTGCTAATGTTCATGCTATGTAGGAATAAATTCGTATTTTATAAATATTTTCTTAAAAATAAAAAATATTGTAGAGCTGTTTCTAAAGCTCCTATATTTTTTAACATTTAACAGTTTCACGATAACTTTTCGGTTAGTTTATGCATTCTATTATTTCCATATTAATTTAGATCAATGGCATATTAATTGCTGTGAATGCATAGTTATTTCTCATCATCGAAATGTACAGTCGTGTAAAAAAAAAGTGAACACCTCTACTAATTCCTCAACAAATCATCGTAGACGGAAGTTACTGCTACCGAATGATTGGAAATAAAGTCTACTTTTAAGTGATGTATATAAAATTTTCTTAGGGGGTCATCTACATATTAAAATGAATCCAAACTTCATTTTTTTCAATGGCAATACCCAATTATAACGCGATATTTCAATTCTTCGGTTCAAACTATGCCCAGACACCAAATTTCAAGTTATTTGAATGATAAGGTTTTGAATTATAAACATTCAAAAATTAGTGCTTCTAATGTTAAATTACGTTTTCATATTTTTATTTATATCTACTGAAATTATGCTCCTGATGTGTTAATTTTTTGTGTAGCAATAATAATAATATACCCAAACATAAATACGTAGAATTTTCAATTTTTATAATTTTATGATATGAATTATGAATTATGAAATTAATATTCGAAAAATTTATGAATTGCAACCTACAATTTTTTTGATGGATTTAGATTTATTGAGTCCTGCTTTATGGAAATCCCAAATTTCACATTTTTCTTCCAAGTAGTTTTCAAATTATGCTTAAAAAACGACAAAATGATGGTTTAAGTGACTAGGTATTTTGAAATTTCGTCTGTTATCCTATTATCTTGCTGTCTTCAATGACTGCTTGAGTGTCGTTTAAGATGCCTGGTTCAAGAAGGGGCCTCTCTCGATCAACAATCGAGTACCGAACTTCAATTTGGATACAGCCCTTAAAATACGCTCTTTTTAAAATAATTAATTTCTCGGAAACTTATGGTACAAATTGCATAAAAATTTGTTTTTAGGCTAATTGAAGGGTGTAGAGTTTATTTATGCTGTCAGAATTGGGTACTGCTATTGAAAAAACAAAGTTATGGTTCGTTTTAATATGTAGATGCCCCCCTAAGAAAATTTTATATACATTATTTAAAAGTAGACTTTATTTCCAATCGTTCGGTACCAGTAACTTTCTTCTACGACAATTTGTTGAGGAATTAGTAGGGGGTGTTTACCTTTTTTTTCCACGACTGTACATTCTAATGTAGGAGGAGCAAATCCCCGAGTAGAACCTTTTTGTATTCGGAAGTATAATGTGCTATTGTGTGAAAAATCTATTGTTTTTCCACAAACACCTGATTGTAATAAGTAGGTTGGAGAGTTTTATCTCTTTCTCAAAAAAGAAAAAAAAATAAGATTTTTATTGAAAATTATTTATTTAAATTACTGTCATTTTCTATATCCTACTGAACTATGTTAAATGTGCCAAATATATCTTCTTTAAAGATTTTTTTCTTGAAAACAAATCATTATTTAATTCTTATAATTATTATTTTCCAACTGTGTTAGTATTACCTTATTCTAATAACACTGTTGAGTTAATTTTGCCGTCACATTTTTATCGTTAAAAAAATACCAGAAGTGACATTTTTGAAATCACAAAAAAGATAAAATCATGAAATCTCTTAAAATTGTAAAAAATATCAGGCATATTTCTAAAAAAAAGAAAAACTGAAGATATCGTTGCAGAGGAAAGTTTTCAGCGTACACTGTACTATAATGCTGAAAAACACACAATATTCGGAGAAAACGTGCAAATAGTAAATAGACTATTCAGAATTAAACTCATATCAGAATAAAATAAAATGTTAAATAACAATGACAAATTAATGATGACTGGTATATCTTGTTTTAGGTAATTCTATAAACCAAAATTAAAATTTAAAAAAAAGTTGTAATGGATTTCAATATCCTTTTAAAAAATAATAAGACCTTTAATAACTTTTTTCAAATATTTACTACTCTACTTAAATCAGTGGCGACCTTACACGATAGAATTTCCCGGTGTGCAGACTGCATTTATTTTTTTTAATTTGACTCATTTTTTCTGGTTTTATTTTTATTTTAAATTAAAATTTTCAGCATTTCGAGAGATATTTTTTACTTATTTTAGAAAATGGTATTAATTTAAACTATTGTCAACTGTATAAACAGCGCAAACAATAATGTTTGCTTCAAATTAAAAATTTATTTTCACGTGACTATTATAAACAGAAAAAAAAACTTTCAAATTAGAATTAAATAATTACGTATAAAAAGCAGGAGCTTATTGAAAATTACTTCATAAAAATTGTATTTACACGTGAATTTTAAAAGAAAAGGGATATTGTAAAATAATAAATTCATTAACAAGCATTAGAAATCTTAAATATGAGAAATTACGTTACATTTACGTAGCATTACGCTTATTACGTAAAATGAACAAAAAATAATACTGCAAAACAGTTTAAATTTTTGCGAAACTTTTATTGTTAGGACAGCGCAAATAATATTTCATTTCTAACAAAAGTATTTTCACGTGAATATTAAAAAGAGAAAGAAACGTTTGGTGAAAATTACGTCAGATTAAAAACGATACATTTAAAATGTCTTATTTAACCCCTTGAGGGGCAAGCGATTGCGTTTGAGTAATGCTGAATTCCCACCGGAAAATTAGAAAAATTTTATTTCAAAATAAGGAAAAGCAATTTTGTGACCTTTTTCTACCAAAGCTAGAAAAGTAAAATTTCATAAAAATTTTCTGGTGCAAATCTTCATTAATCGTAGGTTGGATAAAATATATCCCACCGCCCCTCAAGGGGTTAAAAGAACTTTCTTTTCGCTTTGTTAAAAAATACCGGAGAAAAAGACTCTGTTTACTTAATTCATTTTATATTATCTTATTTTGAAATGTTTAACTGATTTTATTTAATCAAAGACGAAAACAGCCATTGTATCTTTTAACAGCAGCTGATTTTTCCTTAAAATTCCCCAATCAAAGAGAAATAAATAGAAACTCCTTTATAGGGAGATCGCCACTGTTTTTTAAATTATAATTCAATCTTCCAAAATCCTTTTAAAGCCGATCAAATTAGCGTGCTTTTAGAGACTACGTTGTCTGAACGAGGGTTCTTGAGCATAGCTCGTAGGGGGCCGAGCCCCCTAGTAGATTTAAAAATATGCGTATTTACAAACATGACAAACTTTGGATTCAGTTATTTTAAATATGTGAGAATTACTTTTCGTTGAACAATGGATTTTACTTTAAAAATATATCTTTGCTGAATATCTTTATTGCTACAGTTTTTATATTACGCATACGTAGAATTTTTTTTTTTTTTTTTTTTTTTTTTTTTTTTGCTATTCAATATAAAGCACTTTTTCGAGGAGTTGATGTTCAACGCATTGCACATTTTGAAAGTTACTTATATTTAATGTAAAACTCACACCGGATATATTGTGAAAGAACTACATTTTAGTTGTTTTATTTGTTTTCATGAGTTACGTCTCATGCCCGAGCAGTTCGGCTTTCGCCCAAAACACTCAACACAACACCAACTTCTTAGGGTTGTTGAGTTTCTCAGCGAGAAACTCAATGCAAAAATTCCCGCAGCTGCCATCTTTCTTGATGTCGCAAAGGCATTTGACAAGGTCTGGCATATGGGCCTCATTTACAAATTAATTCAGCTCGGTTTTCATCCCAGACTTATACATTTAATATATTCGTACCTTTGCGACCGCTCTTTTCAAGTCCGCATAAACAACATTCTATCTATTATTCTCCTTATCCTAGCGGGCATCCTTCAGGGGAGCGTGTTGGGCCCATTTTTATTTAACATTTTCTTTAACGACATCCCACGCTCCTTGCACACTCATCTCGCTCTTTATGCGGACGACACCTGTATTTACGCTTCGGCACACCACCCGTATACTCTTTACAGGTACCTACAGACTCATGTTGATGACTTCATGGACTGGTGCATGCTTTGGCGCGTTGTCATAAATGAAACTAAAACTACTGCAGTATATTTCTCTCGCAAAATAATTTTCCCTAGCAGAATCATTATTAACAACACTGTTATCCCTTGGTCAGACCAAGCTAAGTATCTTGGGGTCATTCTGGACCGCCGCCTAACCTGGAAAAAGCACACTTTCTCCATCAGAGGTAAAGTCGCCGGAGCCTTTAACTCTGTAAAACCTCTCCTTAACAGTAAAACCTTGTCTGTTCACAATAAATTAATCCTCTATAATACATGCATCCTTCCCATCATCACCTATGCCAGTCCGGTCTGGGGCTTCACTTGTAAGACCACTATGGACAACCTTAGTCGCTTGCACAATTCCAACCTGCGTACTGTCCGTAACGCATCTCGTTACCTTCGCAACTCCACGGTCCGTAGAGACCTTAAAACTACTACATTACGTAAACGCATAAACGACTTAGCCAAAAAATTTTATGAAAAAATTTTTGACCTCCCTAATGAAATTGTAGCGGAGCTACCGGATTATGACGCTTTTGAGCCCCACCATCGGAAACGGCCCAGGTTTTCAATAATTATGGACACTCAGTAACATCTGAGTTCTCCTCGCTAATTTTGCCTTCTCTCTTTTTTTTTTTTTCTTTTTATTTACTTTTCTTAAAAAAAAAAAAAAAAAAAAAAAAAAAAAAAAAAAAAAAAAAAAAAAATTCTCTATATACATAGAGACCATAAAAACAGAAAAACTTAAAAAATAAAATGTATGGCCCTGAATTGTCCCTTTTTTTTTGGTTGGATGTTGTGGTCTTGCCACCCTAGCTTTTCTTGCCCTTGCTTGGTGAGTGTTTCACTGAACAGTACTAACTTTAACTTTCAAATATCCATATAGTAGTTCTACAACTGCAGTTAGACTTTAATTACTTTAAGACTCATGTATATTTTCTTAAGATTTATTGTTAACTTACTTTCTTCTTAAGTTTTTACTTAAATTTATTTTTATTCCTTAATTTTCTTTTTTTTTTTTTTTTTCTCTTGTAAACTTCTATATTCTTATAGTAGCATTGCTACAGTTTAACTTTATCCCAATGGCTCATTAAAACATAAGACATTCTAATTTCCTAGTCTGGGTGTTAAGCTGATAACAGCTAGGAAACCCCTCAATGCTGATTACCTGTTCAGTACCTGTTCAGTATGAGTTACGTATTCACATCCTTAAAAATTCATGACCAACGGCTGCTTGAAATATCCATTCGACAGTCGTTTAAAAAATTTAAGTGAGAAAACTCCAATAGCTGAACGCATTTAGAAATACTTATTCGCCGTAGTGCTATTTGATCTGTTATAGTGCTTTTTATTAACTGCTTCTCTTCGTTTAAATCAGTAAAAGTAAAGTATCCGAATAATAAATGTATAACTATATGTGTATATTATTGCAAAACTATAGAAAGAAAAAACATTATACAAATAAGAGGAATTTTCAGGCACTGATAACGATATCATAAAGGAGGGGCGGGCGGGGGGGTGTCGAGGAATGATATCGTAAGGGAGGAGGGGCCCAAAATTGCATAAAAGGTAATAACGTTGTATATGTACAGTTATGTGTATATTATTGCAAAACTATAGAAAGAAAAAACATTATACAAATAAGAGGAATTTTCAGGCACTGATAACGATATCATAAAGGAGGGGCGGGCGGGGGGGTGTCGAGGAATGATATCGTAAGGGAGGAGGGGCCCAAAATTGCATAAAAGGTAATAACGTTGTATATGTACAGTATCTTTAACATCATTTAAGTATTTTACTTATTTTCTTCTTCTGCTTTTCCTTTCAGTTTAATTTATTCTTATATAATAATCTCAGATTTAGTAAAGATTTTCTTAAAATAAAAATATTGTAAAAATAATTCTAATGATCATATATTCTAATACTCATTTTTATGCTATTTGATGCATTCTGTTATTTCCATATTAATTTAGATCAATGGCATATGAAAAATTATAGAACGCATAATTATTTTTTTTTCAGCCCAATGTATATTCTAAAGTGGGCGGGGCTAATCTTTGACTCCAACCCTTTTGTAATCTGAAATATAATGTACTATTAGATGAATAATCCGCCGATTTTTCATAAACGCTTGGCAGTAACTTGGTTCTCAGTTTTCTCTAAGATTAAGATATTTATTGATTTTTTTTTTTTTTTTTTTCAAATAGCCTTCATTTACCACATCCTACTGAACTAAGCTGTATGTGCCAATGCTATCTTCTTTAAAAACAATTTCTTAAAAAGAAATCATTGATTAATTGTTATTGTAATTTTCCAACTATGTTTGTATTACCTTAACCCTAGATCTACCGGGAATTTTATTCAAGTTTTAATAAAACGTTCTACACCAGAATTTTTATTTAAAACTATTTAACTTATTTATTTACCTTATTTTTGTCTGGTTTATATACTTAGTTTATTTTAAAGAAATTTCTGGTTTGAATGAATATTTTGTATGTACCTGTCGGGTCCAATGGACCCGTCTGGTAGACGGAGGGTTAATGTGGTATATCAGCTTAGTTAATTTTTTCCTCACATTTTCGTGGGAAAAAGTGCATCAAATGGGAATTTTTTTTAAAGTTAATTGAAAAGATAAACTGATAAAATCGCTTTTAATTATAAAACAACTGGAATCGGGTTTTTTTTTTTTTTTAACCATTAACTGTCGTTTAATATTTAGAAAAACCATCATAAACGTACCTATTTTTTTATTACAGAAATTGAATAAAATTATAAAGTTTCTATGTAAAGTATGCAATTAGTTTTTTTAACCCCTTAATTCTCGCGCCCGTCATATTCATGGGCTGTGTCTTTTTTTAGATTTATTCAGATTTGGTTGATTCCCACCAGTTTTATAAAATAGTGTAATTAGCTTTATTATGGTATCATTTTACATATCATTAAATAAGTTGAATATTTCATTTTCAAAAAAGTGGCGATTGGAAGCGATTTGAATTTTCAAACCGTAATTTAATGCGACCGTTAAGGGGATAAGGCAAAAAAATAAAGATGTTATAGAACAAATTCACATTTCTTGAAAAGCCATCATGCGAGAATTCTGTATTTTAATGTTTGTTTTACACCATACAAATTAATGAGAATAAGACCGTTATTTTTCACAACTTAGATCTTTATTTATCATTATCAAACAACTTTTTTACAAATAATATTTTTAATAACATGATATACATTAAATTTTCATTATTAATATTTATTTTGAGTGTGATATATTTTGAAACATGCAATACCAAGTCCAACATCACAATCAGCGCCAAAAACCAAATGCTAACGCGCATATTCAAAGACTTCACACCGAAATACCAGTTAACTTTTTCTGGTTCCAGACGTTTTTCCCAGAAATAAATTTCCAGCCTGGATAGTAGGAGAGCTGTTGAACATTTTTGAGTAGGTATTTGAGGCACCCTGAAAATTTGTGCAGCACTTCTTTTGTAATGCCTGAATACAAAATCGAATGTCTGGCTGAAGGATCGTGGCCCAAAACCTGTGCCAGACACGTGTCAAGTGCCATTTTTTGACACTACCCCAAAAAAGTATTTGAGGCACGCTGAGATTGAAACAGTTATTTATAACAGAATATTTATACTTAGAAAAAAATATTTTGAAAATGACAGACACTTTAGTCGGCCCAAAAACTGTGCCAGACACGTGTCAAGTGCCATTTTTTGACTACCCCAAAAAGGTAATTGAGGCACGCTGAGATTGAGACACAATAATATTTATGCTTAGAAAAAAATATTTTGAAAATGACAGACACTTTAGTCGGCACAAAAACTGTGCCAGACACGTGTCAAGTGCCATTTTTTGTCTGGCACAGGTTTTGGGCCACGATCCTTCAGCCAGACATTCGATTTTGTATTCAGGCATTACAAAAGAAGTGTTGCACAAATTTTCAGGGTGCCTCAAATACCTTCCCTAAAATGTTTAACAGCTCTTGGACTAGAATTATGATGGGCACGAGAAATAACGAACGTCACCTCAGCCCGTGATATTGATGGAAGCCAGAATTAAGGGATTAAAATGAAGAAATCGTTGTAGGGGAAATGTTTAAGCGTTCACTGTGCAATAAGCCTGAAAAACGGACACATTATGGCGAAAATGTACTTCCTGGCAACCCTAGTAAAAAGACTCCTCGCAATTTCTCTCATTTTAACAGTGAAATCTTCTACTAGATTGTTAAAAAAAAACTTTTTCTGGAGAAGACAAGTAGATGTGTTGTACATACCGGGTATCCCAAAAATGACTGATGAATTTTAAAATTCAATAACTTGCAAACGGTGACAGATATTAAAAAAAATTCTTGCAGGAGGGTTTTATATGATGTCAGGAGTTTTCTTACTGTGATTCTTGATTTTAGTTCGAGTTTCAAATATTAGATGGCGCTGAGAGCTATAGATGCTCACTCCAGACCAAATTTTTGGTACTTAGGGATCCATTCAATACATTTTAATTTCCTTTTATGCGCATGGAAGAAGGGAGAGGCCGAAAAATCGAGCCTGGATTGAGCGGTTAGTGCTCGCAGCGCTATCTATCGATGCTATTTGAAACTAAGACTGAGAATCGCAGCATAAAAACTCCTTACGTCTTGCATAACACTCCTGCAAGAATTTTTTTAATATCTGTCACCGTTTGGAAGTTATTGAATTTTAAAATCTATCAGTCATTTTGGGACACCCTGTACATAATAATCATATAACGCTAAGCAAAGAAATGAAACCTTTAAGAGGACAAGGGATCTTCAAACTGAGTTATAATTGCACCATAAACACTATTCAAGGGCGCACTTTATGAATTATGGCATATATTTATCACACAGGAAATTAACCCAATGCCTGATTTTTCAAAAATCATTGTACGAGTAATAATGTTTTTTGGCTTTCACTTTTTAAATAAATCATGGGAAAAATACTTAAAAAAATCATATTTTGTTTTAAGTATAGTTTACGGCTAAAAAGCAGTTTGTTACTAATCGGCAATACTGGTGCTTAATTGAAAATATAATTTCCCTTGATAAAATTCTATAATATTAAACACACAAGAATTTTAGAAACTATAATAAGAAATAAATTTTACTTGCTCACTGCAGGTCAAAATAGGATATTTCGCAAGCTTCCAAACAAAACAGAAAGAACAAGTAGCAACAATTGAAAAAATAAATCTATCTTTATACTTAAACAGCACAAGTGTTGCCATCTACATGTTGAAAATAGATTTCATAATATTTTCAGAATGTATTTTATTGACAACATTAGGCATTATAGCTTCAATATTATTCTAATAGTATTTTAGAGCCTAAATTGGGTATGTTGCCGAAAAGCAACACCAGGCATTTAAGGGTTTAAAAAAAACAATTGCGGAAAAATAAGGAATTTTCCTGAATATTTTAAACGTTATCAAGAACTTTCGAAATGTCCCAACCTTACTCCATGTCAACGAAAATCTGCAATATTTTTTATGCCAGTTTGGAGATTACATATACAAATAAAACTGTGCATAGTTTTTTTTTAATCTAAATATAATTGTAAAAGTTAAAGGTAGTTAAGTCTAGAATTAGGATGCAAAAATGCTGAAAATATCCTAAAATTCAGAAAATATTTTTTTTCTTATCTTTATATTCAAATACATAAAATTTCATGCACAGTTCTTTTTGTACACTGGTGTCCAAAATTAAGGACCACTCACAAAATTCTAATTTTCAAGTACGCGAATACTCAAAAGGAAATAATATAATTCGAATAATTGCTATCTCTACAGTACATCTAGTCCATATAACATCTCATTCATGTCACACATGGTCACAAGTGTCACAGTCACTACGGTGAAGCAAAAAAATAGGAAATTCCATACATCTCATTATGAGTCTCAAATGATCACTATATGTGACTCCACTGAGACGTCACTGTGACTGCTGCTTTGTGATGAGTCACCGTATAACTCTACAATATAGTTACATTGTGACTCTCATGTGACTATCATCTGTAGACTCGATTTCAAAGTCATCGTGAACGCTGCATTGTGATAAGTTGCCAAATAATGTCACATTAAAGTCACATGATGACTTTCAGGTGACAGAGAGACTACTGTGAAGTCGTCATTGTGCTCTTTTGTAAAAAGTTACCATGTGACTATAATGTGATATTATTTGGTGACTTATCATAATGCAATGTTCATGATGACTTTGAAATTGAGTATAAAAATGACAGTCACATGAGAGTCACAATGTACCTACATTGTAAAGTCACCTAGTGACTTGTCACAAAGCAGCAGTCACAGTGACGTCTCAGTGGAGTCGCATATAGTGATCATTTGAGACTCATAATGTGAGGTGTGGAATTTCCTATTTTTTGCTTCACCGTAGTGACTGTGACACTTGTGACCATGTGTAACATGAATGAGATGCTATATGGACTAGCTGTGCTGTAGGGATAGCAATTATTTGAATTATATTATTTCCTTTTGAGTATTCGCTTACTTAAAAATTAGCATTTTGTGACTGGTCCGTAATTTTGGACACCAGTGTATATGTAAACTAAACTGGCATAAAAAAATATTGGGGATTTTAATTGATACAGAGTGAGGTTGGGACATTTTGAAAGTTCTTGATAACGATTAAAATAGTCATGAAAATTCCTTATTTTTCTACAAAAACAATATTTTTTAAATATCTTGTGTGATAAACAAATGCCATAATTCATATAGCGCGCCATTGAATAGTATTTAAGGTGAAGTTTAAAAAAAAATAAAAAATGAGTTGAAAATACCTTGTTTCCTTAAGGATCAATATTAATGATTTTAATAAGTATAGTGCAAAAGCAATTTTTTAAAAGATATTCTTTCATAAGCATTAAATGTTTATCTTAAGAATCCAGCCTAATTTTTTTAATGCAGTTTATGTTTCTCCCAAAATTTTCCGTTACAATACATTAATTTAGGGCACATCGAACTGTATTGTGAAAATTTCACAGCTTTTTATACGCTTAATAGAAAGAGCAAACAAGTGAATTCATTCAGAAAGTACATAATTTTTACCTTGTTTCCTTTTTAGCTCACAGGTTATCGAATCCTGAGAGCTAATGTGCCCGCAGGTTCTGTATGTACGTATGTATGTATGTATGTATGTCCGTAACCCAATAACTCTTAATAGAAAAATCCCATTTGCTTCAAAATTTATTTCTATGTTCATTCTGATAAGGCGCTTCCCTGATAAGTTTTGGGGATTCATCGGTTAAGTATAAAGGGGGAAAGGGGGACTATTCCCCCTTAATTTAGATAAATGGGTTTTTCATGCAAAATTATCGAATTTGCTTCAAATTTCGTATACTGGTTTATTCTGATAAGGCGCTTCCTTGATTAGATTTGGAGGCTCATTGGTTAAGTATAAAGGTGGGGCAGGGTCTAATTCCCCCC
Source organism: Maratus speciosus (assembly GCA_963932465.1). Classification (NCBI taxonomy): domain Eukaryota; kingdom Metazoa; phylum Arthropoda; class Arachnida; order Araneae; family Salticidae; genus Maratus; species Maratus speciosus. The sequence goes on along the minus strand of OZ010798.1, from coordinate 145,952,417 downwards.
CCCCCCACACCACCACCACTTATTTAGGTAAATGTGTTTTTCATGCAGAATTATCATCTTCGCTTCAAATTTTGCATACCAGTTTATTCTGATAAGGCGCTTCCCTGATTAGATTTGGAGGTTCATTGATTTAGTATAATGGGGGGAAATGGGTGAGCTAATCCCCACCTTAATTTAGCTGAATGGGTTTCCGATATTCTTCAAATTTGCTATGCAGATTTATTCTGACAAGCGCTTCCCTGATTAGATTTGGAGATTTATTGGTTAAGTATAAAGGGGGAAACATTGGTAAATCCCCCTTAATTTACTTTTTGCGAGACATTATTCTTTGAAATAGAAGTACAGTCATTCAGGGTAACTTTGATCCGCATTTTCTATATTTTCATATGCCACACTTTTATTTTAAGAATATTGTTGCAACTAGGAGCATAAAATAGAAGAAATGGTCCTAAATTATTGTTTGACTATCAAAAAATAAGGAATAATAAGGGTAAAAGCAATTAAAAAGGAATTTTAAACCTGGTTCAAAGATACCCAGCCATTTAGAGTAACTTTGCACCATATGATAAATATTATCTGAAATAATTCATTATAAAAAAAAAGTATTATAGTTAGGACAAATTTAAACCCCAAAAAATGTTTTCAGATATGTAAAGACTCCGAATTTACATTTCCCAACATCACAAGATTTGTATAATTTATGATATTACAACAAATATTATGCATAAGAAAAGTGGAAGAAGAGAACCATGAACATTTAGAAAGAAAACAAAAACTGCTTATTGTTCATATAAAACATAAAAATGCAGTGAAAAACAATTTTCAATGTTTTAACTCAATAATATAGTAATAGTTACACTAATACATACTAGTACTAGTATTATTCAAACAAGAATAAAAAATGTCGAATGCATGAAATGTCAAATTTGAATAGCTCCGCCCCGAAAAACGCCTTTAAATGAATTTTATGTATTTTACACATATCTGTTAAAATATTTACATGTTATATCTAATGCACACTTTCAGCATTTATATAAAATATACGTGCAACTATGGGAAAATTTTGACAGTATTACCTAAAATCAGAAAATTATAAACATCAGAATAACTTTGAGCCGGCTCAAAGTTACCCTGAAAATGTGGTAAAATGTTAGGGCCTTCTTATTTTACATTTTATTAACTATTAATAAATAAATAATCACAAAATATTAACACATTTACAACATTTAGATAATAATATGTCTTATAAATGAACATATTGTTACTTACTGTGAAATTTAATTGGATTACAACAACTTCAAAACAGCATTCAAAATTAACTCGAAAACAGTACTTCGCAAAAATAGTTAGAGGATGCAATTAATTGCGCATAATGTTGCCAATTTATTTTCTAAAATAAAGAGTAGAAATCCCAGTTTAGAACCTTGGCAACAGAGCATAGTTCTGGAGTTTATTTAGTCTTTTGGAGTCAAAAATATTGAAAAATAGGAGGTGGTGCAAAGTTACATCCCATGGTTCAAAGTTACCCTGAATGACTGTATACACAATTAGTGTGAATAGCCTTTGAGCTCAATGCCATCAGTTTAACTGAACACTTTTCTTTTTATTAAGCTAGGGCTACAGGGAAAAAAAAAAAAAAAAAAAAAAAAAAAAAAGCATTATTTAAATACCCTTTTTAGAATATCTAAACGAATTTTTTTAGCAATAATTTAATTATTAATAATCACAAATTTGGTGTTACGATATTACTTACTGATTGCAGCGAATATTTAAAAAAATATGTGACACTTTTTGTTTTTATTTATATTTTCTCATATTTTGTGTTTAAAATGTTTCGTTGTTGCAGTTTTACAATTGGTTGGCATATTTTGGGGAGTATAGTTTTAGGCATAATTAAATCCATTGTTTTTGTCACCCGTATACAATAGTAACGATAAATTATATATAGCGATTAATCACTTGTGGTTAACTAACGAGAAAATATTATTTATTCAAAATTAATTTATTTAATTATAAGTAAGTTCTAAAAATATAGAAATGCTGTACTGCCATCGCAAACACACCTGTAAATATAATTTTTATAATCCTAGCATATAAGTAAATGAGTAAAAGAACCTTTCCAAAATTCTCTCTTTAATATAAAAAACAAGTTATCTAAATATAAGAATTTAAATAACTATATATAACTACAGTTCGGCTTCCGAATTAGTAATCTTCGTTCATTTTGTAAACTGTGAAATACATACACACACACACATATGTATATAAGTATTTTATCAGGGTTCGTACGGGTACCGTTATTTTCAAGTAAAATATCAGTATTTTTTTATAGAAAAATAAATCTAGTTTAAACGCGCGAAATTTGGCCTTATTTAAGCAGAGATTTTCTATAAGAAAATACAGGTACCGAAGAATTTCTTAGTCTGGAAATTCAAGGACCCGTACGAACCCTGTTTATATATACATCACAGACATGAAATCTTAACATTACAGATTTTGTCAAGTAATGTTAAGAGAACTTGATAGTTGTTTTTTAATTTTCTAAAGTATTATATTTACATATATATTACGTATGGATGTTCTACAGGTTATTTTAGCCTGTTTCTTTCCTTCAACAATTGAAGTGTCGCACTAAAAAATAAGGTTACGTTACATAAGCCAGCCGTAAAACGAAGTAGATGTATCATTGTCCGGTTAAAAACTGATAATCTCTACTGCAGTTTTTTAAACTTCTAAGCGTCGTACATTTTCAATTTTTATACCTTCGTATAGGAAAACAAAGTACTTTTAACTGCAATTTGTTTAAAAACTGTATCTCAATTTTGAGATATTATTATTTTTTGTTCTGTAATTTTTAATGCCATTTCTGTAATGGTGGCACTTTATTTTTGTTTGCCATTTTCTCTTAACAACTAAAAAAAAAATTGTAATTAATATACACGCTATTTAAAAAAAACATTAATTAATGATTTCTGATAAAACGTGGAGCTATTTGAAACTATATTCATATTAATGTTGCAAACAAATGAAAGCATATGAATCCTTAGATAGCTGATTTTTTTTGTCGAGTTTACAACACTTTCTGCTGGGTTTGTGTATTATTCCACAATAGTGGCGTCATATGCATACTTTGCTACAGTTGTTGTTTAAGACTGGAAAGTAAATGTGGAATTATTCAGCGGATGCAAAGGACGTCATTATATATAAAATAAAAGCGTGTATTTTAAGTCTTAAAACTGAAATAAGTTTTGTAGAAGTGAATTATTTTCTCTCCAGTGGCCTTAAAATTCTTCACAGGTGGAAATGCTTCAATTTTCAAAATAACGCAATTGAAATAACTCGCTTATAAAACGCAAAGTTTTACAAAAATTTAGAGTGTTTTTATCGAGAAGCAATGAGCGTTAGGTTAAAATAATATTTGTTTGAGAGTTAAACTGACCAATAAAAGATGTGTTTTTTATTGTAACTAATTTTGTAGGTGAGTTATAAATTTATGAAACAGTTCCTTCTTAAATATTTTCTTTCGTCGAAATTCGACGGGTTCCACCTCGTAATAATAGTAATATTTTTATCTTCCTCATCGGGAGAGACACTAAATTGTGAAAATGAAGAAATCCTGCTTCCAGCTTGTTCTTTTTCTTTTCCCAGGATGAAACCGTCTATCTACAGAAAATCATCGTTCCATCTATAATGTTTCACTGGGAACAAAATGTTGAATTCCTAGAAACTAAATTAATTTGGTATTTTACGACTGCGGAAATATGTAACGAAAAATTATCCCTGTTTACTCGATAGCATTGGAAAATTCGATAAAGTATAATATATATCAGAAACAACTCAAAAAATGAATTTTCAGCATTTATTATCATGACTTTTGGAAACTAGACGTGATATTTTTATGTAAAAATAAAATTTAGTTGGACCAGTATGCCAATCCCAAAACTTTATTCTATCTCATACAACCCGCGAGAACACGCACCCATTTTCGAACGCGAGAACTCACGCCGGGTATCTCATACCCTAGTTCATTTCTACTATTTAACAGGGTTCGTACGCATCAGGGGATTCAGGGGATTTTAAGCGTTTTAGTACCAGAAATTTTGTAAAGTACAGGTCACTATCTCTGAAGATAGAATTTTTTTTCATTAAACAAGACAAATATTATTTTACGAAAATTCTGGTAAATCGTCTTTGAACCGTACGAACCCTGTTTAAATATCAAGTAATACTGTTTATAAGCAAACCTTACGTAATTAAATATTACAAAATAATACATTAAAGTATTTTAATGAATTTAATAATACATACTTACATGTTTAAAGATAATTTTGACAAAATACATACTGATGTTCAACAGAGAATTTTTTCACTTTTTTGGCACATAAACCTTGATTTTCTGTTTTTATTAGATGGACAAAATGCACATCGTTTATATTTTGCTTTGCGTTTTGTTGCAGACGGTTCACTATTAGGGATTTCTAGTTCCTTACAAGTGCTTGGATAAGTTGATTTTCTTTTAGGCTTACGGTTTATGTGTTGTTCTCAAAGAACGAGTCTCAGTGTTTCCAAAAAGAAACGTCTGTTTCTGAACTGTGTGGGAGGATTTTTCGTGGACATCAACAAAATACTGGCATTAATAGCAGTCACATTCAACACTGAAAATAAATACTTCTGTTGAAAGTTAATTGAAAATACAGATTACTGTATAGACCAATCAGAAAACGAATAAAATGCGGATTCAACTAATAAAACGCTACAGACATGTTTTTGATGTCCTACACTGACGGAGGAAAATAACCATTTTTCCAAATGGTTAATAAACAGTAAAGAATGTTGAATTTTATAATTTGAACAAAAAAAAGCATAAAATAACCGTTGACCAATGATTTGCCAGTAAACTTTCATCTTCTGTTTCTTTCTCAATTTGAGTAGAAGAATCGTGATTACTACAGTACACTGTAAAAAAAATCCGACCAGTTTTCCTGTAAGAATCGGGAAAATAGTTGCCCTTGTCGTACTGGAAAATTTTCCGACCCAGCTCGGAATAAAATCCGTAAAAAAAAGGAAACAGTCGATAAAACGGTATTTTACGGATTTTATTCCGAGCTGGGTTGGAAATTTTTCCGGTACGATAAGGGCAACTATTTTTCCGATTCCTACGGGAAAACTGGTCGTATTTTTTTTACAGCGTATTCTACATCCCCAGGGGCAAGACTCTCGTCAGAATATAGGTCCATCATCAGAAGAAACAGTATCTATAAGGTGTCTAAAATATTTATTTTCTTCGTCGTAATTTAAATAGCGCGTCATGATACACTAAACTGACAGAAAAAAACGAAAGATCTGACTGACGCGTGGACTAGCATGGGTATGACACAAGATAGCTAGAAGAGAGAAGGTAGGTCCGTCCGAGAGGGATATTCTATCTGAGGGAGCAGGGGTGTGGGATGTGACGTCATTGGTGCGATGTGCTCACTGAGTGTCATTGCTTAGTATGCTACTTCGCTTGTTCTTGTCTTAAATTGTCAGTTTAAATATATAGATATTGCACCTTATTACTTTTATTTAATATAATTCTAACATGTAGTGATTAGAGTTGGACGATATCAAAATTTTATTATGGCAACATGTTGGCATTGGTGAGATATCGCGATACTAATATAAAGTGATGGAGAGTAAGGCCATTTCCTAATTTTGAAAGACAAATTATGTAGTAGCAGAAATTTAAACACAAACAAAGAAAAAAGCAATGAATCGAAGCTTTTATATCTATTTGCTTATACAATGTAATTTCCTTTTTTTTTATTTTAAACAAAATATAGAAAAAAAAATGAATCCGTTGTTCAATAACTATTTGCATTTACACCATTGCTTTCATAAAGCTTTTCTTGAAAGATAGTTTTTTCCTATTTCTTCTTATTTTATTGTATTAACCTTTTTTTTAAGTCTAATTTCCTGAACTATTTAATTTCCATGATATGATTAAATAAATGATTAAAAAAAATTATTTAATAAAAAAAAATTCAAAATTGTCCGCATAAAAAAGTATAAAATATCCTTTTCATAGAATTTTAATTGTAGACGAGTGTTTGTTAAAAATATCAATTTTTTTTGTTGTTGTCCAAATTGAGTTTGTCTCGACTGAGCCTGATTGAAATTATTTTGTACACTGGATGGGCCTGTGCAAAGCAGTCTTGCATCAGGTTGAGTAATTTGACCTTTCCCAAATCCGGCACGGTCAACTCTATTTTTTTTCGGTTTGGGTTGGGTTTTGATGCCGGTTGGTCGGGTTCGGGCCGAGTTAACTCGATGTTTAAAAAACAATCCAGTGAAATTTTCAGATGAAAAAACTATTTATTTGAATACTAATTATACTAATATTTAATAACTATAATACTGTACGTCCATTTTTCTGTATAAAAAATAAAATTAATATGAAAGATATAACCGGAGACTAGTTTTCTGTAATTGGATTCAAATATGGATTAATTTTCTTTTATTTAAAGATCGGGTCGGATATACGAAAATCATCGGGTTCGGGTTGACTTGAATTAAAATTTCGCTTTCAATTTGCTTGCGTAGAAACCTAGAGCAGACTTTTATTCTGAATACGTTTAAAATATCAAGATGAGAATCAAATTACTTGAATTGTTTTTGGCTGGTATTCAACTTTTAAAATTAATATTTTCAAACCAATTTTTCAAAAGAAAGCCCAAAAATTTTTTTCAGGTGAAAAACATGAAAAAATTTCATATCAAAAATAAAATTTTGAACTATTTTCCCATGAATGTATTAAAAAACAAAGATAAATTGTTAAGAATGTTATCTTATCATGAATGTAAATATTCATTCACATTAAAAACTTAACTAAAAAATTTATCATGTGAAATAAAAAAAAAAAAAAATCAGTCAATATTCCTTTTAACAAGCAATCTTGAAAGGTAACGTATTTATTCAAAAATGTTTCATTTAAGATTGTTCTAATTTTTTCTCCAGCTCAAAAATATAAAATGTTTTGACTTTTGACTTTTTCACAAAGTCATTTTTACTTTCTTCTATCTTTACAAGAAAAAAGTATTGGATTCATGAAATTTTTCGAATTCCGGTTTTCAACGGATTTACACGTTTTAGGAGTCAGAGAACCCGAAAAACATGTTTTTACAAAATGTCTGTCAGTAGTGTGTGACACAAATTTTGTGGGCGATCTATCTCAAAAACTAATGTACGGAATTTAATAAAAATCTATATTCAGTTAGTCCCTGATATAAATTGGTGCTGATTAGTTTTTGGACTAAATCGCTCAACAGGTGGCGCTGCTATGCAGCATTTTTCACGATTTCCACAATAGCTCAATCTCCAGAACTGATATACGGATATTCATCAAACTTCAGATTCAGTTAGTCCTTCACAGGAACTGACGTTTTATACATTTTGGTGTAAATCGCTCACCAGGCTTCGCTGCTATATGCTACATTTTTTTGCGATTTCCGCAATAGCTCTATCTCAAGAACTAATGCACGGATTTTCAACAAACTTCAGATTCAGGTATACCTTGATATGATTTACTACTGTTTATGTTTTGGTGCAAATCGCTCAACAGGTGGCACTGCTATGCTGCATTTTTCAGAATTTCCACTATAGCTCTATCTCAATAACAATTACATGAATTTTCATCAAACTACAGATTAAGGTATACCTTGATATAAATTAGTGCTGTTTATGTTTTGGTGCAAATCCCTCAAAAGGTGGCGCTGCTATGCTACATTTTTCAGAATTTCCGCTATAGCTCTATCTCAAGAACTAATGCACAAATTTTCATCAAACTTCAAATTCAGATATACTTTGATATGAATTTGTGCTAAATTGATGTAATTTCTTGTATTATTTAAATAATTTAATTGACGTGATTTATACAGAAGAAAGTTTTGTGATGGCCACAGCATACTAGTTGCTTCTAAATTCATGAAAATTTCATGCATTTACATGGAAGATAATGGTACAGTCACAGGGAAAATAATAGTGCGTTTGCATGGAAAATAATAGTGCGTTGACATGAAATATTTTAAGAATAGAGTAACGTTTTTCATTTTACCATAAATGAAATGATCGTGCATCATAGTTGACTACTCCCTGATGACGATCTTTCCCCGACTGTCACGTCACCATAATGTGCTTAAAACACTAAATTTCGTAACATTCTTTTAAAGATCATTTGCTATCGTAGAAAAGTAGAAAACTCTACTTGACTTCTTGGTATCTCAATAAAAAGAGTTGCAAAATGCACGAATTTATAAATGAAAATATATTTGTGAATGCGTTAGAAAGTAGCGAGATTATATTTGAGAAGATATAGGAAAGCCATACGGGATATGCATGATTCATATGTCTGTATTTCATACTTTTCTACCACACATCATTTGTTTACGCATGAATACTTAGTTTTTATATGATTAAGTGTCATTTTATGTTTTGTTATTTGTTCCTATGTATTAATTCATATATTTTAAATACACCTTTAAAAAAATTTCTGATAATTATTTGTCATACCTTTAATCAATAATTTTATTCTTTAATTCGTTCATAATAATAATAATAATAATAATAAATGCTTACACATACATATATATGAAAAAAATAATTCGATGTAAATAATCCATCGTTTATAAAAGAAAAAAAATGTTTAAATTTTACATGGAAAAGAAAGTGTAAAAAGAAGTACATGATTGATAAATATTACGTAGTTTTAAAAGACTAGATAAGAAGGTAAATCCCTATAAAACTGTTTCAGTTACATTATTTTATCTATTTTTATTTTCAATTCTTGTTTTAAATACAATGTGTTAAGTTCAAAGGAAACGGCTTTTGTTTGTCTCATGTAAAATACATGTTAACCATTAATTAACCGAAGGTTACCGTTTATTTCTTTGCTAAACTGAAGAGCGACAAGGTTCCACTTCGCACCACTGACGTCAGAGGGGTGAGTTCCTATCAACCAATACACGGAGACCCTCGGATGGACCTACCTCTTTATTTTACGTATCTTGGGTATGACATACTCCCCGACACCTGTTTCTCAAAATCTATTTTTAGAGTAGAACTAATTTTCCCCCTTCTGAAAGAATGTGACTTTGAATACAGCTACCCGAAATTCTGGCCTAATCCGATAAGAACAAAGTAACAAAAAACATAAAAAAAAAAGCAATTTAACAAATTACAACGACCATTTGGAAAATGATTTTTTCAAAGACTAAAATTTAAGACATAAAAAATCGCACGGAGTTGATCATACATTACGTACGCCATGGATTAAACATTAACATTCCTGGATCCACCATGAACAAATTTTAAAGGAAATTTCAGTTTTACAATTTTCGGTACTGTAAATTTTTAAACTTCTACGGAGCTGGTCATACATTACGTACACCATGGATTAAACATTCCTGGACCAATTTTAAATGAAATTTCATTTTCAAAATTTCTAAACATCCCACAATATTACTTTTCAAATCGTCGTATAGAGAAAAAAAATGCATTTTTAAATGCAATTTGTTTGAAAGCTGTATCTCAATTTGTTTCTGAGTTATTATTATTATTTTTTTTTTGTAGTTTTTATTACTTTTTTGTCATAGGGGCAACAGAAGTATCCATCTCTGTTGAAAGTTAATTGAAAATACAGATTACTGTATAGACCAATCAGAAAACGAATAAAATGCGGATTCAACTAATAAAACGCTTCAGACATGTTTTTGATGTCCTACCCTGACCGAGGAAAATAACCATTTTTCCAAATGGTTAATAAACAGTGAAGAATGTTGAATTTTATAATTTGAACAAAAAAAAAGCACCGAATTTGCAAATAAGAATATGTTTTCAAAAGGAAATAAATTAAAATAATGATAGTAAAGGCTGCTATTTTTTTAAAACCCCTTTGTTAAATAAATCTGTAAAAAAAAATATTTTTATTATTATTATATTTTAATATATTTTTCTAACAGACTTAAAAAATAAAAGATAAGTAGATCTATCAATTCTACAATATTTTTATGCATAATACATTTATTCGACAATAAATTATAATTATATTCGAAAGCTGTCTCTATCTGTCCATGGAATACGGGTTTTTTTCCCCCTCAGACGACTGTCTTTGCAATACTAATTTTTAATTAAGATTTATAAATGAATGATTTACCTTTGTGTTTGTATACCCATCTCCTCTTGCCGCAACCTTTATCAAAATAAGGGAACTTTTGTAATTTTTTTTCCTTTTTTTTTTTTTTTTTTTTTTAAGATTAACAACAGCATTTTAAAAATAATCAAAGTATATTACTTTTTTTTTTCCTTCTGTCTTTCTTTTCTTTTCTTTTTTTTTTCCTAAGCTTATGTCAAGATTTCCAGTTAAAGGAATTCTTTAACTTTTGTAATCCTTTTTTATTATTATTTGATTTGTTTTATACCTTACTGACATTTTATTAAATGGCTTTATGAAGAAAAATGATTTAATAAAGGAAAAATTCAATTATTATAACAAAATAATTGAAAAAATTATTTAAAAATAATTAAAAAGATTTTAAAACCATATTTTTTCTTTTGTTTTTTTTTCCTTGCAACATTTTTTCTTCTTTCATATTTTTAATTCTGCCAGTACTCTATAACTGTAGAGACTAGATTTCCGAATACTTAATTAGTTTTTAAAAATAAATAAAATATCATGACAGATGTAAAAATACTGTAAAAATAACTTTTTGCTTAGCATTTAAATTTTTTTCTTTAAATAATAAGCAAGTGATCATTAGTAATCAATTTATATTACGGGAAATCTGGTTCTTAATTTTATGAAATAAACCATGAGTACTGTCCATTTGAAAATCGAACTCATTGAAAAACATATGTTGAAGTTTTAGCGTTATATGTTGAGATTATATATTATACTGATATATTGAAAAAAAAAATTAAAAATTGCAACTCTGTAAGCGCAATTCCGTTAATTGAAAAATGGATGTAGTAAATTAAATTTGAAAATAGGTATTTTCGTCCTTTTTCGGAATTTAAAAAATGTACCCGATATACCCCTCCCCCTTCTGCAAAATATGCCAAAACGTAAGCGTTAAAATACATATTATCTCATATCTCCTCCAAAAAATCATTTAATAATATATTAAAAAGGTATTATAAAACATTCAATTTGAATTCCCTTCAGCTTACAAAACAAGTAGGAAATTGCTCGTCAAACGTGGCAAATGACGTAAGTTCATACTATAACTAGTTTTATAAATATTTTTTGCACCGCATATTGTACTGAATGTATATTTGAGTGCACTTCATAAGTGCATATTTATTTCATTCTGTTCGAAAGGCTGTAACATCATTAAAATGCACTTGGAATAATTTTTTTTCCCATTCGCCGTAATGTAACGGAAAACTTTTGACACTCCCTGTAATTAAACTATACTTCCGATTATCATACAATTTGAAGTGAATCGACAAAATTTTGCAACAATTATACATTTAAAATTTCAGACCATTCGGAAGGCTGTAATATCATTAAAATGCACTTGCAATAATTTATTCCCATTGGCCGTAATGTAACAGAAAACGTTTGACTGTCCCTGTAATTAAATTATACATCCGATTTTCATAAAATTTGAAAGGACTCGACAAAATTTTGCAAAAATTATATATTTAAAATTTCAGACCATTCTGTTAGGTAGTTTTTGCTCTGTTATATGCAGACAGACGGACTGAACGACGACTATACGTGCTACGTATTTATATAATTACGAACGCACCTAAAAAGAAGAAGAAAACAGGTAGGATGATTAAACATTTACGACAATTGGCCTATTTTATCAAAGGATAGGTAAACAGACAGAAAGGTAAATCATTAATACATAAAAACTTAATAAAAAATGAATACCATGAAAATGCTGAGGATGGAAAAAAAATTAAAAATCAGTAATCCGTGCACACAGATAAATTAAGACCGAAAAAAATATGCATTAGGAGCCTCCCCTGTTATACAGATGTTAAACTAATAGAAGAAAGCCTTCACTAGCAGGGGTTTGCAGTCACTAGGGCTGCCTTGCTTAAAAATAGAAAAACAGGGCATCCAATGCCAATCTATATGGTAAATGTCATTCCGCGTAAAAACTTTGAGGACATCCACAAAATAAACGTGATCCATTATATTTCTGTCAAAATCGAAGCCTTTACTACCAAATATGAAGTTAAACAATGCTATAGGTGTTAAGGTTATGGGCATGCCTCAGAGGTATGTGGCTTTGATGCCAATTGTGTTAAATGTGGTGAATTACACTTACGCACTGCTTGTGATCACAAAGGCAGAATTACACCTAAATTGGCTAACTGTGGCCTTGGACATCTAAAAACCCGTACAGACTTGAAAATAAACATAACCGAAAAACTACAAGTAATAGCGTCAGCAATCTCCTCCGAAACCCAAATTCTTCCCGATATCTTTAAAAATGATAACTACACTAAAAACCTATGACCAATGAACCTTCAACCAGTACTAGTATGTTAAATTCCGAAATTAATGATTGAGAAACCTCAAACACCTCTTCCTCTCCTACTACTGAAAATACAAATAATACTCAAAATCTGAAAATTCCCTCAAATTACTCTAAAGATATTAAAGATATACTTAATCCCTTCAATGAAATAAAAGAAGTTTTTCAAATTACAAAATTCTTAAACTGCATCAAAGACATTTCAACTCAAACCAAAAAATATGATAACCCCATACAAAAAATGATTGTCATTATAAACGAATTCAACAAACTTGCTAACCTTCTCAACATAAATGAAGAATAATTTCTTATTCTGCTAAACTTTTGCTTTTTTCTTGTCTTGTTCTATCTGTTTTGTTATAAAAATAAAACCTTTTAAATTGCTATTTCTAGTGTATTTTCATGGTTATAAATTGTCTTACATTTTTTTTTGTTCTATTAACACGATTTCTTTCTATCTTCTATTTCCATTGAGTTACCAGACTGGGCGGGCGCCGTCCTCTTTTCCCCTTGTTCCCCTATGTTTTTATGCTTTTTTCAGTTCTGTTAGTCTGAACTCTCCTCAGTGATGTTTTTAGGGTTTCGTTCATCTGACGAAAACCTATTCGTCTCGCTCCTCTGTCTGTCTGTCTGTCCGTCACAGAGCTCGTTCTCAGAAACTATACATGTTAGAGACTTGAAATTTTGGGTACTTATAGCTGAACACCTCACATCAAACAACAAATCATAAAATTTTGAAAAAGTTGGTAATTAACCTAATTACGGGCTAATTAAATTCTAAAATTAACCAATCAACCTTTTGAATGCAGGTGAAAATGCACGTTATCGAAATCCTCCCCAGTTTCTCCTAATGGTTGCCAGTAAACTCGGCGGATGCTCCGTCAAATCAGCCGGTGCAGGGTTACCACGGAGTACTTTAAGCAATAAATGAAGTGGACCTTTAAAAAGCAAAATTGGATCTGCCGAAATATCGGTCGTACAAATTCGTTACAGGTGTAGAAATACGCGGAAAAAATTCTACTTTATTTTGGTATAAATTTCAAATTTCTGCTAGGATTCTTCTAGGATAGAACGCAAAAAATCCACTAAAAATCGATCGATAAAAATTTAATTTCTGTGTTTTTAAAGACAATGAAAACAGATTTCCATTCACCGGAAGGCAGCTGTCGTCATTTCTCGACATATCGGCGCGGGAGAAATTTAAGGGGACGAAAGTCTAATACGAAATTTAAACTTTTTAAATATTAAATTTTTCGATTAAATTTTTTGACATCCGGGCTGGAAATTTCTCGCAGATTCCATACATACACGGTTCAAAGAGATTGCTTCATTACGAGCTAAGATAATAATTATTATTTTATTAATTCCTTTTATTTCCATCAAATGCCAGATTAAGATGGAGGCATGTGCTTTTTTAACGGAGATTTCATTTAAATTAGGAAATCTAACAATTTGCGTGGGGTGTTTCGACGGCGCGCTATGAGATAAGTATTAATTATTCAATATGAAAAAGTTTATAGGTTTATAAGTGTTCATCCCACTATTTCCGAATAGCAATTTCAGGAAATATCTTAAATTATTGTTTAAGACCGCCACTCGATGTGTTCGAAACTTTAAGATACTTTATAACACATAAGAAAAAGTGTAAAAAAGAATGGAGTGCGATATTTCGAGGAGTGGAGGGGGGGGGGGACTAGATTTATTTATTAAATCTTAGCGTTTGTTATCGCAGAAAATGTTTTAAATTGTTGGTTAAGACTGCACCGCCACCCTCCCGACCATGTATCTACGGAAAGATTGCGCAAAGGAGTTTCGTTCAGATATGCTTTTATTAAGAATAGAGTGCGCTCCCTGGTGGTGGAATGCGGAACTAACGATTTTGTTAAAATTAGGAAATATAACAAGGCGATCCGTTTGCAACTTTAAGATACTTCATGACACATAATAAAAAGCTTATACAATAATGGTGCATGCAATTTCCTGTGAAGGGAGGGCGGGGGAGGGGCGCTGGATTTCTTTTTTAAAAATTAGCGTTTACAACCTTTTTAGGTGTCGTTTTTTGAGCACTATGATATAATCAGACACGTGCTGCTTATGAAATATAAAAATGTCAAAATTTTAGTTACCACTATTTCCGAATAGTACTTTCAGCAAATTTCTTAATTTCTCGCTTAAGGCCGCCACCAACTCGAGTAACACATCCACTGATAGGTTGTTTAACAGAGTTTCGATCTGATACACTTTTGTTATGAATAGTGTGCGCTCCCTGGTGGTGGAATTTGCAACTAACATAATGCAATTTTGTTAAAATTATGAAATCTAACAAGTCGATCTGCTGGAAACTTTGACATAGTTCATAACACATAATAAAAAGCTTATAAAAGAATGTTCAGTGCAATTTCCTGGGGCGCCTACCTATCTTGGGTGCTATAGACCCGATCCCCTCGACTAATATACCTACGGATAGGTTGTAAAACGGAGTTTCCTTTGGATAGAGGTTTGTGTAGAATAGAGTGCGCCCCTAGTTGCGAAATGTGGAACTAACAGATTTCACAAAAGGATAAAGTGTTTTAAAGGAATATTAAACGAAACCCTCTGTGCGATCTGTGATCACACTTACCCACTTGTTTATTATCGTTTTTTATTCTCTATTATGCATTAACTTAGAAACTTTTATCAAATTTTTTTGTAAATATGTAAATATTTCCATTTTTTGTAAACTTTCGAACTATGCTTTGCATTTAATTGTGTTATACTAATGTATGGTCTCTGAAAGGAGTCTCTTTTTTTTATGCTGGGGCTTCCCTTTGGTAGCTTTTTCGCCTCTTCATGGACATTTCATTGGATCATATGGAACTTTTTTTTCTTTTTTTCTCTGTCATTGCTATACTAACAATTTATAATAGTCTTCTTCTCTACTTTTATTTTTTACTTGTGGCCACCAGCCGCGTTTAAACTTTATTTTTTGATGGCTCCCAATGCATACACGCAATATTTATAGCCTGGATGTGCAGTTGCAACGTAACTAGGGAATCCATTCACCTGCTAACATTGTTCCATTGTTCGTATTTAAATAAAGCGAAATTAACCACTGAATCTGTCTGGTGTAAAGTCAGATTCTCCGAACTACGTGTTTTCTAGAACGTATTCTATGATGGGAATTAAAGGGGTTAAGTTTTATAAAAGTTAAAGTTAAGTTTTATAAAATCAATAATTATAAAAAATAAGGTATTTGGAAACATACTTCTTAAAATATTTGCTAATTTGCAATATTTTAGCGTAAAACAGCCACACGAGAGTAGTTTTTACTTTTAATGCAGAGGTTCAACTGAAGAAAAGATTGGCGTAGTATATGAAAAATGTATCTCTGATTTTTTTTTTTTCATTATTTTTATAATAAACCTTTCAGAGAATCATATATAATTTTTTCGAAACAAAATAAAAAATCGCGCATTTAAGGGTTAAATAGGATGTTAAATACGATGCTACTCCACCAGGGTGGCAAATGGCCAGTGATCCTCTAGTCGATATCAGGGGAAACTGTCAGAGCTTCTGCGTTCTAAATATGCATTAACCTTTTTTTTAGCCCCCAGTACTGTATGCTATTTCTTTCTGTCAGCTTATTTTGTGCCGTCTCCAAAAAATAACGTTACCTTACAGAAGCCAGCCGTAAAACAAAGCAGTACAATTAAATACTCCACAGCAATTTTTTTAACTTCTAAGCATCACACATTTTCAATTTTTATACCGTCGTATTGGGAAAAAAAGTACTTTTAATTGCAATTTGTTTGAAAGTTGCATCTACATTTATTTTCAAAATAATATTTTTTTTTTTTGTAGTTTTTGGAGCCATTTGCTTAATATTTGTAATGAAAGTGCGAAAATCCACGTAAATTTCCTTCCGTGTCTGTATCTCATTGATTGCATTTCATCTCTACCTATTCCTTATTCAGAAAGTCTTTACCTATTCAGCTACGTAAAAGTTTTATCATTATAATGTGGAGGATGTTGTAGTCATTTTTATTTATTGAAAAAAAATATATAGTTTACCAGTGTCATTACGCATAGTATTTTTTTAAGACGCTATGTATATATAAACAGCTGCCTTACTTCAATCATGTAACAACGCTCCACGTAACATCTCATTCCGTGTCTGTACCTCATTGCGTTTCATCACTATCTATTCCTTATTCAGAAAGTCCTGGCAAACCCACAAATTCAGACACTAACTTCCAGATAAAGAAGGTCGCGGTTTACATATATGCTTGATCGAGACGTCAAAATTATGAATTATTAGTTTTTTTTTTTTTTTTTTTTAATCTTTCAGATATTTTTGTCATTGTTAGTGCTGAATAATGGACATAATATAAGATAGTTTAGTTTGATTTGATATATTAGACAGTTTATTTGTTTGATATCAATTAACTCTTTTAATTCATTTTTTCTTCTATTTTTCCTATTTTTTGAATAGCTCATTGTATAATAAAGTCGCATTCTATAATTTTTTTCTTAACCGCTTAATTCTCGCTCCCGTCAATATCACGGGCTGAAGTGTCGTTCGTTACTTCTCGCTCCCGTCATATTTCCGGGCTGAATATTTATTGCTGGAAAAAACTTCTGAAACCAGAAAAATTTAACTGGCATTTCGGTGTGAAGACTTTGAATATAACCGTTCGGGTTTGGTTTTAGCGCTGACTGTAATATTGGGCTTTGTATTGCATGTTTTGAAATATGTAACGCTCAAAAAATTATTAATAATCAAAATTTAATGTGTATATATTATTTCAAATATTTTTTGTAAAAATGTGTGTAATGATGATAAATAAAGATCAAAGATGTGAAAAATAAGGATTTTATTCGCATTAATTTGTACGGTGTAAAACAAACATTAAGACACAGAATTCTCGCATGATGGCTTTTCTACAAATATGAATTTGTTCTATAACATCTTTTTTTTTTTCGCCTTAACCCTCCGTTTACCAGACGGGTCCATTGGACCCGACAGGTACATACAAAATATTCATTCAAACCAGAAATTTCTTTAAAATAAACTAAGTATATAAACCAGGCAAAAATAAGGTAAATAAATAAGTTAAATAGTTTTAAATAAAAGTTCTGGTGTAGAACGTTTTATTAAAACTTGAATAAAATTCCCGGTAGATCTAGGGTTAAAGAAAAAACTAATTGCATATTTTATTTAGAAACCTTATAATTATTCAATTTCTGTAATCAAATAAATAGGTACTTTTTTGATGGTTTTTCCAAATATTAAGCGACCGTGAAGGGGTAAAAATTAAAATATTGTAAAAATGATTCTAAAGTAATATATTTTTTAGCATTTAACTTTTGTTCCATAACGTTTCCAAATATTAAGCGAAAGTTTAGGTTAGGGCTAGTTTACGCATTCGATTGTTTCCATATTAAGTTAGGTCGAAGGTATATTAATTATTATGGAATAATATAGTTATTTCTCATCATCCAAACGCACATTCTAAAGTGGGAGGAGTTAATCTCTGAGTAGAACTTTTCTGTATTCGGAAGTATAATGTACTGTTGTGCAAAAAATCCGTTGTTTTTTCCACTGCCATCTGACAATAATAGTAGGGTTTCGAGAGTTCTCTCTCTCTCTATCTCTCTCTCTCCCTCTGATAAAATATATATATAATATATATATAATATATATATATATATATATATATATATATATATATTGACAATTATTTTAAACACAAAAATAAATTTTTTCGTAAACTTCGTGAGTATAACTTCTAGTTAAATTAAAGGAACCCATACATTTATTTAAAAAAAAAAAAAAGCTATGTAATGACTGATTTAAGAAGTTAAAAAAATAATAAAATAAAATGAAAAAGTTCGTTTTTATTTGTTAATAACTTTTTTTAAATAATTTTAGTGAAATCTTTACTTCATATCGAAGGCAATTAAATAAGCTTTAATAAAAACAAAAAAATCAAGATGATCCATTGAGTATTTTTTTTTTTTTTTATCTTGCCCACCGTGTTATCCACATTTTTTGACACGGTGGGCAAGATTAAAAAAAAACTACTCAATGGATCATCTTGATTGTTTTGTTTTTATTAAAGCTTATTTAATTGCCTTCGATATGAATTAAAGCTTTTACTAAAATTATTAATAAAAAAAGGTGTATTAACAAATAAGAACGGATTTTTTTTACTTTTTTTTTTAAATCAGCCATTACATAACATTTTTTTAAATAAATTTATGGGTTCCTTTAATTTAACTAGAAGTTATACTCACGAAGTTTACGAAAAAAAATTATTTTTGCGTTTCAGATAATTCAACAAGGCGCTATCATGCCCATCGTCCACATAGCTGCCAACATCTTCCGCTTTTTCAAAACACAAAAATGTTATAGTAAATTTTACCATTTTAAATGGCCAAAAGCTGCCGATTAAATAAGGCAGAGATTTCTATTGAATTTTTCCGGGCCAAAAAATCGGAAGAGTTGGCAGCTATGCGTCCAGACGAAATTTTCTAAAGCAGTTGAACATATTTGTTTATAATTTAGAGTAGAAACAACAATATCTAATAAAAAATTCTTGTATATACCTTAAGATATGTGCAATAAACTGTTAAAATTTCAAAAAGATCCATCGCGCAGTTTTCTTAAAAAAAAATTTTTTTTGGCCTCCTAATGTAAGAGTTTCCCTTAAATTACCATCATTTGCCATATCCAACTAAACTATATTGAAAGTGCTAATTCTTGGAAAAAAATTCTAAAAAACAAATCATTAATTAGTTGTTATAATTATTATTTCCCAATTGTAATTGCATTACATTAATCTAGTTAAATTTTCCGTCACCTTTTTTATGGTTTAATGGGATCAAAGGTGAATTTTTTGAAGTATTTATGAAAATGTAAACTACTAAATTTTCTTGAAATTATAAAAAATCGGGCATATTTAAAAGAAAAATAAAAACACTGAAAAAATCGTTGTAGGAAAAAGGTTTCAGCTTACACTGTACAATAATCCTGAAAAAGGGTACAACTTTCGGAGAAACGCAATCATAGTAAAGGGACTTTTCAGAATTAAACTGATATCAGAATAAAATAAAATGTTAAATAATAATGATAAATTAGCGATGAGTATATCTTGTTTCTGGTAATTTTATAAACCATGAATTAAATTTCAAAAGAATGTAATTGATTTTAATATACTTTAATAAAATAATAATTTACTTATTTGCAAATACAGTAGAACCTCTTTTATCCGAAACTCTTTTAACCGAAACTCTCGGTTAACCGAAAACCATTTTTAAAGCTTTTTCTTTTCTACTATCACATTCCTTGTGTGCAAAATCCATTTTGAAAGCTTTTAACTGTCATATTCGTTGTGTGCAAGCGGTCCTTTCTGAACTACGACTACATATAAATATTTTCAATCACCTTTCTTAGAGTTCCTTTGAATTTAACCTTAACTCCCGTAAGCTGTGGAGTGGAAAGAAGAAAACGCACTAATTAGCACTTCTGAAGCTTGAAAGGTTGTTTCCATGAAAGGTTTGGCATGGCTGGAGCAGCAGAAAGACTGATACTGATGAACTAATAATTTAAAATAATTCTGTGATGGAGCTTCAAAGCAAAGGCTCTCGAAGCTGCGACAAACAAAACATCTTTTCAAAATTTTGTGATATATGTAAAAGGTACTTAATTTCAAAATTAAAATTCATGTAATTTATTCTTCTTTCTATTTTGCTGTTGCTTTATTTTTATTAAGCACTTGTTACCATAACAAGAAATATTGCATATATTTCTCTTTAATCTTAAAATTGAAGTATTCTCGATTATCCGGAAATTTCTATTTTCCGAAAGAGGGTCGGTACCAATTGCTTCGGATAATCGAGGTTCTACTGTATTACTACTGGGATTAAACCAGTGGCGACCTTACTATCAAGGCGTCTGTTTGCACTGCACACACTGCAGATGCGTCTGAGTCCCCTTCATGATCATATTCCCCAGGTCTTGCGAAGTTCATAAATTTTTCTATCACTATGAAAAAAAAAAAAAAAAAAAAAAAAAAAAAGGTGAGAAAATTTGAGGGACGTTGCGAAGTTTGCAATCTCTAAACCAAACTACAGAAGCTCTCACAGTAAAATAACGCCCTAAATAATTAAAATGTCATAATTTGTAAAGTTACATTGTGCAACCGCAATAATTTGAATTAGGTAATGAGGTAATGTAATAAAAGTAACAAGCATTAAAATTCGGAAATATTAGCATATGCTTTTGCAAGGATGTTTATTATGGACATTTGATATCTTTAACAACAAGAGAAAACGACCACTTTATTTTGACAGTGCTACACTTTAATCTTAGTCGACAACTTTTTTTTGAGAAATTAAGTTCTTTCAATAAAAATTAGATCTTTAAAAGATACGTTTTTACAGATATCAGAAACTTCTGAATCAGTTAATTTAGATGTGTGATAATTACTTTTCATTGAACAATGGAGTTAACTTTAAAAATATGTCTTAACTGAATATCTTAATTGCTATATTTTTTATAACAATTTCATATATGTAGATGTCAAGAATCTCACATGCGTAGTTGTTTACTCTATTCTATTAAAAATTAAGCATATTTTGGGGGCTTTATGTTCAAAATGTTATGTTACAAATTTTGAAATTTAATTACATTTAACTTAAAACTTACACCGAAAAATTCTAGAAGCTGTATAGTATTTAGTATTTTGTTTCTCTAATTAACTGAACATGAACGAAAACACCAAATGTAATTAAATTCAACGACTACTTGAAAATTCTATTCGGCAGTCGTTGTTTTAGGTTTAAAATGAGAAAATTCGAGTACTTCAACGAAAAAAAATTATCTTATTGCTATATTTTTCTATACCAATTTCATATATGTAGATGTCAAGTATCTCACATACGTAGCTGTTTACTCTGTTCTATTAAAAATTAAGCATATTTTGGGGGACTTTATGTTCAAAATGTTACGTTACAAATTTTGAAATTTAATTACATTTAACTTAAAACTTACACCGAAAAATTCTAGAAGCTGTATAGTATTTAGTATTTTGTTTCTCTAATTAACTGAACATGAAAACAAACACCGAATGTAATTAAATTCAACGACTACTTGAAAATTCTATTCGGCAGTCGTTGTTTTAGGTTTAAAATGAGAAAATTCGAGTACTTCAACGAAAAAAAATTATCTTATTGCTATATTTTTCTATACCAATTTCATATATGTAGATGTCAAGTATCTCACATACGTAGTTGTTTACTCTGTTCTATTAAAAATTAAGCATATTTTGGGGGACTTTATGGTCAAAATGTTATGTTACAAATTTTGAAATTTAATTATATTAAATCCAACGACTTATTGAAAATTCTATTCGGCAGCCATTGTTTGAAGTTTAAAATGAGAAAATTCGAGTACTTCAACGAAAAAAAATGCATCCAAGACACTTGAAATTTATATCCCTTTGTTTGTATTAACCTAATGTAAAATACCACATCTGCTAAATATCACATAGTTGTTACAAGATGAAAAAAAAAAAAATTCTGCCGTATTTTTAACTGAATCTTCGGAAATTACAATATTTGTCTTAATTCTGTATGGTTGTCTAATATACGCTAGTAAGCAGAATAGCAATTTTCCTGTTTTATCTCTATATATCTTCCTTTTTAACGAAGTAGTAAAAATCTTCCGTAAATAAACAATATTAAGAAAAAGAAAAGCAACTAGCTCATTATCTACAACAGAGTTGTGCAAATTTGTAATCTCAATTATCCGCCTTGTAATTACAGGTTATTTGCATGTAATTGATTATACTTATTGTTAAAAATCTGTCTGATATTTTTGTAATTTTTATTGCTGAATAATGAAGACTATATAATATCAGATAATTCACTTATTTGACATCATTTAAATATTTTACTTCTCTTTTTTTCTGTCGGTTTAATCCTAGATCTATATTAAAGTCTCATTTTCTAAATATTTATTTAAAAATAAAAATCTTCTAAAAATAATTCTAAAGCTCATATATATTTTTTATTTTTTATAGTTGTACGCTAACTTTTATGCCAGTTGTTTCCACGTGAATTTATTTCAGGAATATTAATTATTATGGAATATATAACTATTTTGCGTCACCCAAATGAATTCTACAATGGGCGGGGCTAAAATCTGCCCCTAACCTTTTGTAATCCAAAGTACAATGTGCTGCAATGTACTGTTATGTAAAAAATCAGCGATTTTTCACAAATGCCTGACAATAATAAGCAGGGTTGACGTTCATCTCTCTTTAAAAGAGATTCTTATTAACACCAATTTATTTAAACTACCGCCATTTTGCACATCCAATTGAGCTATATTTAATTTGCCATAAATATCTCTCTTCATTACATATTATTTTTTCTAAAAAGAATCATTATTTGTTATAATTGTGATTTCCAAACTGCATTTGCATTGTACTAATCTAATAGCCCTGGCTAATTAATTTTTCCGTCACGTTTTTATGGTTACATTTGCATTTAACCCCTTAACGGTCTCATAAATTTACAGTTTAAAATTTCAAATTGTTCATTGGCACCACTTTTTTGAAAAAGAAATATTCAACTTATTTAATGACAGGTAAAATGATACCATAATAACCCCTTCGGGACGGGAGCCTTTTACGAAAATTTTAATCTTTTGTCACCGTTTTTTAAAAACAGAAATTTGTGTCTTCTTGAATCGAGAAAATGCGCTGATTAAATAAGGCAAATTTTACAGTAAAATTTTACTGGTGAGAAAAAACAAGGATTCTGAGCGCTTCATGCGGCACGTATACGTGCCGCTCGTCCCCAAGGGGATAAAGCCAATTGCACTATTTTATAAAACTGGTGAGAATCAAACAATCTGAACAAAAGACACAGCCCGTGAATATCACGGGAGCGAGAATTAAGGGGTTAAATGTAAAATTTTGAAGTAAATTAAAAAGATAAAGTGATGGAATTTCTTGAAATTATTTTTTAAAAAACAACAACATATTTTTAAAAGAAAAAATGAAGAAATCCTCGTACAGGAAAAGTTAAAGCGTATACTGTACAATAAGGCTTATAGACTTACGGGGATAATGGCGTATAGCAAATATAGAAAAAGACTCTTCAGAATTAAACTAACACAGGGTTCGCACGCTATTAAGCTACGCCCTATTTTGTAAGGACTCTACCACCAGAATTTATTATTATAAAGATTATTTTCTTCACGATTCATTAGCTAGAGGATAATTTTATGCGATTACTGGTGGAGTCCTTACAAAACATGGCGTGGCTTAATAGCGTGCGAACACTGTAACTTCAGAATAAAATAAAATGTTAAAATTTCAAAAAAATGTAATTGATTTTAATATACTGAAGTTTTTTGTTAAAGTGGCTACTGATGCTTCTTTTACGGCTTTTCCTGCCCTACCTTAGAGAGCGTAATTTTTGAACAAATGCTAACTTTAAATTTTTACATTTTATTCTTTATATATAATAGTTTTGCAGCTATACTTTAACTAAATTTTCAATCTTTCATTTTACTATTCTACTTACTAACTTCCTTGACCATTCATAAGTATAAAAACTTAACAATTAATTCTTAATATTTTATATCGTTTATTAATTTTTGATTTTAATTTAATTTTATTGTCATTTACTTCTTAAGTAATTTTAAACTACACCTTTTCTTTTCCCAATGGCTCACAATTATTGACGACTTTCAAACAATAGGCTTAAGGTATGGTTAAGATATTGTTAGGTTAAGGTATGTGGCTACCGTCAAATCACTGCTTTTGCGAAAATATTAGATTTTTATTATTATTATTATTTTAAATTAAAGTTCAAACATTTGGGATTCCAAAAAATGCCTTACTTTTGGTTCAGTGATAATTAGGAGCAAAGTTTAGCCCAAAATATAAATCGAAAATGAATTTTCTGAAACCGGAAGTGGCCGTTTAAAGAGCCACAAAAGGTAAACAATACGTTTTAATACACAAATATATAATATATGCACAAACATATAAACACCTACAAATAAGGTGGATTTTAAAGTTGTAAGCTTTATAGATAATTTTTTGTGCTATATCAAAATCTTAATTTGCGTTTTCTGGAAAACTGTGTTCTTCATTGTGTACATTTGCGAGAAACATTTCTGAAAAAGTTTTTAGATATTGAAATAAGCTTTTGTAACAAGGTTCTACTTATCTATTGGTATGTTATGAAGCAAAATATAGCTTGTAAGTTTGTATGTATTAATTTAAGAGCTATTTTTATAGAAAAATACACATTTTTTTTAATCATGTTTTGTATGCAAAATTTGGTATATGTTAGTAAATTTAGCAGATATTGAAAATCTTTTGCTTCATAACACATGTAAGTGGTTTTCTAAAATATTGTTGAAAAAAAAATGAAATATATTGAATAGATTTCGTAATAGGAGGTTTGGCATAAACGCAATTCTTTGCTAAAATTTGACTAAACATTGCCTAAATATGAAAAGTTAATTAAAATTCCATTACAAAATTATTTGCATTCATAATTTTATTCCCTGTTTTAACTAGCAACACATGTGATCGATGAAAATTTCATATTTTTCTAAAAAAAATTCGTCGAAGGTAAGCACACTTCCTTAAGTTGATCACAACTGGGTAATCCCTCAAAGTTGCTCTACTATTCACCACTATTCAATGCACTGCAGAAAAATAATAATTTTTTTTCTTCAAATAAGTACTACTCAGCTTAAATCATTGGCGACCTTACTATCTTAGCATTTGATCGCGCAGCACATACTGCACACGACCTGATTCATGACTAATAATCCCCAGGTCTTGTAAAGTTCAAATTTTCTTATATTTGTTATAACTCTCTCTCTCTCTCTCTCTCTCTCTCTCTCTCTCTCTCTCTCTATATATATATATATATATATATATATATAACCATTATATAATTAAAATTCATCATCTATTTCCAATTACTAAAATTAAATTAATATATTTAGCTTCAATACATAACACTGACATTATACAAAGTAAAAATGGAACCTTTAGCTTGTAATACAAAATCAAGCAGAATACCGCTAATTCACTAGCACATTGCGAACGATTAATCCATATAAAACATATGAAAACCACCAAATTTTGATACAATAGCCTATTAAAGACAACAGATACAAATAACCAGCGAAATATTGTTGAACCATTAAAAAACGTATAGTAAACCAATAATAGATCAATTGGATGGATGTAGCAGGAAGCTAATATAGCATTTCACTTCTTCAAGGGTACATGAAATACAAATATAAGCAAAAACATAGTCGATTTCTGAAATAGAATGAGTGACCGGTATTCGTGCCGCGGAAGGTGCTCAGAATCGGGTATTATTCTCACCAGTAAATTTTTATTGTAAATTTTCCCTTATTTTATCCGAGCATTTTCCCGATTCAATTAGGCAAATATTTCTGTTTTAAAAAACCGGTGATTAAAGATTAAAAATTATGTAAAAGACGCTCGTCCCCAAGGGGTTAAACAGCGGGAGATATCGATCACTTTATTCTGTTTACGCTACAGTTTGAGTCTAATTAACAACTTTTTCGTGAAATTAAGGTCTTTCAATAAAAAAAAAAGGATTATAAAAAATAGAGTCAAACACTGTTAATACAAGACGCAAAGGAATTATAAATGTTCTCTTATTAATCGTTACTCGTTATACCGGGCAAGGTATTAAAAATTTTAAAACACACACATAATTAAACTAAATACTACTACTATTTATTGCTCTAATTATTTATCTCAAAGCTAAAATTAACTGAATATCATAATTTTTCCCAGAAAATTCGGTTACCATTGCTATACTCACTGCAATTTTTGAGCTATTGTTTTCATATGACCATATCATTTTAACAGTGCATTAAGAGACATAAAAAAGCTGGATAATATGGCCCAGAGAACCGGGTTTAATGAAGAATCAAAATAATGGTTATTTTCAGTGATACATAGTTTTCCATGATTCAGCTGTAAATCTTACATGTCATTATCTCGACTTCCTTGAAATGTTCTCTTTTCGGTAAAGTGGGGGGGGGGAGGGGCTCTTTAAAAGTTGAAATTTTGTTTGGTAAAACAGTTAAATTACTACATTTTGGAAGATAGTTGTAATGTAGAAATATTATCGCTGAGAAAGAGAAAGTTATTTCTTACCAAATTCAACAGTGCATTTCTTTTAAATCAGATTCAAATGAAAAGAAAAAATTTTATTCACTTTAGCCGTGATCTTGCTTTGGGGCCGTTCAGTTATTACGTAAGCATATTTTCAGTCATTTTGTACCCCTCCCTCCCTCTTGTAAGGAAAAATAAGCAAATACTAGACCCCCCTCTTTTGCTTACGTAAGATTTTATCACATTCTAATATCAACACTATTTGCCATAAAAAATTACAGTTAACGATAAATTGCATTATTAATCCAGCAAATTTACATAAACAGACACATAGGGGTTGTGGTATTGAAGAGAATAAAATGGGTTTAATATATTGTTACTTATGTCATTAAACAATTCTTAGAATGCAAAATAGTTTTTATATATTATTATTTATCGCATTGAACAACACAAAAAAAATAATAATAAAGAAAGAAATACAACCAGTCCTAACTTATTTAGGCACATAACTAAAAATTTTAACAAGAATCATAGAAATATTATGTGTTTGGCGTTCACATTTCTAGTCTGGTGTCCAAGATCTTTGAATCCATGTTTCTGCATTGTGTCTATTATTAAGTTTTCAATGTAGTGGTGGGCTGGAATGATCCTCGTTTCCAGTCCTTGTTTACACCACATCTTTTTTCTCAAGTCATTCAACATCCTCAGAACACTCATCTAAATCATTCTCTTTTGCTTTTTGTTGTTAAACTATAGTTGCTTCGTTGTCTAATGCTTACGTAAGAATTTTCGTGACCCCCTCCCCCATTGTCAGCAAAAATAAGCAGACACTGGACCCCCCCTCCCCCACTTACTGCTTACGTAATACTTGAACGACCCCTTTGTAACTCGTAAAAAGCATGAAAATCTTAACATAATTTAAATGGTGAACTATTCTTCTGTTGCAATTCTTTCGTTTTAAATGTCCTTGCTTTAGCCGTGCTCGTACTAAACGAGTTCTACTGTATTTACGAACCCACTTTACTTTGGATTCAGTTAATTTAACCATCCAGCCGCGAGTAACGCTCATATCGCGTTTCATATATTCTATACAATGCCGCGGGGCACGTTATTTTCGCGTTCAGTGTTGCCAGTGGGCAATATATATATATTTTAATTCAGATTGCTTGATTCCCTCCACTTTCTTAAAAACGTATAATTCGGATTATTCCCGCATTATTTAATCTATAATTAAATAAAGGGACTATTTCTACTTTAAAAAAAAATGGAGGGAATCAAACAATCTGAATATTACAAAAGCAAAACACTTGCAACACTTAAAAATATGCCGCGGTTTTATCCAAGAAAATAAAAAAGTCGCCCGTGGCTAGAGGGTTAAAATATATCAGAATTACTTTTCGTTAAATAATGTAGTTCACTTTAAAAAATGTCGTAGATTAATATCTTTATAGTTATAATTTCTATATCTCGTACATGCAGATGATGTTTCTATTCTATAGGAGTTAATGCATATTTTTCAGGATCTGATGTGTAACATTTTACACATTTTGAAAGTTTGCTATACTGTAAAAACTCTCTTAAACGACCACGTTGCGTTTCAATAAAAATGTGTCGCTGCGAGAGGTGGTCTCTTAATGGAGGTCATGTTTAAATCTAGATTTTAATTGTTGAAAAAAGGTAACAATTAATGTTACTAAAATTTATTTTTCACATTAGGCAAAAATATGAAAATTTAAATATCAAAACAAAAGTTAATTACATAAGTTAATTACTGCAGAGTTTAAAAAATGAATACATTGATGTTTGTTAAAATATATCCCACCGCCCCTCAAGGGGTTAAGGGGCGGCGTGGGGTAAGGGATGGTAATATTATATACCATCTACGATTAATCAGGATTTGCACCAGAAAAATTTTAGGAAATTTTAGTTTTCTGACTTTAGTGGAGAAAAGTCGTAAAATTGCTTTTCCTTATTTCGAAATAAAATTTTTCAAAATTTCCGGTGGGAATTAAGCATTACACAAACGCAACTGCTTGCCCTTCGAGGGGTTGATCTTCATTTGGTACGTCACGAAATCAGCCCGGAGGCATTGAGTATTGAGACGGTAATGGCTATACCAAGTAGATTATCCTTCTTGAGAAACGACTGCCTGAAATATACTTTCGGCAGACTTTTCTAAAAAAGACAAACTCCAAGTCGCTTAGAAAATTCTGTTCCCTTTGAATGAAACGTGATATATTATATCTGCTAATTATTTCTTATTTGTTACAAGATGAAATTAAATGTTTCTATCACATTTATAAATGAATCTAGTAAAATTGCATTGTTTCACATATGTCTGTATACTAGCTTAACCCCTTCGGGACGAGCTACCGGTATGCGTGCCGCGTAAGGTGATCAGACTCCGTGATTATCCTCACCAGTAAATTTTTATTGTAAATTTTGCCTTATTTAATTCGAGCAGTTTCCCGATTCAATTAGAAAAAAGTTTCTGTTTTGAAAACCGGTGATAACGGATTAAAAATTCTGCAAAAGGCACCCGTCTCGAACGGGTTAATATACACTAGTACGCAGAATAGCAATTACTCAGGTTTCTCTCTATATACAGCTTCAAGTCAAAAAATTAGAACAATTATTTTCATTTGTATTTGAAAATGCATGTAGCTTCATTTCAGTGTAGTACAATTGAAAAAGAACAACGGTTACTGTTTCAATAAATTTGCATGTTATTAAAGAAAATTATAACTGTAAAATATTAAATTTTGAGGGAATATTGTTGTTTTGTAAAATTATTTTCATTATTCAAAATATTAGAATACTAAAATAGGTGATTCTAAGAATTAGAATACTTATGAATTTTCCTGATTGGTCCAGACGGTTGCATAAATTAAGCATAAAATTAGCTTCTGCAGGACTTCATCTTCTATACTCCTATTATAAAGAGGAAAAAATTGTTTATTTGTAGGAAGTAAGCTCTGGAACTACCGAACCGATTCCAAAAGTAATGGTATCAAAATGATGGTGTTAGTCCAACTTAGAACATAGGCTATATCTTATGTCGGTGCCACTACCATAAAGGGGGTGTAGGAGCAAAAAACGTTCTAAAAATACGGTTTTAGCGTTACTGAAGGGCCTAGAATTATGAAATTTTGAATATTAGTTACTTATAAGATATAAATGATGCCTAAGAACAGTTCTTAA
The DNA here is from genome assembly GCA_963932465.1 of Maratus speciosus. Classification (NCBI taxonomy): domain Eukaryota; kingdom Metazoa; phylum Arthropoda; class Arachnida; order Araneae; family Salticidae; genus Maratus; species Maratus speciosus. The sequence goes on along the minus strand of OZ010798.1, from coordinate 145,922,515 downwards.
ACAATTCGAAATTTAAAAGGGGTGAAAATGCACAAAAAGCGTTCTAAAAAACGTTCTAAATGGAATTTTCTACACAATCTCAGGAAATACCAAACCGATTTAAAAAATATTGGTGTCAAAATGATGGTGACAACGCTTGATCCAAGATAGGCTATGTTTTATGTCGGTGCCACTACCCCAAAGGGGGTGTAGGAGCAAAAAACGTTCTAAAAATGCGATTTTAGCGTTACTGAAGGGACTAGAAATATAAAATTTGGAATATTAGTTACTCATAAGATATAAATGATGTCTAAGAACAGTTCTTAAACAATTCGAAATTTAAAAGGGGTGAAAATGCACAAAAAGCGTTCTAAAAAACGTTCTAAATGGAAGTTTCTACACAATCTCAGGAAATACCAAACCGATTTAAAAAATATTGGTGTCAAAATGATGGTGACAACGCTTGATCCAAGATAGGCGATGTTTTATTTCGGTGCCACTACCCCAAAGGGGGTGCAGGAGAATAACGTTCGAAATTGCGGATTTTACGTTATGGAAGGGCCTAAAATCTTGAAATTTGGAATGGTAGTTAGTTATAAGATATCAATGATCTCTAAGGACATTTCCTAAAAAAATCGAAATTTAAAAGGGGGTCAAAATGCGCAAAAAGCGTTGTAAAAAAAGTTCTAATTTGCGATTTCTGTGCAATCTCAGGAAATACTCAACCGATTTCAAATATAATGGTGTAAAAATGATGGTGACTGCTCTTTCTCCAAGATAGGCTATATTTTATGTCTGTTTCCCCTACCCCAGAGGAGATGCAGGAGCAAAATGCGCGAAAAGCGTTCTAAAAACGTTCTAAATGCCGATTTGTCGGCAATATCTCAGGAAGAATGAATCAGATTTCAAACGTAATGGTAGGAAATTGATGCTGACAGCCTCTGCTCTAACATAGACGCTATTTTATGTCGGTATCACTATCACCAAGACGTTGCAGGAGCAAAAAAGCGTTCTAAATTTCGATTTTTGTGATCAGTAGGGGCTAGCAACTTAAAATTTGGCAAGGTACATATTTATTAGATATAAATGATCTTTAAGAACAGTTTCGGAAAAATTGGAAATTTAAAAAGGTGTGAAAATGCGCGAAAAGCGTCTTAAAAACGTTCTAAATTGCGATTTCTACTCAATCTAAGGAAATACCAAAGCTATTTCAAAATTAATGGTTGCAAATCAATGGTGACAGTCCCTGCTATAACATAGGTTACATTATATGTTGCTGTCACTACCATCTGAGGGTTGCAAAAGCAAAACATGTTCTAATTTGCGTTTTTTGCACAACTGAGGGGTCTAACACTTTGAAGTATGGCATGGTATTTACTTACAAGATGCAACTGCTTTCTAAGAACAGTTGAAAGAAAATTCCAAATTAAAAAAAAATGAAGTGAGCGAAAAGCGTTATAAATTACAATTTTTAAGCAAACTTATAAATTACAAAACCGATTTAAAAAATAATGATGACAAATTTTGGTGATAGACCCTGCTCAAACATAAGCTATATTTTATGTCTGTTCTACTATCACCAGAGGGTTGCAGGAGCTAAAAACTTTCTAAATTGCGATTTCTGTGATACTGAAAAGGCTAGAAACTTTAAATATGACATGGTAGTTACTTATAAAATATAAATGCCCTCGAAGGAACGTCGAAAATAAATTCGAATTAAAAAGGGGTGAAGCGAAGGGGAGGTGCGAAAAGCATTCTAAAAAAGTTCTAAATTACGATTCTATGCAATTTCAGGGAATATAAACCGGTTATGAAAGTAATATTTGCGAATCAATGGTAACAGTCTCTTATCCTACACAGGCTATATTTTATGCCCTTGATTCTACCACCTGGGATTCACAGGAACAACAAACGTTCTAAAAAAGGGCTTTAAAAGCTTTTTAAATTACGTTTCTGTGGAATATTAGGAAATAACAAACCGATTTCAAAATTAATGTTGGCAAATTAATGGTGACAGTTCCTGTTTCAACATAGCCCTTTATGTTGAGAGAGGGGGTAGGACTTGGAATTTGACATGATGGTTAATTTTAAGATGTAAGAAGATGGTTTCTAAAAAATTCAAAACTTCAAATGAATACTGAAATGAGCGTATTAATTGAGCATAAAAGTTTCAAAATATTTTCTAAATTATCTAGTTTTATTATTTAGTTTTATTTCATTTTATTAATTTAAGTCTCATTTCTGCCTAATGCAGTGCAATAATGATGTTTAATCAAACTGTGTTTTAATTAGTAATTTTTGAATTATTCCTAAAAGTAATAAGTACCTTTTAATAAAAAAAACTTTTAATAAAATGAAATATTACCTTTTAATAAAATAAAAATTTAGTTAGTACCTTTTAATAAATATTAGACATATAAATATCACTTAACACATTTCAAATATTACGCGAGCAAAGCCGCGGGGTTTGCTAGTAAGTTGTAAAAGTGCCCTGAATAATCATTGTTTTTATTTTGCGTGAAACGTGGGTTGTTCGTCCGATATAACGGAGTTTACAAAGCATCATATTATTTTACATAAATAAGGTTGTAATCAGCAATATATCGCCAGTTACTTAAAATGTTCTCAACCAAGGGTCAATACAGCAATAATACAGTATTTTGCAGCCAGTGTAATGGATTGGGGTTGTATGACCATGGTCCGTATGCCGCCTTGAATTTTGCAGACCAGGAAATTTTTTAGCACCAGTATTATCTTACAGAAAATTTCTTCTTAAAAGAAGGCGAAATTTTGCGCGTTTAACCTAGATTTGTTCTTCTATAAAAAAGATACTGGTAGTCTTCCTGGAGAAATACAGGTATCCATACGAACCATGATGACTGCAGATGGCGCTGGAAGGCTATGCACAGTTAATGAAAGGATTAATTCTGAGATATATCAAGAAATCCTCTAGCATTTCATGATACCATCGTAGGAAGATCTGTGTGGTGACGATTTCGTTTTCCATCATGATTTAACACCTTCACACAGGGGACACCGAGAACTGACTTACCTAACACCAAATTAACGTACTTCCGTGGACGGCTAATTTGTCGGATTTAAATCCAATAGAGAATTTGTGGGGAATAATGAAGGAAAGGCTGCAAGATATTGCGCCAAAAAACAAAATTGAGCTTCTTTCCAGCATAAAGTCTGCATGGTCATGTCTGGGCAGAAGACATTGTTAACCACTTGTAGCTAGCTTGGCAAAACGTGTTCGTGCAGTTATAAAATGTAAAGGTGATGCTACAAAATATTAACAATAGCTGTTTTTCCCTTTTTAAAAACACGTATTTTTACAATGCATTATTCTAATATTTGGAACCAGGTAAATGGTTATTCTAACATTTTGATTTTTGCAAATGTAAATAGTTATTTATTTTTTTGTATTATTTCCTTTAAGTTGTACACTAAAAGATTCTACAAACCATTAAAATTCTTACAATATTAAGTTTTAACCTGTATTACTTTTTGTATAAGCAATACATAAAAAAACCTTTCTGCACAATTCTCTTTTTTTCTATTATTCTAATTTTTTGATTTGGAGCTGTATATATATACAGCTCCATAGCCCTGTTTAGGTAGTAGAAAAAAAATCCTCCGTAAGTATTTAATAACTAATTTTCTTGAAATCAGCCAGTTCATATTCTAAACTACCAAAACAACATCGGACGACTCGTGCTTTTATTATAATCCAAATATTGTATTTCGAAATGAAAGGAGTTCAATATTTCCTGGACTTATCTGCAGAGGATCTATCGAAGTATATATACAGTTACTTAAAGGTTTTATTATTAGAAAAAATAGGATATCGTAGAGAATTTTATTTATGGGGAAAAAACTGACAGATAACCAGGGATCACTATTCTCTCGTAATTTTTCTACGACGTTATCTATATAAATAGATAGACTTTTCCAACCACGCCATTCCCGCTCCTTTCGTACCTGTAACTCATTTGTTGTATTTCAACAACAATCAATCAGAGAGAACTGGCGAAAAAATGTGTTCAAACATATGCTTGACCGATTCGATAAAAGTACGAGGGATTAGTTTAAAAAAAACATTCGATATTGCCGTAATTTTTATTGCTGATTTACTAAGACGCTGTAACATTATTTATTTTACCTATTTAACCCTTTATCTACTGACGGTACTCATAAGTACCATTAAAATAAGTCTTTATAAAATTCATTTAATACATCGATCAGTTGAAATACAGTTTAGAATGAGTTATAGAAACATTACTTTATTTTGTTCCAAAAGCATTATTGGTTACACAAAATAAATATATTTTGAAAAGGATGATTTCGTTTGCTTTGTAATCTTTTCAGCTTTCTTGACGTTGGAGGGAGGGGGAGGGGGATTTTTCCATTCGGAAATATTTCTATATTTCTATTGTAAGAACATTATATTTGTGCATTTCTTAATTCTACAAAATACTAAGAAAAATATTTAAAATAAAAGATTTGAGTGGGGTTATAAGTATTGCACAAAATCCCTATAAATTCAAATTTAATTAATCGTTCAAAATCCTCCAATCCTTCAAAAATCCTTCTAAAATTTCATAAATGATTATGTAAATCTTCTAATGTAGTTGAAAAAAAATCACGAAAAATGCTTTAGAAGATAAAATTTTCATGAATTCATAATTCAGTTCATAAAGGGTTAATATCGTTTAAGTATTTTCCTTATTTTCTTCTCCTGTTTTGACTGACGGTTTAATCAATTGTCTATCTAATATACAGTATGTCCACTAAAGTCCCGTGCCACGCACTTAACTTCGGATCGGCTGCTGCAAATTTAATTAAAGTGGTGTCTAGGTACAATAAAGTAGCCATGCGCTACAAAATGAAACCGCCTACAGCGCCTCCCGGTGGAGAACTGCGGAGTTAACATTGCTATCTAGAAACGAAAAGAGATAGGGGGAAAAAGTGATTTACAAAATTGTAGAGCATCATCGATTTAGTGCGAAAAGACTCCTTGTGGACATTAATGCGAAGAACAGAATGGTTAAAACACGCATTTGTTTTTTCGAGATTTCTTTCGCTGTGACGTGACAAAACCATCTTAGAAAGGAAAAAACAACTAGTTATAACAATACACCTTTATTTGAGATGGTCAGACTTCTCACTGTCAGTTGCAATGCGCTTTTGGATCCTTGTTTGAATTTCACGTTGCACACGTTGGAGAATAGAGGGAGACACGCTGGCACCATGAAACTATTAGCCCTTAAATGCGCGATTTTTTATTTTGTTTCGAAGAAAAAAAAATATATGATTCCCTGAAAGGATTATTACACGGGAAAAGTAATGAAATAAGGAGCAACTTAAGAAGATGATACTTTTAGAGAATAAGTGGTTGTAACATACGGAGTGTCCCCAAAACTGTTACATGCACTTTAATATTTTACCTGCTGAAGATACACGGGCAATGTAAGTTAGCAATACTAGAGAACAGGAATTCTGCTTTTTCAGAATTTAGTGTCGCCCCCGGCATTTCCATTTCATTTTCTTCTGATGGACTGATGGCTTTTATTATTATTATGAAGCAGCCATTATAAATGAAGTGTTAGGTGAAGATGAAAGAGCAGCCGTACAAAGTTAGAACTCTGATTTTCTGGTGAAAATGGGGGAAAAAATGGCCATATTTTTTTTTACGGCTGCTCTTTCATCTTCACCTAACACTTCATTTATAATGGCTGTTTCATAATAATAGAAGCCACCAGTCCATCAGAAGAAAATAACTCGGTTAAGCGGACTCTACTGCAGTATAAAATACATTTCAATTTTAAAACTTAAAGCACACGTTTTATTTTATGTAAAATGACGTCATTCGCATCCGCTTAAGATTTCCACATTTACGATCTACTCTTAAACATCTACAGTAAAGCATGCATAGCACATTACTATCGCGAAATAATGCACAAATGCAGCAAAAAGATTCCGTCATTCAAGAAAATCGAAAAAAGAAAAACAGCTATCTAATGATTCATAGATACTTACAATTAAATATAGTATATAATAGCTCCATTGCTTTAACAGAAATCATTCGTTTATATTTTTTTCAAAATAGCACGTATTTTAATCACATTTTCTTTCGGTTGTTACGAGAAAATGGCAACAAAAATATATAATTACTATTTTAGAACTATTTTTCCTTTACTTTCTACCGATGCCAATGTTAAGCAAATGGCTCCAAAAACTACAAAAAAAAAAAAAAAAAAAAATCAATATTTCAAAAATAAATGGAGATACAGTTTTCAAACAAAATGCATTTAAAAGAACTTTTTTTTTCCAGTACGACGGTATAAAAATTGAAAATGTGCGATGCTTAGAGGTTTAAAAAATTTCTAACGGGTATTTTATCGTAATGCTTTCTTTTACGGCTAGCTTGTGTAAGGTAACGTTATTTTTTGGACACAAAATAAGCTGGGAGAAAGAAATAGCATACCGTACCGGAGGCTAAAAAATCAGAGATACATTTTCCATATAATGCGTCAATCTTTTCTTCTGTTGCACATCTGCAATATAAGTAAAAACTACTATCGTGTGGCCGTGTTGTGCTAAAATATTGCAAATTATTAAATATTTTAATAAATATGTCTCCATATACCTTTTTTTATATAAATGTTTATTTTATAAAATTTAACATTTAACTCTTTAATTCCCATGATAGAATACGTTCTAGAAATTATGTAGTTCAGAGAATCTAACTTTACCCCAAAAAGCTTTAATGGTTAATTTTACTTTATTTAAATACGGAACCTCTGCTATTAATTAAAACAAAAATTCCTATTTTAATTTTCTGGTGTGAATTAGGTATATACGAATAAAAAAATCTATTAAATTCAAAATACTGTTCTTTGCATATATGCAAAGCTGCGCACTAAAGGGTTATGAAAGGGGAACTGACATATCCTTAAAATAGCGAAGTTTCAACTATAACCGCTTTCGCAAGCAGTGTTGCCAGTAAGCTACTTTTTTAAATTTCAAATTTCTTGATTGTCACAACTTTTCTGAAATGGTAAAATTCTCTTTTTTTTTTTCGCCTTAATTAATATGTCTATAAATAAGGCGAATTTTACTGTTTCAAAAAAGTGTTGCCAATCAACAAATTTGAATTTTAAAAAAGTAGCCCACTGGAAGCACTGTTCGCAAGGGTTCATTACCACGGCGGAAAACTTCCACCAGTAAATTTAAGTAGAAGATTTTTCTTTATTTAAACACCTCATTAATGGTAAATTCCAATCAAAAGTAACGGCATAAACTGATATACATTTTTACTGGTGGAAGTTTACTTTGGATGTAGTAGTTCCGCCACATTGTGACAACCAAGACAACCTGCTGTCTGTGTCAGAGAAAAGATTATAATACTTACGCAAACTGACACCAGTAAAAAAAAATAGAAATTTTTAAAATGTTTGTGACAGAAATTTCCCATCAATAAGGCGCTTAAATAAGAAGAAATTTTCCATTCAAGTTTACTGGTGGAAGTTTTTACTGGCTGTAGTCAGAAACGGTGGATCCGCTTAAAAAAACAGCAGCCATCTTGTGACAACCACCTCAGTTACTCCACTCGCTACTGCTAGACAATAAACTATATGTCATCTCCTCTTTACTCATAACTCCATTGTTGGCACAAGCGTCCGTAATGCGTCGTACACTAGATAGTACAGGATGTTGTAGGCAGTATTAATTATTAACAAGTAATATAAAAATTTTGTTTTTAAAGTCAATTCCTACTTAGGTTATCAAAGAAAAATTTAATATAATCCCTTAAGCTAATATTAGTTTTTGTTGCATTAAAATATCTCAATTTGTTGATTTTCTATAAGCAAGTAGGTTTACAATGGAACTCTACGGGAATTTGGCGAAATGTTAGAGATATCACCAAGTTGGCGTCACTTTTGGCGACTCATTTTGGCTGCCAAATTTGGCGATATATCGCCAAGTTGGTGACAAACTTGGCGGTATTTGGCAACAGAACAGGGTCCCCCCTCCCTATGGTAACCCCTTATTGAAAATACTTTCATTGATCTTCAATAACCAATAGCCTCTATTTTGTTTCCCATGCAAAACTAAAATTAATTAATTAAAATTTAATGAATTATTTAATATTTGAAAAAACTGTATTAACATCAATTGTCATCCAGTACAAGTTTAAAAAAAATTATTTCAACTTGATAGGATGAATAATGAGTATTTTATTAACGATTGAAAATTTGAACAAGATACATAAATATATAAATAAATATAGGGAGAGTGTGAACTAATAGTAGGAATTGAAAAAAACATAAAAGATTTACCCGGGTCAGTAAGTTTTTTTTACGTCGCCAGGTATATAAAAAATTGCCTTACTTCAACCACGTATAACAACGCCATCTCCTTCCGTGTCTGTACCTTATAATTGCCATTCAACTACAGTTAATCAGAGATTCCTGGCTACCAGTCTGTTCCCTTCAGATTCTATCTATTATATACAGTGTTGCCAGTGGGCTACTTTTTCAAAATTCAGATTTCTCGATTGTCACCACTTTTCTGAAATGGTAAAATTCCCCTTTTTTTGACTAATTATGAATACTCATATTAATGAATTAATATGAGTATAAATAAGGCGGATTTTACTGCTTCGAAAAAGTGGTGCGAATCAAGAAATCTGAATTTTAAAAAAGTAGCCCACTGGCAACACTGACCAAATAACAAATTTCGCGGTACATCTATACTCAATCGCGTTATCAAGTGATTAGTTTTTTTTTTTTTTTTTTTTTTTTTTTTTTATGTCTCCATTATTTCTGTATTTTTTAATGATGGTTAATAAAGACAGTATGATATTAGATAGTTTACTTAACTGATACCCTTTAAACGTTTAAATTCTTTTTTCGTCTGTTTTTCCTACAATAAACTCGTATCTTATAAATATTTTCTTAAAAATAAATATATTCTAAAACTGATTCTAAAGCTCTTATATATTTTTTAACATTTAACAGTTGTACGGTATGTTTTAAACTAGCTAATAATGCGTCCTATTGTTTTTGTATTAATTTAGATCAATGATTTATTAATTATTCTTGAATACATAGTTATTTCTCATCCCCCAAAGATGCACTCTAAGGGTAATGCCAGATGAACGTCTATTTGCACGCTTTTTATTTCAACACGAAAAAGAAACCCCTGTTAGCTAATTTGTTTCGTTTTGATGTTGAAACAAAAAGCGTTCAAATAGACGTTCGTCTGACATTAGCAAAATCAAAAGTGGGTGGACCTAAAAACGGACAAGAACGTTTGTGAATTCTGAAGTATAATATACTGTTGTGCAAAAGATCCGTTGTTTTTTTCACAAACAGCGAACAGTAATAAGCAGGTTGGCAGAGTTATCTGTCTCTCTCTAAAAAAGAAAAAAAAAATGCAATTTAACAAATTACAACGACGGTTTGGAAAATGATATTTTCAAAGACTAAAATTTAAAACATAAAAAATCGCACGGAGTTGATCATAGATTACGTACGCCATGAATTAAACATTAATAGTGTTATTACACGTAAAAATTGCAAGCGACAAAAATCGCCTGCGACTCGTCAGATTTCCTGAATCCTGACATTTACTTATTATCCACCTGAAACTTGCGTATTATCCAAGCATTTCATTGGCTGTTCGGGAAAAGTCTTTTCCATCGTCAGATTTCCAAGAAATCTGACGACCAATTTTAAATGAAATTTCATTCTTAAACTTCTAAACATCCCACAATATTACTTTTTACACCGTCGTATAGTGAAAAAAATGTGCTTTTAAATGCAATTTGTTTGAAAGCTGTATCTCAATTTGTTTCTGAGTTATTAATTTTTTTCTTCTTTTTTTTGTAGTTTTTATTACTTTTTTGTCAAAGTGGCAACAGAAGTATCCATCTCTGTTGAAAATAAAGGTTAGTGTATAGATCAATCAGAAAACGAATAAAATGCGGATTAAACCAATAAAACGCTTGAGATATGCTTTTGATTTCCTACCCTGACGAGGACAATAACCATTTTTCCAAATGGTTAAAAAAAAAAAAAAAAAAAAATGATTGACAATTATTTCTTTAAATTACTATGTTGCAGTTACTGAACTATTTTGAATGTGCCAACAGTAGCTTTTTTAAAGATTTTTCTTAAAAACAAATTATTAATTATACGTTATTATTATAATTTTCCAACTGTATTTGCATTACCTTAATCAAATAACACTGTTGAGTTAATTTGCCGTCACATTTTTATGGTTAAAAGGATATCAAAAGTGAAATTTTTGAGTTAAATTAGAAAGAAAAACTGATAAAATTTCTTGAAATTAAAAATAAATAAATAAATAGGCATATTAAAAAAATAAAAGAACTGAAGAAATTGTCGCAGGGGAAAGTTTTCAGTTTACGCTGTACAATAAGCTCGAAAACCGTACAACATTCGGGGAAAATGCAACCATAGTAACAACTAAACAACAAAACTAAAGAAACTAAAAAAAAAAAAAAACTAAAGAAAACAGACTATTCAGAATTAAACACATATCAGAACAAAATAAAATGTTGAATAATAATGACAAATAAGCGATTACGAGTATATCTTGTTTCAGGTAATTCTATAAACCATAATTAAAATTTCAAAACAATTTAATTGATTTTATTATACTTTAAAAATAATTATACTTTTAATAACTTTTTCTAAATATTTAAATCAGTTGCGGCCTTACTATTATGGCGTCTGTGTGCACTGCGCACTCATCTGAGCCCCAGATTAATATTCCCCAGATCTTGCAAAGTTCTTGCATTTTTCTACCTTTTCTATCACTATACGAAAAATAAAAGTGAGAAAATTTTGGAGACGTTGCGAGGTTTGCAACCTCTAAACCAAACTACAGAAGCTCTCACAGTAAAATAACGCCCAAAATGTTTAAATATCCTAATTTGTAAACTTACATTGTGCAACTGAAATAAGTTTTATTAAATTATGAATAAAGTAAAGCAATAAAACTAACAATCAGTAACATTTAGAAATATTAGCATGTATTTTTGTAAGAATGTTTCATATCGACTTTTGATTTGCATTTTTATGTTTTTTGGTTTTTAGATTATTTTTTGGCACCCAATGTCATTCATTTTCTATTGATTATGTGTGTGTTATGATTACGGTTTTTACTATTAAACCGAAACATGTCAACATATTTTGATTTTTGTTTGTGGCACCTATTTAAGTAAAGTAAATGTATGTTTTTATTTATATGCAAAATTTAGTTTTAAAATACTGGTGCCAATTTAGGAATTAAAATTAAGTTGTATATATAATATACCGGTGCCCTTCAAGGGGTTAAAAAGATGCGTATTTACAAACATGATAAATTTTGGATTGAGTTAAGTTGTGAGAATTACTTTTCGTTGAACAATGGATTTCACTTTAAAAATATGTATTTGCTGAATATCTATATTGTTACAGATTGTATATTACCCATACGTAGATTTTTTTTTTTTCCCGATTCCATTTTTAAAAAAGCATATTTGCGTAGGAGTTGATGTCCAACACGTTATACATTTTAAAAATTACTTATATTTAATTTAAAACTCACACCACATATTTTGTAAAAAAATGAATTTTGTGACTTTTTTATTTAATTTTAAACAACATAAAACAGACGCCATGAAACGTTCACGATAGCGACTGCTTGAAAAATTCATTCGGCAGTCGTTTCAAATTTAACAAACACATTCATTCCTCCCCCTATATTCATGGTTTTCGCTATGAGGCGGTGCTCTCGGCGGTGCTTGAATTCATGTTTTGTTCATCTGGCGACGCGGTACTTTCGCTTATTCAGACGCTGTATGTAATGACACGCCCCTCCCATATTTATTAAATTGAACTCAAATATAACAAGCAGAGTTGATTGTGAATGTCTGAAATTTCGTAAGGAATAAACAAATTACTTAGAGACATGATTTTATTGACTGCATATGTACGAATTTAATATAAAATGTCGTAAAATCTAAAGAAATATGGACAACATGATCCAAATGCATTTTCTGTAAGGTAGAAGCCACGCCCTTAGTCAATGATATCTTTTGAATGAAAACGAGAATTCTCGTTTGCCGTCGTGAATGTATAAGGTTTATAATATTGAATCGTTTTTACTAATGAATTTTCGAATATTCAAGTGTGATCCATCTGTAGTGCACGCCGTCTATGGCATAGTCGAGTGTGACCCACCTGTAGTGTACGCCTTCTATTTAACAGAGGGGTGTGATCCACCGGTGATGCACGCCGCCTGATGCGACAGTCAAGCGTGACCCACCAGTGATGCACGCCGCCTGATGGGGCAGTCAAGTGTGACCCACCGGTGATGCATTCCGGCGTGAACGTGTTAAAATGAGAGAACTCCTGTAGGCGAACGCATTTAGAAATTTATATTCACCTTAGATGTAAAGTGATACCTTATAGCCAGAGTTGGGCAGTTTTAAAAATACCTTTTCGAAATACTTTTGTATTTTAAACCGATAAGATCAAAGTATATTTGTAACTGATTTGAAAAGTATTTTGTATTTTCAAAATACTCAAATACATTTTCTCCAGATTTCAAACTGCTATGTTTAAACCGCAGAGAACAGCAGCTATTCACTACAAGGATATACATGCCTGTCTGTTTTGACTAGTTTTCATATTCTTTTCTGGAAGTTAATATAAAGGCTCTTTTTGACTATTGGAAGGATAAGGAGGCTGGTGAATATGTTATTTAGCTTCAGCAAACGTATTCTTGCTGATTGGTTACAAAAATAACTTTTATATAATTGAAAACTCTTATGATACTCATCAGCGTACATATAAATAAAAACTATATTAAAAACACATTAAAAATCAATCCCAACGTTTCATGCTCTTTCATAAGAGGGTCAGGGTAGAGGGCTCTTGACCTCCACGAAGCAAAGTTACAAACAGCACAGTCACTTTCACAACATCAAACTGAAAACATTTCGGTAATTGATCATTCAACATCCAAAATCAATACTGCATCGGATATGACGCCAACTGTTGGTAGGCTAAAACATTATTATCAGAAACTAGGTGAATCCGAAATAAACATTATGAATGTACTTCTTTTAAAATATTCAATCAAACATTAGAAATCTGAAATGAAATATTGTCATTGCATACTCCGTTTTTTCTCAGACTAATTTCTATGGATTCATGTATAAGGTCTTTAAGTGGGTTGGAATATTTAGAGATAATTTTTACATCGTCAAAATGAGCTGCCTTGACACTGCCTTTAAATGCTAATCTAGATAAAGCTGTAGATTGCCTATTGAATTTTAAATCTCTTTTATGTTCTTTAATTCTTTCAAACAGGCATCGTTTTGTCATTCCAATATATGAAGTTAATAGAACAGTATTGAGTTGAATAGGGATTTCGTAAACACCAGAATGAAATAAAATTGGTCGAGGATCTTGCTTTCTGGTAATAGCTGCAAACAGATTTTTTGAGGGGCAGGCAACAAGAAGAATTCTGAATCTATTAAAAATTCTCCTTAATCTTTCAAACATTGCTGGAATATAAGAAATTTTTCTATAAATAGGACGAGTTAACTGAGCACTTTGACGATGTAAAAATTATCTCTAAATATTCCAACCCGCTTAAAGCCCTTATACGTGAATCCATACAAATTAGTCTGAGAAAAAACGGAGTCTGCAATGACAATATTTAATTTCAGATTTATAATGTTTGGTTGAATATTTTAAAAGAAGTACCGTAATTTCCGGCGTATAATCCGCGGATCAAACAATTCTGTATGGACCCAGAAATTTATTTAGTTATTGAAGTGAAATATTTACAGGGGTTTAAAAAGTTACATTTTATTTTTAAAATTTTCTGGGTCGAAAAATGATTGTTTGATCCGCGGATTATACGCCGGAAATTACGGTACATTCGTAATGTTTATTTCGGATTTTCCTATTTTCTGTTAATAGTGTTTTAGCCTACCAACAGTTGGCGCCATATCCGATGCAGTATTGATTTTGGATGTTGAATGATCAGTTACCGAAATGTTTTCAGTTTGATGTTGTGAAAGTGACTGTGCTGTTTGTAACTTGCTTCGCGGAGCTCAAGAACCCTCTCCCCTGATGATGGCTCATTAGAAAGTGCATGAAACGTTGGGATTAATTTTTAATGTGTTTTAAATATAGTTTTTATTTATATGTACGCTGATGAGTATCATAAGTGTGAGTATCAAGAGTTTTTAATTATTAAATTTTGACAGCGTAAGTCCAAGTTTTTTTTATTATAACTTTTATATATCTTGATGTTGCTATGGGAATTACAAGAATAAAACATGTAGTGTGATAGACCGGAAGGATCTTTCAGAACTGTATAGGTGAACGTGCAGCGGTCTATGCCAACAGCTGCCCATCGACCACAGATATAAGGAGCTCAATTTTTTTTTATGGTCCAGTAGTTTTTTTTATATCGTAATAAGATTTTTTTAATCGTCTCCTTGGTTAAGTATGTGAATTATAGTAAAAAATACATTAGACAGTAACTGTAAGAACATTGCTACAATGAACATTTAAAGGGACGATTTGACTATGGAAAAAAAATGAAATTTATGGCGCTGCAAATTTTGAATTATGAAACATTGATAAAAAGTAGGGATAATTCTATATGCTTTCTTTTTACCAATGTAAAAGCATTCACAATTTTAACGGTATATTAACCCAGGGCTCGCAGCGTTCCTAAAATTTTCGCACTTTGGTACCACTAAATTAAAACGATAATCTTTGTTGTATAGTTATAATAGATTTTAAAGGAATCTACCACGAAGAATTCTTATTTAAAATTCTGGTAGCAAAGTGCGAAAAATTTAGGAACGGTGCGAGTCCTGATTAACCCCTTAACAGTGACATTTGTTTTCTTACAAAAAAATTAAAAATGGAGCTGGACACCACTTTTTCCATACTAAAATATTTACCTTACTTAATAGAAAAATATCTGACAATCAATAAAGATAACTTTACAGTTACAAATTAGTGGTATCAAAATGCTTTTAATAACGAAGCAAGCAAAGTGTTCTTGGCCGAATCCAGTTCCGGCCACACTGTTAAGGGGTTAAAAATTTTAAGACTTTCATAATAAGTCCAAATAATTTCTTATTTCTTTGCGTTATAATTTGATGTTTTAATTTTAAAGCTACTTTATACTCAGAATTCGCACTTTTGCTGATATTAACAATTGTACTTGTGTGAACAATTATGTAAGCTTTTCATTTAAAATTTTTGCATTCAGTAATACATATTTTAAATTTCAGCATTGTTCAGATTGTTATATCTGGCAACGAAATATTACTCTAATACAAGTGGCAACAGTTCCAGAAATTACAGAAAAGAAACAGACGATAATGTTTATTCGAATGGTTGAATGTAAATAAGTTCAAAGTTGTTTATTCTTTCTATGTTTATAAATGTTGTGTCTGCGTCATAATAAATGTTGTTTGTGCATCCCAATTCAAATGTTTTTCCTGCCTCCTCATAAACCCGGTGACCACATTGGCGACGAGGTGAAGTTTTTTATTTGATATTTTTCCAGACTGAACTTTCAAATTACGTTAGCTCTTAATCGATTCACTATGGATGCGCAACAGTTTAAAAATTTTATGACAGCATTTTCCACTCAGCAACAACATTTTTTTGAAAGATTAATGCCTGTAATATCTTCAATTACTTCAATGCAGAATCCAGCTACTGAAACAGTACAGGTAAATCCAATTTTATTACAACCTTTTGAATGTTTTGATACTCAGAAAGAATCATTTACATACCATATTCAGCGTTTCGAAAATTTTCTAAAAATGAAAAATATTTTTTCTAATAAACAACACTGTGCACAAATGCTTTTAAATTCTATCGGAGCAACTAATTACAATATGTTGTCAGCATTGGTATCTCCTAAAATACCATCAGAATTAACTTACACGGAGCTAGTAAAGGCTTTCGAAGAACACCTTTGTCCCAAGAAAAATGTTATTGTGTCGCAACATAAGTTTCTTTCAACATATCAGGGTGAAAACCAAGCAATTCCAGATTATATTGCTACACTTAGACGCGATATAATTAACTGTGAATTTATTTCTCCTCGTGATTGTAATGTGTCTATCGCTGATATATTTTTACGTGCTCAATTTATTCGTGGCATTTACGATGCTTTTATTCGCGAGCAACTTTTACAGTCAGCAGACGTTAGTACATTTGATGATATAGCCAAAAAAGCTATAGCTTTGGAAGTTTCCAGATTTGATAACCGTGAATTGTCGAAAAATTCAAATATTATAACCAGTATAGGTGAATCTAGTGCAAGTGAAATTAAAAAGGTTTCGGAATATCGACGTTCCAGGTGTGACGCAAATAATTCATCGTCTTTTCAACGCTCTAATTCGAGACCGAAAAATAGTTTTAATCGAAGATCAAGTTCACGATCGCGAATTGAATACGAAAAATTGGGCATAAACAATTTATGTCTTCGATGCGGTAAAAATAATCATACTGCAAAAACATGCAGGCTGGATCGCAATTCTCTTAAATGCAGTGCACGTAAAATAACAGGTCATCTTGCAAAAGTCTGTATTCGCACACTGTTAGGCAGAAAAGGAAAAACTAGCACAGATAAAGTAAATACAGCAAACTATATTACGGAAAAGAAAATATTTTCTCAGTACGGTGTGAATAAAATAATAGATGTTTTTCAAAATAAAAAGGGCAAAGCTAAACACCTCGAAAAATATTTTGCTACAGTGAGCATTGAGGGCCATAACGTACCGTTTGAAGTGGATTCAGGTGCAGGATTTACTTTTATTCCCCGAGATAAGTTCTATAAAATGAAAATTCCAATTCAACTTCAAAATTCAACTATTGCTTTCCGATCATACACTGGTGATGTTTTTCTACCAGATGGAAAGGTTACAGTAAATGTAGAATATCAGGGAAGATCCTCACGTGAAGAACTTTATATCGTGCCGGAAAATTTCGATGCTTTGTTAGGTCGTGTATGGATTCGACGTCTCGGAATTAGCCTTCAACAGATTGATTCAAAAGAGCCAGACAACTTAAATACCTCACAAGTAAAAACTATAGAAAGGCTCGAAGATGTTATTTCTATGTATCCAGAAATTTTCGAACAGAAAGTAGGATGTATTCCAGATGTCAAAGTTTCATTAAAATTCCGTGAAAATAGTAAGCCAATTTGCCATAAGGAAAGAGAAGTACCGTATGCTCTTCGTGAAAAAGTTGAAAGGGAATTAGATTCACTTGAATCTCAAGGAATAATCTCGAAGATAGCTACGAGTGATTGGGTGTCGCCTCTGGTAGTAATACCAAAAGCTGATGGAGGTGTACGACTTTGCGTCGATTACAAGGTTGGTGTAAATGAAAGACTTGTAAGTGCTAATTAATCCAATTCAAAGAATAGACGAAATTCTAAACAGTCTCAGAAATTCAAAATATTTTTGTCGACTAGATCTGTTTAAAGCTTATCTCCACGTTCCTGTTGATGAAGAAAGCAGTATTATTCAAACTATAACCACACATCGAGGAGCTTATCGCATGCATAGATTGTCGTTTGGAATAAAGACCGCTCCTAGCGAGTTCAATCGAATTCTAGATCAGATCCTCCGAGATTTACCAAAAACCTTAAAGTATTTCGATGATATTATTGTGCATGGAAGAACGAAAGAAGAATGTAGAAGAAATCTAGAATTATGTCTTCAAAGGTTAAAAAAATATGATCTGCATTTAAGTCGTACCAAATGCTTGTTGTTTCAAGAGAAAATCGAATATTTAGGTCATGTTATTGAATTTAATAAAATTTCAAAAAGTCCTGAAAAGGTAAGGGCGATTAACGATATGCCAAGACCGTCAAATGTGGAAGAACTACGGAGATTCTTAGGAATGGTAACTTATTATTCTCGTTTTTTGCCAGATAATTCAACAGTCACATATCCTCCTAGACAGCTTCTTCGGAAAAATTTCAGATTCCGATGGACAGCAGCATGTGAAGCAGCTTTCATGAAATTGAAAAGTGAAATTTCTAGTGAACGTTTTCTTGTTCCATATGATCCTAACTTACCAATTATTCTTACATGTGATGCTAGTCCTGTAGGAGTAGCCGGTGTTCTATCACATATTATAGAAGACCAAGAACGACCCATTGCATTCGCATCAAGATCTTTAACAGCAGCGGAAGAAAATTACTCACAACTTGATCGAGAAGCTCTAGCCATTGTGTTTTCAGTAAATCACTTTTTCAATTATTTATTCGGAAAACATTTTAAGTTAGCTACTGATAATCGACCTTTAACAAGAATATTCCACCCACACGTAAAATTACCTCCTATGACTTCAGGACGATTGCTGAGATATGCTACATTTTTATCAGCATTCGATTATAAAGTGGTTTTCAAAAAGGGTAGTGATAATGTAGAAGCAGACTGCTTGTCTAGAGCTCCAGTTGTTCAAAAGGAAATATCAAGTGATATGGTTATTAACAGTGAAATAAATTGCATTTGCATGTCATCTGTAAATGCGATTTCAACAGAATTGCTGAATTTCGAAACTATACGAAAGGCAACAGATGCAGATGAAGAATTATCAAAAATAAAGAAAGAAATTGAAGAAAATCCAGATCGTTCATATGAATTTACACTTGAAGAAGGAATTTTGTTTAAAGCGCAGAGAATAATTATTCCAAAAGCACTTCAGAAACCAGTTTTAGAAGAATTACACAAAACACACATTGGGATTACTAAAATGAAACAGTTAGCACGCCGTTATGTTCACTGGAAGGGTATAGATAGAGATATTGAACATCTGTCAAGAACATGTGAAGCGTGTGCTGAAATTAAGAAAAATCCTTCAAAAGTACCAGTACATCCCTGGGACGAGCCAGAAGGAAATTGGGATCGCATACATATTGATTATGCAGGACCATTTAAAGATCATTTCTTCTTAATTGTCGTCGATGCAAAATCAAAATGGGCTGAAATCAAAATATGCCGCAATGATCCTACTTCTATTTCTACAATTGAGCTATTATCCGACATTTTTGCATTTCATGGTTTTCCAAGGGTCATAGTCTCAGATAACGCAAAAATTTTTGTAAGTGATGAATTCCAGTTATATTGTGCTAAAAATGGAATTTTTCACAAACTAACTGCTCCAGGTCATCCAGCCACAAACGGATTAGCTGAACGAAATGTGCAAACACTCAAAAATTGTCTAAAGGCAATGTCTTCTGAACCGTTATCAATGCACGCAAAGGTAAGACTATTCAGATACAGAGCAACTCCACTGTCCAGTAATCAAACACCAGCAGAACTGTATTTGAAACGAAATATACGAATTCAACTTGATGCCTTACGTCCAATGAAACATATTCAAAACAATGATTACTCAATTAAATGCAGAAATTTAAGTGTGGGAGATCGAGTACAAGCGAGATGCTATGCCAGAAATAGAGAACTGTGGAAGTTAGGTACTGTACTTCAAAAATTTGGTAAATTGCATTATCAAGTAGAATTAGATAATGGATACATATTCAAGCGCCATACTGATCAACTCAGAAAAACCGAGATTCCAAAAAAGACTGTCACATTCACCACAAATTCAAAAAACGATGAGTGTAAGGATCCAATAAATGAAAAGGAATCTTCTCAACCCCAATGGATAGCACTACCTCGAAACTATTTCCAACAACCCGACGCAAATGTGCAGAGACCACCAACACCAATTGGACATGATGTTCAGCTACGACGATCCACTAGTCAACGCAAACCTCCATCATACTTGCAAGACTTTGTTGTACATTAACAAACATTATAACTGTTGTGTACGTTCCATTTTAAGCGTGGGAGAATTGTTGTATCTGGCAACGAAATATTACTCTAATACAAGTGGCAACAGTTCCAGAAATTACAGAAAAGAAACAGACGATAATGTTTATTCGAATGGTTGAATGTAAATAAGTTCAAAGTTGTTTATTCTTTCTATGTTAATAAATGTTGTGTCCGCGTCATAATAAATGTTGTTTGTGCATCCCAATTCAAATGTTTTTCCTGCCTCCTCATAAACCCGGTCACCACAGTATACATTATACAATATTCTAAAAGCACCATAATCGAAAATTGAGGCCCCAAATATTTTATTAGCAGAAGGCCTAAAAAATCTTGCATAGGTGGGAGGTCTTGCTAAACACACGTGCATTATATATATATATATATATATAAATACATTTCAATAACAATTTTACTCGGTGTCATTGTACATATCAGATTATTGTAAAATGTGTTCTTTTATAGACATGTAGGGTAACTCAGGGAGAGTCGCCGCATACGGGATAGATGCCGCACCCCTTGTATTTCTTGTAATTATCGATAGATGGTCATCAAACGTACAGTATAGGTGCGCAATGAGATTATTTTAACCAGTGTATAGCGTGAGTCCCATTTCGATGTTTACTTATAGAAGTACAATCCTTAATTTGACGTAAGTGCATGATTTCACTGTCCAAAATTTTAAACACGTTATGTTTAAATACTTTTCTTACACTAGTTACTAAATGCATGCATGATTTCAAAGTCAAAACTAAGTGTAGCGTTTGTATAGAGTACTGTGTGTATGGTTACGCCATTCCCCTTAGCGATGACAGGTAACTGTGATGGCCGACGTCTGCACCATGCAAAATGTGATACATGCCGCACTGCTATTCCGGTATACATACCGCAGTTTCTTTTGAACGGGATGACTAAGTGTTATTAACTTTTCCTTTTCTTTTTTGCACAGACTAACCATGTTAGGCATGTTATCAAGTTTACTAAAACCAAAGAGAAAAAACGGAAAATAAAGAGTAAGAAGGGCAAGAAAGATGCAAGGCGAGATGACAATAATGAAAAATTGGATTACGCGTAACGCAGACGTTCTTTGCTAGGAATGTTTAGAAAACTACTCCAAAAAAGAGGAAGTGTAATTGGCTTCGTTGCATCATGTGTTTAAATGTAGTTACATGGAGATTGTACTTTTTCGACACTTTTTCTGTAGATTGTAGTCGGAAAAACAGGTCCCTTAACCCATTCTGCACCGTAGGTACATCTAAGCACCTTCATAAAGAGCTTAAAAAAATTGTTTCTGGCACCAGTAAAAAAGAAAAGTAATATTGGCTTTGCTTAATTAGAGCTTTTTTATGATTATTTAAGTAAAGGTAATTCTTTTTATAAAAGTGGTACAAACCTAATAAAATTTGCGTAAAAACCATCGGTCCCGAAAGGGTTAACAAATAATTTATGTAAACATAATTTTACTTTTTTTCTTTTCCCTTCCTAATACATTGTTGATACGTAGTTGTTGAAATGACAATTAAAATTTAATGTAAAAAAAAAAGTCGATAATTTTAATAGTGAAAGTAGGCAAAAATTATTTATTTGAATCTACTAATAAGTTTCATTGTACTCATTTAGTTTCATTTTGTTATTACATCGTTAATTATACTCCAGATATGAATATATTTTTTTTAAATATTTTTATTTATAATTTCATTCTGTTCGTATTACAAGCTTACGTAAACTACCGCACAAGTGCGGCGTCTCAGCCTGAATGTACGGGTGACGCGTCGCAGTGTAATGTTTTAGAAAAAAATTGCTAAAAAAATTAAAAATTGGTTTTGAAATTTTTTGTCGCACTACACGCGTTGTACATTTAACATTAAATAGCACAGCGTGATTTTTTTTTTTTTTTTTTGTTCTATGTCCACCATGGGATTTTATACACAAATTCAAAAAAATGTGCGGCATAAATCCCGGAATTACCCTACTAAAAAAGACTGATACTAGTCTGATTTATTTTTACATTCTTCGAATACGTAAGAAGAAAGTATCAGAATCGTGAAAATTTACACGTTTAGAAATCTCTTGCACGTGATTTAACTATTTTTGAGAAATGTGTGTCTGTCTGTCAGTCTGTGTGTGACACAATTTTTGTAGCCACTCTATCTCAAGAACTAATACATGGAGTTTAATCATCAAACTTCAGATTAATTTAGACCTAGATATAACTTTGGCTTGGGTATATATCGCCCAACAAGTGGCGCTACTATGCTTAATTATTTTATTCCGTGATAGCTAAATTGTAAAAAAAAAATGTACCTACAGAATTTCATCAAACTGCATATTACGTTAGACCTGGACAGAAATAATTTCCGATTAGCTTTTACTGCATATTACTTAACAGATCAGGCTGCTATGCTGTATTTTTCAAGATTTCCGCCATAATAATATCTAAAAAACTAATGGACAAAATTTAATCCAATTTCAAATTCTTTTAGACCTTTAAATAAATCAATGAAGATAAAATTTGGGATGTATAGCTCAACAGATGCCTTTGTTATGCTGTGTTTTTCAGAATTACCATGAAGTAGTTTTAAAACTATCGTTTTTTTCCGAGTCAAAATTATCATATTTGTACCAGATATATTATTAAATATATGAAGTAAATTGAACTAAAATAAGTACCACGGAGATACAAGGTACCTTTTTAAAATAAATTTTCTGTTTAAAAGTACATTTATCTGACTTTTAAAAAATGTGAAATTGGCAGGTGTGCCGTAAAAGCTCTATCTCAAGAACTAAAGCACGGAATTTCATAAAACTTCATCATATTCTGTTAGTATGGCTGACATTTTTCTGTATATCTTCCTACAGACTATGCTCTGTTATTTCTTAGGATTTCCTCGATTCTTATATCTGTGTACCTATTGAATATAATTGCACCAAACTTTTTATGCTTTTTCTTGAAATCAATACTGTCTCAATTTTGGCTTCGATCACTAAATAGAGGGCGCTGCTATCCTATACCTCCTGAAAGAGATTCTTTATTGGATCCACAATCAATTGATGCAGTTTAGCCAGTTTCCCATGTTATTTACTCCAAACTTGTAACTTTCGAACGCTTTTAAACACATATAGTTGTTGCAATCTTTCAGTGTTGTTTTCGTTATCATTCGTTAAGTTTTAATTGATTTTGCTTCTTTACTTTGGAAATTTATAATTTCAAAAAGTTTAATTAGTTTTGCAAACAAGCTTTGCATTTGCGTAGTGCAATTTAATGCATAATAATTTTTAATTTTTTTTAAATGTATTTTCAAAATATATGTATTTTGTATTTTGAATTTGTGAAATTGGAAAAGTATTTTGTATTTTGTATTTTAAGTTCTAAAACAGTTGTATTTTGTATTGAAAATGGTTTTTCGATATATTTTGCCCAACTCTGCTTATATCTGCTAAACATCTCTTAGTTGTTACAAGGTGTAAATATTTTTTCATGTCATATTATTGTCATTACTTTGAAACCTCTCAACCAAACTACAGAAGCACTCATAGTAAAATAACGCCCTAAATAACTAAAATATCATAATTTGTAAAGCTACACTGAGAAACGGAAATAATTTGAAATAGATTATCAATGAGGTAATGCAGTGAAAGTAACAAGCATTAAAATTCGGAAATATTAGCATGTGCTTTTGTAAGGATGTTTATTATGGACATTTGATATCTTTAACAACAAGAGAAAACGATCAGTTTACTTTGATAGCGCTACACTTTAGTCTTAGTTGACAACTTTTTTGGTGAAAATATGTTCTTCCAATAAAAATAATAGATTTTAAATAGATGCGTATTTAGAAACAAAAAAAAACTTTGGATTCAGTTAATTTAAATGTGTAAGAATTACTTTTTGTTGAACAATGGAGTTCCCTTTAAAAATATATTTTTGCGGAATATCTTTATTGCTACAGTGTTTATAGTATATTTTTCTATTCCATTGAAAATAAATCATATTTGCGAAGAGTTGATGTTGAACATGTTACACATCCAAGTTACTTTAATTTTAAACTCACACCAAAAAAATTTTAAAGCATTAACGTTTACTTATTTTTGCTTGTCTTAACTAATACAACACTTTGTGTAAAGATCTTCAACTACGACTGCTTGAAATATGCATTCAACAGTCGTTATCATCGATTTGCAATGAGAAAACGCGAGTAGTGATGAGCACTTCGACTCATTTTGAGCATCCATTCATTTGACTGATGTGATGAGTCGACGCAGTGACTCTACTCTCGGCGCACTAGCGCAAGTACGATTGGTTGGTTGTAAAGATGACGCAATTCTGATTTTCATGTCACATGTATCGCACAGAAGAAACTTTTTGAGCGTATGTTTCAATTACTTTTCTTTTGATTTTATATAAAAGAAGTTTTTTATATTAGACTTTGTTGGATGAGAACTGGGGAACAGCCAAACAAGAGGTCTACACATGTCGAAATTTTCAGGCCCGTAGGAAAAAATTAATGTCCCGGCCCCGTTATAAAACTTAAAAGTTCGACCCGAGCCCGGTTCGGCCCGTACAAAGAAAATTGATGACACCGGCCCTGTATAAAATTTAAAAGTTCGACCCGAGCCCGTTTTGGACCGAGACAGGCCCGTCCCGGCCCAGTCCGGCCACAATAAATATTCTACAAAACATGGATTTTTACGTCCATATGATTAAAAAATAATCCGTAAGAGGAGTTCTGTCCAAAAATACTTATTTAAGCTTTTTTTTTTTTTTTTTTTTTTTTTCATGGTTACAATCTTTATTTTTAAAGAAGCTGCAATATTTATTTTAATGAATCTTTATTTCTAAGTAAATGTTTCAGTTAACATTAATATCGTTAATCCATATTTCATGTATTGCAGACTTAAAAGTCTGAAAAATGCTATAGAGTAAAATCTTCTAAGACAGAATTGCTTTGAAAAAAAAAAAAAAAAAAAAAGATGCATTACAAGCTCCTTTCATAGCAGGAGTAAATGCATTATATTCTTTTCTCATGCATTTATTTTACATGTATCAACCCATTGTTTCGTTTAAAAACAGGATTCCGTCATAGACAGGTTCTTTTTCACAGTTTTTATTGTATTTTAAATCTATTACCTGGAAATGTACTATTTTTTAAAAAGAATAAATTTTAAAGTTTAATTGTAGAACAATGGTGATTTAAAAATATAGGCTTTTTTTTTTTTTTTTTTTTTTTTTTTGAAAAATTTTTGGGTCGGGCCAAATTATACTGATTTTTGCATGGACCAGGCCACGCTGAGACAATAATTATCATACGGTATTTGTCGGACCATTTTTGAAGTATAGACATGTTGTTTATAGTTTTGAAGTCCAACATAAAAAAGAAATGTTCCGCATATACTGGCCATTTATATATATATATATATATATATATATATATTTTCTTGGTAATCTATTAAAAACACTCAAAAACCAGCATCTCTATTCTAAAACTCAACTTTAGACTCATTTTTTCTAAATACAAAATGCAAATAATATATATGTATTAACACATTCGTTCGTAAAAAGAATTAAAAGTTTACTTATGGTACAGTTAACCACATTTATTTAAACATTACCGTGTAATGAGATCAACTCGATCAGCAATTGCTTTCCTCTTATAAAACAGTAAAATGTTAAGTAAACATTGTATTTTACATTTATTTTTTTAAATAAATACATACTTTTATGTGTAATAACATTAATTACTAATAGTAAGTCAACAGCAATAATTTTAACTGTAAAACATATAACCCCTTGAGGGGCACCGGTATATGTTATATACCACCTACGATTAATGAAGTTTTACACCAGAAAAATTTTATTAAATTTTACTTTTCTAACTTTGGGAGAAAAAAAGCCGTAAAATTGCTTTTACTTATTTTCAAATCGAATTTTTCAAAGATTCCGGGGGGAATTCAGCATTTCACAAACGTAATTGCTTGCCCCTCAGGCTTCGTACGGGTACCGTTATTTTCAAGGCCAAATATGAGAAATTTTTTTTATAGAAAAATAAATCTAGTTTAAAGAGACGAAACAAAGCGATATAAGTAAGCGTCCTATCTTAAATGGGAGAAGTAACCGCGAGATTAAAAGCGAGGTCACATCAATCAAGGTCATGCGCCACGTAGCGGATGGAGTGTGAACTACAGGTAGATATCTAACTGTTTTCTTACTCACACCACTAAAATTGTAAAGTTTTTTTCACCTTGATTAATAACTGAAATGTTCCTGATAAGGCGAAGAAAACCTTGTGGTGTCGCGTGCAGCTGGATGCCCCTCTCGCTACGCCATTATTTTGCAATAAATGTGGCAAACAAAACTCATTTCCTATGAGTGACTAAAGCTTTAGAAAATACCCCCCCACAATAAAAGCCTGCGTATGCGAATCATCACTCCATTCACAAGATGGCGCAACTGTGTTAATTTACGCCCGATTCCAGCATTAAGCTTGCACGCTTACTTATATCACTTTGAGACAAAATTTCGCCTTAATTCAGGAGAGATTTTCCAGAAGAAAATACTGGTGCCGAAGAATTTCTTAGTCATGAAATTCAAGCACCCGTACGAACCCTGTAAATATTATTTTGACCAGGTTTTTACTTCAAATACTTCATTAGGTGCCGTCAACGAAGGATTAGGATTTAAAAAAGACAAATCATTCCGATATTTCCTTAATTTTTTGTGTCGGTTTATGAAGACGGCATAGTATTAAATAGTTTACTTATTTGATGTAATTTAAATATTTTACTTATTTTCTGCTTTTGCTGTTCCTTTCAGTTTAATCAGTTACGATATAATAAACGCGAATTTTGTAAAGATTTTCTTAAAATAAAAATATTGAAAAAAATGTTGTAATGCGCATATATATATTTTTTAATTTATTGCTGTATGCTAATTTTTATGCTACTTTTTGCATTCTGTTGTTTTCATATTAATTTTGGATCAATGGCATATGAATTATTATGGAATACATAGTTATTTCTTTTCGTCCAAAACTATATTCTAAAGTGGGTGGAGCTAATCTCTGACTCCAACCTTTTTGTATCTGAAGTATGTGCACTGTTAGATGAAAATCCTCTGATTTTTTTACAAACGCCGGACAGTAATCAGTAAGGATGGCAGATTTCTTCCTTAAATAAAAAAGAAAAAAAGAAGAAGATACACACTGACATTTATTTCTTCAAATTACAGTAATTTTCCATATCCTACTGTACTATGTTGCATGTCCCAATAATATCTTCTTTAAATATTTTTTCTTAAAGTCTTAACTGTTATGATTGTTATTTTTCAACTGTGTTTGCATTATGTTAATCTAATACCCCCTGTTTTCACTTACTTTTTCCGTTACATTTTTGTGGTAAAATTGCATCAAAAGTAAAATTTTTGAGGTAAATTATAAAAATAAATTAATAAAATTTCTTAAAATGATAAAAGATCAGACACATATACATTAAACGGAAGAAATACTCATACAGGAAGTATTTAAGCGTGCACCGTACAATAAGCCTGAAAAACGTAGAACTTTCGGGAAAACGCATATCTTGTAAACCATAGTATAGGGACTCTTCAGAATTAAACTTACATCAGAAATAAAATAAAATGTTAAATAATAATCCCAAATTAGCAGTGTTAAGGTTTCGATTTAATCTGAACAAATGACTAACTTTAAATCTTTCGACTTTTTTGCATAAATTATAGTAGTCTGCGTAACTACAGCTATACTCTAACAAAATTTATCTATCTTAGATTGTATTATTCAATGTACTAACCATTCATTGACTTAAGTTTATTAACTTTAGTTTTTATTTCTTAACCTTTTACATTTTACTCAAATTTTTAAATAACTCCTTATACAGGGGTCGTACTTGTCCTAAAATTTCACGACCAGGAAATTCTTCGGTACCAGTATTTTCGTATGGAAAAATCTGTTCTTAAATAAGGCTGAATTTCGCGCGTTTAACCTACATTTATTTTTCTATTGACAAATAGTGATATTTGTCGTGAAATATGCCTTAACCCCTTCGGGACGAGCGTCTTTTATAGAATTTTTATTCTTTGATCACCGGTTTTTTAAAACAGAAAATTTTGCCTAATTGAATCGGGAAAATGCTCGGATTAAATAAGGCAAAATTTACAATAAAAATTTACTGGTGAGAATAATCGCCGATTCTGAGCACCTTACGCGGCACGAATACCGGTCGCTCGTCCCCAAGGTGTTAAGTGTACGACCCCTGCTTATATTTTTATTTTATTATCATTTACTTCAGAAGTAGTTTTAAACTATCCTTTTTATATTTCCAATGACTCATATTATTACAATTCAATCAACAGACTGGGTGTTAAGTTGCTTTCGACTAAGATGCCCCTCAAAGCTGCTCTACTGTTCAGCACTTATCAGGTTTCAGAAGAATGTAATTGATTTTATTATGCTTTAACCCATTCGCTGCCAACCACAAGTATACTCGTGGTTTTAATTTATTAATTACTTTGCCACCACTATTTTAAAAATTTTAAAAATTGCCAAATTTATTGGCAGAAATTTCGCTGTATTAGTAGAACGAAATTTACCTTTCTGAATTTGTGGTGGCAAACGACTTTCAATAACAAATTTCAAAATTCCTACTTTATACTTTTAGCAGTAAACTTGATAATAAAATTATAATTCACTTTTTTTTTCGCATATTTACTGCTCGGGTTAACACTACAAACGCCGCGGCGGTCATTTTGACCGCTGCCAAATAAAAATATTTCGATTATCACAAGAAATTTCTTTCTAAATTAAGTTTAAAATGTACCACGGAGAAATAAGTTAAATAAATTAGTAAAATAGTTTCAAATAAAAATTCCGGGGTGAAATATTTTTATAACACTTCGGTAAAATTTCCGGCGGTTCTAGTGTTAAACCAGTGGCGACCTTACACTGTTAATTTTTTTTAACACAAGCTGTCCAATCATTCGACCGTTTTTGTAGAAAACAGTTTCATAACAATACAGTCATTCAGGGTAACTTTGATCCGCATTTTCTCTATTTTCATATGCTCCACTCTTATTTTAAAAGAATATTGTTGCAACTAGGGGCATAAAAGAGAAGAAATGATCCTAAATTATTATATGAATATCAAAAATTAAGGAATAATAATGCTAAAAGCTATAAAACATGAATTTTTAACCTGGTTCAAAGTTACCCAGCCATTTAGGGTAACTTTGAACCATTTGATAAATATTTGCAAAAATAATTCATTATAAAAAAAAGTATTATAGTTAGGACAACTTTGAACCCCACAAAATGTTTTCAGATATGTAAAGACTGCGAATTTACATTTCCCAACATCAAAAGGTTTGTATAATTTATGATATTACAACAAATATCAGACATCGGAAAAGTGGAAGAAGAGAACCATGAACATTTATAAATTTCAAAAAAACTGTTTATTGTTCATATAAAACATAAAAATGGAGTGGAAAACAATTTTCAATGTTTTATCTTAACCCTAGATCTACCGGGAATTTTATTGAAGTTTTAATGAAACGTTCTACACCAGAATTTTTATTTAAAACTATTTAACTTATTTATTTACCTTATTTTTGTTTGGTTTATATACTTAGTTTATTTTAAAGAAATTTCTGGTTTGAATGAATATTTTGTATGTACCTGTCGGGTCCAATGGACCCGTCTGGTAGACGGAGGGTTAATAATATATCCATAGTTAAGGTAATACGTACTAGTACATGTATTATTCAAACAAGAATAAAAAATGTCGAATGCATGAAATGTCAAATTTGAGTAGCTCCGCCCCGAAAAACGCCTTTTAATGAATTTTATGTATTTTACACATGTTTGTAAAAATATTTACATGTTATATCTAATGCACACTTTCGGCATTTATATAAAATATACGAGCAAATATGGGAAATTGTTGACAGTAGCACTTATAATCAGTAAATTATAAACACCAGTATGACTTTGAGCCGGCTCAAAGTTATCCTGAATATGTGGTAAAATGTTAGTGCCTTCTTATTTTACATTTTATTAACTATTAATAAATAAATAATCACAAAATTTTAACATATTTACAACATTTAGATAATAATATGTCTGATAAAGGAGTATATTGTTACCTACTATGAAAATTTAATTGGATTACAACAACTTCAAAACAGCATTAAAAATTAACTTGAAAACAGAATACACTTCACAAAAATAGTTAGATGATGCAATTAATTGCGCACAATGTTGCTAATTTATTTTCTAAAATAAAGAATAGAAATCCTAGTTTAGAACCTTGCCATCAGAGCACAGTTCTGGAGTTTATTTAGTCTTTAGGAGTCAAAAATATTGAAAATTAGGAGGTGGTGCAAAATTACTCCCCATGGTTCAAAGTTACCCTGAATGATTGAACTACAAAGTTGTAAAATTGGAAACGATCATGAGATTTATTTAGTGTATTTTGAGAAATAATATTTGTTTTAAAAGATATCTAACTTATTAAATAATATATACATTGCCGATCTTTAAAATTTTCAATTGCTTAGTCGTCTTTGCAAATTTTAATAAAGGAGAAAATTTGGTTACAATGAAAATTAAATTATTTTAACAGACTTACAAATGTACGGTATACTTTTTTCTACCTTCAAGGGCTTTCATTTAAAACTGATTCATATATTCATTTAATCTTTACTGTACAGGGTTACAATCTTTATTGAAACGTTCAAAAAATATCCTGAAACTTTAAAAATTCGCAATGTTGTTATCGACGTAACAAATTAAATATCTTTTTAAATATTAAAAATACAAAAGATAAGTTGCATAGTAAAATTATTTTTTGAAAATAAATATAAAGAGGATATTAAGATTATAAATTATTTATAAAAAAATATAAAATGGATTTAAATGATCAATATACAAATTTGTGTGATTCTATTTTTCTTATTAAGTAGAATTCTATCAAATGTTTTATTGTCCTACTACTAATTAGCAGTATTTTTTCTTAAGTTATTAACATATTTTCTTATTTGTTAGTTATAAATTAATGACATGAAGATAATAAAATTTTTCATATGTTTACATTTAATTATTATTTATAAATATTTTTCTATGTTTAAAAATGTATGCAGTAGAAGAAAAATCGTAAATATTTCAATTATTACGTGAGAAAATCATAAACTGACGACAATACCATCATATTTAAAACAATATATTTGAAATGTCATGTTTAAAACAATTTTCTTATAGCATGTAAAATTAAATATGGTTTTTTAGGCATTATAAATGTCTGGGAGGCAGCAATTTTTTTTCCTTTCAACTTTACTGATTTCCAAATATGAGGTACATCTTACCTAATCAATTTTGATATAAGACGTCAGCTGTCGCGACAGCGGTGAATGAGGTCTTCGAAACCGAAAAATTGTCCAATTAAAAGGAAATGAATGACAACCCGATTACAGAAGAATGCAACTGGTTGTGATAATTTAATTTAGTCTTTTGTAATCGGGTAATGATTTTAAAGCAGAGAAAACTATTATGTTTTTAGAGCTTTTAAAGACTTTATGAACAAGTTGGAGGGGAAATTCTGAAAAGTTAAAATAATTAATATTCTAAATTTTTGTTTTTCTGCTTTAAAAAAAAAAAGTTTTTAAAAGGTCAGTTATATAGTAGTTTTACTTTATTAGATTTTCTTATTCAACAGAATTCCACGAAATGTTTTTAGTTATTACCCTACAACTAACTAGCAGTATTTTGTCGTCATACTATTAGGATACTTTTTCATTTGATTTGTTAGTTATAGATGAACGTAGTAATAGAATTTTACATATAAGTTGCAGTTTTTATCATATCCATATTTACTTATTTGTAATTGTTAGTTATAAATATTTATGTCTCTTTAAAAATGGTTCCAATACAAGAAAACTTTAAACTAATTAAATTATTACACGAGAAAATCATTAAATGGGGGGAAATTACGTCGTACTTAAAAAACCCAAATAATAATATTGGGGCATCCATTGAATTATATATTTACGCATGAATATTAAAAGAATAAGAAGCTTTAAAAAAAGTAAATTATTGCATACGAAATGCATCAAATGAAGGAAAAGTCATATTTAAAACTATTTTCTTATATCGTCTAAAAACAAAAACTTTTGTTCTAGATGCTATTATAAAATTTTAGGAGACAACGACGTTTTAAACTTCCAACATCACTGATTACCCGACTGCCAAGAAGGGTTATGTGTTTCACGCGTATCTGTGTATGTGGATTTCTTTATACCCTCGAAACATCCCAACGGCTGGATGGATTTTAATGAATGAGGTCTCTATCCATTTGTCTTAACTGCCCAACGGTTATAGGCTAGGTTTTGTTTTCATAAATTCAAAATGGCGGCCGTAAAATACAAAATGGTGGTAGAGACGAAAAAATGTACGCACCCTATTGAGAGGCATATCATTGGATAGGTCTTTCAAAATGAAGACGATGTTTCATTGACTATTTTACAGACAGAAGCTCCGTTTAAATATGACACAACCTGGAAATTTTGTAGGTAGGAACTCTAGCTTTATTGCAACTCTAACCTTCACAGACATCTATAGGCCTCATCAAAACCGTATTTATAGATAGGAACTAACAATTAAACACAACTTAAAAGTCATCAATACAAGTAAATAAAAAAATAGGTAAGTAATATAAAAAATAGTTTCACATTAATGAGAAATAATTAATTAGTTCGTTTTTTACGCAGTCGGGTTTTTTGACTTTTTAAATTTAATTCTTTATTTTCAAATTTGTGATTGTATTTACTTAATCAATCTCAAAATAAGGCGTCGTCTGTCGCGATGGCGATAGATGCGACCATGGGCGGTGAACAATTTTCCAGTCACAGGAAAATGAATGGCAACCCCATTACAGAAAGTCGCTACTGATCTTGATAATATCCTTCAATTTTATGTAATCGGGTAGGTAATATTTTTTAAAACAGAGCAAATTAGCGTGTTTTTAAGGTCTGTGGTGTCTAGAAGGGGGTTGGCAAGTGTAGCTCGTATGTGAGAGAGCCCAAATAAAGGTCATTATATTCATTCCCATTTTAAATGAGATGGTGATTGCATATTAATAATATTTTTTAAAATACTACGCATGTATTTTAAATAATTTAACCCTTTATGTACTGAATTATGAATTCATGAAAATTTTATCTTCTAAAGCATTTTTCGTGAATTGTTTAAACTACATTAGAAGAGTTAGATAATCATTTAATAAATTTTAAAAGGATTTTAGAAGGATTGAAGGATTTAAAAGGATTAATTAAATTTGAATTTATAGGGATTTTGTGCAATATTTATAACGCACTCAAATCTTTCATTTTAAATATTTTTGTCAGTATTTTGTAGAACTAGGAAATGCATAAATATAATGTTCTTACGATAGAAATACAGAAATATTTCCGAATTGAAAAAATCCCCTCCCTCCCCCACAACGCCAAGAAAGCTGAAAAGATGCAAAGGCAAAAGAAATAATCCTTTTAAAAATATTTTTGTTCTGTGTAACCAATAATGCTTTTGGAACAAGATAAAGTAATGTATTTATAAAAATGAATTTTATAACACGTTATTTTAATGGTAGTTATAAGTACCGTCAGTAGATAAAGGGTTAATCATATTGGTCTGGAATCCATTTGTATTATTTCAATTTGACTACAAAGTGTTGAAATATATAAATCTTCCAGAAGAATAAAATAGAAAAAAAAATCATAATTAAATATATAAACAAGTGAGAGGTAATCCAATAGGGGGGGGGGAGAAGGAGGGGGGGGTTCAGTTCCAACCTAGCAGATATTTATCTTTTTACATATAAAACCGGATTTTCGTTGAATAAAAGGATGACATATAGATGATATTTTTGTTGTTAAGTTGAATAACAATAAAGAAATATGTCAATTTAAATCTTATCCAAATACTTTAAGTTTAAAAAACGCAACTAAAAAATCAAAGCAAAGTCAACTACTTCGATGTTAAATGAGAAATTATAAACAGAATCTTAGTCAGTGGTGTTTACGATCAGAGAAATTATTTTGATTTTGATATAATAAAAACTTTAATAGTAACGTGCATTTTTCAATATTTAGAAATATGTACTTAAACGGCTCAAACCGTATTGTTAAATTGAGTTCGAATATTGATGAAATGGTTGATGAAAATTTTTTGTATCTATCTATCTATCTATCTATATATATATATACTATATATAATGCACATATATATATTTAATTCTGACATTATTAGCCCCCGGTATGCTATTTCTTTCTCCCAGCAATTAAAGAGTCGTCTCCAAAAAATAACGTTCCGTTATATAAGCCAGTCGTAAAACAAAGCAGATGTATCATAGTACGGAATAAACTTTACTGCAATACTTTTAAATGCAGTTTGTTTGAAATTGACTGCATTTCCATTTATTTTTGAGATATTAATTTTTTTTTTTTTTTTTTTTGTAGTTTTTAGCACCATTTGTTTAATTTTGGCAACTCAAGTACTCCATTTCTGTAGAAAGTAAAGAAAATATAGCAATTATATCTTTTTGTTGCCATTTTCTCATAAAATCTGAAAAAATGTAATTAAAATACGTGCTACTTTGAAAAAAAATAAGTAAATGACCGATTTCTGATAAAACATGCAGCTATTATATACTATATTTAGTTTTAAGTACAGTCATTCAGGGTAACTTTGAACCATGGGGTGTAACTTTGCACCACCTCCTAATTTTCAATATTTTTCACTCCAAAAAACTAAATAAGCTCCAGAACTGTGTTCTGTTGGCAAAGTTCTAAAATGGGATGTCTACTATTTATTTTATAAAATAAATTAGGAATATTATACGCAATTAAATGCATCATCTAACTATTTTTGTGAAGTACTGTTTTCAAGATAATTTTGAATGCTGTTTTGAAGTTGTTGTAATCTAAAATTAAATTTTCATAGTAAGTAACAATATACTCATTTATCAGACATATTATTGTCTAAATGTTGTAAATGTGTTAAAATTTTGTGATTATTTATTTATTAATAGTTAATGAAATGTAAAATAAGAAGGCACTAACATTTTACCACATTTTCAGGGTAACTTTGAACCGGCTCAAAGTTATATTGATGTTTATAATTTACTAATTATACGTGCTACTGTCAAAAATTTCCCATATTTGCACGTATATTTTATATAAATGCCGAAAATGAACATTAGATATAACATGTAAATATTTTCAGAAATATGTGTAATATACTGCAATCATTTAAAGGCGTTTTTCGGGGCGGAGCTACTCAAATTTGATATTTCATACATTCAGCATTTTTTATACTTGTGTGAATAATACTAGTACTATTATGTTTTACTGTAACTATGGATATATTATTGAGATAAAACATTGAAAATTGTTTTTCACTGCATTTTTATTTTTTATATGAACAATAAACAGGTTTTGTTTTATTTCTAAATGTTCATGGTTTGTGGCCTGCGACCACTTAATTAGAATGAATCGCATAAATATTATGGGATGTGCGACTAGTTTGCATTGGGTGGATTTCTCAATACGCCTTGGGTGACTTTTAAAAGTTAATTAAAAACCTATCTGGAAAAACACGACACGGACCAAGGCGGAGTTGCAACTTTGCGACTTCCTTTAGAAGTGCGCTTAGCACAATGCAAAGTTTAAACTTTGAACAAGGGTTTTGTTTTAGCTACACTGCAGAAAGAAAGGTCATTACTACGCTTAATTTAGTTTTATGAAATGCCAACTGAAGTTCAAATATGCACTGCTTTTATCGTCAGTACCGAATTAAGTTCATCATAAACAGGTTAGGATAATATTTAATGAGTTATAGAGAATAGCTATATTTGATGTTATTTGAGTTCCATATCTCTTTGAACTCTCGATATATCCATTTACACTTTTCTAGTATATACAGTTATAGCCAAACTTACGTTGTATAGTTTTTTACAAAGTCTCAGTATTCTTTTAGCAACGGTTGTTTTTAAATAATACAATTACAAATTCATATATTTTTTCTTCGGAACCCTCTGTGCGCGGGTAATACTCGCACTTGACCATTTATTTTTTCATCGGAGACGACGCTAAATTCTGAAAAAGCAGAATTCCTGTTTTCTAGTTACTATAATTCTCTGCCCCATCAATGTAAGAATCTAGGTTATGCCACTATATTCAGTGACAGTTTTCTTCGTGTGCTATCGCTTGTTGCTGCAGTATATATTTGAAATACTGTATTTAGTTATGCGGAAATAATAAAAATTTTAGTCTTTGTGCATAAACCATTCCTATTCTCCCGAACATCATCAGGATACTGACATTCTTAAGACCTCTGGAGAGTTCTTCAAACCAGTTATAAATCATTTCCTTAAAAGGTGCTTCGTTTCCAAATGTCGATTTCATTCTGTCGCTACACTGTTTCTGCATCAAACCTTGTCGAAAGACAAAAAATCATGTCTCCTTCGACATAACTCCATAATTATTTAGTACTTTTGATTTTCGAAAAATCACAGTAAATTATATTTCACAGTTTTTGATGTTCTGTAAACGCAGACATTTACGTAACTGTTCGATTTTTGATAACAATCGTCTGCGCTGAAAGCAGTTGTTTTTCCAATGCCAGATTCTAAAAACTTAAGTACTGGCCCTCGTATCTGTGTAGAATTTTTTTTCAAGAATTTCTATTATTTTAAAATGTATATATTTATAAATTTTTTAACGCTTTCAGGGGCAAGTAATCGTGTTTCTGTAATGTTGATCTCACAGTAGAATTCTTGAAAAATTGTGTTTTGAAACAAGGAAAAGCAATTTTCCAACTTTTATTCCACCAAATTTATATTAAAAGTTTCTGGTGCAAATCTTGATTAAAATTACCGCCCCTCAAGGGTTAACAATGATTTTTTCAGTAGTATGTTTTTATGAGCACAAATTATTAAAAACTGTTTCTTAAGAGAAATTTTATGATTAATTTTTTTTTCAATAATTATTAATTCATACACTTCAGAAACAAAGTTTGTCTCCATCACACCTCCACCTATAAACCTATTTTTTTTTTTTGTCTTTTAATGAAAAAAAGACAAAAAAAAACAGCATTATAATAATTGACACATTGTATGACTTAATCAGAACAGTACATTATTTATTTTTAATTGCATTGATAAGTTCCTTACTGCAAAGAAACACTATTAAAAATTATTTTAATTATCAACGATTATTAATGTTTCGTAAAATTTACACACTAATAATAATCATTTCCTGTACTAGGTACAAAGATTATTGTTTTTTGAGGACCTTCTATTAATGTTATAAAAGTGTTATATGCAATCCTCTCTTTTATACCGCAAGTGTGATATTTGTATGACAATATTATGCTAAGTGTGGCTATTTAATAATGAGACTAATGCTTCTACAGAAAAACTGTGCATGCGCCAAATTCGTACGACCAATATTTGTGAAGAGCAAAGTTTCCTGTATCGATTACCGCCTCTAAACTGGCTGTATTTTAATATGTCTGCCCATGACTTTCATTTGTTCTGGACCCTGTTTTTCCGTTTTGTCGGAAACTGTTGAGTGTTTTAAAAGAGCAAAGAATTAATGTGAAATTTCTTTTTTAACTTGGAAAATCTGCTACCGAAACCCATCATTTGTTAAGAGTACTATACAGCAATGAATATGTATCATGCACGCGGGTTTTTGAGTGGTTTAGGTCTTTCTAAGATGGCCGACAAGACACTGAAGATGATGTTTGCCGATGTCGCCCTTCCACGTCAACAATGGAGAAAACTTTCAATTTTCAATGGATTGTTTCCCTTCACTGGGTTCCTGAAGTTCAAACTGTTAATGAACATTACTACCCTGAGGTCCTTGCTAAACTCCGTGAAAAAAAAAAAAAAAAAAAAAAAAAAAAACATCCTAATTGTGGAAGAAAAAGTCATGGGTGTTTCATAAGATCAACGCACTGGCTCATACTGCTTCGTCTGCTAGACGTTTCTAGTATAACGTTCCAGTGTCATCCAACCACCTTATTCGCCTGATCTGGCACCATGTGACTTTTATCTATTTCCCAATGTCAAATCTGCATTAAAAGAAACCAGATTTCAGATCGGTGAAGCTGTAAAAGAAAAATCGGCTGGCGTCATGAAAGAGCTCACAGAAGAAGACTTTCAGCACTGTTTCAAACAGTGGAAAATTCGCATGGAACGTTATAGGGATAAAGGCTATTGAAGGAGATAATAACTAAATATGTATAAATTTAAAATAATATATTTTACAGCATTAGTTTTGTTATTTAACAGTCACACTTCGTATATATTTTTTAAATAATCAAATGGTCTTTAAGATTTCATATTTTATGATATTCGTTATTTTTGAGCTATGTTCTGATGGAAATGAAAAACTAGAAAACAGGAATTCTGCTTTTTCAGAATTTAGTGTCGCCGCCGATGAAAAGAAAATGTACATATAAATAGTACAAAACATATTTCAATTTTAAGACTTACAGCACACGCTTTTATTTTATGTAAAATGTCGTCATTCGCATCCGCTTAAGAATTCCACATTTACGATCCACTCTTAAACATTTACAGTAAAGTAGGCATAGGGCGTCACTATCGCGAAATAATACACAAATGCAGCAAAAAGATGCCGTCATTAAAGAAAGTAGATACTTAAAACTAAATATGGTTTATAATAGCTCCATGTTTTAACAGAAATCATTCGTTTATATTTTTTCAAAATAACACGCATTTTAATTACATTTTATTTCGGTTGTTATGAAAAAATGGCAACAAAAAGATATAATTAATATTTTACACCTATTTTTCCTTTACTTTCTACAGAAATGGAGTACTTCCGTTGCCAATATTAAGCAAATGGCTCCAAAAACTACAAAAAAATTAATATTTCAAAAATAAATTAAGATGCAGTTTTCAAACAAATTGCATTTAAAAGTACTTTTTTTTCAATACGATGGTATACAAATTGAAATTGTGCGATGCCTAGAAATTTAAAAAATCGCTATAGAGTATTTAATCGTACTGCTTTGTTTTACAGCTGGCTTCTGTAAAGTAACGTTATTTTTTGGAGGAGACACAAAATAAGCTGGGAGAAAGAAATAGCATACCATACCGGGGGCTAAAAAAAAAGAACCCCCGAAGTATATTCTCATTACATTGGGGATTCAACCCCAAAAATAGCAATCTCGACTTTAAATGATTTAAAGTAGTAGCGTCGAGTATCTCCAGAAAGAAAAAAATTTAGCTTACGTAGGATATGTACGAACGGCTCGGCCGACAGATTTAGAAGTTAAGCCGGTAGATTTCGAAGTTAACTACTAATTTCACCAACAAGAATTAAACCAAGATAATCCCAATTTAACAATTTTATCTAACTTCTTTCGATAAGAAATTTATTTCATTTTTCTGTAAGAATTTTTTTTTTTATCAGGATCATGTTAATACGATAATTTTTTCTTCAACCCCTATTTGTTTCATTCCTTCAGAATATTTTAGTAATATCATCCATTGGTAGAGATCATCTTATCAAAAACTTGTTACTACGAAAGTTTTAGATAATAGTAAAAATATTTACATCATAAATTTAAACCGTGTGGTGATCGTTCCATTAAATGAACCACACACTATATTTTAAATATTGAGAATATTTTTATTGAGACACACGCGCGTTTAATAATGCAACCCTATATATATTATCTCTGAGGACTGTTAAAAAATTTCCTCACACCATTTATACTCTTTTATCGCCTTAGTAGCTGACTGAAAGAGATGAGATTTCCCCCCCCCCTCTACAATCCCCCTCCCCACCTTTTTGTTGTAGTAAAAGTTGGTCCTATCAAAAACCTGTCAGCGTAAAAGTTGTAGATAAAATTAAGAAGATTTGTAATAAATTTTAGTCGATTTGATAATATGTGAATTGACTAAGTTATGATTTTTTTTCTTTAACTCCCTCCTTCCCCCTTTTATTGTTTGTTTTTATTTATTGATTTTTATTTATTTATTTTATTTATTTATTTATTTTTTTTTTTTTGCTGTAGGAGTTGGTTCTATTAAAAACTTGTCGAAGTTATGATTTTTTTTATCTTCTTAAAACCCTATATTTTGCGCCCCTTGAACCCATTTTTAATGATATCAGAAATCTGTGATGCATAATTTTTTGGCCTTTTTTCTAGAAGTAATAATAACGTTAAACTGATTTGATATAGATCACAATTAAGAAGTTATGGGGTTTTTTTTTCTATTTTCACAAAAACCTCCACATTTCCACCCCTTTGGTCCGATTTTGCCAGTTAATGAACATGACCGAGATTTTCTGCCCCTTGGTTTTATGTATCAGTTTGGAAGATATTCGTCCAAAATTATGGAAGTTATCGCGTCCATAAAACAAAGTGATATATAAAACGATTTATATATCACTTATATATAATCATATCTTCATATATATCTTCATTTATATACAACGAATTAGATATAGATAGATAGTGAGATAGGTAGACAGATTGATAAAGTTTTGAACTGGCGGTGATTTTGGGTTCTAGAGGCTATGATCGGCGTAAATCTTCAAAAATATTTCAGAAATTCTAACACACGAGAAAATGTAATAGGTAACATTTCTTTCGAAATATACCTAAAAAAAGCAAACAAACGCATCTCCAACATTTTATGAATTTCGGTAACATATTATATTTAATTTAACACTTACACCGGATATTTTATAAAATTTTACTCTATTTATAACTTTTACTTCATTTATTTTCTAAACCACAAATCATCAATTTCCTATTAAAACAACTGCTTGAATTGAAAGATGTTCAGCAGATGCTGTACGTAAATAAATCAGTACGTTGGAGTCCGTGAACGAAAATGAAATGAACTAGAAAATCACATGTACCTGCATCTAACACGCTACTTGTATCTGTCACCAGATGAAAAAAAAATTCTGTCATATGTGTAACGGAAAGCGGAATAGCAAATGCTCTAGTTTCTCCCTCTATACCTCCTTGTTTTTTTTTTAATGTAGTAGAAAAACTTTGTAAAACCTTAAAAACTAAGAGACAGAAAAGCAGTTGGGGCATATTCTACAACCACCTCTGACGAGGTGTGCTTTTTCATAATACAAATATATTATTTCGAAATGAAAATTATTCTATATTTTCTAGACTCATTTGAAGGGTTTAAATATATTACTCTATTAATTATTATTATTTTTTTTTAATATCATCCAAACGATGGAGGTGATTCTGGTAGTGCTGGAAAATCTTAATTTTTGCAAATAGACCCAGTGCTACTTCTCTCTTCCTAGAGCAAATTATTGTCCGCCGTTCAACGTCTAATTTAAAACTGCATTTTTTATTATATGGAGTCAGTTGCTAACATTCAAGAGCTCTGATGCTTAGTACAACATTAGTTACGAAGCTCCGCCCATTTCGAGTGTTTTGTAAAAATTAACACCTAATGAGCACAATGCTTATTTTTAGTTTTTTTTTTTTTTTTTTTTTTAATAATATTACAATTTTCAAACCTTTTGTAACTTACAAACATAGTTATAATAAATAAAAGTTTGATAATAAAATTTTGTTGAAGTTTTCTTTTGTGTGCATGGGATTAAATTTTTTTTATGACATAAAGTAGGATTTTTTATTTTAAAACTATTTCTACCAAGAGGTGTCAAAAGACACCTTTCGGATTTTAAGAGGCTACTTCAGTCAGGCGAAAAGACCCGTTCTCTAATGCTAATCCTATGGAAGAAATTTATAAAGATATCTCGGTTGCATTTCAATATTTTTAAATGATTTCTTTTGCATTGGATAGCTGAGATCGATCTGTATGCAGGCCGTTTTTTACTTTTTCGATTTTCATTGCAGATTTTTTATACGAGGATGTTTTCACTTTCGAAACCGGTTCCGAAAATGAAAGTATTCCCATAAAAAATATCTGCAAACAAAATTGAAAAAGTAAAAAACAGCCTTTGTACACATCAATCTCAGCTGTCTAATGAAAAAAAAAAAAAAAAAAAAAAAAAAAAAAAAAAAAAATTAAAAATATTGAAATGCAACCGAGATATCTTTATAAATTTCTTCCATAGGATTAGCATTAGCGAATGGGTCTTTTGACTTGATTGAAGTAGCCTCTTAACTTAAAATTACTCTCTAAGTTTAATCATTTCTCCACAACTATTTTTTTTTACTTTTCATACAATAGCTGTGAAATTAATTCAGCGATATCATTTTTTTCCAGCTCATCCTGGATCTAAAAATATGCATAGGGTATACCTATTTCAACTATGAGGTGTCTTTTGACACCTTAAGGATTTCATAATTTCTAATTTCTAAGGATTTGGTAATTTCTAATATTAAACATCTTTTCATATAAATATCAACACCATTTTACAGCATCTTATCAATTATAATCAAATTAGATAATCCCGATTTCATTTATAACGGAAAATACAGGGGTTGCTGCATAACTTTGATATTCCCCTGTTTTCCGTCATGTTGCATTTTAGTGTAGATCATTACAGTGACTAGGTCTAAAAAATTGAATAACGCATTTTGTTCTCCAATTCTGGTAGTGAGTTCAATACATATCAATTTTGTTTCCATTCGTGTAAAAACTGTGGTATTTAATAAGGAAAATTTTTTATTACACTGTTGTTTTTATTATTACTGTTGTTGTTGTTACAAAGCTTTAAATTTTGTACATGAGATTAAAAGTTTGTTGAGTTAGTAATATTAAAATGTTTGATTTTGTAATAAAAATTAAAAAAATGAAGAAGATAATATTTTTTAATTGTTGTTCCTGTTGACGTAAAACATGTTTGATTTCATTTATGTATATTTATACTTTGTAGATTGTTGAATTAAGCAAGGATTTATAACCTGATTAAATAATTTCTAATAAATATGCATCAGTGTATTAATATATATATATTACTCAAATTACTTATATTTAATTGATAATTTGAAATTTCAACAGTTTTGGCAATTATTGGCATATTTAAATATAGAAATAGGTATACACAAAATCATGGTAGAAATACTGTTAATAACAATTCTTGAAAACAACTGTAGATAATAATTGAACCACTTAACTGTTTTGCTCGAACTGAGTTCGGGCAAGAAGACTTTGCTTGCTTCGTTACCAACAGCTGTTCGATAGCATTAATTTGTAACTGTAAATTTCTCTTTATTATTAATTGGTCAGACATTTTTCGATTATATAGGGCAGATATTTTACTACGGAAAAAGTGGTGTTTAGACCCAATTTTTTATTTAGGATGTCAAAAAAGAAAAAAAAAAGGAACAGTTAAGGGGTTAAAGGGCTTGATAACATCATTACATATATATTTCGTAACAACATTAGTTTTGAAACTCCGTCCCTTTCTTGTGTTTTGTTAAAATTAACATTTAATGAGCACAATGCTTATTTTTGGTAATTTTTTTGATAATACTATAATTTTGAAACCTTTTTTTAACTTACAAACAAAGTTATAATAAATAAAAATTTTATAATAAAATTTTCTTGAAGTTTTCTTTTGTGTGCATGGAATTAAATTTTTTTTGTATGACATGAAGTAGGATTTTTTTTAATAACAATTCTTAAAAATAACTATGAATAATGATTTAAATGACTTCATAAGATACCATGTAAACAATTTAAATTTGACAAGTTAAATATAAACTATAGTCAAGAAATTAAGGTGAAAAATGTGGTAATTTGTTAGTTTTACGAGGGACTAGTGACGTGATTCTAAAGCGTATAGGGAAAACCCTGAATGAACAGTAACCCCGCCTGCTAGGAAGATATTTCTATCTCCGTATGCTAATTATACAATCAATAAAAAGACAAACCAAAAGAAAGTGTCTCTAAGATGTTATATATTCCCGCAGCCGTCATCTTGGATTTCTCGGCGATTTTTTGTTGGCGTTTATTGATAAGGCAACCCGAGACGAGTGACGTGTTCTGGCAACCCCGTTAAGCCT
Organism: Maratus speciosus; assembly: GCA_963932465.1. NCBI lineage: Eukaryota > Metazoa > Arthropoda > Arachnida > Araneae > Salticidae > Maratus > Maratus speciosus. Next base: position 145,878,559 of record OZ010798.1, on the reverse strand, counting down.
AACATGCACATAAATCGCTGCTTGGCGAACACCACATTTACTACTTGGCGGAAAAGGGGTTTTCACGCCAAGAAAAAATCCAAGATGGCGGCCGCGGTAATATATAACATCTGTTCCGAAAGTGCTTTAATCCTTTGTTGAACTGCATCACTTACAGTGTCCGATTTATGCACCCCATGTGGGGCAGCCGCCCCGCCCTCCCACCTCATGAGAGTAATAAGCATTTTCATTAAAAAGTGCCAAATGATTAAAATTAGCCAAAAGTGATCAAAATGAATATATTTTCAAACATTTAGGATGGGAGTGTGGTCTCCCTTCCTCTCTCTGCTTCCAGTACTTCCTCCACACATGCAAAAAACAAATTATATCTTTAGAAAACTAATGATTAAAATTTTACTATAACAACTTAGTATTCTATTGTTTTCAAAAGAAATTCCTTATTAAATATTTCCTCGCAATTTGGCAAGTTAAAACCAATTATTATGACCAAATTGAGGCATTTTCTTTTAGATATCTTATAACGTACGTAGATAAGTAAAGTAAAAGTTTGAAAAGAAATACTCGTGTGAACAAATCTATCATTTTTTCTAATGTTATCCTACTAGTATTTTTTTTTAAAGGTGTGACCATCTTTTGATGATACCCTGTATACAGATGTGAGCAGTGCCGGATACAAAATTTATGCATACATGCAATATATATGAAGTTTAGTACTAACCACTTCCACATTACTCAAAAAAGAAGGATCTATGGATAAACAGAATCTCTCTTAAACCTGTTTTAACTAGTAAAATCCTTTTTATATCCAGTAAACTTCTCTTCTGTAACTCCTGTATACTACCTATAACAATCTATGCTAGTCCGATCCGAGGCTTCTAATGCACCTCCTCAATGGACAAATTTAATCGGCTGCACAATAGGCACATGCGTATAGTACGCAACTCCACTGTCCGAAGAGACCTTGAAAACTATTACCCTACGTAAGCGCATCAATGATTTTGCAAAAACTTTTACAGCAAAATTTACGATATACATAACGAAATTGTAGCAGAGCTACCTGATTTGACGCCATCGAGCCTCAACATTGTAAACGTCCCAGATTTTCCATTATTATGGACACCCAGTGAACTCTGTATTCACCACACTTAAATTGCTTTTTGTCTATTCCTTTCCTTTCTTAAACGCCCTTTTTTTTTAATGTAAAAAACACCTTTTCTCTGTATATACTATTATATATATAGGGGGAAAATATATTGACCTGATTAGTAACTTTTTTTTTTTTTTTTGTTAAGTGGTTTTTGCTGTCTCCTTCGCAGCTTTTCCTGCCCAAGTTTGGTGAGAGTGACTTCTGAACAAACACTAACTTTAATTTATTTTTTACATCTTTTTCCTATTATATAGTAGTTATTATAACTACAGCTATGCCTAATATAAAGACCGCTATCAACTAACTTACTTGACTTGAATTTATATCTTAATACTTCATTTTTATCCTATCCCTAAGTTTTATACTTTTGATTTTTCATTAATTTTCTTCATTTACCCATTAAGTAGTTTTACACTACACTTTTTCTTTTCCCAATGGCTCACAAATACGTTAGACATTTCAATTATAGACTGGGTGTTAAGCTGATCACAGTTGGGAAACGGAAACCAGTGTCCCCAGATTGTTGATTGTCACCGCTTTTTTGAAACAGAAATATTCGCCCTACTTAAAGATATATTAAAAATTCTGAGAAATAAGCGTATTGCACTATATTTAAAAAGTGGTGACAGTCAAATAATCTGAATTTAAAAAGTCCCGAATCTGGCAATAGTGACGGAAACCCCTCAATACTGCCTACCTGTTCAGCACCTGTTCGAAAAGAATTGGCGTTTGGGTAGTGAAGCTATCGAGCGACCATTGCGATTTCGATCTTAATGTTCGTCTACGTTGTCACCGCCGCGGAATTCGCCGACAGTCCGCGCACCCGTCCTATGTCCCTCATGTCCAGACACTACCGGAATCCAGGAAAAAAATTGAAACCGGACAAATTAAAAAGAGGAAATTATTAAATTAAAGACTTCTAAAAACGGTAATGGCTGTCTTGGGGCCATGAAGCCATCAGACGACCGCAGTGGCTTCGAGCTTAATGTTCGTCTCGATCAGGTTGGCGAACCTATGGCACGCGTAGCACGTTGGAGATTAGATTCAGATTCTACATTGAAATGTAGTAGATTTTCACAAAATACATTAATTAATCTACATGATGTCTGTTTATCTGAATTTGATTAGTTTGGTTGGTTGTCATTGTGATACAGATTGAAGAAACTAAAATATAACTTAATGTATCCCAATCTAGATCAATATTGGCTCGCAAAATTTTATGAATAAGAAAGGTTATGGATATTAGCGCAAAAGAAAGATTAAAAGGCATTATAAGTAAAAAATGCCGATGTTAAAATTATAGCAGCTTGGAGTTCAATTCCAGATACTAAAAGTTGTAGCTTCTGGCGCTTGCTATTTTGACAATGTTTTCTGCGAGACATTTTTTTCGGAAATAAATAAGATGAAAAATTCAAGTAAAAAGGTCTTGTCAACTGAGTACAATTGAATTTGCATTCTCTTAAAAATAACTAAATACGAAGCTGATATAAATTATTTTACATCTAAGATGAGACAACAGAAATAATATTTTTAAAATAAATTTTTAAAGTAAAACATCCAATGCTACACTTATTTTTTCAATGCTGAAAACAAAATTTTCAATGACATTGATTCATTATTATTTGATCTATTAAATTTTTTTATTGTTGGCACGTCATGATCTTTAAATATATTTTTGGAAAACATTGGCACTTGGGAGTAAAAAGGTTCGCCGTTCCTGATCTAGGTGGCGGGTGTGCCGGTCGCCATGGAATTCGCGAAGAGCGGCCTTTCCGCGGGTCCATGCTACGTCCCTTATGACGAGACACTGGCGAACGCCAGGGAAAAAAAAATTAAGTTGAAACCGGACAAATTTAAAAGAAAAAATCCTTAAATTAAAGATATCGAACTTTAGAACACCCTTCATCTTTTAAGGGTTGTTCGCCATTTCCCCATAAATCGCAATTAAAAAAACTTATGCTAAAGCCGCAACTGCGACTAAAAATGTAAATTCTCCTAAAAAAAAAAAAAAAAAAAAAAAAAAGAAAAAAAAGAAAAGAAAAGAAAAAGAAAAACCTTGCAACAACGTCGTCTTACCACCCACCAATTCTAATCCTTCTGTATCCCAGACCCCGCCTCCTACTCAGCAGCACTATGAATTGCAAGAATTCTCAGGTTCTATCCCTTCGATAGCTGAGATCTTATCTAAAATAAAACAAGAACTCGATGTTAGTTCTTTTAATGCAATCCCCAGCAAACTCAACAGTGTCCTAGAACATATTAAAAATAAAAAAGATCCCATTTCGAAAGTTCTCGCCTTCAGCGAGATGTTACCTGGTACCTTTAAACTTTCTCCTAGTAGCGAGTCATAAGTTCCATTATGGTTCCTACCCTTCAGAATTTTTTTATAATTATTATTGTTATTTTAAAATGTATGGTCACTGAAAAGTGTCTTTTTTGGAAAGGAATTGGGCTTTGCTAGCTTTTTTCGTCTATTTTGTACTTTGAACAATTTTTCTTATACTATCCTTTGATTTCTACAGCGAACGTCACGTAACAGTGAAGCTCCGCCCTCCTTATTTCGGATTGGCTGTGGCTTTTTCTCTCTTTCTACTTTTTTATACTAACACATACGTAGTTGCTTTGCACTACAGCTATACATGTTTTACTTCTTTTTTTCCATGATGTGCTATACATTTACTTATCTACAGGGCGTGGATTTGCTTTGCAAATAGGTAGCCCCTTGAATTGTACTCTGTTCACTGTTCAGGTAAGGGCTGGGGTGACGACCGAAGCGGCTTCGAGCTTAATATTCAAGCTCATTAGTAATTTGGAAGAGGTCAGTAAGACGACACATTTAGACCTCCCACTGGTCCGTTTTTTATAAATAGCAGTACAGTCGAACCCGGTTAAGACGCTCACGGTTAATATGCGATCCCGCTTAATACGCCGATTTTTTCCGATCCCTTGTACATCGCCCATACGGCTAATGCAAAAATATCACGTTTAATACGCGAACGGTTATGACGCGATCCCGCTTAAGACGCGATAAATTTTCTGTCCTTTGAGGGGGGAAAAATCGCGCTTAAGACGCGAATTCAATGATATGCGAATTCCTTCTCTCTTCTCGACTGTTGCCAATTTAGCGGATTTTTTTTATTCAGCTATTTTACACTGTTTCCGAATAGTATGCTTTATTTAACAGATTATTTAAGGCGAAAATTACTAATCTGAAATAGGGATAGATATTGTAACAAAACCCCGCTAAATTAACAAAACTGCAATTCTTCTTTGATCCCGACTCCTAACATTATTTGACTCTCTTCGTGTATGTTTTTATTTTAGTAGAGAGATAGAGACTAATTCAGGTTACTCAGATATGTTATAAAATTATTATGATTAGAGGTGATCACACCTATTACTGAGGTTTTAAATGTACATTATATCACTATTATGTTTTATAATGCATATTATAGGACACAAATAAATAATCTTGTAAAGATTTAAAAAAATACGACTGCGGTTGGATAATTAATTTGTGTTTTCTTTACTTTTTGTTGTGCTACCAATGTAACAATATTTTTTACATAAATATTAATCAGGATAGTTTTTCTTACATTAACACGTTCACGCCGGCGCGGTGGGTCACACTCGACAGCCTCAGAGCTGCCAAGTCTCCGGCTTTTTGGATACCAGTATTTTAATACAGAAAATGTTGTTTTATTTAATTAGAAAAATTGGGCGATTTAAAGCAACAACATTTTATCTAAAATAATAGTGGTGTGCAAAAAGCCGGAGACTTGACATCTCTGAGACAGTCGAGTGTGACCCACCGCGCCGGCCTGAACGTGTTAAAAAGAAGGACAGTTTATAATGGTACTCATTATTATAAGTACTAAATATGATTTTAAAAACTGTTAAAAGATTCAATAGATCTGTTTCAAAGATTTAATATATATATTTTTTTGCAACGTACTAACCGAGAATAAAGTCAAGTTGGAATATATACAGTCGAACCCGGTTAAGACGCTCACGGTTAATACGCGATCCCGCTTAATACGTGGATTTTTTCGGATCCCTTGTACATTGCCTATAAGACTAATGTAAAAATATCACGTTTAATACACGAACGGTTATTACGCGATCCCGCTTAATACGCGATAAATATTCAATACTTTAAGGGAGAAAAATCACGCTTAAGACGCGAATTCATTGATCATGATGCGAATGCCTTCTCTCTTCTCGAGTATTACCAATTTAGGGGATTTTTTTATTCGCGTAAAAAACGCTGTTTCCTAATAATATTATTTACTTTATTTAATAACAGATTAATTAAGGTGAAAAATATTAATCGGAAATAGTGGTAGATGTTTGAATTATGAAAAAAAAAAACAGCAAAATTAGTAAAAAAGCAATTCTTCTTTGATCCCATCTCGTAACATTCTTTGTCTTTCGCTCCGTGTATGATTTTCCTGTAGTAGAGAGATATAGATGAATTCAGGTTACTCAGATTCGTCATAAAAATTATTATGATTAGAGATGATCATACCTGATGTTAGTGAGGTTTTAAATGTGCGTTATATCAATACTAAGTTTTATAATACATATTATTGACAACAAAAAATGAAACTCGTCAATATTAAACGAATACGACTGAGGTTATATAATTCTTTTATTTTTTCTACGTTTTGTCCACTTTTTGCTATGCTATCAGTATTTTTTTACACAAAGATTAATAAGGGTAGTTTTCTCATATTATATTAAAAATGAAGAACAGATTATAATGATACTCATTATCACAAGTATTGAATATGATTTTAATAACTGTATTGTGCTTCAAATATTTAATATTTTATCTTTGGGTTAAAAAAAAAATTAGTCTAGCAGGAAAATAATTTTATTTTTTGGCTGTAACATAATTATAGACAATAAAGCAAATGTTATTTATCATTGTAATTTATTTTCAGTTATTATTGCAGTCGGTCCTATAAAAAGAATCAAAGAATTAAAGTTGAATAATTTAATCTAAATATACATAAAAGACACAATTTTCGACTGTAAACATATAAATGAAAGCTCTGAAGTTCATTTAGACGATTAAATGCGTAAATAAGCCCAGTTCCTGCAATATTATTCAAATCACGTTTAATACGCAATCCCGCTTAATACGCGACTTTTGTCCACTCCCTTGAAACGAGTCTTAACCGGGTTCGACTGTATTTATTTTCAGTTATTATTCCAGTCGGTCCTATAAAAAGAAACAATGAGTTAAAGTGGAAGACCATTACATTTTAATTTAAATGTACGTAAAAGACACAGATCTTACACATGGAAATGAAAACTCAAGTTCATTTAGACGATTAGATGTGTAAATAAGCCCAGTTCATGCAACATTATACAAATCACGTTTAATACGCGATCCCGCTTAATACGCGACTTTTGTTTACTCCCTTGAAACGAGTCTTAACCGGGTTCGACTGTATTTCAAAAGAAATATTTCCGTTGTAGGATTTTACAACATTTGCAATAGAAATAATCTTCGGGGTAGGTTAACAAAAAAAAAAAAAAAAAAAAAAAAAAAAAAAAAACCTTTCAGGAGGAATCTAAGAAAAAGATTATTCTTTGATAAAAGTGGTATTCAAAAAATGGATCGAGTGGGGGATCTGCAGATTGTAGGAATGAGCTTAATTCCGATACACATTAACTTTCCAAATTTGGAAGTGTTCTAAAAATTCTGAAAACTTTGCATCTGTGCCTTCTACAATCTCTTTAAGTACGTTTCCCTGATCAGCCAAATCGCCTTTTAAACGTACGATTGTGGTCAAGCATTAGTGGCGAAGTGGTAATTTTTCTAGTTTCAAAACGGAAAGTCCAGCATTCGAATTCAGCTGATTCCATTGTGTCAGAAGTAATGTTTTTTTTCCCTACTTTATTGATAGTTACAGCAGTGTTCGAAAACTCGAATTGAGTTACTTCATATATTTTTTTAATATCATAATATATATTAAAACGCTAAGGAAAAAATTCAGTTCAGTGCAAAATTGATACATTTGCGCATGAGTGAAATTAAATCTAGAACCTGTTTAATTTTAGAGTAAATTTGGATGAGATCCTGATAGCCTAGTGGTCTAAGGCATGAGCTTAAAGCTGTGAATTTTTGTAGAGAACGTGGGTTCCACCCTAACGCCCGGCAAAATCATTTATGCAATATTTTTGGTGATAATTCATTTCAATAATGTCATATTTTATATCAGGAGGAGAAGTTACATGATTTGTATTATTATTATTATTATTATTATTATTATTATTATTATATGAAGGATTTATAATTAAATAAAAGTTAATTTTAAATATTTTTAAAATTAATAATTTTATATTCAAAATATTTAAGCTAAAATTTTTTGAATATAATTAACAATTAAATAAACTGAGCTGATCTACACTTTTTGGTATTATTTTCTGACCATTATCAGGCATATATATATGCGTGTGTACAAAGAAAAACTTGCCATTCTTCTTTATAAAAAATGAAAAAGAAACGGAAAGAAAGAGAAATATTCATCTAAGAACTATAAAAGAAATTACCTTGATATCCATGGTTTAATATTTAAACAATGTATGAAAATGTAAAATAAAATTCAAGTAATAAAAAATATGTATTATAAATTGTTAGCTGCTAGCATCAAGTTTTTATTTTGGCTTTAAGAATGAGACTGATAAAAACAAAGTTTATAAAAACTTTTAACGGTCGTATAGTAAAAAAAAAAAAAACTAAATTAAAAAAAAAAATGGGCCGTAGTGAGTAAAAATAAATGTTCTACCCAACATTTTTAGTTAAACTTCTGATAAAAAGCAAACATATTTGGTTATAAATTACACAATTAAATTTTTTTTACTGCATTGAATAGGTTAGACTTTCAGCACAACCTATCGCCTTAAGGTATTTGTCTACCCTCAATTCACCGTTTTTGCGAAAAGCTTTATTTGTGTTTTTATTATTTTAAATTAAAATTCAAACGTTTATGATTCCAAAAGTGCTTTACTTTTAGTTCAGCGATAATTAGAAGCAAAGTTATAGCCCATAATATAAACCTTTATACATAAGTTTTTGTGCTATGTTAAAATCTTAACTTGCGTTTTCTGGAAAACTGCGTTTTTCATTGTTTACTTTTACAAGAAACCTCATTTCTTAAGAAGTTTTTAAGATATTGAAATAAAATTTGGTCACAAGGTTCTATACATCTATTGGTATGTTATGAAGCAAAATACAGCTTTTAAGTACGTATATATTAATCTAAGAGATGATTTTATTAAAAAATACACATTTAAAAAAAAAAAAAAAAAAAAAAAAAAACATGTTTTGTATACAAAATTTGGTACATGTTAGTAAATTTAAGAGGTATTGTAAATCTTTTGCTTCATAAAACAGGTTTGCTAATATGTTGTTGAAAAAAAAGTGAAATACAGTAGAACCTCTTTTATCCGAACCTCTTTTAACCGAAACTCTCGGTTAACCGAAATGCATTTTTAAAACTTTTTTTTTACTATCACATTACTTGTCTGCAAAATCCATTTTGAAAGAATTTTTTTCCTTTAACTATCATATTCTTTGTGTGCAAGTTTTCCTTTCTTAACTACGAGTACATATAAATATTTTCGATCCCCTTTCCTAAAGTTTCTTTGAATTTAACTTGAGCTCCCATAAGCTGCGGAGTGGAACAAAGAAAGCTAACAAATTAGCAATTCTGAAGCTTTTGAATGTTTTGCAAAAGGTTTGGCATAACTGGAGCAGCTGGAAGACTGTGATACTGGTGAACTAATAATATTAAAAAACTCTGTGACAGAGCTTCAAATCAAAGGCAATTGAAACTGCGCCAAACAAAACATTTTTTCAAACCCTTGTGGCATATGTAAAATTAAATTATTATTAAATTGTTATTTCAAAATTAAAATTCAGATAATTTATTCTAGTTTCTATTTTGCTGTTGCTTTATTTTTATTGAGAACTTGTTACCATAATAAGAAATATTGCATATATTTCTTCTTAATCTTAAAATGGAAGCATTCTCGATTATCCGAAAATTTCGATTTTCCAAAAAAGGGTCGGTTCTATTTACTTCGGATAATCGAGGTTCTACTGTATATTGAATAGATTTTGTTATAGATGGTTTGGCATAAACGCAATCTAAAATTTCACTAAATATTGCCTAAATTTGAAAAGTTAATTAAAATTCCATTAAAAATTTATTTGAATTCATAGTTTTATTTCCTGTTATAACTAAAAATACATGTGTTTAATAAACATTTCATATTTGTTCAAAAAACGTGCCCCTAAGTTAGGCACATACCTTAAATCAATAGGTCTTAATTAATCAATCACTTATAAAATATAGCAATCGTCAAATCTTTAGGGGTATTATCTAGTTCAATATTATTTCAAACAAACTGAAATACGACTTTTCCAAGAAAGCTATAAAATTTCCCGACAATTAAAAAAAGAAAAAAGAACTATAAAAATACATCTTAAGTGTAAGATGTTTCAGTTTAAGCACAAGATCTTTTATTTCTTACTCCAATATTAATTTATCCTAAAAATAATAATGTAACTTCAAATGTACTCTTCACCTGTCTCGGAAAAACGAAGTTTATTTAGGTGTATTTGTTCTGTCTTGTCTGCTTGATTAGAACAAATATTGATAAACTTTATTAGACACTGAAACATTTTTTTCGAGTTCTCTTTCTTAGCGTAGTATGAAACTAAAATCAAATCCACTTTCATTTAAAGAAATTTTTTTATGGTTCAAATCGATTTGTCCAGAAATGAGAAATATAAAATATGAAGTTTTTAAAACTCTCCTGGAGATTTTTTTTTAATGTTCAAAGTTATATTATTATAAAATAAACGGTTAAGTGCGAGTATTACTCGCGCTCTGAGGATTCCGTACAATAAATATGTGAATTATTAACTGTATTATTAAAACTAGTTGGATGTGCCAATCCCAAAACTTTCTTCTATCTTATACATCTTAATATTTCAAAAAGTAGTTACGCATGTTAATACTTCAATATTATTAGTTCAATACTATACCAACTTTATTTTTCTTCTTAAATTTCTGCTTCAGTCAATTAAACGGACTAAAATCAAGTTAATCTATATCATGATATTTGTCAAAAATTAATAGTTTTCCCTTATTCTGTTGTTATCAGATGTTTGCGAATAGCCGGTGTAGCAGGAAGCGAGTTCCCGCCTTTGCACGAGCCGCTGATGGACAATAGAACTACGAAAAATCAAGAAAAGTATACAAAAATCGCTATCACAGAGACCCTTTACCGCGGGATATTTCCAAATTCAAGGAGGACCTGTTGGCCAAAGCCAAAAACATGCACAAAAAATTTGGTTCAATTGTATGCATAATTTTATACACTTTTCGATTGTACAAAAAAGAAAATGGCACAAACATCGCTATTACAGCGCCCCCCTTCTGGCTGAACTTTTTCAAGTTCAGGGGAGACTTGCTTGCCATAGCCAGAAACATACACAAAAAATTTGGTTCAATTCTATGCATAACTTCATACACTTTTCGATGGTACAATATTCAAAATGGCAGAAAAATCGCTATTACAGCGTCCCCTACCGGCGATTGTTTCCAAATTAAGGAAGGACCTGCTTGCCATAGCCAAGAACTTAAAATAAAAATTTTGTTCAATTTCATGCATAACTCCATTCGGATGGTGCAATATTCAAAATCGCACAAAAATCGCTATTACAGCACCCCGTACCTGCGATTTTTTTCCAAATTCAAGGAGGACCTGCTTGCCATAGCCGAAAATTTAAAATAAAAATTTGGTTCAATTCTATGCATAACTTCATACACTTTTGGACGGTACAATATTCAAAATCGCACAATAATCGCTGTTACAGCGCCCTCTACCGGCGAATTTTTTCCAAATTCAGAGAGGACCTACTTGCCATATCCAAAAACTTAAAATAAAAATTTGGTTCAATTCTATGCGTAACTTCATACACTTTTCAATGGTACAAAATTCAAAATCGCGCAAAAATTGCTATTACAGTGCCCCCTACCGGAGAATTTTCCCAAATTCAGGGAGGACTTGCTTGCCATAGCCAAAAACTTAAAATAAAAATTTTGTTCAATTCTATGCATAACTTCATACACTTTTGGATGGTACAATATTCAAAATCGCACAAAAATCGCTATTACATCGCCCCCTACCGGCGACTTTTTTCCAAATTCAGGGAGGACCTACTTGCCATATCCAAAAACATAAAATAAAAATTTGGTTCATTTCTATGCATAACTTCATACACTTTTGGATGGTACAATATTCAAAATCGCACAAAAATCGCTGTTACAGCGCCCCCTACAGGCGAATGTTTTCCGAATTCAGGGAGGACCTACTTGCCATATCCAAAAACTTAAAATAAAAATTTGGTTCAATCTATGCATAACTTCATACAGTTTTGGATGGTACAATATTCAAAATCGCACAAAAATTGCTATTACAGCGCCCCCTACAGCGAATTTTTTCCAAATTCATGGAGGATCTGCTTGCCATAGCCAAAAACTTAAAATAAAAATTTGGTTCAATTCTATGCATAACTTCATACACTTTTTGATGGTACAATATTCAAAATCGCACAAAAATCGCTATTACAGCGCCCCCTACAGCGAATTTTTTCCAAATTCATGGAAGATCTGCTTGCCATAGCCAAAAACTTAAAATAAAAATTTGGTTCAATTCTATGGATAACTTCATACACTTTTTGATGGTACAATGGCGACAGACAGACGGACAGACGGACAGACGGACACACGGACAGACGGACACACGGACAGACAGACATTTTCTATAAACATGTTTTTTGGGATCTCTGACCCCTAAAACGTGTAAATCCGTCCAAAACCGGAAGTCGAAAATAATTTCGATTACACTACTTTCTTCTATTAAAGATAGAAAACAGTAAAAATCGTTGCTAAAAGAATAATAAGACTTTACAAAAAACTATACAACGTAGGGTTGGGTATAGCTGTATATACTAGAAAAGTATGAATGGGTACACCATAAAAGTTCAACGAGATATAAAGCCTAAATAATATCAAATATTGCTCTTCTCTTTAACTCTTTTTTTTATTCTTATCCAAATCTGTTTGTGACGAACTTAATTCGGTACTGACAATAAAAGTAGTGCATATTTAAACTTCATTTGGCATTTAATAAATCTAAATTCAGCGTACTATTAATCTTTTTTTTTACAGTGTATCTAAACCAAAACCCTTCTTCAAAGTTTAAACCTTGCATTGTGCTAAGCGCGCTTCAAAAGGAGGTCGTAAAATTGCAACTGCGCCTTGGTTCGTGCCGGAGTTTTTTCAGACAGGTTTTTAATTAACTTTTAAAGACACGGGAGGCGTATAGAGATATCCGCCCAATGCAAACTAGTCGCGAATAGTATTTATGTGATTAATAATTCTAATTAAATTAGTCTGTTTTTTAACCCACTGAACGCCGAGCAAAAGGGCAAAATTGTAATGCTGTTTTCGCTGTGATTTTTTAAAAGCTAAAAAAAGATGTTTTTTCCAACTTGATGTGAAAATTTTCATTTCGTATAGGTACATTTCGCCCTTAATAACATTAATCATAACTTAATTTTTTAAAACTGGACTATATCTTTTAAATTATATTATAATTGAATTAATGTTTCTATTACAGTGTAACCTAGAGCTTAGTGAACGGACATATCAGTTCGTGGTGGTGTGGAGGTTAACAATTTGACGTTTATTGCTTTTATACTGCTACTGGGCATTGCATAACAAAAATGTATCATTAAAAGTTGTTATCTACGCTTTAAAAGCCGATGGTACATGGAGTACGCCGCCCCCTGTCATTATGTATGTCCAAACCGTCCGTTTCTTTAAAGGTTAATATCTCGGCTAATTACCGCCAATTTTTTTTTCGAAAACCATTATCAACAACGCTTTTATACTTCTGCTACGAAAGGCGCTCCTGAACGCCTTTGCTGAATGCTCGCAAATCGAAATTTGTGTGTAACACAAAAGCGAGCTTTTCTCAAAAACTATGTGACCTAGGTTAATCGCTGTAATTTTCCTGCAAGGTTTAAGTTAATGTCTACTACCTCTAATTTTTTCATAATTTTAGTTTGAGTAGATTTGGAAATAGAAAGGGAGGAACATAATTTTGCATAACATTTTCGACGATATCTCTGCAACTATAATACCTAAAATTTAAGGAAATATATTTTTGAGTTCAGCGCTACGAAAGCTTTCGCACGGTATACAAAGAAATTTTTGAAGTGAAAACTTCTTTAGGCGCGTTGAGCTTTTTTTGAGATGGGGAAAAACCACTGATTTCGAGACACTGTAACGTAACCGACATGCTGGCATTTTGACACATAGACACTAACGCGCCAAGCGGTGAATGACAGGAACTTTTCCCTCTTCAGCTCAATCCGCAAAAGAAGAAGGAAGCTAAAACTCACTTTTTCTCTCGGCGTATTGCTAAAACAAATTATTATTTTGTTTTTCGTCAGTTAAAATGAATTATACCGTATTCGTGACCTACCTATTTCGTGTAACTAAAAACCGATAACGCTGTATTTTATGGTGTTGATGGTCTGGTCAATGACCAACAGTATTGGCGGGAATTTCGATTACGGAAGATAAAATACGGGGCACAGATGTCAGATACGCACTTGGGTACCTAATTGACAGCAAAATGGCGTTACTTTATTTTACAAGGTAACCCTGCTACTGTTGCTTATTTATTAATAAATTGCTCATTTACTTTTATTTTATTTTTTTAAATTGTACAATTGTTTTGTTCTATAGTTATTAATGAAATTACCGTTTATTTATTGTTGTTTACTTTTTAAAACAATAGAAAATAATTTAAAAATATATATTGTAACTGGTATTGGAATACGGGCTTTCGCCAAATTTACGTTAAAAAATCGCGCCAAACCTGGTTCGTATATCACATCTCTGCCAAATTCTCGGTTTTTTGATTTTTCGACTTTTTATCCAAATTTTCCGGATTTTTTTAAATTTTCCCTTTCATTGTATCCCAAACACTACCTTCATACCAAATTTCAAGATTCTAGGGATACAGGACGTACCTCTGAGTTTTGATGATCGGTGAATCAGTGTCGAAAAGGCGAAAGTTTAAGTTCATATATCTTCTGAAATAAAAAAGATAGAAACGTGAAATTTCAGCATTTAGTTCCATTTCCACATTACTTTAGATTTACGAAGTTTCAAGTTTCTGGGGATCACCAACACAAAGATATTGGGGGGGTCAAAAGTACCCTGAGTTGCTTCCAGAAAAAGATGCTTACGGCTGTGCTTTCAGGACTTGGCAGGGGCGCTGCCGTGTCCCCAGATGCTTTCATTAGTGCTGCTACACAATTCAACGCATAAAACATTTCCTGACGATTAAAAAAACACACACGTAATTGTTGAAGTTTTCACTTCTATTGGCACTCCCGGAGTGCCACTGTTTTTTTTTTTTTTTTTTTTTTTTTTTTTTCAAGTCGCTTGATTAGCCCCTGTACATTTTTCCTAAATATATTTGTGAATGTTTAATAATTTGTAAATATGTGGGTCAATAGTCTTTATTACTTCCCCAATTTGAACTTTCCACGTTCCATAGTTTATGGGTAAAATGGCTGTTACAGACGGACAGACAGACACAGGAGTGATCTTATAATGGTTCCGTTTTTACTTTTTAAGTAGGGAACTCTGAAAAAATGAAACTGCAGTATTTAACCCTTACGTTCTGACGACAATTTTAAATATCATTAAAGGATTTGCAGTAATACGGAAATAATAGGGCTCCATTTTATATAACGTAATCGTCATGTCAATCTAGAATCATTACCTAGCATTGGATATCACTGAATTAATTATGTATGTTTGGATTTAATAGAATATTCACCATGGCAGCCTAGAATCGTTACCTATCATGGGATATCATTGATTTAATTACTTATGATAGACTTTAATTTAATGAAGAAAACTTTATTAATATCTTTTTAACTTTTGAATTGACTTTCATAAAATTTCAAATGAGTTCACAAAATTCTGCAACGATCATATATATTAAATTTAAAATAAATCGGTTGGGTAGTTTTGCGTTGTTATATGCGGTCCGACAGACGGACCAAACGACCACTATAAGTGCTACGTATTTATGTAATTACAAACGCACCAAAAAATGGTGCAGTGAAGAGTTAAAGTAACGAAATTATAAGAATATGTGATTAAGGGGGCTGGTCACTCAGCTTAGGAATTCTCCTCCGTAATGTTAAGTCTATGGACTTTTGATGCATTCGTATATTTAAAATATCTTCTCGGGAAATTAATATTTTTGACATTTTTTTTCTGTGTACTCTTCTGAAAGGACGCCTCTTTTTTTCTTATTTTTCAAAATATTTCTAAAATCTATGCTGAATTTAATATTTCATGTGTTAAAAGCAGGCGCACTGTGAGTAAGATTTTAACACTTCCTATAAAATAAAGTCTATACTTTAGAAATATTTTGAGAACTAAGAAAACTAGTATGTTGTGGCCATCACAAAACTTTCTTCTATATAAATCACGTCAATTAAATCATTTAAATAGTACAAGAAATTACATCAATTTAGCACCAATTCACATCAAAGTATATCTGAATTTAAAGTAGGATGAAAATTCGTGCATTAGTTCTTGATATAGAACTATAGAGGAAATTCTGAAAAATGTAGCATAGCAACGCCACCAGTTGAGCGATTCTCACTAAAAATAAACAGAACTAAATGATATCAAGGTATACCTGAATCTGAAGTTTGTTGAAAATCTAAGCGTTAGTTCTTGAGATAAAGCTATTGCGGAAATCGCAAAAAATACAGCATAGCAGCGCCACCTGTTGGGTGATTTTCACCAAAAACTAATCAGGTCCAGTTTATATCAAGGTCTAACTAAATATGAAGTTTTGTGAAATTCCGTGCATTAGTTCTTGAGATAGAGCGCCCACAAAATTTTTGTCACATACAGACTCACAGAGTGACAGAGTGACAGAGTGACAGACAGACTCACAGACAGACATTTTCTAAAAACCATCAAATCGTGTTCTGGGCATTCTAAAACGTATAAATCCGTCGAAAACCGGAAGTCGAAATTTTTCACGAATCCAATACTTTCTTCTTGTAAAGATAGAAGAAAGTAAAAAGAGACATCTTTTAGGAAGAGTACACAAAAAATAAAAGTTAAAAATATTAATTTCCCGAGGAGATATTTTAAATATACGAATGCATCCAATGCCCTAGACTTTACATTAGTGAGGGAAAATCGGTAGCTGAGTGACCAGACCCCTTAAGGCAGCTAATATCGGAAAAAGTATAACTAAAATATATTGAAACAAACAAAAAAGAAGAAGAAAATTGGTGTAATAACCTTTTGCACTCTCCATTGTAAATTTTAACATTTCCAACATAGAAGTTAAAAAGTGTTTATTAATTTGATTTGTCTGCCCATCTGTCTGTGCTATATATGTAAATAGTACACTCGGATTGGTATGTAATTGATCTTTGTTATTGAGGGATACCATGGCACGTCTGGTACTGAAAATGAATTATGTATATTTATCATTTATGGTTAATTTATAGGGGCAGTCAAAAAATTACGCTGCATTACGGTCAGTGGGGGAAAATCGTTTTCAATGCATTTTAATGATGTTACAATACTTCAAACATAATGAAATTGATATGTATCACTGAGGCGGAAGACAGCATGTTGTGAATAAAATATAAAATAAATAGCAGTTATAGTTCGTTTACAAATACACCCAAAAGTACTCTGTTACTTTACGGTCAATGGGGAAAAATCGTTTTCAGTGTATTTTAATGATGTTACATTACTTCAAACATAATGAAATTGATATGTATCACTGAGGTGGAAACCAGCATGTTTTAAATAAAATATAAAATAAATAGCAATTATAGTTCGTTTACAAATACACCCAAAAGTACTCTGTTACTTTACGGTCAATGGGGAAAAATCATTTTCAGTGTATTTTAATGATGTTACATTACTTCAAACATAATGAAATTGATATGTATCACTGAGGTGGACGACAGCATGTTTTGATTAAAATATAAAATAAATAGCAGTTATAGGCTGTTTACAAGTACACTCAAAAGTATTACTTTACGGTCAAAGGGCAAAAAGAGTTTTCCTTGCATTTTATTGATTTTACACTGTTTGAAACATAATGAAATTGATATGCAAAACTCATGTCGATGAAAACATGCTGTCTGTACACTGAAAAGAAATTCTGCCACTGTCATTTAGAAAATAAATTGTGACTCTAGAAAAAATAGTTCCATGTCAACCTTATAAATTCTACTTCCCTTTTCTAGAGCGTTCTAGTTATCCCTGTTAAAATTGTGTTTTACTATATTATTGTGGTCAGACTTATTTAAAAATCTCTGAAAATAAATGCGAACACAAGAAGTGAGTTTCAGTAAGTACTAGCTAAAGTGCCCAGCGTTGCCCGGAATTTTAAGAATGTTTGTTTTAAAAAAACAATTTCAAAATTTAACATACAACATTTAAAAAAAAACAGTCGAAGTGTTGTACACATGAATAAAATGAAAACCCAATATAAAAATGTATAAATTTATATAAAAGACGCAAAATAATACAGCTATAAATGAGCTTATTTCAAATCATCATTGGAGCAATAATGTTAAAAGTACCTGGTACACCGAGCATCACTCGGTGATTTTTTTATTCTGCGATCATATTGCATTAAAAAAATGTTATTTATTTATTATTTAAGTGTATTTATTTCTACATGAACATGTCATTTCTACTTTCTAAAAATAATAATAACACATACTAAATATTCGTTTTTTGAGCTTTTTATTTATTTACAAATCGATATCCCTTTCTTAGTACTTTCTAGTAAGCCATTTTGTTAGATATTTCTGCAGTCTTTTAAATACTAAATTGATTGGTTGTTGGTGTATTCAATACTTCTTTCCATACAACATTATGAGTGTGATGAGGATTTTCTGTAGGTAGAAGTACCTTTAAGTTGTTTTGCCTCTTAACCCAGGAAAAAGCAACGTAGAGCATTCCATGCATAAAAACAGGTGTCCGTAAGTCGACGCCAACAAATTCGAAGGTCTGACCTTGAGCTTTATGAATAGTTATTGCAAA
The DNA here is from genome assembly GCA_963932465.1 of Maratus speciosus. Lineage (NCBI taxonomy): Eukaryota > Metazoa > Arthropoda > Arachnida > Araneae > Salticidae > Maratus > Maratus speciosus. Next base: position 145,860,196 of record OZ010798.1, on the reverse strand, counting down.
TGCTGGCCTCACAGGAAATTGATGCCTTTGCATCTTGCATCTATGTTGACCTCTGCTTGAATCGAGAGTTTTCGCGGAATATGTACTTCGATGCCTGAATATTCTCCTGTGATTATTTTTATTTTGATTATGTTATTGCAAAGATCGTTAACAATTAGTCTTTCTCCATTGCAAAGGCCTTCTGAAACATCTAAATTGCGCAATAGTATGATTATTGCGTTATTTTTAAGCTTTAACTCATGAGGTGGCAAATCAGCCATTTCGATGGAATTAAGAAATACCGTCGTAAACTGGACTGCTCCTTCAGGTCGATCTTTGACGGAATCGTAGCTGTGGTAGATTTTACACTTTCTAGGAAGCTTTTCAATAATTTCGGCGTTAATCTTGCTGACATCTTTATTTAATGGCGCAAGGATAGCTCGATCCTTCATTTTTCATAACTTCCTTTCTTTAAGCAGTTTCCAAAGACTTCATCAATGAGATGATCATTTGAAAGTATATCTACGGGTAGTTCTATTTCACCCATCGCGTTCACAGGTAGCTCCCCATTTCCAAGTTTCAAAAGATATTTGGCAAATTCTCTTTGTTCCGGATCAACGCGCATGTTATCTGCTAATGAAATTGAATTGAAGTGGTGCCACAGCTCACTTTTTTTGATTGATAAATACAATATTTCACTTCTGTTAGCTCGGAGTTGGACGGGTAGACATTGACGGAAGTCCCCTCCTAGAACCATAATCTTTCCACCAAATGGCAAAATTGGATTTCCAATAGAGCGCAGCAATTGATCTATGTTGTGAAGTCCGTATTTTGACAGCATAGGAGCTTCATACATCAAAAATACATCAACTTTGCTGAGTTCGACTGCTTTAGCGGATCTAGGTCTGATGTTGGAAAATGAATCCGATGTCAATGGAACTTTAAGTCCAAAAGTCTTGTGTGAAGTACTTCCATCAGGTAGCAGAATAGAAGCAATCCCAGTGAATGCCATGCACTTTACTTTATGCTTTTGTCCTGAAAGGATGTAATAAAGAGTTTTGCATACAAAAGTCCTTTCAGTGACTCCAGGTCCATCAATAAAGAAACATTTTGATCGAGGGGTTGAATCGTTTTCTGAATGTAAGATGGTATCAAAAATTTCAATTTGTCTCCCTTTAAGAAGTTGATACATATGTTCTCCAATAGAAATAGACTCATTGGTGTTTATAGTTTCTTCATTTAGCACGTTCTCCTATCCATGAATATCGTCCATACCAAGTTGATGAACCCAGTATAGGAAATTCCTACCTTCAGTAGCTTCTTTATTTAACTTGAATGCGATAATTCGATAAGCACGCTTAAGCACTTTTTCGAAAGAATTAAGCATCCGTCCTCTGTTTCTCTGAAGAAGTCTTCAGCCAAATATTTCTTAAACATTTCCCATAGGTGTCTTGGATTTTCAGGAGATCCAAAAATGAGAATCTGCGTAAACAGCTTTCTCATGACTTTAGGCATCTTCGACATAGCAGATTCTCGCAGACTTTCAATCCATTGTTGGTCATCGTAAGTTAGTCCACGAACTAAACAAACTTGTTTATATGATACATATGTAATGCCATAAACTGTTAGCATATCTTCGAACCTTGTTGCATTCTTAACATGCTACAGCAACATTCGTAATTGGTAGAGTTTTGACTGGGAGATGAAATTTACGTTATGTATTCGACCAATAACGCGTAAACGGCGACTTCTCTGAATCCATTCGCTGGATTTTCCATCCCATTTGAAGTATTCAGGAATTTGCCAATAGTAGTGATATATAACTTCTTGAGAATTTCCGTTCAGAAGATTATTTTTTTCTATTTGTTTTAGGCCTCGATTATGCCGGAAATATGGCTCTAATGTTGAACCTTTCTGCCCGTATCTGCTAAATCTTCTTGTGTTAGATCAATGTTTGCAATTCGAAATTGACCTGGTAAATGGATATCTAAGAGTTGAACAGAATGTCTTTTCTTTTGAATCTTTTTGCCAAATAATCGCTAACATGCTTCTGGCGGAGTCATACATCGACCTTCAATATAGGTGTCTACTTCATTGTACATAATTTTTCTTTGGTTTTCAACGATCTTTATTGTTGCACAATCATGGCCTTTGTAGATATATTTGTAGAGATATTTTACAGTACGGATATTTCCTACATATTCAACGTTTATATGACACCTGTATCTCTTCAACAGATAAGCATTGTATGGAACTACGTGACGGTTATCTCTTATTATTTTGCAACCATTTATATCCTTTCGATAAACAGCATGCTCGTGCGAAAATTCTAAACTATGTTGATCCAACTGAGGATTATATTTACGTCGATAATTTGGTTTTTCATCCTCCACTAAAGAACTGATTTCGTTAAACATTTTAGGATAGTTTAAGCGGCATTTCATGCACCCATTTTTATTAATCATACACGGTGCATTTGGGTTTAGTTTCCCACACGGATTGTGAATTGTCCATTTTAGCACCAGATTTCGTAATTCAGGATCTTTATTAATGGGAATTTCCGCTGAAATCAGGTCAGCAAGTTCCTCTGGGTTACGGATTCTATCTTCAGGAGCCATAATCAGCAGCAGATGCATGTGTGGGAGGCCACGTTTCTGGAATTACTATTGTATAAACGTAAGCGGCAACCTTTCCAAATACTTGTTTTTGTCCAATTCTTCAATAATGTCATCGAATTTAATTTTACAAACTCTAGCGACGAGATCAGGTCGATCTTGAGCAGGTTGCTCATGTATTATTCCATTTTCGAAGACGACTCTTGATGCCTCTTTAATTTCTGGCCATTCAGGATTTGATGTAACAGTGATAAAGAAATCTGGCTGTCCATATCTGTAGACAATGGCCATCTCATCTTCGAACTATTCAACTTAGTATCGCGTCGATCCAATGAATGAAGATGGCAGTATTATCTTTTCACCAACAACGGCATTTTTCTATTCAGCGAGTGCCTTAATAATGTGGGTAACGTCATAATATTGGTCACCAAGAATTTTTTTTTGATTAGCCTTGATCCATTGGATGCGATTGCGTTTTACTCTGATGTATGTATCAACGAGGTATTGTTGGAAAAGCCGACCACCAAAATGCAAAGCGTTGAAGTGTATTTGGCGCAAATCTGCACCTATAATAGCTGCTTCTGGAGGAAGGTATTTAGTAAGTTCACGTCGAAAAGCAATTCTATATTGTGCTAATTCTAGTCGAGTAAGATGCTGACGACTTGTGTAAGGTGTTTGCAATTGTAGATCCACAGAATAGCCAAATGTTCATTTGGGGTAAAATAGTGGATGCGTGAATGATTCTATCCGTTTATCAATATTACGCAAATTAACAAATTTTTTCCACGTTGATGTACCATCATTTCGTTATCTGGAAAGCTTTGATCGGCGTTTAGTGTAAGCACGGCGCATACATCATTTGTCATAGGGACATTGAATCTTCTGTAATCAGCATTTTCTTGCATTTTAAACAGAAGTTTGAACATTGTAAACAGGTTGTATTTCTCATATTCCTCTGATGAAGACTATGTTTTTTATAGTTGAAAGTTCTAAAGTATTAAAATAATTTAACATTTTTAAATACTGTGTCATCTTTTAAGTAATATTTGCACATAGTGTAAGTTTAACTTTTAAAGATGAATTAAGCACTTCTATTTATTTATTTACTGAAGTTTGACATATTTGGTTTTTTTTGTTCTGCTTTAGCATGTCGATGCACTTCTTTTTCAACTTCTCGCATCATCCTAAATGATTGTGCAAACATATTTTGAGACCGAATAATATGCTCTAAAAGTTCCATTAAATTTTGTCTGATTCCATGGTTGAGAGGATATTAGTCTTTCGTTAAGAGCATCTTCTGAACTTAAAAAGTACATTTGTACATTTAAAGAGTACATTTACATTGATTTATCTAATTCTTGGGATCCAGATTCATTAAGACAATACATCATATCTGCGATCTTGTGTTGGCTTCTTTCTTTAGCAGCACGCATTGGTCTAGACGCTGAAATATCATTTTCAATTTCAGTATTTCTAATCGGACTCAGCCACTGAGTAACATATATAACAGGAGATCGGCCTTTCTATTTCCCGACATGATTTCCAGCGGTCAGCGCGGATGGATACATTGACAATAATTTTAGTTCGCATTCCAGGCAAAAAATGCTGTTTATCGCATTACCTTGTACGATTAGAGACAATTTTATTAATTTGAAAAATATATATTAATTAAAGAAGCATAAATTAAGATAATAGTAAATGGTAACACTAATATCTCACATTCACTTCACGGATTATTTTTTACCTTTGCCTTGCAAACTTTTGACCGCCGACTCAGAACTCCTGTTATATATGGAGCTCAGTGGACTCAGCATTCTTTCGTTAAAGTTGAATTCTCGTTTTTATTAGGCCGTTCTGCAGACATAATGAATTTGCAATTATACTAACTAAATTTAAAGAAAAATTAATACCTTAGTTCTAACATCACAGTATTAGAAATATTTATTTTTTTCAGTTAACATAGAAAAGTTATAGTTAATAAATATTAGTAGAATATCAATAAGTCATGGAGTTAACGTTTGTATTTACGGCTCCTAGTCTTAGCACGGTCAGAAACTAAAAGTCAGATAAAATGATGTCATAGATGGGCAAAAGTTGAGGCATTTCACTTTTAAATAGAAAAATTACTTGTTTTCTTTTAAATATAGTTTCATTTATTCAGTGGGGGGGGGGGGGGGAAGAAATAAAAAATTTAAATATTTTATTCCGAAGCATTTATTCGAGTACGTAAATAATATATTTTAAAGTAAAAAAAAGGGAAAAGAAAAGAAAACTTGCCGGAAATTTGGATTGTCATATATGAAAATAAACCATTTTTATATGCATGCGATTATCAATCATATCCAGAGTGCTATACTCCATGTTTTATAAATTAAATGATTATTAACAAGATACGTTGTCTAAGTCAATGTTTGGCGACAAAAATGAACTATGTGGAAAGATTGACACAGAAAAATGATCTTGCTTTTAAAATTGTTACTAATTTTGCGCCAGGGTATATCGTCGCCATGGCAACAAACTATACAGATGTTTTTAACAATATGGCAGTTGTTTGAACCCGGGAGAACTCGCTGCATTTGATCTTGTCTCACAGTCGTACTTTTTTAAGACTCTTATTTAAATCATTTTTCATTTTAATTAAAATTTCAAATTGTTTTTCAATTATTTTACCTATTTTGTGAATAAAAGTACTAAGCCAACCAAAAAAAGTTGATATCATATGAATTTAAAGTAAAAGAAAAGCAATTGGGCATTCTCACTAGCGAGTTCTCCCGGGTTAAACTTAGCAAAAGTATAAGCACAGTTATTTATCAAGATATATTACTAATGTTTATTAAAATATTTAAATTCACGAAATATAATCATAATCAATAATTATAATCAATCAATTTTTTTTGTTCTAGCCAGTTAAAACAAATTTACCGTATTTTTGATCTACATAAGCCGTTATCTAGTGCTCGATTAAGTGTAGAAGGCAATCTTTTAGCGCCACTTTCGAGATTGCCTTTCATTGTGTTGGCGAGGATTCCGATTACGGATGATTAAATATAAAAAAAATTGCTTAAAATTACATTTTTTTCTACCTAAATCGACACTTAGTTGGAGGGTTTTCTCACATTAGAATAAAGTATATTTCATAAAAATTGTCAGACTTTTTTTCGATTAATACCACTTTTTTGAGTAATGAGCTTCTTTTAACCACAGAAAACGATTTTTCTCGAATTAACGACTTAGCTAAACAAATTAGAATAGGCGTCAAATTTTATGAAAATCGTTAGAGCCGTTTTCGATATACAGCAACATTTTCAGTGCTGAGTTTGTTTTAATCTATAAAAACGAATTTTCTCAAATTCGAAACCTAGCTAGATGTGTTTCTCGTGCTCGAATTAGTAGAGAAAACATGTTTCATGTAAATTGCATGAGAATGTTTCGATTTATACCAAGCAGAAGTTTCGACTAAGATCTTGTTTTACCCTGTAAAAACGAATTTTCTTGAATTCGGGACCTAGCTAGACCTTTTTCTCGTGCTCGGTTTAGTATATGCGTCAAGTTTTGTGAAAATCGTTACAGCCGTTTTCGATATATAGCAGCATTTTCTGTGCTGAGTTTGTTTTAATCGATCAAAGCGACTTTTTTGAATTCGAAACCTAGCTAGATATGTTTGTCGTGCTCGAATTAGTATAGAAAACACGTTTCGTGTAAATTGCATGAGAATTTTTGGATGTATAGCAAGCAAACGTTTGAGCTAAGATCTTGTTTTACCCTGTAAAAACTAATTTTCTTCAATTCGGAACCTAGCTAGATCTCTTTCTCGTGCTTGATTTAGTATAGGAATTAAGTTTCATGAAAATCGACCCAGTAGTTTACGATATCATCCGTAATCGGGAAAATCGCTTGCTCGTTTAATATATATACGCCAATATTTCCATAATCGAGTTTTTATCACGCTTCGATACATTTTTTCCCCCTTATATGACGTTATATAAGTCAGCACATCCTTTATATTTCCAATGTGACGTAATATTCCATTTTTTTATTCGTCAAATTAATTAAATAATTATAATTTTTCACATGGATATCACAAAACAGAAAAAATATGAGTAACATTCACTTTAGTTTTTAATTCGTCAAACTATTTATTTTATTTTCATTTTCACGCGGAAATCTTGCAGTAGAAATGTTTTGACGTAATATTCCCTTTTTTTAAATTCGTCAAACCATTTATTTCATTTTTTTCACGTGGAAATCTTGCAATAGAAAAGCAAATGTTGTGGTAAGAATTTTATTCTGGATTTTTAATTGTTGGTAACAGCTATAACGAAAAATGTTTAAATTTGATTGAAAATTGCTGTTAAATTTGTGGTTTTTTAATTAAAAATTAACTATAATTATTCCAATTCCGGATTACTTTAGTTCCCTCGGCCGTGTTTTAATACACATGTACGTAAAATTTTCACGATTCTGGCTTCCAAACTGTGAATTTGTAGAGCATTACAGACAGACAGATAAGTTTTCATTTTTATATATTAGATAATTCTAGAAATAAAGTGATATTTTCTCGCAATTCAAACGATTCATAATATAATGTATCGTTTCATCACCTATAAAATAGATAAGAAATTCTCGATCATTTCGTCTATTCCGTTCATTTGTTTACATTATTCGCATGATGCGGAAATCTCGATTTCTATTTTAGGGATTTAGAAAATGACTGACTATTCGTTTTAGATGAAGACGGTATATTTTCCCTTTCAGTGTACAGAGTACACTGAGAAAAAAAAAAATACTGTCTTCACCTAGAATGAATAGGTAGTCATTTTCTGAATCCCTAAACAAGAAATCTAGATTTACGAGCTATGCGAATAGGGTAACGAAATGATCGAGAATTTTTAGTCTCTCGTTTTCTAGGTGATGAAACGATAATGAACCGTTTCACTAGCGAGAAGTTATCGCTTGATTTCTTGAATGGTTTCATGAACTAGAATTATAGCTACTAAAACTAACCTCTTGTGTTCGCATCTATTTGCAGAGATTTTTAAATAAGTTTGGGGCTATACAAATGTAACTTTATTAACTTTTTGGTAATTTTGAACCCCCATCCCTTGCAACGATACCGTTATCAATGTCTAAAAATTCTCTCTTTTTTTGGATTTTTTCCCCTTTTGTTTGGAGTGATATATAAATATGGCTACATTTATTTTTCGATTACTTTATTGATTCAAGAGAAGTCAATAAAATATTACTTTATATATGAAATAAAACTTTATATCAAATAGCATTTAAAAGAAATGGTTACTATTTAAAAGAATTTAATAATATATTTTTGTTATATAATGCATTCAACACTAATAATATCTTCTGGTACTTGCCCCCCGCACGGTTGAAGGAAGGCGGCAGACAGAACGTCTTATCAACAAAATAGGTGGACAACATTAATTCTATTTTATATGTTAGTAAACAGAAGTATCATTTCAAACATACTTCGCATGTGATTTCTTGAAAAACGTATTAGATATGCTTACACATATGACAGAAGAATAGGAATGACAAATGTTGGGGTATTTCACGATTTAGAATTAAAAAAAATTATAATCATTTAATGATTTTAATAAAAACGAGGTGGAACCCGCCGAATTTCGACGAAAGAAAATGTTTACAAAGGAACTGTTGCATCAAATTTATAATACATCAACAACAATAATTAGAATAAAAAATCCATCTTACACTTGTCAATTTAACTCTCCAAAGACATATTTTAACCTAAGATTAACAAAATACTTTTTTCATAAACTTCAACTGTTAAAATTATTGAAAAATTAAACTTACTTCATACACGTCATCAGTAAAATATAATCAAGATAAGTAGTTTTGATTAAGTTATTAATTGATGTTTGGTATTACGGAATGAAAAATCCGCAAAAATGATTTCACCTTGACAACTTGACATAATCATAGAATTTTTCTACCTTTACATTTAAACCAAATCAAGTCATTTTCCACGTTTCACATTCATATTAACCATTTAAAAACATTTTAATGCGCAATAGGTTATTAATAAATATATTTTCAAGCTTGAAGTCACGTTTGTCAACTATTACAACTTTTCATGTTAAAATTCCCACTCGTGATTTGAGGTCTTAGTGAATCTCGGTGCCTGCGCGTAAAAATTCTAGAAATTTATAACTTTTCAACGTATTCAAGGGGAAATATCTCGTTTTATCAAATAAAATTATCGTTTACTTTTAAATATGACGTCATTTTCAGTCGCTGAAATATTGACTCAAATTCAATATCAGCGAAATGAAAAAATAGTGAAATATAACAGCATCATCAGGGAAATTGTGTCTTTTTTAAAGCGTAACGTCATTTTCTGTTCAAATTTTTTAAAATATATTTTGAATTGTAATGAGAAAATGGCATCAGTAAGAATATAATCAATAAAGATAACTAATCCACTTTTAATAGAAAGGAAGTACTTCAGTTGCCACGATTAGAAAATTGATATTAAAAACTATAAAAAAATTAATATCTCAAAAATAAATTGAGATACAGCTTTCAAACAAATTGCATTTAAAAGCGCATTTTTTTCTGCACATGACGGTGTAAACATTTAAAATGTGGGATGTTTAGAAGTTTAAAAAGTCCTTCCGGCCAGTGCCGGGAGGAAGAGGTAGCTTTCAAATACCTTATTTTAAAAAAGCCAACTTATATTATTCAAACACACGAAGCTCAATTTAGTGGAAACCGAATATAGGAGATTCAATACTAATTTTTATCAATACTAAATCATTATGAATGTGAATTTCACGAAATTAGTCAGCTTTATCCAAGCTGCTTTTATTCAAAGTAACTTATATTTGGCTGAGATGTTGATGTATACTATCCACATGCTTTCTCACATGGAAATAGGCGAATACGTGTGTTATCGCGTGACAAATACAAGATCGTTTCAAAATGTTAGCCATACTAGAAATTCAAAGTGCTATAATTCAACCATTTTTTAAGATATAAACAAAAGAACAAATTTTCAGAAACAAAATCTGCTCCGGAATCTTTGTATCAAGGCCAAACACATAAAAAAATCTTTTTCATTTTCCAATTTTTTAATACCTCATTTTAAATTTTAAATTTAATTTTTTTTAAATGGCAACCCTTTTGAAACAAGATGGCGAATAAAGCTGGCCAACGAACTCGGTCGAGACATTGGTATGTACTATGTACAGACAAAGTAACATCCAAATCGGTTCATAAATACGCTTGTTATCGCGTGACAAAAATCAGGTCGTTTTAAAATGTCAGTCACGCTAGAAATTCAAAACGCTATAACTCAGCCACTTTTTTAGATATAGACGAAACAAAAACTGTTCCGGGATCTTTGTATTAAGGTCAAACACATACAAAAAAAAATCTTTTCATTTTCTAATATTTTGGTATCTCATTTTAAATTTTAAATTTTTAAAATTTTTTTAAATGGCCGCCATTTTGAAACAAGATGGCGGATGAAGCTGGCCAACGAACTCGGTCGAGATATTTGTATGTACTATGTACACACCAAAGTACATCCAAATCGGTTCATAAATACGCCTGTTATCACGTGACAAATAACAGGACGTTTCAAAATGTCAGCCACGCTAGAAATTCAAAATGCTATAACTCAGCTATTTTTTGAGATATAGACGAAACAAAAACTGCTCCCGAATCTTTGTATCAAGGTCAAATACATAAAAAAAAATATTTTTTCAATTTTCAATTTTTTGGTACCACATTTCAAATTTAAATTTTTCTTAAAAATTTAAATGGCTGCCATTTTTAAACAAGATGGCGGATGAAGCTGGCCAACGAACTCAGTCGAGACATTGGTATGTATTATGTGCAAACGAAGTTACATCCAAATCGGTTCATAAATACGCCTTTTATCGCGTGACAAACTTCAGGACATTTCAAAATGTCAGCCACGCTAGAAATTCAAAATGCTATAACTCAGCGATTTTTTAAGATATAGACGAAACAAAAACTGTTCCGGAATCTTTGTATAAAGGTCAAATACATAAGAAAAAAATATTTTTCCATTTTCAATTCTTTGGTACCACATTTCAAATTAAAAATTTTTAAGAAAATTTTAAATGGCCGCCATTTTGAAGCAAAATGGCGGATGAAGCTGGCCAACGAACTCGGTCGAGACATTAGTATGTACTATGTACATACCGAATTACATCCAAATCGGTTCATAAATTCGAGAGTTACAGTATGACAAAGGTCAGATATATATATATATATATATATATATATATATGGATATATATATATATATATATATATATATATATCAACTTTTGAACGGAGGGTGGTTTCGGGGTCTGGGGGTCATGATCGATGAAAATATACCAAAATTTTTTGAAATCGCTTTCCTCCGAACGGCTGCAATAGGTAGCTTTTTGTAATGAAAGCTACCTAAAATTTGCAGTAGCGAGAATTGCAAAAGCGAAATTTCATTTCAAATTTCAAAGTGTTGCCATTCGCAGAATGACGTATGCGTTACGCACAGATATGTTTGTCCTTTATAATATAGATAGATAATAGAATAAAAAAGATAACATATTATTTTGATGTAAAGAAAAAGTTACATATAAAAAGAGGAAAATTTAATTGGATCAAAAATGATAACGATATCAACAAACTCCCCTCCCCCTAGAGATAACTAGCGATATCATGTGCCAGACACCCCTTCCCCCTAAAATGGTAACGTTATATGCACAGCCCCTTTGACCACGAGAATATAGGAAAAAGTTCTTGAATTTTAGTAGGAGACTGTAGGACTCTCTAGCAAAGGGAGCTAGAATTTGTAGGAATGACATGAAACTATTTTCTCTAGAACCACTATTTAGATCCCAGATGCCAGAAGTATATTTTTTTCTCCGTGTAGAATAAGTATCAATGATAGTTCGATTACAAGGCTCACAAAATAACTCCATTACATTAAAATCTTTCGGAGGAAAGTTTTCTGCAGAGTATTTTAATGCATGTTACACTATTTCAATGAAATTTATATATCATACTCAGATGCACTAGAGCATATTTTCTATAGATTATTGAATACGCAGAATTTATCGTTTATTTACAGAGACACTCAAAGGAATTTGGTTACAGGACTAAATATCAGCCATAACTGGTGAATGTGGTGGGATATGCATGTTAAAACTTAACTAATTTTAGTGTATATCTAATAAGTGATTTATCACATTGCTAACTAAGCGTAGAACCAACAGAGTGAAAAATGTCCAAGCCGGGAATCGAATTCGGAAGCTAATATCCGAACCCTCAAGCTTGCAACACCTTTGGCGAAAGTCAAAGAGCGCCAAATGATTTGTCGAGAAGTGGGCTATTCCGAGCGTATTTTTATTGAAAGTTAAATATTGATTTTTAATTTGACGAATTGATTGACTGATTTAAGATAAATTTAAGATACAGATAACTTATTAAAGAAATAGTTAGATCAAAAGGATTTTTGTTGGCCCTGTCGCAAAAAAAAAAAAAAAAAAAAAAAAGCTTAGGTATTTTTAAAAGTCACCATTCATAAAAAAGATCTTGATAAATGCATTGATTATTAACACTGTATTTTGTTAACACGGAATAGAGATTTTTTAATTCACCTTTTTCGTTCGGCTATAAGGCCAAGAATTCAATGATCATATATTGTAATAGATTCAGATTTATCAATTTGTATTTGTGTTTTTAAAATATCAATTTCCATTTTATATGTGTTTGAATTGTATGAATCAATTTTCTAAAATTATTAGATGCGAAAAAATTCTAAATTTCCATAAATCTGAATGGTTCTCTAATTCTTCTCATAAAAAGAATATTTAAAAAAATCTTATATCTCTATTTCAAGCGTTGTAAAACCTAAGGAAACGTTTTCGGAAATAGAATAAAATTTGAATCAATTAAAATTCAAATACACTGTCAGTAATGCCAATGAGCGCATGCGTGAAAAGCACTTTTCTCACAAATTTTTTTGACACTCTCCGAATTTTGCCAAGGTGTTGTACACTTGAGAGTTTGGATATTAGCAACCTGGAATCCTTGGAATACCGATCCAAGTGTTCTACCATTGAAGCTACGAGGACTATACACAGCTTAGCATATCTCATTCAGCTGAGTGAAAGATGCTAAGGTGGGTATCGTCCTCGTCGCTTAAATGGTAGAGCACTTGGAGCGCTATTCCAAGGGTTCCGGGTTCGATTCCTGGCTTGGACAGAACAGAAACTAAATAGCCAAATTCAAACAAATTTGCAAGAAAAATATTATTACCATTTACATCTTCATGTCTAGCTGAATGTTGATTTAAAAATAAATCAACTATATCACTAAATGAGGAGATGTGAGATTACAGTTGACTTAATTAATGTATAATATAAAGTCTCTCTGCAGCCAGCATGAAACACAAGGATATCCTTAACTTTATTTTATTCATCTCGACTGTAACAATTTGAACTTATTGAGTTTCTTTATTTTACTGCCAATAATCAAAATGACCAAAGTGTTTTTTAAAAAATCTTCAATAACATTTATTTTTATGTACCTCAATTTTCTATTTATTAAATACACTGGTGTCCAAAATTAAGGACCAGTCACAAAATGCTAATTTTTAAGTAAGCGAATATTCAAAAGGAAATAATATAATTCAAAAAATTACTATCCCTACAGCACAGCTAGTCCATATAGCATCTCATTCATGTCACACATGGTCACAAGTGTCACAGTCACTATGGTGAAACAAAAAATAGGAAATTCCATACGTCTCCTTATGAGTCTCAATTTATCACTATATGTGACTCCAGTGAAACGGCAATGAGACTGCTGCTTTGTGACGAGGCACCATGAGACTTTACAATGTAGGTACATTGTGACTCTCATGTGACTGTCATTTTTAGACTCAATTTCAAAGTCATCATGAACGTTGCATTATGATAAGTCACCAAATAATATCACATTATACTCACGCGGTGACGTTCACAAAAGAGCACAATGGTGACTTCACAGTAGTCTCTCTGTCACCTGAAAGTCATCATGTGACTTTAATGTGACATTATTTTGTAACTTATCACAATGCAACGTTCACGATGACTTTGAAATTGAGTCTGCAGATGACAGTCACATGAGAGTCACAATGTACAGTCGTGGAAAAAAAAGTAAACACCCCCTACTAACTCCTCAACAAATCATCGTAGAAGAAAGTTACTGGTACCGAACGATTGGAAATAAAGTCTACTTTTAAATGATGTATATAAAATTTTCTTAGGGGTCATCTACATATTAAAACGAATCCAAACTTCATTTTTTCAATGGCAATACCCAATTTTAACGCGATATTTCAAATCTTCGGTTCAAACTATGCCTAGACACTAAATTTCAAGTCATTTGAATGATAAGTTTTTGAATTATAAACATTCAAAATTTAGTGCTTCTAATGTTAAATTACATTTTCATATTTTTATTTATATCTCCCGAAATTATGCTCCTAATGTGTTAATTTTTTTTGTAGTAATAATACTAATATACCCAAACATAAATAAGCTGAATTTGCAATTTTTATCATTTTATGATATGAATTATGAATTATGAAATTAATATTCGAAAAAATTATGAATTGCAACCTACAATTTTTATGATGGATTTAGATTTATTAAGTCCTGCTCTATGGAAATTCAAAAATTTCAGATTTTTCTTCCAAGTAGTTTTCAAATTATGCTTAAAAAACGGCAAAATGATGGTTTAAGGGGCCGTCTTTGATGGAAGTGAGTATACATTTTGAAATTTATTCTGCTGTACTGTAATCTAACACGTTTCATTGACTCCTTGAGTGGCGCTTAAGGTGCCTTGATCAAGGAAGGGGCTCTCTGTGTTAACAATCCAGTACGGAACTTCAATTTGGATACAGCCCTTAAAATACGCTCGTTTTAAAATAATTAATTTCTCGGAAACTTACTGTACGAATTGCATAAAAATTCGTTTTTAGGCTAATTGAAGGGTGTAGAGTTCATTTATGCTGTCAGAATTGGGTACTGCTATTGAAAAAAAAACAAAGTTATGGTTCGTTTTAATATGTAGATGGTCCCCTAAGCAAATTTTATATACATCATTTAAAAGTAGACTTTATTTCCAATCGTTCGGTACCAGTAACTTTCTTCTACGATAATTTGTTGAGGAGTTAGTAGGGGGTGTTTACTTTTTTTTTTCCACGACTGTACCTACATTGTAAAGTCACATGGTGACTCGTCGCAAAGCAGCAGTCACAGTGACGTCTCCGTGGAATCACATATAGTGATCATTTTAGACTCATAATGAGATGTATGGAATTTCCATTTTTTTTTGCTTCATTGCAGTGACCGTGTCACTTGTGACCATGTGTGACATGAATGAGATGTTATATGGACTAGCTGTGCTGTAGAGATAGTAATTATTCGAATTATATTATTTCCTTTTGAGTATTCGCGTACTTGAAAATTAGCATTTTGTGATTGATCCTTAATTTTGGACATCAGTGTAGTATGAAATTTAATTTATTTTTTTATATCATCGCATATTTTTATTATTTTTATTTGTTGCTGTTCCTGCTGTTGTTGTTATTAAATATTTCTTCCACAATACCTCTCTTTTAATTTATTCTTTACCTTGGTGTAGTGATCTTTATTTAGATAAAATTAATGGATTTTAGAACTTTCTTAACGTGATTAAGAGCAACACTGTTTACATAGTAGGTATTATATACGATGGGAGGGATGATTTTAGAGATGTTTCGGTGGGGCATGGCTAAAAAAGGCGGTGCTAACCGTTGGTGTAATAATTCAGTACGTCAAAGTTTTCCTTCAGATTTCCAGATTAATCAAAGTGGAATTTTCCTGACACCAGTTGGAATGATTTTACAAACTCCAAGTTCAGTTTGTTGGTTCTACGCTTAGTTAGCAAAGTGATAAATCACGTATTAAATATTCAATAATTTCAAGCATAATTTCACTGCTGAAAATTAATTGAAAAATTAATTAAAAATTATATAATTTTAGTGTATTACGAGATGCTTAAATCGTATACAGGGCTGCACGAAAGAACTCGCACGCATTACCGGATATGGACAGCAATTGCTGAAAATGAATTTTTATTCCGTTGTGTTTCTTTTTTTTTCTTTTTTTATCCCCGGTATGCTATTTCTTTCGCCCAGCAATTAAAGTGTCGTCTCCAAAAAATAACGCTCCGTTGTATAAGCTGTAATAAATCAGATGTCTCATTGTATTGTTAAATACTTTAATGCAATTTTTTAAACTTCTAAGCATCGCGCATTTTCAATTTTGATACCGTCGTATGGGGAAAAAAGTACTTTTAAATACAATTTGTTTGAAAACATTGCAACGTAATTTATTTTTGAGGTATTACATTTTTTGTAGTTTTTAGCGCCATTAGTTTAATGTTGGCAAGTCAAGTACTCCATTTCGATAGAAAGTAAAAGACAAAATATTTAGTAATTATATCTTTTTGTTGCCATTTTTCCAAATCAACCGAAAAAAATGTAATTAAAATACGTGATATTTTGAAAAAAACTTAAATGAATGATTCTGATAAAACATGGAACTATTATAAACTATATTTAATTTTAAGTATTTATATTAATATTGCAAACAGATGAAGGCATATGAATCATTAGATAGCCAATTTTTTTTCGAGTTTCTTGAATGACGACATCTCTTTTTTTGGATTTGTGTATTATCTAGCAATAGTGACGTCATATACATACCTTGCTGTAGATGTTGTTTAAGACAAGATCGTAAATGAGAAATTCTTTCCTCCGGATGCGAATGACGTCATTTTATACAAAATAACAGCGTGTGTTTTAAGTCTTTAAACTGAAATATGTTTTGTACTATCTATATTTATATACATATTTTTTTTTTCATCGGGCGTGACACTAAATTCTGAAAAAACAGAATTCCTGATTTCTAGTTTTAATGTTTATTTAGATCTCTCATTTCATTGTATGAAGAAAAATGAAATTTCTTAACTATGTTCAGATATTGCTGGAAAATGTTTCATAATCAATGCCGTCATGCAGGATTTTTCTTTCTTGTTCTACTTTGCAAAAAAGGCGAAATAAATTGAGATAGATAATGTATCATGCGATTCCTGTGCAATTAAATATTCAAGTATAGAAATCCGATTAATTACTACAATAAATATATAACAGATAAAGATCTTTAATTAGGTCGCATTTTCCCAATCTAATTAAGGTATTTAATTAATTTTATTTGTTTAATCTTTCGTCGTTAATTGGAATAAATATTCATTAATTTTCTGGGATTGCAAACAGCATTTCCACAGTCTTTTTAATTCGATTTAATGCGAAATAAAATTTTCATTCGAAAGGCTTATTGTCTTTATAAATCGGTTTATTTTGAGATGATAAAAAAAACTTAACTTATTAGAACGAACGGAGTCTTTTTTTAAAACAATTTTGTGGAATTGCGTTTCGTATATTTTTTATATAGCTTGTTATTATTCTATCTAGAGATAAATGTAATATTTTAAAAGTTTTCTTTCCAACTTAATTGAACATTGTTTATGAATGTTCGGTTTATATGTCTGCGCCTATCTGTATATCCGCGCTCTAACTCGGGTAAATACACTCAGATTGCCATGAAATTAATAAACACTATATGGCCATTAACCCTTTATCTACTGACGGTACTTATAAGTACCATTAAAATAACTTGTTATAAAATTAAGTTAATACATCGATTCGTTGTTATACAGTTTAGGGCAATTCCACAGAAAATCATAATTTTTTTTTTTGGGGGGGGGGGGAATCAAATTTATAATATGTTTAATTTACGGGTATAATTGGAAAACTTGATATTTTCATATTCTATAGAAAAATCCCTATAAAAAGGCTCTGTAAATTACTGTTTACAAGCTAAGTTAAGTACCATTATTGTCTTTGTAAAGTCATATTACGCCAGTTACACAAGAAAAGTTACGTCAGTTACACGTGTAAATGCCATTTTTTTTCTTTTTTATTATTCAGAAATTAATTAAACAAGTTACTGTTATAATTTGACATTACTTAGTGTTGTTGAGAACATTAAATTACTTTTTTTAACTAGATAGTTTTGATAATTTTTATACTTCAATGATGGTAGAGAAAATGTTTGTATATTTTATGTTACGTCAGTTACAGAATTTTGAATTGCAATTTTTGGGACTCAAAGAGAGATTGAAATAATCTGCAGGTATTTGGGTATTAAGACCTTAGTTTAGTAACAAATGATTTAAATTGTAAAAATTTGTTCTAGCTTTATTAGTAAATTTCCTACATAGATTTGAAAACAAAATTTGATGATAAAATATTACGTCAGTTACGATGGAATTGCCCTTTACAATGAGTTATAGATACATTACTTTATCTTGTTTCAAAAGCATTACTGGTTAGACAAAAAAATAAATATTTTTAAAAGGATGATTTTTTTTTTTTTTGCCTTTGCATCTTTCAGCTTTCTTGGCATTGGAAGGGGGGGGGGGGAGATTTTTCAATTCGGAAATATTTCTATACTTCTATTGTAAAAACGTTATATATGTACATTTTCTAATTCTACAAAATACTAAGAAAAATATTTAAAATAAAAGATTTGAGTGGGGTTATAAATATACAAAATCCCTATAAATTGAAATTTAATTAATTCTTCTAAATCCTCCAATTTTTCTAAAATCCTTCTAAAATTTGTTAAATGATTATGTAAATCTTCTAATGTAGTTTAAACAATTCACAAAAAATGCTTTAGAAGATAAAACTTTCATGAATTCATAATTCAGTACATAAAGGGTTTGACCAGAGACTTTCAATTTTAGACATTTTGTGTCGAATATTTAAATATATACTTGTCGGATTTTTCTGGGACTTCGGGATTATGAAGAATATGTTCGACTTCATATTCATCAACGGCGGTTTGATCAGAAGGACAATTATGGGGCCGACAAACAAAAATCAAAAGAAAACTAATAATATTTGGGATCACCGTTTAAAATAAAATGCACGAAATGATCTATAACTATAGCTTATGGATATATGGATATTGCACAAGATATATATTCATTTGTGGAAGAACAGAACGTATATTCATGCAGGTATAGCGATTTGTTTAAAAAATTAAAAAAAAATACAGGTTTTTTTGTGTATATCATGCAGTTTTTTACCAAATTTAATGCTAGTATCAGAAAATTTGACAAAATGTCGTAGAAATAATATAGTGTAATTGGAATGTAAATCTGTTAAATATTTGATGAAATATGAGCAGTCGAATGAAATATTTTTTATCTGCGCATGCGCACACGTAATTTTTTTCTTTTTCATGATTTGATAGTCAACTCTATATAGCAACTCATAAAAAATCCAGTGAAATATCGTGAAAATTCAGAAAAACATTGGCAATATAGTGCGCGAATTTTTAGTTGCGCTCTAAAACATGCTGAATCATAAGGGATTTTTCATAATTTTTCATTTTTTATTATCTGGCTTTCAGCAAAGGAGCTTGTACTTAATTTCGCATTTCTTTTGTTCTTGGAATAGACTCTCTGAGGAATCTCTGAGGAAATCTCGGGCTGTGCAAATTTTGCTACTTTTAAGTTGCCCGAGGAAATCTCGGGTTGCGCAGCGAGAGTGTTAATATGCAGCATGTTGTTACTTAGATCCGTCAGGCTCTGCCTACCCGTTCCTTTCCCACAACACAATCACGTTTCCTAAAAAATCTCATAATGTACGCAAATGTATCGACAGGAACACGTATATAAAAGTGATATAAAGAGAAACTTGATTAAATAATGAAAATGCAACTTAATGGTAATATAACTAAGTTTTACATTTACAGAAACAATAAATGTTTACTTACTATAGTACAAGTAATCACTTAAGTAACAGTTGCCGCTTATCCAAAATCATCAACAGCTCTGGCCTCTTAACAATTCATACTCAAACTTCAAAGCAAAAAATGAATCACGAGTATATGTACGAGATCTGTTCCCTAAAGAATGATCATATTTTTTTATAACAACATATCCTCCCTCTTCGTCTAAATTTTAATGGTTCTTTTCAAAATAGTTTATATTCAATGCAATGCAATTGTCCCACATTTCTTCACACTTCAAAGACATGATGGAAACCACTTTTCTTAAATGGGTCCCTCAAAATTGCCTCCGCCGTTTTCACCAATGCTTCTAATGATGGAAAGCATACTTACCACGAAAGTGGTTCTTCACATTAGGGAATTTATCTCGTTTCATCCCTGTAACATTACCTTCAATTTTGAAAGAAACTTCCACGCGAACGTCTTGTTGTTCGGGTATGAGGCATCTTGGAACTCACCGCGCACATACACATCTCATGTTCACTTTTCGGTTATCAACGTGTAGGTAGCATGCAATTATAACTGCAATATTTTTAACAGTTCTCATATCTAATGATCTTTTCTGACAATAATAGGGGTAGCATTAATATTGACTTCTGTAAGTACAGTTAAAGGAACTTCGTGTCCACCTTCCTTTAATGATGATTGTCTTTCTCTTCCTTCAATTTCTCAAACCATCTTCTAAATATGCTATAGGGAAAAACAGACTCTCCATATCTCTTATAGGATACCCATCGATTGCCGATTTCTTCAGGCCAAAGCAAAATTTCCGGCAGGCAAGAACATACTGCTCATTGTGTTTTGCTTCCATCGTTATCATAAGCATCTGATCAGATACTGGAAGTATCTGAACTTTCATAGCTGTTGCTGGCGTACCACTGATAATAAATGAAAAAATTTACCACGTATTCATTACACACTAAGCTAACAATGAAACAAAAAAGTAAATTTGTGTGCAATAAAGTTTGCTAATAAAAAAATTATGACTATTCTTTATTGAACAGCCATCGTGGTTATGATTATATTCAATAGTATCAGTACTGTATCATGATCTCTTTTCGACTGGCAAGCACAATAGTGGCATCAACTAGTTCGATTTCACTACTGAAAAAAGGAAACACTTGTCAAACAATCGCCCTCTAAAGATCCCCATGGGAAAGCATAATAAACGTGTTGGAAATTAAGATATCAAACATTCTACTGTTGCTAACCTTTGTTAGTCTAGAAGCGTAGTTTTTAACTTTACCAAATGTTCAATAATACAAAAATGTTCATCAATACACGATCTCGACTTTTCGGAAGCTATTCAACTACGGAAAAATTCAAACAGTTTAGTAAATGACATATCAAGTACTCCCAGATTCCCACATAGTTTGTTTCCATTCCTTTAATACCCCCTCCCCCCCTCCCACCCGAGCTGTCGTTTTCGCTCATGCTTTTTCTGCATCTGAAAAAATCAAACGCTGGCCTCACATTGGTCGGACACGTGACTAATGAAAAAGACAAGCTGCAGCACTACCTTTTGTATTAGAACGCTGCAGTCACATGATGTTCATTTCGTGCACCCACATTCATGCATTCGATCATAACGTGACTCAAACGGTTGTAAAATTGAGACATGTGTAACGTACCGCGATAACCTGTCTTTTTTGTTAGCCTCGGTTTGCTATGGGTACATCATACATGCCAAGATTACTTAGCTTCGTAGTTTCCTCGTTCTCCACCATCCAGAGTTCCAGATGTAATAATTTCAATGCTACTTTTGTAATTTTTCACAAAAATTAGGGATATAAGTTTTTCATAGTAATTTTTTAAAACTTGCATATTCATATTTTTTAAATATAAAACAAACTGTAGAAATTTAAACAAGTTGGAAATGCTCGTCAAACGTGGCAAATGAGGTGCGTTCGTACTATAGCTAGTTTTATAATTATTTTTTGCACCCCATATTGTACTGAATGTATATTTTTTTGCACCTTCATAAGTGCATAGTCTGTAACATCGTTAAATGCACTGCAATAATTTTTTTCCCATTCCCCGTAATGAAACGGAAATATTTTGACTGTCCCTGTAATTAAACTATACATCCGATTTTCATAAAATTTGAAATGGCTCTACAAAATATTGCAACAATTAATTTAAAATTTCAGACCATTCGGAAGGCTGTAACATCATTAAAATGCACTTGCAATAATTTTTCCCATTGGCCGTAATGTAAAGAAAAATTTTGATTGTCCCTGTAATTAAACTATACATCCGATTTTCATAAAATTTGAAATGGCTCGACAAAATTTTACAACAATGATATATTTAAAATTTCAGACCATTCGGATGGCTGTAACATCATTAAAATGCACTTGCAATAATTTTCCCCATTGGCCGTAATGTAAAGAAAAAACTTTTGACTGTTCCTGTAATTAAACTATACATCCGATTTTCATAAAATTTGAAATGGCTCGACAAAATTATGCAACAATCATATATTTAAAATTTCAGACAATTCGGTTGGGTAGTTTTTGCTGTGTTATATGCGGACGGACAGACGGACGGACGGACTGAACGACGACTATAGGTGCTACGTATTTATATAATTACGAACGCACCTAAAAAGAGCACTTTGGTATAACGTCGAACTGATTTTCTAAAAATCTTCCATCTGCGCAACCTCCTGAGCATAGTTTCTGAATCTTTAGCAACTTATGGAAAGTGTACAATGTTTACCTGACCGGCTTCTTATCGTATTTTAATTTTATTGCCACGTTCTTCTGTTACAATTTATTTTGATTTAAATATGTACTATATTAAAAATGATATTTAGTTTCGAATGAAAAGGCTATACAAATCATTTCTGACTACACCCACGTTTTCAAACAAATATGCGAATATGGAACTTTTTTTTTTCATTTACTATATAAATTAAAAAAACGTATTTATATCTATTTGTTTAACAGTGGAACTTTGCCAACAGGAAAATTTCTTTTTCAAATAAGTCATTTTCCATACAAAAATGTTATTCAACAAGACAATTATTTTTTCAAATTTTTAATTTAAAAAAATCGGATTTCTTTGTTTTTCTTTCACTAAAATATGACTATCATTCTTTTGGATTTATTTGTCTGGATATCATTTCAACAATCATTATTATAAATCTTTATAAATTTTCAAATAAATACTGGCATAAAACTTTTAAATCTGGCACATTGCCGTAAAACGTAAAAATGCTATTATTTAACATTTTTATATGTATTTTGTTTAGCTGATTGGTAATTTAGATAATATTGCGATCATTATTTACATCTTCAAGAGTTGTAGTAAAACACTCACACAGAACAGTTATTAGGAATCGTACCCAAAGTTTTATACTAGATGATAGCCGCAAGTTCCGAGAGGAAGTATGTTACACAATGCATAAAATACAATACATTTAAAATTATTACAAAAAAAGTTAATTACTACATAGGTGCTTTTCGCTGTTTGTTTACATATTGATATATTGCCAGATAAAATATTGATAAATGGTTTTCGGATATCAGAGTACAAAGTGAAAAGAAAGAGAATCTTCACTATGAGTAAATACAATTAGTGCAAAAGACCCTACCTCGATGACGCATAGTTTTCGAGAAAAATGCCAAAAAAAAGTATGACGTCACGTACTTTATAACAGTTTGTAATGCACTACTATTGAATTGACCGAAAGTAAAGTACACCTCGCAATACGGAATAGGTTAACACTATGCGAAAATTTCCAATAATTTCAAGCTGTCGCCTTTTAAAATGCGCCGAATGACGTCTCTTCATTCGTATTTTCATATCAGACATATTCCTACCATGCATTTCTTTTTGAATTCTTCTCCTTTCACAAGCCTAAGTAGCACAATTTTTATGTTTTAAAGGCATTTTTTACCCGACTGCCAAGAAGGGTTATGTGTTTCTGGCGTATCTGGGTAAGTGGATTTCTTTATACCCTCGAAACATCCCAACGGCTGGATGGATTTTAATTAATGAGGTCTCCATCGATTCGTCTGAACCGTCCGATGGTTATAGGATAGGTTTTGTTTTTATCAATTCAAAATGGCGGCCATAAAATACAACATGGCGGTAGAGACGAAAACAAAATTTTACGTACCCTATTGAGTGGTATATCATTGCATAGGTCTTTAAAAATGAAGGCGATGTTTCATTGACCATTTTGCAGTCAGAAGCTCCGTTTAAATATTACGCAACCTGGAAGTTGTGTACTTTGGATCTTTTACTTTGGATTACCTTTCCTGTAACTCTAACCTTCACAATAGACATCTATAGGCCTCATCAAAACAGTGTTTATCGATAGGAACTAATAATTAAGGACAACTTTAAAGTCATCAATACAAGTAAATAAAAAAAATAGGAAGTAATATAAAAAATAGTTTCATATTGATGAGAAATAATTAATTAGTTCGCTTTTTACGCAGTCGGGTTTTTTGATTTTTTAAATTTAATATATTTAATATATTTTTATTTCTTTTCCTTTTTAAAAATCTTGTGTGACAGACAGTTTTCAATTTCATGAGGTTCAATAAAGCTTATTTTCGGTGCTCCCGGATGGACGTCATACTTTTGTCTCATTTTTCTGAATAACTATGCGTTTTAGAGGTATGGTTGTTTGGGCACTTTTCATGGACTCTGGAGGATTCTCGTTCGGCAAAGTTTGTGCGATGGCACTCGTCTGAACACTTTCTGTTCTGGTTTGAACCGAAATATATTCATTTGGTAGGGGTAGTGTTAAGGAAATTACTGCAATTTGTTATTCCTATACAGCGAAAAATTACTGAATTTTTCTTTTATATCTCCCTTTCTTGTATTTTTCTTTTTATATCAATGGCGCAAAGCATATATACATAATTTCTCGACCCCTTGAAAGACAGTGATGCCGTTATCGCATAACATAATTTTAATTTCTAATTGCCACATTGGCACCGGAATTTTATAATGAAAATTTCACCTTTACTAAGTACGCGAAAATATACTTTTACTTCTTTACAAATAGATTCTCTTGTAAATGCTGGTGTCATTAAATTATTTCAACATTTTACGAAAGCAAGTACCTTGCCACTGAAAGCGAGATAGCCAAACCTTGAAATTGTACGATACAGGGGTTGCATTCTATAGGGAAACTTTTATTGTTCCTACCACTATTTTGAAAATAATATCTTTATCGCACCTTTCTTTAGAATATGTTAAATAAAATGATCATGAAGGTAACTCATTAAAGGTTCTGGTAGGAACAATGAAATTTTCCCTATATAATTACTGAAAACTTCACTGAATTTTTCTTTTATTTCTCCCCTTCTTGTATTTTTCTTTTTATATCAATGGCGCAAAGCATATATACATACATGAAGCACATATGGACACACATAGATAAATGCATATGTATGATACATACATGAAAAACAGCATGATACTACATACAGGAAGCACATATACATGATACATACATGAAGAACATATACATCATACATACATAAAGTACATATACATGATATATTGATCCTGCTGCAAACAGATTTTACACATCTTGAGATTCAATAATTATAAACTTTCTGACCAAGAAGAAAAATAAACCTTTAGTTAACGTTAGTTGGGGTAATTGGACCCACGAGGTAACTGAGCCATAGCTATTTTATGAAAAACCGTTGAGGTATTTTAAGTTTGAGCTTTTGCGAACAATGCCCCTTAACCTCTACTTCCTAAAACAACGTGTGTCAACTCAATCATAACTTTCTCTTTGCTGTGATAGGTTGTAGAAAATTAACGTTTCTTTTTTAAAAAACAACGTCCATTTGGTTGAACTTCCTCGGCTTTTTATTAAAATACTGTAAGTACTTTTATTAAACAATCTTTTTTTTAAAGATTAGGGAATAACTACGTTAATATTATTAGGTATCTATACATATTTACTTCATGTTTCAAATGTAAGCTCGGTATCCCAGTTACCCCATACATTTTTCAAGAATGGGGTAACTGCGACATGTATCCGGTATAACTGGGCCATGCTGGATCCAGTTACCCCAATAGTTATAAATATTTTTTTTTAATTTCTCTTACAACGTGAAATAAATTTCTCCATTCTTTTTTTCCTCACAATAAAGAACATTATAGAATACCTTATTAAAATTAGGTAAGAAAATTAAAAAAGGCATATTGAGTGATATCAAACCAAATTTCTCGACCCCTTGAGAGACAGTGATGCCGTTATGGCATAACATAATTTTAATTCCTAATTGCCACATTGGCACCGGGATTTTATAATGAAAATTTCACCTTTACTAAGTACGCGAAAATATACTTTTACTTCTTTACAAATAGATTCTCTTGTAAATGCTGGTGTCATTAAATTATTTCAACATTTTACGAAGGCAAGTACTTTGCCACTGAAAGCGAGATAGCCAAACCTTGAAATTGTACAATACAGGGATTGCGTTCTATAGGGAAACTTTTATTGTTCCTACCACTATTTTGAAAATAATATCTTCATCGCACCTTCCTTTAGAATATGTTAAATAAAATGATCATGAAGGTAACTCATTAAGGGTTCTGGTAGGAACAATAAAATTTTCCCTATATAATGCGACCCCTAAATACAGATAAAGTACTTAAGTACTTACTTAGCCGTTTTGTTCATAGATTTACCTAGCTATTTTTTTCCTTAAAATACCCATGTGACTTTTATACTTATTACCTATAATTAAGTATATAAGTACTTACTTAATTTTTATGTTTTTGGTATAAATAAATCTAATATTTTCACTTTTAGTGCTTTTTTTAGACACAATGACAGCAAAGGTTTCCCTTACAACGCTCTTTATTAACACATAATTTACATGATCTGCCTGGTTTAAATTTTTTTAAGTTGCTTACACTTTTTCAAACAGGACATGATATCCCATATGAAAAAATAAATAAATAAATGCGTGTGGAACATAGACCCTCCTTGCCCACTTACCTTATTTTTATGGGGAAACTGGACCCATGAGGAAAGAAAGATGAAATATGCATATTTTTATATTTTTAAATGTTAAAATGTAATTTTGAGCATTTCCGTCTGATAGAGGGATCCTAACTGAACACATTTACAGAAGTTCAGACTTTAATTCAAATGAACATTAGCTTTTCGAGGCTGTATTGTCAGAAGCTCCAGAGTCACATTGTAAAATCATAGCCCAGTTGCCCCGACTAACCTTACTTGACTTTTTATTCAATTCAAAAATTTGCCAAGAAATATTGGCCCAACATGTATTACCATTTAAATCCTTCCACCGTATAGCTCTTCAAATGAAGCGAGGATACCACAGAAAACTTGTTTAAATTTAAACGCTTTACTTTTTTTTTTTTTTTTACATCATAAATGTTTTTAAACATTGCTTTTTGGACTTCCCTACAGCATCCTAGAAATAAAACCATTTAAAGAGGGCGGAAATCGCCGAAAGCGACTTTCTAGCCGTACAGGTAGTCACTTGATGAAAATTGTTGAAAATGAAATATTTTAAAGATGGTTATTTATTTATTTATAAATCTACTGATATTTGCCGAATTTCTAAAAAAAGTGCTCAACCAATTTTGATAAAATTTAAATCGGACCAGATCGAGAGTATCCTCTTTCAACTAAAAAAAATAAATGAAGCGGTCGCGTAGTTTCGGAATAATCGGTGAACATATATAAAATAAAATACATACGTGTCGAATTGAGAACCGCCTTCTTTTTTTTAAATTGGTTAAAAACAGCAATCACAAGAATCGTTTGCGTAGCTTTGGAGTAATCGGGTGAACATACATAAAAAAATACATACCTGTTGAATTGAGAACCTAGTCCTTTTTTTGAAGCCGTTGAAAAACAGCAAGTTTATTTAAGCAATTGGTTCTATAGAAACAATCTTCTCTTCATCGGGAGTCATCCATAATTTTATAATACAGGTATAGTACAGTTTTTGTTAAACTTTTATTAAAATGCATAATATTATAAATTTTAAAATGTATAACATTGTAATTTTATTATGTGTATAATTATTGTCTCATGTAATATCCAGTAATGTAAATGTATTTTCACTTTTACTGTATTGTATTACTTAGTAATCTTTTTGAAAAGGTAAATACATGGAGTATCTTGCGAGATACGAACCAATTAATTGTATTTTCGATATCTCTTGTGGTAAAATATTTTGTTCTCGAACGATTCTTTGGAAAGAACAGTGTTCGAGAACCGAGGTACTACAGTACAAATGTTTTAGTATTTGTTGTTATACAGCAGATATTTCCAGAGTAACTCCACTTTTTAAGTAATTTTATAATTACATTGCAATTTGTTTCAGTCTGATGTCAAGGATACGAAGCTGTTGGTCTGATAATATTTTTTTTTCAAAGGTTCTTAATATATTTTTGTTTTCTTCATGCAATAATAATGCACTTATTAAAAATATATATTTATTTATCGTAAAGTGTATAAAATTTTCAAAAAAAATATGTGAGACCTTAAGGTCTCACATATTTTTCGATTATTTTCTGTCAAACAGCTTTTTTTTTTTATCTGTTATATTAAAATGATATCTCTGAACCAGTGTTGCCAAATTGGGGACTTTTTTAATTCAGATTATTTGACTGTCACCACTTTTTTAAAATAGTATAATTAACCTTATTTTTCAGAAATTTTAATCTATTTTTAAATAGGCCGAATATTTCTATTTAAAAAAAGCGATGACAATCAACAATCTCGGGACAAAAAAGTCCCTAATCTGATAACACTGCTGTGAACGTTGCAAAAAACTAAGGTTGATAACTATATGAAGGTAGTTTCTTTTAAAGGTAAAAGTAAAAGATTCATCTAATATTTTTAAATTATTCAATTTTTACGTTGTTTTTTATATCTATGAAATATTACATTTAGGTTCATTGGAGTTGTTAAACAGATCTTTTTGGTGGCCAAAAGACTGTCTTTTGCTTTATGAAAATTTATCAATTATTACACACAGGGCACACATAAGTAATATTTTGATATTGATATACATTTTATGTTAAAGAAATGAGTATTTAAAAAACATAAAAATTAATTGGGTTCCTTATTTTTTTCATATGTGAAGAAGACTTTTCGTTTACAAGATAAAAAAAAATTTATTATATTTTTATATATTATACATATTTTAATATATTTATATTAAAAGATATCTCTGTAATGTTAATAAATGAATTGCATTTCTCTAATGTTCAAAAATAAATTATTTTATTGCACTAAAAATTTGTAATGTCATTTCTAATACCCATTATACGGAGTGTTTCAAAATTATATGTCAGAAATGTAAAGGCAGGTAGAAGGGACCTTAGCAAGCAGATTTCATATAGAAATGTTGGTGCGGAAATGCAGCGTTGAGGCGGATGAGAGCGCTATTAAGTTCAGTGAATAAAAGCATTTCGCTGGCTTGAATCGACATTCTCCGCACGGATTTCGAGCAACATGCATCGTTACACCAATGCGGAGCTTGCCAACAGGTATTTCATGTATGAGGCTGCGCAAGATAATGGAACGGCTGTTCAAATTATGTACATGGAACGATTTCCAAGAAGGAATCCCTGCAGGATCTCCGAACATTTGGATGTTTTCATCGGGAGTTGTTCGCGAATGGTTCATTTTAGGCCTCGAGGCATGATACGGCCACTGGAAGATATCGCGGAATTCCTGCAGTGGAAAAAGCAATATTATGCACAGTAGAGGAATGTCCTTCGAAAAGCTCGAGAACTGTTGGACGTGCGTTGGGTGTGAGCCATTCCCTTGCGAAGCCACATACATGAAATGCATGTCGGCAAGCTCCGCATTGGTGTAAAGGCGCATTTTGTCCGAAATACGTATAGGGAATGACGATTCAAGTCAGCAAAGCTCGTACATCCATCGAAATCAACAGCGTCCTCTATTGCCCCAACGCTGCATTTCCGCACCCACATTCCTATACGAAATTTGCTCACTAAGGTCCCTTCTACATGCCTTTACATTTCTGACATATAATTTTGAAACATTTCTTTATAGTGAATCATCAAATGTTTTATAAACTAATGTGTTGAGGATTAATACATGGGATTTATTTTCCAAATTTGTTTTATACAAAAGCAGTTCAGCAAATTATTTGATAATATACTCTCAATTGTTATTTATGACTTCCTCCCATCGTTTAATAAGTCTTTTGATGCTTCGGTAATAGAAATCTCCCGCCTTTGACCTAAAGAATTCGACTGAACAAGCCCTCAATTCTTCACCGTTATTGTACAATAAATTGCACAAAGCCTTCAAAAGCGAACGAAACAGGTAAATATCTAACGGTACCAAATCTGGAGAGTATGGAGAATGCAAAAAACAAAAGGTGTGTGAAATGCTCAGTTTTTGCCCACTTAAGGGTATAAGGACAGTTTACCTCAAAATTGATCAAATATCGATGTTCGTTTTTAGATATTAAATGAAAGCCTGTTTAATTGTGAATATTTTGACACCTCTTTTTTACCCATACGGCAATTATATCGCAAGATAATTTAAATTTTGTTAATACACCCAGCGCAATTACCCACACAAATTAAAACTTTAAATTGCTTTTTCTCCATGTTCATATTTTCTTCACTTTCATGTTTTGAAAATGGCAAGACCTTTTTTGTATTTGAGATAGAGATTTAAACTTTTTTTTTGTACATGTTCTTTATTCTATATGTGATAAATCTGCGCATGGAATTAGCCATCAGGTATTTTGTTATTTTTTTGTAAATAAAAGTATATGAAGATGTGTTAGATTTCATCGTTTTACAATATATATCAGTAAAAAAATTATATTAAATGTAATATTACATGCATCTAAAAATCCATCTCGAAAATCTGCATCTTGAAAATCTAAAACAAAAAAAAGTTGGGCAAAAATATCAATATTTAAAAAAGTAGTAAGAATTTTTAAAAATTCAAATTTTTGTTAATTTTTTTAAAATTCTAATTAAATATGCAGTTACATTTTTTTTGCTTCAAAATGTACTTTTAGTTGAACATTGAAATGCAGTGAGTTCACAATTTGAACTTTTTTTTTATTTTTTAATAAACAAAATTGTTGAAAAGTAAACTATTCCCTTAACATTCTATTTTATTGATTTAAAAATACATAAAATTCAATTACGAAAAAATCAAAATACACTGATTTGTCTAGTGAAGCATGCTCTTTGAAATAATATAAATTATTTTGTCAATGCATTTATTTCTGATTGCAATTTTAAACTTGGAAAAATTATGTTTATGAGTTTTTCCTCAATCCAATACTTTAAAATTTACATGAATGTCGCAGGTACTACTTTTATTTGCTTACCGATCCCAGTTCTTTGCTAGCAATAAAATTCTTTTTCAATAAATCATCTCCAAGAAAAAAAAATCCCTTCCAAAAAAATATTTCATTTATTAAGAATTTTTATAAAATTTTGTAGTTGGACTTTTTTCATCCCATTAAGTCCAGAAAATTTTTCGGTTAGATTTATATGTCTGTATTTATTTTTGTTTTCAAAAGTCATTATTTTACAATGTCATAAATTTAACAAATAAATATGTCTGGCGTATTGCCTAACAGCAGTATTTTTATTACTCGATTTCCTTTCTTTTATTTATTTATTTTTTATTTTATTTTTTTTTTACAGAACAGTAATTTTAGTAATTGGGTGATTATTATTCGTTACATTTTAAGAATTCAGAGAAAAAAAAATAAGTATAAAGGAAACAAAAATTGATCCTTTAAAAGAGAAAATGCATTGTTTTTATTTCAGCAATAAAAAGTATTTCATAGTTTCAAATTATACATTGTTAAATTTCTTTTAGCTAATATCTTTAGTACTAGTCAGAAATAATAGCATTATATTGTACGTTGTTAAAAATATTTAGTCTGTAACCTATAAATTATGTTTTATTAAAAATATTGAGACCGTAGCCGGTAAATTATGCATCGTTGAAAATATTTAGGCTGTAGCCTATAAGTTATGCATTATTTAAATTATTTAGGTTGTAGGTATATGTAAATATTATACAGACATACATACAATAAATCCAACTGGAATGAAAAATTAGCCAGAGCCAGGAATCGAACCCGGGACCACAGTATACAAGACTGCTGCTCTAACCACTGAGCTACTCCGGCCGATACCTAGATCTGCATTTTCTCTCTAATAAACCATTGCAGACCCAGGTATTGGCCGGAGTAGCGCAGTGGTTAGAGCAGCAGTCTTATATACTGTGGTCCCGGGTTCGATTCCTGGCTCAAGCTAATTTTTCACTCCAGTTGGCTTTATTGTATTTATTGTATGTATGTCTGCATAATATTTATATATACCTTTAACTGTTGAATGCAGGCGTTATTTATGTGCGTATGTGTGTTTTAATATATATTGTAGTATGTGTGTTTTATTATATTTATCGTAGATCGATGTAATAGCAAAATATATTCATCGTTGTCCGGTCATCCAAGGCTGTCGTATAGATGGCTGGTGACTTCCCTAACATGGTTTATTAGTGAGAAATTGCAGACTCAGGCATCGGCCGGAGTAGCTCAGTGGTTAGAGCAGCAGTCTTGTATACTGTGGCCCGTGTTCGATTCCTGGCTCTAGCTAATTTTTCACTCCAGTTGGGTTTATTGTATTTATTGTGTATGTCTGTATAATGTTTATATATATCTTTAACTGTTGAATGCAGGCGTTATTTATGTGAGTTTTAATATATAATGTAGTATGTGTGTTTTATTATATTTATTTTATAGCCGATAAGTTATACATTGTTGAAATATTTAGGCTGTGGTCTATAAATTATAAATTGTTAAAAACGTAGGCTATAGCCTATAAATTATACATTGTTAAAATATTTAGTCTGTAACCTATAAATTATGCTTTACTAAAAATATTTAGACCGTAGCCTATAAATTATACATAGTTTAAAATATTTAGGCTGTAGCCTATAAATTAAACATTCATAAAAAATATTTAGGCAGTGGCCTAATAGCATTAGTACTTTCGTGGAAAGATTTCGAATATTATGCAAGTATTTTAGAAATATTGTTAACACTTTCGTAATATTTCCAGTATAAAACTACTTTTCTAGTAATACTGTCATTGCTGTGTAAATATTTACTATGTAATGCAAATGTTCCATAATTGATTTCTTACCTTCTACATATTTCCTAGCTATAATTTTAAGGGTTTCCTCCCTGTGACGGCCTGTATTTTAAGCATTTTTGGGATTTTTTTTTTCTTCTTTTTTGGACGACAAATGAAAAAATAGAACTTAAGTTTTTTTATTATGCATTTATTGCTATTTCAAGAATATGTAAAACAAATTTCAATCAAAAATCACATCTGCCTCCAAAAAAAGGGAGCTCACTTTCTTCACGATTTCGGCTGATTGGCTTATCCGAAAGAAAAAAAAAACAGCATTTTAATCTGTAAGCCTAAATGCATCAAATGAACTAGAATCATTTGAAAATATTGAAAATTGGGTTTTTGGCAGACTTCTGAAACAAAAAAATCCTATTTCATGATTTTTTTTTTTTTTTTTCGTTACGAAAAAAACAGAAATATTCAGAATTTTCGGATGATTCCAGTTCACTCCGTGCGTCTACTCTATAAATTTCAAGTGAATCGGTGAAATCGTTCTCGAGATATGATGGAGGAAAGTTTGAAAAACAACGTTTAGATAAAAACGCGTTTAAAATTTCAAGAACGGTTAAAACCTCAACTTACCATCAATATGCGAAGCTTGGTCCATAGAGCATTCCTTCCTCTTCCTCTTGGAGGCCTTTCAATGCGGATTGCTCTGCTCTTACTTCCGTTTTAGAATTTTTCGCAACGCCACTCATGCGCCGTTCAGAGCGAACCCATCACACGGGGGAACTCCCTTAATACATTTTAAAATTTTTCCAATTAAATATTATTTTGGTAAATAAATAAATAGAAATGCTTAATTCATCTTTAAAAAGTTAAACTTAAACTTACACTATGTGAAAAACTACTTAAAAGATGAGACAATATTTAAAAAAGATGTTAAATTACTTTAATATCTTAGTACTTTCAACTATAAAAACATAGTCTTCGTCAGAAAAATATAAGAAATACGACTGTTATTAACGTCTAATTTTCAAAATTCACGTAGATGGTGACGAAAGGAGGGAAACTGGAAGTCAATTTTTAGATCCGGAAAACATTGGGAAAATAAAACATGGATATAGGGAAGTGGAATATTACTCGTTTTATTATTCTTTAAGCAAACTGACGACGAAACATAAAACGAGTAATATTCCACTTCCCTATATCCATGTTTTATTTTTCCAATGTTTTCTGGATCTAAAAATTGACTTCCAATTTCACTCCTTTCGTCACCATCTGCGTGAATTTTGAAAATTAGACGTTAATAACAGTCGTATTTCTTATATTTTTCTGACGAAGACTATGTTTTTATAGTTGAAAGTACTAAGATATTAAAGTAATTTAACATCTTTTTTAAATATTGTCTCATCTTTTAAGTAGTTTTGCACATAGAGTAAATTTAAGTTTAATTATATTGGTAATTTGTATAACAGCAAAATCGTACTGTTCTATTTTCTTTTTACTACAGAAAGGTAATTTATTTAAAGGGACAAGGGACCTTCAAACTCATTTTTTTATTGCACCTTAAATACTAGTCAAGGGCTCAATATATGAATTATGACACATATTTATCACAAGAAATTTGAAAAAAATGGGAGAGAAAAATAAAGAATTTTCCTGAATATTTTAAGCGTTATCAAGAACGTTCAAAATGTCCCAACATCACTACATATCAATTAAAATCCCCAATATTTTTTATGCTAGTTTGATTTACATACACAAATAAAACTGTGCATAGTTTTTTAAAAATATAATTGGAAAAGTTAAAAGTGCAGATATGTGATGAAAAAATGCTGCAAATTTCATAAAGTTTAGAAAATATTTTTTTTCTTACCTATATATTCAAATTATATAAAATTCGATGCACAGTTTTATTTGTATATGTAAACCAAACGGGCATAAAAATATTGAGGATTTTAATTGATATGGAGTGAAGTTGGGACATTTTGAAAGTTCTTGATAACGCTTAAAATATTCAAGAAAATTCCTTATTTTTCTCAATTTTTTTTTAATTTCTTGTGTAATAAATATCTACTAAAAAACAACTTTTCAAAAGTAAAAAAAAAAAAAAAAAAAAAAAAAAGTGAAAGTTGTGGCTAAAAAATAGTGTGATATCAAATTTCCAAGCTTATATTATGGTTCTTATTTAACATTTTTTATTAAAAATTTACCATACGTAAGTCGAGTACCTAAGTATGCGTTGATAGAAAGCCTTTTCTTTTTTACTAAATACATCATAACGTGTTTCTGAAAATTATTTTTTTTTAATTATGCATGATGGGCTTGGCGGCCATCTTTCCATATTTTACACAAATTTCTAAGCACACAAGTACATTGTTAACATCGGAAATTCGAAATTGTTGCTAAAGCAAACATTTTATGCTTTTAATTTTTGGAAATGAGTGCTTAGAAATTTGTGTCTTAAAATAAAGTTGAAGTAACTTCAGGTTTCATCTTATGATTCTTTTTTTTCGGATGGGGTTAATTGATTATTTAAAGCAGTAAAAATCAATTTTTTTTAAATAAAAGGCAATCTTAATTTATCTGTCTTTAGCCAAAACTAGAAGTTCAAAATTCTTAATAATGCAAACATATTACGAGCTTGTCTGCTTAGAAATTTGTGTAAAATGTGGAAAGATGGCCGCCAAGCCCATCATGCATAATTTAAAAAAAAAAAATTTCAGAAACACGTTATGGTGTATTTAGTAAAAAAGAAAAGGCTTTCTATCAACGCATACTTAGGTACTCGACTTACGTATGGTAAATTTTTAATAAAAAATGTTAAATAAGTACCATAATACAAGCTTGGAAATTTGATATCACACTATTTTTTAGCCACAACTTTCACCCTTTTTTTTTTTTTTTTTTTTTTTGCTTGGCTTTTTTTTTTTTTTAAACTTTTGAAAAGTTGTTTTTTAGTAGATATCAGACCTTTTTTTAAAACAGATTATATATAATTGAAATAATTCTACTCGCTAAAATTAGTCCTTTATCAGCAGGGAACAAACACAATAGTATACATTTTGTTTACCTATCATTCATTTTTTAGAGTAATTAATAATTTAAAAGTAAAGAAAGTCAATTTCTTCTTTCAAAGTATCAGTCTTTCTCAATTGATATCTCCTTAAAATTTTCTATGAAGGATGAAAATTTAGTAAAAACCAAATAGAGTCAAAATAAAATATATATTTACAGTTAGTCTGTCAGTTAATTGTTTGTTCTAACTTTTTTTTGCTGACGGTTTTGCAAAATAAATTTACCTTTACAAATACCTACGGATAATCCGAGAATGAAACCCCGCAGACATCTAAAGAATCCAAGATCTGTCTAAAGAAGTAAATCTAGCAATTGTAGACATGATGAGGAAACATTTTTGATAAAAAAAATCTAAAAATTTAAAGATATAAACTGTACATCTTCATATAGATCGTGTTATAGAGAAGAAAGAATAAATATGTAATTTTACTCAAGTCTGTTTATCCATACCTATTTGCATAAATGTGAGAATATAATTTCGTATAAAAATTCCCGTAAATTGATTATCTTTAATAGTCTATTAATAAAGCCGCATAAACATTTGAATTAAATTTTTTCCAGTTAAAAATTGCCTGAAATCTATAGTCTTATCGTTCGTCAAATTTGTTTTATGTTTTTTTTAATACCCAGACACATTTTCTAAACTCTGACAAAAGATCACAGAAATACTGAAGTTATCCAAATACTTATATCTTTCTATCGTATTTCTTTTTAAGGGGCGGGAGGGGTCAGGAAGCGCGCTTAAGAACTTTTGTTCTTAAAATTCTGAATTAATCATTGAAAAGATCTACCTACATAAGTCTTGTTGCAGAATTTTCATTAGCTAAGATTTGCATCAACTTATACATCATGTGAATATATTAAATTACTTTTGTAAAATACTAGATGGGAGCCATTGATATTTTCAGAGCATTTGCCTACATTTTAAACTTAAGTCATTTACAACTATTCATTCATTTTCTATACGAATTAAAGAAGTCGTTGTTTCCATGGCACTGTACCTTTCACTATTGCTTGTTTGTTTGTTTTATTGAACACATACATATCAGATCACGTGGGGATCACGGCGGGATTTGAAACCGCCCCCACCTACGCTCTCAAGCGATTAGCGGCGTGGTGTCTTATCCACTCAGCCACGGTGGGCCACAATTGCTTTCTCTAATACCCAGATACACAAATTTAACCAGCTGCGCTTATAATTATGCTCATAACAGAGTACATTTATATGTAAGAGTGGTGACACATGCACAAGTCGTGTACTCATATTCAAGTTTTTGTCCAAAGTACAGTAACTCAGTTTTCAGTAATAGGCGTGGAAGATTTCGATTAAACTAACCAGAAAAGTTAAAAAACATTGGCTTTCTGATTTGATTTTATTCAAAATCGTCTTAACCAACCAAAGTTAATGTCCGGGATCCAGATAAATTTTTCTCTGTTAGTAAAATTAGATTGACAAATCAGAAGCCTCCATTCTTGCAGGCTTTTCGGTGTTTACTGCAAACATAAAAAAGTTTTCAAAAATGCAGGCTTCTGATTGACCAATCTCATCTCGCTAATAGCGTAAAATCTATCTTGATCCCGGCCTATTCAACGCCCTTTAAATATTCGAGAAAGCCTTGACACGCGTCAGGAAAATATCA
The DNA here is from genome assembly GCA_963932465.1 of Maratus speciosus. Taxonomy (NCBI): domain Eukaryota; kingdom Metazoa; phylum Arthropoda; class Arachnida; order Araneae; family Salticidae; genus Maratus; species Maratus speciosus. The sequence goes on along the minus strand of OZ010798.1, from coordinate 145,822,813 downwards.
CACAAAGCAGGCAAAACAAAGAAGAAAAATCATTCATTGGCTCGTTCATATCCACGAGCCAATGAATGATTTTGTTCCTTTGCTTTGCCTGCTTTGTGTGATGTTTTCGTGACGCGTGTCAAGGCTTTCTCAAATATCTAGGGGGCGTTGGTTTATTTCACCATCATAAAGATATGAAATGAGAGGAGCAGACATGTCAATCTTCCCGTGTGAAAAACTACATACCAAAAAAAAAAAAAAAAAAAAACGAGTTCTTTCCCCCTCTTCTGCCCTTTTTTCTCTTGATTTTGATCGATATCAGCCCATTTAGCAGTCTCCAGTGCAAGATGCCGCTATATATGGCGGACGCAAGGGGGAGTGCGTTAGCGTGACCAATGACATAATAGGCCAGTTCATGACTTTTATAAGTCACACGAGTTGGATCATCTTTACACGATGATTAGTACAAAGCGATGCGCCAATTTTTTTTTGTGTCCATTGCAGTACAGCGCCTAGAAGATACAGTGTGGAAAACGGCTATTCCTATAATGCTTTAAAAAGTGCTAAAAACTTGTATCCCATAAATCTCCAACAATGCTCAGCGGCAATATGCGGATACGAGCGCCATCTCGTAACTCTTTTCAATATAAACCCTTTGTTTTCAAAATTTATAGAATGTTAAATATCGGAAATTATAAATATAAGATATTTTAGTCTGTTATATGCTAATTTAGTTAAGGAATGACGTGAAATAGGTTAAAGAGTCTCTTTTAGAATGACTATCGTTTTTAAATCACTACGATGGCGTTACGATCGACATCTTGTTATTCAGCATCGTTGTACATTTATGGGATTCAATTTTTTAGCACTATTTTGTAGCCGTTTTCCACACTGTATCTTCTAGGCGCTGTAATTACCGTGTACAGATAATCAGCTCCGTGTGACGTGATGAGCTGGCCACACTTTAGGAACAGCTTCAAATGACGTCATCTATATCTACTTCGAGGCAAACGAAAAAGACAGGCTACCGCGGTGCTACAGCGTCTAGAATATATAGTGTGGAAATCCAATCAGTCGATCACAGCGATATCTGCAGGATATTTCCCAAAACTCCAAGACAATTTGGTCTAGACGCTGTAACTTTTTTTTTTTTAAACATACATCTGACCTGTGTGCTTGGCGTCAAACCCGCTGTAATAATACAATGTTTATTTTGAAATTTGAAAACATATCGCAGATGTCGCTGGGATCATCTCCCTGGATTTCAGCCTCAGTGCACATTTAAGGGATACACTTCTTAGCGGTTCTTGTATAGCAAATTTCCACATTATGTATTCTAGACGCTGTAGCGGTGCATTCATTACACATATCTCTTTCTTCTTTAAAAAGTATCCTGCAGATGTCGATGCAAATGACTGTTTGGAATTAGACATCGTTGTACATTTAAGGGATCCAATACTTCTGCGCTTTTTTAAGTATTGCTGGGATAGTCGATTTCTACAACATATAATCTAGACGTTATAACGAAGCTATAGTTTCTAGAAGGTACAGTTTAAAAATCGGCTTATTAAAAAAGTGCTAAAAAATTGTATCCCATAAATGTTGAACGAGGCTGAACGACGAATGTCGATTACAGCGACATATGGTAATTCCAATGTAACTATTTCAAAAGAAAACGTTTCGCTCAGAGAAGATCTAGAAAATGCTGCTCCTATCGACATTTGTCATTCAGTATTTTTCAATATTTATGGGATTAAATTTTTAGCACTTTTTAAAGCATTACTGGAATAGCCTGTTTCCACACTATGACCGTGATCTAGGTAGATTTTTCTCTGTTATCGTAACGAGATTGACCAATCAGAAGACAGAATTTTTGCTAACTTTTCACTGTTTGCAAAAATGTAACTGGATCCCGGCCTATATTTCTAGCCGCTGTAACTGAGCTCAGGAATAGTACAGAAAGCAAACTCCGTATTTTGATACATTAAGGCCGGGATCTAATTAGGAACAAGTGTGTCTCTATAACGAAGTAGCGACATACGGCCACTAAATGTTTATTGGTAAAAGTGATAAAAACAAATCGTTAAAGTTCTTTGTGAGCATGTCATTATCGTCAGGCTAATGCATGTTGAATTATTTCCCTAGTCTCAAATAGAGATCGTCCATGCGCGTATCTTCTAATGGAGGATATTCCAAATATGGGTTCGAAGCTGAAATAGTCCCGTGGTACCGGTAATTTACCCAAAGAATTTCTAACTTATAAGAAGGGAATCAGGAAACTACACAGTTAAAAATATCATGAAAAATTACCTCTGTTCTTAAAGGTTCTCTATTTTCTGACCAATGAGAACGCTATATAAACGCCTATGAAGCGTTCTCATTGGTCATAATACAGATAGCCTTTAAAAACAGACGTAATTTTTCACGATATTTTTAACAGTGTACTACTGCTTTCTCCCATGAACTGTTTCATTGGCTAGCGGGGATTTATATTACGTAGACGGAGCCTTCCCTTCTTTACGCTAGACGTTCTTGCCTTGACCATGTGATCATAACGTACAGTGAATATCCTCTATTCAAGAAAGCGGATTGCCGTACTTTCGACAAAAACTTGAAATGAGCATGCCTCCTGTGCATATATTACCACTCTTATGTATAAAGGCTCTCTGTTATGGTGTTGTTTCTGATCCAGCGCCTAGAATACCTAGTGTGGAAATATGCTAGCCAAACAGTTCTAAAAATTTGTATCCCTTAAATGTGCGACGATATTGCTAAAATTTCAAGTGTCGGTCGCAGCGACATCTCCGGGATTCTCGTATTACTATTACTACATTGTATAGACTAGCAATTTCTTGCAGTTGTAGAAAATATCCTGCAGATGTCGCTGCGATCTGCATATTGCAGCAGTATCATTGCACATTTAAGGGATACAATATTTTAGAGCTTTTTTAAGTATTACAGGGTTAGCCGATTTCCACACTATATATTCTACGCGCTATAGTTTATGAGCGCTGTTGGTTAAATTTCGATATTTGTGTTTTAGAGTGAGCAATAGAAAAAAGTACTAAAACTATTAAACAACCCCTTCTTTAATATTGAAATGTATAGCAAAGGATTTCAGAATCAATGCCTTAAATAGTTTCGAATATGCACTGTTGTTATGACATCAATACCCTTCCTGGATGTGGAAATGACAAATTGTGTTCAACATAATTGGCCGCAATCTAGATAGGTTTTTCGCTGTTAGTGAAACGAGATTCATCAATCAGAAGCTTGCACTTTTGCGAACTTTTCGCTGTTTGCAGCAATGCAGGCTATTGATTGGTGAATCTCGTTTCGCTAACAGCGAAAAATCTATGTGGATCCCAGTCTAGATTTCTATAAACATCTCACTTCATCCATGGCACTAAGAAAATGACTCAAAACTTTTCTGACATAGGCCGGGATCCAGAAACAGCAAAAATTCTCAAACATTCTGGCTTCTGATTGGTCAAACTCATTTCGCTAACAGCGAAAAATCTATCTGGATCTCGGCCATAGTTTTCTTCGATGAAATCAATGCAAAAGGATAATATAAAAGAATAGTATAAGACTTCTAAAATGTTTTGGCGGGTTTATCGCTGTTTGGCATAATTTCTAAACTTTAGAAATAATTAACAGTTTTTCGCTAATTAAGAATAGAAAATTTGTGTTTTTAAAGCTGAATTTTATAAAAGCACGTAGATTGAGTAAATATCTGTCCAAAAATGCAATCCTTACTTTTTTATGCCCATTATTTAAGTCTCTACCTCGATTGAAGCATAAGGTGTGACGAAGAAAATAAATTTGTCATTTTCAGTATCTCGACGTTATTTTAAAAAATCTATATCTCTGTTTATAATTAATTTATGAGGATGCATTTGGTCTCAAATTGAAGATCTTTTCCATTTGGTTCTTCTGGTTTTGGTTTTATTTTTCTGCGATGATTGGTTCTTTTGATATGGTAAATTTTACGCTGGAATGTTTGGTCGATTTAACATGGAGAAGCTGTCTTCAGTATAATAAGCAGTTACGGTGTCTTGCGTTTTATTCTTGGCGTTTGTTTGTTTGGCGAGGTTAGCATTTTTTTTCAGCTTGGCTTGGCAGAACGACCGTCCTGCTTGATGTCATAATTCACATGGTACCCTTGACTAGTACGAGGTATATCCACAAAGTAAGTTCCGTTTCTATTTCTATCAACAGCAGCGCTGTGATCCCAGTTCCGAGCATGTGCCGCAATTACTCTGACTGAAGGAGAAGAAATGTGCGCCATTTTCAGATCGCTGCTGCCGACGCGTTATTTGTAGTGCTTCTTTAGAATGTCAGCCTTAATTGAAAATGCCGCCGCTTGTGAAATCAGATCCGTGATTCGTTTTCTCAATGCAAAGAAAGTTAAACCAAGTGAAATTTATCGGCAAATCTGCGAGGTTTACGGACAAAATGCTATGAGTGATTCAATGGTTAGAAAATGGGTCAGACAGTTTAATGAAGGACGTGATCAAGTGCACGATGAAGAACCAAGTGGACGCCCGTCTTTGGTTACTAATGAACTGGTTCACGCAATTGAAGAGAAGGTTAAGCAAAACCGTAAGTTTACAATTAGTGCTCTTGCTATGGAATTTCCGCAAATCTCACGATCACTAATTCATGAAATTGTTACTGAAAAACTGAAATTTCGAAAACTTTGCGAAACAGGCGGGAACCTTCTATGAAGAAGGCATACAAAACATTGTGGCACGCTACGGCAAATGCCTACAAAATTTCGGAAGCTATGTAGAAAAGTAGTTTCACAGTTGTAGATTTTTGTACAATAAATATTTTTTTTGTATCTGTACACTTTTTTTTATATAACCAAACGGAACTTACTTTGTGGATATACCTCGTATTTAAGAAGCAATATTAAAAATATAAAAAAATGAATTTGAATGTCCCCTATCCCTTAATTGCGTGTTCAATATTTCTTACATTTTCAAGTGTTTAAAGACAATATGTAAGCATAAATAAACATTAGATTTTTCCTTCTTGTTTTTTTTTTCCTCAGGGCAATATAGAAACTTTGATGTTGTGTGATAAACACATTTTTATTCCAACTATAATGTAAATGTGTATAAGCATTCTCCAAACAGCTTCTAACACGACTGTTTTGCATGAATAAATTTAATAAATCTCTAAATAGTTATACAAAAAAACTCTACACGCGTAACAATCCACGTGTATAGCAATCCACGTGTGTAACAATCCACGTGTGCAACAATCCACGTGTGTACACTTTCCCCGTGATTTTGCATTTCACGTGGAAATCGTACACACGCAGATTTGATGGGAATTTATCAATATTTTTGCAGTCACTTAATTAAACGAATAAAATAATTGTGCTTTTTACGATTACGAAATAGAAAAGACTTTTTTAGAGACAACACACCTTTTTTTTATTATTAAACTCTTCAAAAACTTAAAAATTTTTCCAATCATATCAAAATAAAAATGAATCATCTGTAAGATTTCTCAAGTCATAGATGTAGCATTTGACTAGATTGATAAAATAAAATAACGACCGTAAAAATACCGTAAAAATTAAATTAAAAAGATCAAAAACCCCGATTATGTAAAAAGAGAACTAATTAATTATTTCTCATCAATGTGAAACTATTTTTTATATTACTTACCTATCTTTTTATTTACTTGTATTTGTGACTTTTAAGTTGTGCTTAATTGTTAGTTCCTATCTATAAACACTCTTTTGATGAGGCCTATAGATATCTATGAAGGTTAGAGTTACAGTAAATCTAGAGATCCTACCTACACAAATTCCAGGTTGTGTGATATTTAAACGGAGCTTCTGACTATAAAATAGTCAATGAAACATCGTCTTCATTTTGAAAGACCTATCCAATGATAGGCCACTCAATATGGTGCGTAAAAAATTTTTTTGTCTCTACCGCCATTTTGTATTTTACGGCCGCCATTTTGAATCTATAAAAACAAAAGCTAGCCTATAACTATCGGCCGGTTAAGATGAATCGACAGATACCTCATTCATTAAAATCCATCCAGCCGTTGGGATGTTTCGAGGGTATAAAGAAATCCACATACCCAGATACGCGTGAAACACATAACCCTTCTTGGCAGTCGGGTAAAAAGACGTTTTTTTATTTAATACACTTTTTAATCTGTTTTCAGCCTTGTATGAGAGTGACAAAAAATTAGACACAGATTTGATCAGTAAATTAAATTTTCCATAAAACATATAAACTTAACCTAATAAGTTAATTTGCGAACAAATCAACTCTTATCCTTTCCCTTTCTGGGCGCTTTGCATTTTAGTTCCTTGTTCGGAGCAAACAACTGCCGCCATTTTTGTTTCCGCGCTAATATTTAGGTGGTGTGTGTGTGTGGGGGGGGTGTCTATACGTGTAACCTTTTCAAGGGCAGGTACAGTGAAACCTCTCTGTAAGGGCCACATGCCGTTCCATTGAAAATTGGTCCTTATGAGGGGTGGCCCTTGAATAGGGGTGACCAAATTTTTCAATTACCTTTCTTTTTATCCTGTGATTTTTAAAATCTTCATATTATTTCAGTAAGTTCTCTTTGTTTTTAACAATATTGTTTATTTGTTCTTGATGCAATTAAACTGTGAAGCCAATTGTCTTGCAGATGTTCCTTGATCATGACAATTAAGAACTTTGATTTTGTCATTCAAATACAAATGTACTCGTTGGCTTGATTTAGGTGCCATAATTTTAAATTTTACATAAGCCTGAGCATAAAATTTCTAATGTAAAAACTGGGCTTCAATATGCATTCACAGTTTTAGTAAATGTGAAATCAGTTTATCTAAATAACCTGTTATAATTTGTGTGCCCACAACAAAGGGTCAAGTTTCCCCTCCAACCCAACCCCTACAGGTTAAAAGATCAAACAAAGTGTGAGGAACACCTGTTTGTCTCACTTGTGGAAAAGTTTGTGGTCCTACATTGTGTTACTAAATCCTTTCCATATCCCCCTGCCTTCTTTGTTGCAAGTAAAAATGTTTGCTGAACTCTTATTTTTTGGCTCAGGAATTAAATATACCTGTTTAGGATTTAAGGCACATGTGAAAAAAATGGCCTTTATGAGGGGTAGCTATGGCCCCTAATAGGAGTAAATTTAACATTATGTCCATGGGAAAAATTTTCTTTTCTAGAAATATTGGCCCTTAATAGAGGTGGCTTTTGAATAGGGGTGGCCTTTAAAAGAAGTTCCACTGTAATTGCGTTTCTGTAATGTTCAATTCACACCGGAATTTAAAATAAATTCTTTCAAAATAAGGAAAAGAAATTTTTTAACATTATTCCACCAAATATATAAAAAAAAAATTTAATTAAAAGTTTCTGGTGCGAATCCTGATTAAAATTAGGTAGGATATAATACATCTCACCGCCCTTCAAGAGTGTCAGGTCATTGAACTTTAAATATTAATCCCTTGAGTAGGGCGTCGAAAACAGCGAACGTCTTCCAGCTACCAACAGTGTTACCGCATCTGGCGGATTTTTTATTTAGGTATATCGAATTCATACCAGAGAATTTTGAATAGCAATTTTCTTTTACTTTATTGAATATCCGATGACTTTCTTAACTTTTTATTTTAAAAAAAATACTGTTATTATAACAATTACGATCTTACGATCATTATACCGTTACTTTGTAACAAAGAAAAAAAAAATGTATGGACTTTCAAAAGCCCCTTTGTTTTACTAAGACATAACATCTGTCACACTTTTTGTCGACCTACTCTTGCCAGCTTTGTCCGACAGCTTGTCTCTCTTAACTCTCTTAACTGTGCCTGTATATTCTTAAACTTAACTTATTTACTTTTATTTCTCTAATTAATTTCTCTCTTAATTCTAAGCCAGTAAGGTTTCTTACTATTTTGCATTTATAATACCACTTTTCTTTAAAAGTAATTTTTTATTTTTTTTATTTTTAATAAAATTATTACGTGGTATTTGTACTACAGTTAGACTTTCAATCCTTATGGCTCATTCATTTTAGACATTCATCAATAGACTGGGCGTAAAGTTGAAGTCAACTCGGAAGCCCCTCAAAGTGATAACACTTAAGCCACTGTTAAGCCATCTTATAAATCAAAAATAACTATTAAAACTTACTGCTGAGAATTCGGAATATCTAAATAAAAAATCAATCAGACGTGGCCACACTGGAAACCACTGGTACATTGTCGTCGTTACGCACGTACTTTCAACCACGTACTCATCGTACGTGGTTAACTTGCCACATTGATAATTTTTTTTTTTTTCGATAAAACTGTTTTCGGAAGAGCCACTGATCTGTCTAACTCGACCATTGAGTAAACTTTCACCGCCCCTTGAATACTAGGCTTGAGCTCTGACACAAAAATGGCGGCTCTCGAAGGCGGATTTTTTTAAACATATGTACTGCCCCCTAAATTTAGACACCAGTATTTTACAAAAAATTTCTTTGACTTATATAATCTCATAAAAATAAAGCGGAAATGTTTTTAAAACTTATTGGTACCAAAATTAAAGGGACCGTATACACGCTGAAAAAATTCCGCCTTCGGCAGCCGCCATTTTTGTATCAGCACTCAGGCCTAGTATTCAGGGGGCGGTGAGCTCTGGCCGTTTACATAGAGGTGCCCCACCAGCACACCTTACGATAGAATAATGAACAAATAAGTATTAAAAGTTTTAAAGGCTTGCTAAACAGCCTTTCTTTTCGTTAAAGTGTCACTTTTTCCCAAAAGACCTGTGCGCTATGTCACCACCCCTAAATATTAGGCCTACGCGCTGACACAAAAATGGTGGTTGTCGTAGGTGTAATTTTTTTTTATGCTTTTGTATGGTACCCTAAATTTATACACCAGTATTTTCTAAAACTTTTCTTTGATCTCAGAAAAAAAAGGCGGGAAATTTTTTAGAAGTGTTCAAATTCAAGGGACTGTAGAAACGAACCGCCCTTTTTGTGTTAGTACGTAGGCCTAGTTTTCAGCGGCCGGTGGCTGTAAGTGTTTTTCGCTAAGACTGGCGTTTGACCTTCAGGATGTTTCCCTCATATGTGTTCTGATTCCTCCAGTTGGTCGCTTTTTTCACACTACATTTGAGATTGTTTCAGAGCTTTTATAGTCAAGAACAAAAAGAGAGGAAACAAATTGGAAATTGCTCGTCAAACGTGGCAAATGAGGTGCGTTCATACTATAACCAGTTTTATAAATATGTTTTGCACCCCATATTGTACTGAATGTATATTTGTTTGCACTTCATAAGTGTATAGTCTGCAACATCATTAAAATACACTTGCATCATTAAAATAATTTTTTTCCATTGGCCGTCATGTAACGGAAAAATTTTGACTGTCCCTGTCATTAAACTATACATCCGATTTTCATAAAATTTGAAGTGGCTCGACAAAATTTTGCAAAAATTATATATTTAGAAGTTCAGACCATTCGGTTGGGTAGTTTTTGCTCTGTTATATGCGGGCGGACAGACGGACTGAACGACGACTATAGGTGCTACATATTTATATAATTACGAACGCACCTAAAAACGAGTTACCTGGGATTTCCATTGAAACTAGTGACAGTGACTATGAAGTTTAACCGCCAGTTGAAAGCAAAATAAAATATAGGATGCAAACAAAGGCAGGGAAAATTGGAAAAATAAAAATAAAAGCACCATTTTCAACATTTAATATCTGAAAATGTATATGATTTAAAAACGCATTTTTTATTGCTATGAAAGATGTAACTATGTTTTTTCATTTCAGGTATTTAAAAAATTGCAAGATGCAGAATTATTATTTACAGGGGGCTCCAAACTGTCACACATTTGTCGAGAAGAAAATTCGTATAGCAGCTTACTAGCAGGACAACAAAATAAATTTTGCAACTAGAATGATAATTTTTTGCCTAAATTATACTTCAGATTGTAATATTACCCTAAACCTAAGTAAATTTGTTTTTAAAGCATTTTTCTATTTTTAATACAAAGTTGTAACTAAAGCTATTACAAAATTTTGAAAATTTCAATAGCATCAACCACATAAAAAATATATAGGGTAACTCCGGGAGAGTCGCCGCATACGGGACAGATGCCGCACCCCTTGCATTTATTGTAATTATCGATAGATGGTCGACAAACGCACAGTATAAGTGTGCAATGAGATTATTTTAACCAGAATATATCGTGAATCCCATTTCGATGTTTATTTATAGAAGTACAATCCTTAATTTGACGTAAGTGCATGATTTCACTGTCCAAATTTTTAAACACGTTATGTTTAAATACTTTTCATGCACTAATTACTAAATGCATGCATGATTTCGAAGTCAAAACTAAGTGTGGCGTTTGTATAGAGTACTGTGTGTATGGTTACGCCATTCCCCTTAGCGATGGCAGGTAACTGTGATGGCCGACGTCTGCACCATGCAAAATGTTATATATGCCGCACTGCTATTCCGGTATACATGCCGCAGTTTCTTTTGTACGGTATGATTAAGTGTTATTAACTTTTCCTTTTCTTTTTGCACAGACTAACCATGTTAGACATGTTATCAAGTTTACTAAAACCAAAGGAGAAAAAGGGGAATATAAAAAGTAAGAAGGGATAATAAGGGAAATAAAAAGTAGGAAGAAAGATGCAAGTCAAGATGATAATAATGAAAAAATTGATTACGCGTAACGCAGAAGTTCTTTGCAAACTACTCCAAAAAAGAGTGAGTGTAATTGACTTCGTTGCATCATGTGTTTAAATGTAGTTACATAAAGACTGCACTTTTTCGACACTTTTTCTGTAGATTGTAGTCGAAAAAACACGTCTCTTAACCCGTTCGGGACCATAGGTGCATATAAGCACCTTCATAAAGAGCTTACAAAATTTGTTTCTGGCACTAGTAAAAAAGAAGAGTAATATTTGCTTTGTGTAATTAGAGCATTTTCATGATTACTTAGGTAAAGGGGCATCTTCTTTTACAAAAGTGGTACCAACCGAATAAAATTTGTGTAAGAGCCACCGGTCCCGAAAGGGTTAACAAATAAATTATGTAAACACAATTTTACTTTTTTTCTTTTCCCTTTCTAATACATTGATGTTACGTTGTTGCTGAAATAACAATTAAAATTTAATGTAAAAAAAAGTAAGTCAATAATTTTAATACTGAAAGTAGGCAACAATTATTAATTTGAATCTCCTAATATATTTCATTGTAACTCATTTAGTTTCATTTTGTTATTACATAGTTAATTATAGTCCAGATATGAATATTTTTTTTAATTATTTTTATTTATAATTTCATTCTGTTCTTATTACAAGCGCGGCATAACTACCGCACAAGTGCGGCGTCTCAGCCTGAATGTACGGGTGACGCGCCGCAGTGTAATGTTTTAGAAAAAAATTGTTAAAAAATATTAATATATTGTTTTGAATTTTTTTGTCGCAGTGCAACATTATATTTATATTTATATTTATATTTATATCTAACATTAAATAACACAGCATGATTTTTTTTTATTTTATGTCCACCATGGGACTTTATACACAAATTCAAAAAAATGTGCGGCATAAATCCCGGAATTACCCTATACATATTTTTTTAACAATAAAAGTAAAATTTTAGGTTGAGTTTATACAGACTAAAATGAAACATATGTTTTAAAATTTTCATGAAAAAATATTCAGAAGTTTTTGAGATCTCCTGCGCGTTAAGCCCAAAATTATCATTTGAAGAAAAATGACTTCAAAGTTTCAGAAATGCGGCTTCAGCTATTAAGAGGGTATAATTCTAAAAGCCGTAACTTCTCGTCTAATGGTAATTTCAAGGAAATATATCAAAATGTTCAGAAAAGTTTGGGGTTTAACATCTAAAGAAATTAAAATTTCGAAATTTTTGAAGCTCTACGAGTCTTGAAACCCCTAAACTTGTTCACGATATGCTGTTTATCACTAATTTTTGAACTGTTCTTGTTCAAGATTGGCTCATGTATCATCAATCAACCGAGATTGGTGCGACAAAGATTTTACTCAACATATTGCATTTTTAATTTAACTGTTTTTACCCTTCCCCCTAAAAATATTAATTGTTACAAAATATTATCTTTAATGGTAATTTAGTTGTCAGGTTTGGAAATTGTTTATTTCCAGTATTTTGCTCTTACCGATAATTTATTTTGTACATCTTAAATACATCTCTTATAACTCTCTGATCGCATTTTCTTAAGATAAAAATAAGAAAAATAAACAAGAAAGAAAATCATTCGTGAAACAAAGATTATGAAATACTTTTCAGCACATTCAGAATATAACAAATTTGAGGTAATTTAATGTAATAATTTTTAGATTTCTATCTATAAATTACATGCATGCAAAAATTTACTTCAGTTAGGAAATACATACCACAGTTAAACATTCACATTCAGCAACTTCCACTAATAAAGAGATTGGTAGGCGAATTCTTTTGTGCAGCCCTGTTTACGAGGTAAGGAATTTATACAAAATGAATAGCATGCAAAAAATTAATTAAATTTAAAAGAGCATACTGAAATTGAAAACGTACTTCAAACAATTTATTGCTAAAAGACAGTACTGTAACAGATTTATTTTGTGTGTCCCTGTAAATCAGTGTTTCTCAACCTTTTTTGGTTAACGGCACGCTAAAAATATCTGAAATTATCTGCGGCACACCTGAATATAAAAATTGTAAAAGTTGTATGATACATTATATATTTATATTTATTTACAAAATTTATTCAATGAAAGGGCTGGACCTGTTTTCTTGGGCAAATTCAATCAAAGCAAGTTTCCAAAGTCGCAGACAAGTTAATATTTCATCGTCAACTTTTAAAAGTCATTCTCACTTTCTGGACTTGATTTCTGTCAATGCTGAAAATCCAAATTCCCAGATTCATGAAGATATAAAAGGCAGATGAATTTAATAACTTTCAAGCTGATTGTAGGGTAAAAATTTCTGACAGAAAACCAAAACTCATCCAAATTTTTATCGAAGAATGTTGAACTGTGATACTTATCGTTTCTCAAATCAATGAGCTGTTATTTTTCTGTTTTTGTCAAATTTGGTGCCTTGCAAATTACAGATGAGAAGGCTAATACAGGGAAAGGAGCGAACAAGGAATATCGCATACGATAAATAGAAAATGTCGTATGGTTAATACGACACCATGCCATTTTAATTATTTTTCAAAAACCCTTGCGGCACATTTGACAATCTCTCGTGGCACACTTGAGAAACACTGCTTTAAATGAACGATACCTTCTATGAATACCCTATTCTATAGTAATCATCTTCCAGTGAAATTCATTGATTTATATCAATTTCATTTGAAATAGCGCTATGTCATTAAAATACACTGCAAAGGATTTTTTCCCATTGACTAAAAGTATAACGGAATTTTTTTGAGTGCCCTGTAAAAGAACTATCAATCCTACACATTTCGTATTCAACACAGAACACGCCATGGTAAACATCATTAAAATATATCAGTTGCATGAAAATCCAAGTATTTTTATGCGAATTAGATCGTGGACAGACAGAAAGACCGACAAACCGAATTCATAAACACTTTTCAACTATGTTGCAAAGTATTAAAAAAAAGATTTTCAGTCGCCTAGTAACAGTAGATATTTTCGCAGATGCCTCATTATCACTTCCAAACGAACCCATTGTCCGTGTTCTCATAAATTTTAAATACGTCTCCTAAAAGTTTAAATACAGTTCCTTGATGTTTTCTGCTGTACACTTCTTCATTCGGCGCCCAGTTTCATGAGCTTATAATTTAAGTATAATCCATTTTTATTTCTTCTTTACTAGTAAGACTTTATAGACATTAATCACCTCCGTCACATTACAAATATTTACAACTAGCAGATCTACCCGGCTTCGCTCGTGTCAATAATAATGGTCCACCCGGGTAAAATACATTAAAATGAAATAATACGGCAGTGACAATAACTGAGATTGTTGCATTACCGTCCACGAATCGTTAAAAGACCGATAAGAAATATAAGTAAAATAGTTTTAATTGCGTCTACTATTAACTATACCATAATAATGTATATTCCAAACAAATGTCATAACATATATTAAAGTACAATTATTTGCTTAAAAAGCGTCATTTAAATAATAAAAAACATTAAAAATATTAAAAATTTACATGTTTCGACTGTTTCATTGAGTCATCTTCAGAATATATATATATATATATATAAACTACAAACACAATGCCAATTGTGACATTATACTGATGATGGCAATGACCTAACCCATAAATTTTGCCTTTACTAAAATTTTTTTAACTTATGATCATCATACAATTTCGTTTTTCACACTTTCGAATAGAAAAAGCTTCTGTCAAATGAAATTTATTTGAAAATTGTATCTCAATTTTTTCATGTGAATGGATTTATTTTCAATCATGGATATTTTTGATTTGCATGCAGCCAGGGATAAGATTTCCGCATTTTTTCACACCAGTATTTTGTTATAGTAAATGATATTTCATTTAATCGGTACACTCTCTTGATTTAACAGAATAACATTTTCTTTAAGAATATACCGGTGTGCAAAAACGTGGAAAATCTCATCCCTACATGCAGCCCAATTACGAAAGATATGCCTGTTTGCTCTTAATGCAATATTATAAAGTAAAGACATTGATGAACTATGAGTAACTCTAGCATCATATTGATTGTGGCAATAACCTAACATAAACATAAATTTAACTTTTACTGCAATTTGACCTTTAAACATCGCACATTTGATTATTCCAAAATCTAATAGAATACAAAAAGTACTTTCAGTATTTTTTTTTTTTTTTTGAAAAGCTTATCTGAATTTACGGATTGTTTATCCATTTTAAATTAATTTTCAATCACGGATATATTTTTAAATATACCTGTAACCCAATTCAGAAAGATATATCCGTTTGCTATTAGTGCAATATTATGAAGAAAAGACATATCTATGAGTAACGCCTAGCACCATATTGTTGGTGGCAACAACCTAACCGTACCATAAATTACGCTTTTACTGCAATTTGATCTCTAAACATCATGCATCCCATTATTTCAACATCTAACAAAAAAGTCTGTCAGTCATGAAATTTTGTTTAAAAAAGAAAAAAAAGCTTACCCTAAACAATAGTAGCTATAATTTCTATTTAATATAAATCGTACAAAAATCGTATTTTATATAACCGTATTCGATACAAGTCGTAGAATGTTATCACTGCATTTCAGGTATTAAAACATTTATCTAAATGATATAATTAAACATTACAAAGAAATAGGGAATAAATTGTAGCATCCAGTTTTTAGAGCAAGTTTGAAATTATATTGATGACATTGACGTCATATCTAGCAAACGATTTTTTTTTTACTATTATCATTGTCCTTATTTGATTCTTGATATTGAAACGACTTCATTAAAATAGATTTTTTAACATTCAACTAAAGTACTTCTAAGGTCATTTTAAAAAAGTTTTTACATAAATATATGAAAAATGTGCATTTTCTGATTAGAATGACGTCGATTTCAAAAATGTAAAAATATAGCAGTCGAGTCTGAATTTTTATTGGCTAATAAAACAAAGTACTCGAGTTATCATTTTTTTTTAAATTATTGAGCAGTTTTTTAGATGTGTGGCAACAGGAAAGAAGCTATTGAATTTGAAAATTTAAAATGAGATATTTCTTTAATGTTAAATTATGAAAGATGATAGAAAAATGGGATAAATATTGGTCTGATGATTTTTTAAAGGTGACAGGGATCTATTCCACGTTCTAAAGCCTATGTACAGCAAGTTTCGTGCAAATCGGTCAAAAATTAAAGCTTTGTATAAAGGACATACACACAGAGAACGGCTTTTATATATACTAGGGGATCGTACCCGGGCTTCCCGGGTTAAAGAATATAGGTGAAAACATTTTTTTTATTATTATTGAAAACTAATATTTTTTTATATGCAATAAATATTTTAGATTGCCCACTTACATTAAAAAAGCATTTTTCATATGGAAAATACGAATTATACAATCAAATAAATTTTTGAAATTTATGAAAAGCGACATTTTCTTATTAGCCGCATGCTAAGAGTTATTTGACCAAGATTTTGCTACTTATGGCATCTTTTTATATTCTGATAATTTCAGAGCTTATACATGTCTGATAATTTGTGTTTTATTTATATTATTTTATTTATTTATTCACAGGGAAGTTTTTTTAAATGGATATTAGCCGTAAGAAAATGATGAACTCTTTATTTTGTTTTAAGGGCAAACGGATTAATCTTTCGTAATCGAGCTCCGGGCGATATAGATAAATTAAAAAAAAATATTTCATGCTTTAAAATTGTTTTTAAAACCACAGACAATCAGTAAACTGAGATGAACTTTGCAAACAAATTCCATTTGAAAAAAAAAATCCTATTTGGTGTTCTAAAAATTTAAATTGTACGATTACAAATATGTTAGATTTGTGTTTTTACAATATTATTCTTTTATTTGTTTATAAAAGAAGTATTAATTTCGTTAATTTGTCTTTCACAAATATGTTAGATTGGTGGTTTTTTAAATATTATTCTTTTATTTGTTTATAAAGGAAGTATTAATTTAGTTATGCAAAAATAGTCAGAAACAAATGCTTAAAATGTTTGTTGCTTTATGTGCAAAATGTTTATTATTATTATGTATTGAAACCGGCACGTGATAAGATACACTTTAAAAAAATCATGCTTAAAAATTATTTTAGAAAATATAATACATCAGTCAATTAAGATACAGTTTTTAAACAAACTGCATTTGAAAGTAAATTTTGTCCTTATGCGACGAAAATTGAAAATGTACGATGGTCAGAAGATTAAACAAATAGCAGTAGCGAAATTTCAAGACCGAAATTTGATCGTGGAGTGCTGCCATTCGCAAAATGACGTCAGCGTTACGCATAGATACGGTTGTTCTTTATAATATAGATACTTAATAAGTAAATTATAACAAAGATCAATTATTAGGATGTGGTTATCAATTGAGACTCTTATCCTTGGTATTCCGGAACAGACGCACCCTTTACTTGAGATTCTAATCTCAATTCCGGAGAGTAAAAATTTCCGTATTTTATGTTTTTTAGACGCATTTGTGTTAAAATATTTAGTTTTATCTCAGAAAATGATCGTTTTCTCTTAAATATGACTTCATTTTCACTTAAATAAGCATTTTGCCTAGTGTCTGAAACTTAGTATGGAACACATGCAGAAAGAAAACCAATATAGAAAATTTATGAGGAAAAATGCGTGTTTTAAAAAGCAGTATGTTATTTTCCGTTATTATGCCCCTAGTATAATATTCTGCTCCTAATAGGATTTTGCGACAATAAACCCTATACAACAATTTTTATCAGAAAATTGCATGAATAAAGATAAAAATACCTCATTATTTCTCTCTTGTCTGCAATAATAAAAGCTATATAATTTTCACCATTTTGAAGAAATTTCTTAAAAAGCTTTTAAAATTAAAATATAAAAGTGGGGATATTTAAAAAAAGAAAAAAAAACAGATAGTGCGATCACATCTACAAATAAAGAGCTTTCAGTCAAAAAAAAAATACAGTAAATTCTGTCTAAGGCGGAAGCGATCGGGACCAAGAAAATTTTCCGCAGTAGACAATATTCCGCCTGAGATAAATTTTACTCTATGTCTATGGATTCGCAGGGACTTGAAAATCTTTCAGAGTTAGACAGATTTCCGTCTTGCACAGGGTCCGCCTTACAGAGAGTTTACTGTATTAGCAAAATTGGTTCAGCATAAAGATCAGGGCAGATAACTAAAAAACACACCTGTGTTTTAAATATATAGATTATATAAAATTAGGAAAAATTAAATTAAATAAATTATGTTATTTTGATAAAATTGTAGTAGAATGTGCTAAAGAATAGCATTAAAATTTTATTATTCGAGAGAATTTTGGACAAAACCTTCAGGAACATGTATTATTTAAGCCACGAATTATTTGTTTACTTGTCTAACTCGGCGAAGCAAATCCATCCGGGCGAGAATCATCTATTTCTGTAATATAAATCGCTATTATTTATGTGTCACCTCTCTTCTATAAAGATACTCTAAATTTTTGTAAAACATTGCGTTTTATCAGTGTGTGATTTCAATTACATTATTTTCAAAAGTGAACCATTTTCACCTGTGAAGAATTTCAAAGCAGCTGGGCTGTGAAAATGACGCACTTCTACAAAACATAATTCAGGTTTAAGAATTAAAATACACGCTTTTTTATAAAATTACGTCATTTGCATCCACTAACGCAGTCCCCTTTTACAATCCACTCTTAAACTTCGTCTATAGAAAAAGTATGCATATGACGTCATTATCACGGAATAACAGACAATGTTCTTGACATAGCCCCTATTTTAATTTCAACTTTTTTTTCAGGTTTTATGAGAAATGGCAACAAAAAGATACAGTATCTCCTATTTTTGACTATTTTCCGTTTACTTTCAATGATTTTCAATAGAAATGAGGCACTTTTGTTGCCACGATAAGAAAAATAGCATTAAAAACTACAAAAAAATTAATATCTCAAAAATAAATTGAGATACAGCTTTCAAACAAACTGCATTTAAAAGAACAATTGTTACCTTATACGACGGGGTAAAAATTTAAAATGTGCGATGTTTAGAAGTTTAAAAATTTGCAGTAGAGAAAATTGCAAAACCAAAATTTTATTTTAAATTTCAAAGTGTTGCCATTAGCAAAATGACGTATGCGTTACGCACAGATATGTTTGTCCTTTATAATATAGATAGATGTAATGCAAATGCTTTAGCGTTATCATTATTACAATTCAATATTTCTAATCGAAGGCGAAATCTTCAGTGATATTTTGTAACATTGAAAAATGTCTTCTTCAACGACAATATTTTAACAATATCGTTAGTACATTATAACGTAAAAAAAGAAAAAAAAACAATCTGAAACATTTCCAGTAATTGTTCATGAAAATTAATTACAATCCCGAAATTCGAAATATTTTCAATTTACTACAATATTGCTAAATTATGGCTTTAAATTGAAAATATTTTTACACTATAAAAAATGCTTTACAAATTCTTGATATATCAGAAACATTTACGAACTTTTTATGTAACTTCGTAAAATTTCAGTTATTTATTCAAAAACTTTCTCATTATATTCAGAAACCATTAGACGAACCAATCATGCATTTCAGAAACCAACAGGTTTTCGAAATTTATTATGAGAAATTTTCTGTAAATCGCTTACTCCTATTAGTGACTTAGTTTTTAGATTCGTTCTTCTCCTAATGTCTTCTGAAGGTAAAAGAAAGATTTTGGGAGTAGTGTGCAACTCAGAAATTTTAAGAGATTTATTAAATTTTAGTTGACGTTTCTGCAATATTAGTAAAATCTTAAACAATTTTTTACAATGTATAAATATTTCCATTTAATGTAAGGATTTAACAATATTGGTATTAAAAAAGGGAAACAATAGGACAAAAAAATATGTCTCAATAGGGCAACAAAATCAGCATTGGCGGAATATTGGACCAGATATTGTTTTTTTTTATTATAAGTGCTAATTTATTAAGTTTTTGTATAATGCAATGTAATACTTAAAAAAAAAAATCCCAGTACATTTTAAAAATATGTAAACGATTAACATCCGAACAAAATCTTGAAAATGTGTTAAAATTTTGTCATCATTCACGAGTTTTCATTCCTTCTGTGTGTAATAAAAGTCTAATAATGTGATTTTAACGATGGAATCTAGCCAAAAGTAAACGCTCTTTCACAAATAAATTATTGTCTAGAAAAAAAAAATCATTCAACAAGTTATCTTTTACCTACTCTGAATTTTTAAACAACTCGGAATTTGTACTTTTCTTAATTTCATTAAGTTTTGATTACCATTCTTTTTGAATTTCTTATCTACTTTTATTTAACAATCATTATTTTGCAGTAGCGTTCTAAATTATATGCACAAAAAAGCCTGTTATAATGGCTTTAAAAAAAGAAATATTCATAATATATCAACATTTATATTGTTTTCTCGACTGTAAATAAAACAAAAGCGTTAGCTTAATTTTTAAAGAAATAATGCATTTTTATTTTACCAATAAATGCTTTTTAAATTGTTTCTTGATAATAGAGTTAAATGTACTTTCGTTACGTAATATAGTGTTACGTACGTTTATAAGAAATTTACGTAATATAGTGTTAAATGTACTTTCGTTATAATATTATATTTTAATTGATATTGGTGTTTGTAAGAAAATATCTACCCAAGTAGAGGTAAGTTTCCTGTCGTAGTGCTAAATCTCTACAAAATCTATATTGCACTAGAAATATTTTCTGTGAAATTCCTAAGTTTCAGAATTATTATTATCACATTGTACGAGGGGGTATCAATAAGTGTTTGTCCTCACATAGATATAATTGAGTGAAATTTATGAAATTGCTATATTGTATTAGTCCTTTTCTGTAATTGTCACCGTTCACAGTAACACATTTCTGCAAACGATATTTCAAAGAGAGGGGGAAGGATTTATTCCAGGAGGTGCGATAGTAGACCCATAGGGGGCATTTTTCTAACTTTTACCGACCCTCACATGTGACATATTGTTGGAAAGGCCTGTGACCGATTATTCATTCTGTGCACCTCCCGAGCCCCTGCCTACAAATTTGCACCCGAGGAGCATGAATGATGTCCGAAAAATTTAGAAAAGTGCCCTCCCGGGGGACAAATTTGGGGTTAGGGGCTAGGGAGGTGCATAGCATGAATAAGTGGTCACAGATCTTTCCAACAATATGTCACATGTAGTGGTCGATAAAAGTTAGATAAATGCCCAAATTGAGTCTACTATCGCGCCTTCTGGAATACATCCTCCTCCCTCTCTTTGAAATACCATTTGCAGAAATGCGTTACTGTGCACGGTGACAATGAAGAACCTTGAAAGTACTAAGAAGTTTTAAATAAAATGTATATTTTAAACTTGTACATCTTTTCCATTACATTAGTCGCCTTTTAAGCAAGATTGTGGACCTTTTTAATGTTCACATTATATATTTTATGTTGAATCAAGGTGAAAAATTGCATTTCATCTTATGATATTATTAATAAAGAGAGATTTTGGAAATAGTGATATTCAATTGAAAATATTTTTAATTTTTAAGATATTTTTAATTTTTAATACAAACAACTTTGATGAATTAAAGGGGCGAAAGAGCTTATTATTTTTCGAACTATACCAACAACGGGTCATTAGATCAGTAGTAAATGAAAATATCTGTACTCGAACCAGTAATTTCCACATACACTAAATAAAATATAAATCAAGCGGAAAGTACAATATAGCCACAGATTGAGGATTTTGTCCCCATTTTTGGGGGATTTTAAGCAACCAAAGGAATGTTTTGGGGACTATCAACAGTTTTGGAAAAAACTGGGGAAATTTTTTCATTATTTCACGTTTTCAGATTAAAGTTTACAAGTAAAGGTTAAAAGTATGGCATCACTGAATCTCGATTCTTCGCTTCGGAAATAGAAATTTATTAATTATCAATCACTATTCACACGTTTTAAGCTCTGCTTTATCATGTATCTAGTGCTAATATCTATTTTTCTTTTCTTAATTCGTGTTTTTTCTCTTCAAGAAAATAAAAGATCATGAATTCGTGAATAGCATAAAAAATTCATGAAAACCGGCTCAGTATTGTATAAAGCAAAGAGTGGACAAAACAGAGTATCAGAGGAAAGCGTCGAAGATTAGCGCCTTGACATGTTTTGTGCAACCCATGGTGCACATATAGAGGATTATTAATCGAAGCAAAAAATCTCCTTTATACAGGATAATTAACACTTAAATGCTGGGTGTTGCCTTTCGGCAACATACTCAATTTAGGCTTCTAAAATACTATTGGAATAATATTTAAGCTACTAAAATTAGGCAACATACCCAATTTAGGCTTCTAAAATACTATTAGAATAATATTTAAGCTACTATTATTAGAATAATAATAAAATACATTCTGAAAATATTATTAAATAGGTTTTCAGCAGGTAGATGGCAGCCCTTGTGCTGTTTAAGAATAAAGGTAGATTTATTTTTTCAAATGTTGCTACATGTTCTTTTTGTTTTGTTTGGAAGCTTGCGAAATACCCTATTTTGTTCTCAAGTGAGCAAGTAAAATTTATTTCTTATGATAGTTCTGAAAATTCTTGTGTGTTTAGTATTATAGAATTTTATCAGAGAAAATTATTTTTTCCATTAAAAACCAGTATTGCCGATTAGTAACAAACTGTTTTTTAGCTGTAAACCATACTTAAAACAAAATAGGATTTGTTAAAGTATTTTTTTATGATTTACTTAAGAAATGAAACCCGAAAAACATTATTAAAATGAATTTTGAAAAATCAGGCATTTAAGGGTTGAAAAAAACACTCACAAAATGACATAGCAAATCAGGCATACAACAAGGACAAAAAATCGCATAGGAACATGGGGTCGGAAATCACTTATTGGGTCACAAATACAGGGTGTTTCATCCCAACTCAATTTGGGTGGACGGTCATAACTTTCAGAAAACTGAAGTGTATTATAATAAAACTTTTAACAGACATTCTCACCTTTGTTGTAAATGTGATAACGCCAAACAAAAGTGGTGGAAGTTTGCAACATACGCGCCATCAGTATGCACTGGACGCCCCACATTTTGGACTGTGATGATCAATTCATACGGTATCATCGATTGCTTGGGCAACATGCTTTTCAAGATCTTTTCGTGATGTTATCAAATTTCGCACAAAACAAGGTCCATATCGATGCATTTTCAATGCAATGTTTTAATTTTTCTGGAAATGATGACCGTCGACCCGAGTTCAGTTAGGATGAAATACCCCTATTTGTGACTCAATAAGTGATTTCTGACATTATGTTATTCCCATGTGATTTTTTATCCTTGTAGTATGCCTGATTTGTCATGTCATTTTGTCAACGTTTTTTTGAATCACCCTGTATATGGGGCATTCTCACAATCTTTTGACTTTTGGGAATAAAAATTTGGTGAAATTAAACTTGCTAAAATAACATTTTAATCTGATAGACGGAATGCCTTAATGATTAAAAATAAAGAAAAAATGGTCAGCAGCGAAAAAGTTTTATTTAACTGAGGTTTAAGTTAAACTTGCGAGTTTAATTTTCCTTACCATTTTACCAGTATAACTTTTTATTTTTTTTTTCTAAATTTTTACTTATAATGAATTTGCATAGTACCCACAGGACATTCATATAAGAAATAATAAAAATGTACAGGGTGCGGAAAAAGTATTGATAATTTTTTTTCTTATTGTTTGTGTGTGTCTTTTAAATGTTGTAGAATTATTTTTTTTGTGTATATTTGCTCTTTATAATCTAAATATTGCATTATAATTAAGTATTTTTGGATTATTGTTTGCATTTCGTCTTCTGTGCCGAAAAACTGTTCATTACTGAATAAGCTGTTAACCATCAGAATGACTGCATGTTAGCCCAAAACAGTAAAACTGCTAATTCAAGTGGTGGCATAGTAATCAGAAAAGCTCATCCAGCCAGCGTGATGGTTTTTGGCTGCATCACAAGCAATGGGAAATCCCCTTTGGTCTTTGATGATGCTGGTGTCAAGATTAATCATATCAACTATCTCAACGGCATTCTAAAGGAAGTCCTTCCATGGCTGAATTCTCATTTTGGAAACAATCAATATGCGTTCCAACAAGATTCAGTACCAGCCCATAAATCTTACCAAACGCAACGGTGGTGCCAAGCAAATCTTCGTTATTTCATTTCATCTCAAGACTGGTCTTTCGAATACTCCGGATTTTAATCCACTCGATTACTTAGTATGAAAATGTTGCAAGCAAGAGCCTGTGCTAATCCTTACAAAGATATCACTTCTTTAAAAGCTGCCCTGACGCGTAAATGGAACGGTCTCGATGCGGATTACTTACGGCGCACCGTGGATGCCTTCCCGCACATTCTCCGCGAGTGTATCAAGGCAAAAGAACACCGAATCGAAAATGAATGCTAGAATATCAATTGATACTTAGTTGTTAATCTTACGCCATAAAAATTATTGAAATAATTCTATCTATGGCATTGTAGTAGAGATTCATTTTACTATCAATACTTTCTCCGCACCCTGTAGTACTTTTAATGCAGAATTTTTGTATAACATTGTCTTAAAAGGGTGTTAAAGAAGGGACGGTAAGGTAAAAAAAGGGAACGGTATAGGTAAAAAGGGACGAAATGGGAAAAAAAGGGACGGTAAGGATGGAACGGTAAGGAAAATTACCACCTATTTTTAGGAAAATCATGTTAAGACTAAGTGATAGCCACAATGTTCATTGATTTTTAGAAACAGTTGTTAGGATTGGATTAAATTATTTTTTTTTAATTTACCTCGAAAAGTGCAGAAATAAACCTTGGGGACGGTAAGACTACCAATAAAGCCACGATCTTGAAATTGATATTTAAATGCTGATTTAAATTCTGCAGTAAATTTCCTGTCAAAGAATTTTAGACATTCTTTCTCTATCATACTTCTGCATGAGAAAAAACTTGAAAAATTCTGTGGCTGCATCTGAAGTGATTTTCTGTACAAGTTTAGCAAGAGGGACGGTAAGGATGAAAAACCCAGGGACAGAGTTCAAAAAATAATATCAACCGTAAAAATGTGTGCAGGTTAATTTTTTGCTACATATTTATATAAAACAATTGTCCTAGGTTCGGTAAAAAATTACATCAAATTACTTTTATTGAAACAATTTTATACAGACAGCTTCAAACTTAAAAATCAGCATCAGGGACACAGGACGGTATAGGAGTTTTCCTGGTATTTGGACCCCCAACATCGTCCAAAACTTATTTATCTCGTTAATATTGTTATGCAATCATGCAATGGGATATTCCCCAGTATATGAAATAAAAAAAAACACAAAAAAATGTATTAAAATAAAAATTATTATTCAGGGACATAAAAGTCAAAATATTGTGAGAATGCCCCATATACTCCTAATACTTTACTACTTTCCATTAAGTATCTGTTAGACGTGTTTGTAATAAAAGCTTGAAATTGTAAAAAGACTTATTGTTAAGAGATTACTTTTTTAAATGACTAATTGTAACTTGTAAACAGTCTTTGTGGTCAGCGTCAATATTGGCAGATATTTTTTGTTACCAAATTTTTTAATCTTTTAGAGTTGATTGTGGAACGTTGTTCTTAATTTCGCTAAAGAAAACATATTTGTTTTAAAATGTGCAAAGGTTGCATGTAATGCACAAAGTTTGCAAGCATATGAAAATTTAGAAACAGCATTTGATTTTTCCTTATTTTCATCAAAATCCTTTTGCTTTCTGTCGGTTATAATGATATCATACCATTAAGTTTTTAACATGGCATCTAGCCAAGACAGAAATATCTTTTTTGTGTAAGTCATCATTCTGAAAAAAAAAAAATCACTCAACGAGGCATTTTTTTTTTTTTTCAAAGAAAAAAATAGCAAATTTTCGGGGTTTTTTGTGGTTATTTCATTAAATTTTGAATGCAATTTTCTTTTATATTTATTTGTTGGTAGTTTTTTAACAGTTACTACACTACAACTTCATATATTTTTTTTAAAGATTGGCACATTTCCTAACAAAAAAGGTGTATCTGTATTATTCGGTTTCTTTTTCATATGAATTTTTTTCTTTGACAATTAAAATATTATGTAACCGTTATTAGCTACATTTAAAAAAATTAAGCTAAAAAAAGAGAGATGCAAACAAAGTGTTAAGATTTTTTTTTAACGAGTTACGTTTTTATGTCGACAATAAATGGTATTTACATAATATCATGATTGTGTTAAAAACATTTCCAAAATAATAAAATTTTTCATCAATGCAAGGAACATCAATATATACTTAAAAAAATATTTTTTTAAAGATTAATATTATACATTTCATATTTTTAATGCAATATTATATTTACAGCAAAATTTTATGTAATATATTGCATGCTTTTTCTATTGTACTCCATTATGGAATCTAGCCAACAAAAAATGTTATCTTTTCAAATAAGTAATCACCTAGATTTAGACCGACAATCACATCATTTATGATTATTAAATCAGAACCTTTTATATTTCCCACCCTTTTTAGTTGCGTTCGTAATTATACAAATACGTAGTACTTATAATCGTCGTTCAGTCCGTCTGTCCGCATATAACAGAGCAAAACTACCCAACCGAATGGTCTGAAATTTTAAATATATAATTTATGCAACATTTTGTTGAGTCATTTCAAATTTTATGAAAATCGGATGCATAGTTTAATTACAGGGACAGTCAAAAGTTTTCCGTTACATTACGGCCAATGGGAAAAAAAATTATTGCAAGTGCATTTTAATGATGTTACAGCCTTCCGAATGGTCTGAAATTTTAAATATATAATTGTTGCATAACTTTGTCGAGTCATTTCAAATTTTATGAAAATCGGATGTATAGTTTAATTACAGGGACTGTCAAAACTTTTCCGTTACATTACGGCGAATGGGAAAAATTTCGCAAGTGAATTTTAATGATATTATAGCCTTTCGAACAGAATTAAATGGATATGCACTTATGAAGTGCATTAAAATATACACTCAGTACGATATGCGGTGCAAAAAATATTTATAAAATTAGTTATAGAACGAACACACCTCATTTGCCACGTTTGACGAGCAATTTCCAACTTGTTTCTTTTCAATCTTTACAAGAAGAAAATGTTGGATTCAAGCAAAATTTCGCTAGTAGTAGGAAAACGACAGTATGGGCTCAGCCGGCGGCGGGACCAACCGCCCCTCCTCCCACACTGCATCGTCGCACCACTGCAGAATACGTCTGTCCCGTCGCCTCCAAGACCGATTTCAGAGCTTCCTGCTGGAAAAATAGCGTTTTTTTTACTAAAAAGTGAGTTTTTAAACTATAAGAGGGGGCTGAACTAAAAGATGAAGGCTAAACTTATATTTTAATTTTTGAAAGGTTAGTACCTCAATTAATAGTAATAATTAAACAAAACAAAGGAAAATATGAATTTTTTAATGAAAACAGACGATTTTAAATGAATTTTATAAACGTTTGCGCTAGTTTGAGATTTGATTGTACTGTAAAATATTAGTTTACGTAATTTCAACCCTCGGAAAACGCGTATTCCAAGAAATATTCATAATTAAACTAGATAAATTAATTTTTAAACAAAATAAATTAAATTTTAGCCTAATCAATACCTGGAAATTGCACATTTAAAAAAATATTTTTCCTGGAAAAACAAAATTGCATTTTCTTCTTTTCTATCTTTACAAAAAGCAAGTATTGGATGCTAGAAAAATTTCGATTTCCGGTTTTCGACGGAGTTATTCCATTTAGAATATACTGAACACGATTTGACTGTTTTTAGAAAATGTCTGTCCGTGATTCTGTGTGCTGTCTGTCTGTCATAAATTTTGTACGAACACAAGTACGGTATTCATTTGGAGTTTAGATTAACTAAAACCCTGACATAATATAAACAGATTCTGATTATGTTTTGGTGCAAATAGCCCTTCAGGTAGCGTTTCTATGCTGCCTTTTTTTTTAAATTACCGCGATAGCTGTTTCTCAAGAATTAAAATGTGGAATTTAATCAAACTTCATATTCTGTTAGATCTTATAAATAGACACTGATTAATTTTTAGTGTAAATCCCCTAACAGGTGCTGCTTCTATGCACTGTGTTTACTTAGATTTTTCTTGATAGTTATAGGGTCAATCCACTTCAAGTGGTCCAGCACTGGTTGCTCGACCATTTTTTAAAAATCTGAAATTTTTTGTACAACAACCCTAACATGATGGAAGTTCAAAATGACTATTATTTTAATTTTATTAATTTTTCTTTGTGCATGGCGGCCATCTTTGTTTCATCGTCTGCAGCAATTTTCTCACAAGAAAGGTTTACGGCATTGTAAATAATTCATCGTTTATTCATCCAATTCAAGTGCGGATTAAAGCAATTTGTACAGAATACATTCAGCTAAAAAGTTGGTAATGCAATAGTTTCCGAAACTAACTGCTTATTGGTAAAATTTAAGCATAAAGTTTCAGTTTTTTTTCCAAAATTTGTCCGTTTACAAGAGGAAATTTTTCTAGCAAGGAAAACTGTCAACATGACATCATTTTTTTTTTTTACAAATAGGCCGAAAGTACTTGTACTCACACGCCGAGTTCCAGATCTGGGGCTTGCTTTCTCTTCGCTAAAAAAATCCCAAATTTTTCAAAAATGACAAAAATCGCACTTTTCCGGCTTTGATATCTCTGGTGGGGCACGAGATAAAAATCTGAAATTTTTTTTATAAGAGTATTGTATGGTAGTGTTATGCACAAGAAATTTCAGGATGGAGATTTGACTACAAGCTGAGATATGGCAAGGGCAACATGTCAAAACAATACAGCCAAATTACTGTTTTGCTGTAGTCACAGCTAAGTATTTATCTCAGAGTATCGTTTAAATTTATTTTTTAGATTATCTTTAAATAATAGTAACAGAAAATAAAGCCTTTTGCAATTAATTTAAAAAATAATTATGCCTAAGGCCTACATTTTGTATGGTTTCAGTAATTTTTGTTGTAATTTTAGTAACTAAAAGAAACCTCAGCACTTTTACATAAATATATATGTAGGATTTAAATTTAAACATACTTTATTTTCTTTATGACGTACATGATAAACAAATTAACTGATGCTCTGGTATTTTTATTATCCATAATTTGAAAGCACGAGTAATGAAAATTCACAATCACGAGATCAAGGTTTGGACATATTCAAAAATTAGAAAAGAGTCAGTCTAAAAAATAATGTTGTGCATGAAGCAGCGGCTCATTAGATGCCAAGGAAGGTATTGTTAAGCCTAATCAAATTATTCGTAAGAAATATGTTGTAAGTTTTAAGTAAGAAAGGTGCTGTATTTAGAAAAGTATCAACGAAGTGATGTAAAGTTACCCTTATAGAATTGTATTAAAGTGTACGTATTGTGATTCAAACGTCTACTTATTTAAATGATCTATATATTAACATTTTACAAACAATAACTTCTACAAATTTATATATATATATATATATATATACATATATATATATATATATA
Source organism: Maratus speciosus (assembly GCA_963932465.1). Taxonomy (NCBI): domain Eukaryota; kingdom Metazoa; phylum Arthropoda; class Arachnida; order Araneae; family Salticidae; genus Maratus; species Maratus speciosus. The sequence goes on along the minus strand of OZ010798.1, from coordinate 145,793,587 downwards.
TATATACATATATATATATATATATATATATATATATATATATATATATATATATATATATATATATATATACAAGACCTGAGACAAAAACAGAATAGGAAAAGAGAAAAGCTGTTAATGTTGGCATACTTTTTGAGACACGATCAAACGTGTCAAAACACATTCCTGCTTGTTGGTTTAAAAACCACAATTTTAATGCTGCTTGCCAGTCCCTGAAACTTGTTCCTACCATAAGCATGTTCCTGTAAATGAAACATTATTCGATGTTACCATGCATCAGCCTCAAGTAAATTTTCAAAAAGTAAAGATACCCAAAGCCTTTTCAAAATTTATACTGCACAAAAACCACATTTTTGCATAAGAAGTAATCTAGGAATTATTAATGAATTGCGACTTGCACATAGTGATTTCAAAGTATATTTCTATGCGCCAGCAGGGCCAAGATCTTCAATCAAGTTATCAAGAGCTGACAAGACTTGGTTCCTACAAATACAATTTTGAGAAAGATCAAAATTGTGGTTTTTGAACCAACAAGCAAGAATGTGTTTTGACACGTTTGATCATGTCTCAACAAGTACGACAACATTAACAGCTTTTCTTTTTCCCTATGTTGTTTTTGTCTCAGGTCTTGTATAAAAATATTTTTTTTTCTTTATGTAAAAGTGCTGAGGTTTCTTTTGATTACTAAAATAACTTACAACAAAAATTATTGAAACCATACAAAATGTATGGCCTTAGACATAATTATTTTTTTAATTAATTGCTAAGCTTTGCAAAGGGTTTATTTTTTGTTACTATTATTTAAAGATAATCAAAAACATAAATTTAAATGCCACTCTGAGATAAATACTTAGCTGTGACTACTACAAAACAATAGTTTGGCAGTATTGTTTTGACTTGTTGCCCTTGCCATATCTCAGCTTGTAGTCAAATCTCCATCCTGAAATTTCTTATGCATATTATACAATACTCTTATAAAAAAAAAATTCAGATTTTTATCTCGTGCCCCACCAGAGATATCAAAGCCTGAAAAGTGCGATTTTTGTCATTTTTGAAAAATTTGGGATTTTTTTTTGACGAAGAGAAAGCAAGTCCCACATCTGGAACTCGGCGTGTGAGTACATGTACTTTCGGCCTATTTGTAAAAAAAATTATGTCATGTTGACATTATTCCTTGCTAGAAAAATTTCCTCATGTAAACGGACAAATTTTGAAAAAAAAAAAAAAAAAACTTTATGCTTAAATTTTACCAATAAGCAGTTAATTTCGGAAACTACTGCATTACCAAATTTTTAGCCCAACGTATTCTGTACAAATTGCTTTAATCCGCAGTTGAATTGGATAAATAAACGATGAATTATTTACAATGCCGTAAACCCTTCTTGTGAGAAAATTGCTGCAGACGATGAAACAAAGATGGCCACCATGCACAAACAAAAATTAATAAAATGAAAATAATAGTCATTTTGAACTTCCATCATGCTAGGGTTGTTGTACAAAAAATTTCAGATTTTTTAAAAATGGTCAAGCAACAAATAAATGGTTTTCTGGACCACTTGAAATGGATTGACCCTATACCTTAAGAACTAACGCCCGGAATTTCATCAATATTCATAAGGGGCCATCCACAAATGATGTCACGCTTTGATGGGGGGGGAGGGAGTTCATGAAATTGTGACAGTTTGTGACAAGGGGGTAGGAGTGGTAAGAAGAAGTGTGACATCAAACATTTTGGTTAAAATAAAAGCATTAAAAATCAGCAGATTAAATTTTAAAAATAATTTGAAATTAAAGTATTTTGTGTTCATACAGTAAAGATAACATTTAAAGCCAAATATATTAAATTCCATTTCAAATTCCAAAATACTACTATTTTTAATTGTTCTTTCATATTAATATTTTATTACTATTGTATATTAATTATGTTTTTTGTTGTAAATCTTAATCTTATTTCATACAAAATAAGTACACGAATCATTAATATTATTATGCTCACAAACGTCATTAAAACACATAGTTAAAAGTTTCAAAATAAAATTTGAAATATTATCCTATAACATAGTACTTTGTATTTGAACTGCAAGTATATGTTTATGTAATATAGCGTGACATGTGACAAGAGCTGGGAGGGGGGTAAAAGTGAAGTGTGACACTTTGCGACAAAGGGAGGGAGGGGGGGGGGGTCAAAAATGTTGGAAAAAAGTGTGACATTATACATGGATGACCCCTAATCTGTTAGACCTTGACGTAAATAGATCCTTATAGATATGAGTAATAGGGAAACGAGAGTTCGGGGTCAGGAGGGGGTACAGGGGCACCGTGCCGCCTCCGATCCCGTCCCCCTGCGGTCCCTCCTCCGTCCCCCCTCCGATTCCAAACCCCCTGCGACACCGCACCCCCTCCGACACCGCCCTCTAGCGGGAAAAATGGCGTTTTTAGAGTATTTTTCTGCTATAACATGAGAGTTGAACGTTAGATCGACTAGATTATCATACTATAAGATGAAGATTAAATTTACATTTGAATTTTGAACAACCTTTATCTTAATGAGTATTATTAATTAAGCAAAATAATGGAAAATAACAATTTTAAAGGAAAAAAGCTGATTTCTGTAGATTTTCGTTCAACTGTAAGATCAGAATATCAACTTAAATGCAGAACAACCTTTACCTTAATGAGTATTATTAATTAAGCAAAATAATGGAAAATAACAATTTTAAAGGAAAAAAGCTGATTTCTGTAGATTTTCTTTCAACTGTAAGATCAGACTATCAACTTAAATGCAGAAAGTTAAACATATATTTGAATTTTGGATGATTAACATCTTAATGAGCATTATTAATTAAGCAAAGCAATGAAAAATATCAATTTTTAATGAAAAAAGCTGAATATTTTCAAGTACAAGATCAGAATATACTCTTAAATGGGGAAAGTTAAACGCGTACATTTGAATTTTGAAGAATCTTTACCTTTATGAGCATTATTAATTAAGCAAAACAATGAAAAATATCAATTTTTAATGAAAAAGCTGAATTTTTTCAAATACAAAATCAGAATATCAACTTAAATTGAGAAAGTTAAACGCGTACATTTGAAGTTTGAAGAATCTTTACCTTAATGAGTATTATTAATTAAGCAAAACAGTGGAAAATATAAATTTCTTAGGAAAAAAGCTGATTTCTGTAGATTTTATTCAACTACAAGACCAGAATATCAACTTAAATGGAAAAGGTTAACCATATATTTGAATTTTTAACAATCTTCACCTTAATGAGTATTAATTAAGCAAAACAGTGGAAAATATCAATTTCTTAGGAAAAAAGCGGATTTCTGTAGATTTTATTCAACTACAAGATCAGAATATCAACTTAAATGGAAAAGGTTAACCATATATTTGAAAATTTGAACAATCTTTAACTTAATGAGTATTATTAATTAAGCAAAACAGTGGAAAATATCAATTTCCTAGGAAAAAGTTGATTTCTGTAGATTTTATTCAACTACAAGATCAGAATATCAACTTAAATGGAAAAGGTTAACCATATATTTGAATTTTTAACAATCTTTACCTTAATGAGTATTATTAATTAAGCAAACCAGTGGAAAATATCAATTTCTTAGGAAAAAGCTGATTTCTGTAGATTTTATTCAACTACAAGATCAGAATATCAATTTAAATGGAAAAGGTTAACCATATATTTGAATTTTTAACAATCTTTACCTTAATGAGTATTATTAATTAAGCAAAACAGTGGAAAATATCAATTTCTTAGGAAAAAAGCTGATTTCTGTAGATTTTATTCAACTACAAGATCAGAATATCATCTTAAAAGGGAAATTTAAACATATAATTTAGTTTTTGATCCACCATTACCTTAATAAATTTTGATAATTAAACAAATAACAAAGAATAATATCGAATTTTTTAAAAAAAAGATTAATTTTATTAATCCAATAATGATTTTTACATCTTTATATAATACTTCGAACCTATCCAACGTTTTTGTTCGTTATTGGCTTTAAATTTTATCATTTTCATATAACATTTCGAGTTTTCAAACCAATTAACTTAATTTTACTACATTTTAAATGTGGATATTTCTAGGTAAATACCCAATTTTATCTTACACTTAGTAATTTTACACCAACCTAATTGATTTTACAGTGTTTAGACTACTGTAGGATTATGTTTCATCATCACACTTCTTCTAAAAGTAAAAATAACCAGATTTCCCGCCCACCTTTCATGAATTACATCTACGCTCTTTTCAAACTCATAAGAAAATCCTGCGTTTCTCCCCCCTTGAAGGGAGGAGGATACAATAGCGTTACGTCGCTTGTTTACAAAATATCGATATGTTGACGATTTGATCATTTTTCAAGATGTTTAATAGAAAGGATCAATATTTTTACATTATTACAAGTATAATTTTACAGTTTAATGAATAATTATTTATTTATTATTGGATACCCAATTTTATCAACAGATGAATTAACTATACCTGTGTTGAAACTACATTTCACATATTTATCCACACTTTAAAAAAATTTCACTTCAATATGTAAATATTAAGTGCATTTCTAACATAACACATGTCTTTCAACACTAGTTCCTATACGAGAATTTTGTTTATTAAATAGTATGTATTCACTTTCAAATTGCTTTTACTTGAAATTATATAAACCCTTTTAACAGAAAATTTGTTTAATCACAGAACGAACTGTATTTAACACGTTCAACCTCAATATCAATAATTAAACAAAACAATGGAAAATATCAATTTTTAAGAAGAAAAATAAAAACAGATTTCTTTAGATTTTCTTTTTTCAGCTACAAGATCAGAATAATAACTTAAATGAGGAACGTTAAACATATATTTTAGTTTTTGAACAACCATTACCTTAATGAATTTTAATAATTGAACAAATAACAAAAGGAAAATATGATTTTTAATGAAAAAGACGAATTTAAACGAATTTGATTAACTTTTACACTAGTTTGAGATTTTATCATCCTTTTAGATGCTAGCTATGTAGAATTTTAAACTTTCAATAAGACACACTTAAAGAAATACTTATTACTAAACAAAAATAAATTAATTTTAATCTAATCAATGACTGAAAATTTCACATTTAAAAAATATTTTCATGAATGTGCATAAAAAATGAGAGTTTACAAATTAATATCCTTATTTCTATTACAGTTAACTGGATTTTTCTACATTCGAGCTTAATTTTTATACACAAAGCATTATTTAATCAAATCCAGTACTTTCAGATTTAACGAAATTCAGCGTTTTTCGCTTTTCAAACCAATCCTATGAGCTAAAAAACAACAGCGCCTCCTATAATTTTATAGCGTTGAGTGAAACGAGTGGAATTTTTCATACTGTTTGCTGTTTTCGTTATATGAAGACGTCAGCTTATATTCTCTATTTTAACTAAAATGAGTAATATGCAAGAAATGTCTTTAACAGAGGAAGATTCAAGTCAATATTACTTAAAGGAAATGAAATCAGCTATACCCAGCCAAGAAGTACATGCTTCGAACATTGAAATAATACCCTCTTCACCAGAACAACTAAAACCACCTTTTACTTGCAATCAATGCGAGAAATCCCATTCCAAAAAGAATACATTAAACAGACATCAAATATCCCATTTGGAGAAAAAGCCCTTTGAATGTGAAATATGCTCAAAGACATTCATTCAAAGCAGTGATTTAAAACGACATAATGTAACTCATTCCAGGACATCTACTACATATAAATGCGATCAATGCGGGAAAGATTATTTACAAAAGTGTCTGTTAACAATTCACAAGAGATCTCATAAGAAGTTTTATGATTGTGATAAATGTTCCAACTCTTTTTTAACAAAGTCTGCTTTAACTGAACATAAAAAAGTTCATCCCAAGGAATATGAATGTAAATACTGCAACATTAAATTGTACGATGAAGTTGAATTTTTACATCATATAAAAGTTCACCCTAAGAAATATAGTTGTAAACACTGTAAAATTATCTTTTATCTCCAGAGGGAGTTTATTCATCATCTGATCAACATGCATAAATGAAAAATGCAAACTTTGTTAAGTCATAAACTTGATTTGAATATCTGTATATTTTAAAAATGTATATGTCCTCCTATAACTGTTGAAAATGATGAATAAATATTGTTTAACTGAAAAAGCTTTTGTCGTTTATTTTTGCCATATCAACTTGTGATTTTTCTTGACTCTATCTCATCAAGTCAAAACGATTTTACTAAAATTTTAAAATACATATTGTATATTTTTTTAAGTTTATAATTTTTTAATTTCTTATCGAATGAAACATGAGTTAACTATATTTTATTAATTTCATATTAAAAACCTAACGTTTACCATATAATTTTATTATGTTCCGTCTAAATTTTATCTACCCAATTAAATTCTATAATCCCTTCTTATTAGCAAACATTACTATTTAACTGGAAATTTCACATTAATGTTTTTCTTTTTTCATGAATCTACATATAAAAATAAGAGTTTACAAACTAATTTCCATAATTTATCACATTTGAACTTAATTTTTATACTCAAAACATTATTTAATCAAATTTTTATACTTTCTGATTCAGTGAAATTCGATGATTTTTCATTTTTCAAACCAATACCACAATATTTATCGACATTGGACTTGATTCTTCCCTTGTATATTTATACATTACACAATTAAGATAGATATAGACTTAGGACAGCAATAGAGTTAAAAATTGATTATACTCAATTTTCACCTTATATGAATTGGTCTTACATGACATTTCTTATTGCTACAATCACTTGATATATTAAAATTAGTCCGAGTTATTCAGTCTATATTATTAATCAAATTATCATATGTTTCATCTTACACTTCTAAGATTTCTGAATTATCATCCATAAAGTTGCTTAAAATATTAATACTACTGTGTTTATAGTTCTATTGATACATAGCCTACATGAATATAATCTTTAATTTTAACATTTCATATTTTAAATGACCTATTTTCAAAACTAAACTATATGAATTTTTACTACATCACTTATCAATATCACAGAATGATTTATGCTTCACACTTTTCTAATAATTATCAGATTGTTAGAACATAATTTCTTGATAACATATATTATACTACTGATTTGTACGCATGAGTGAGTTGTCACGTGATCAAAACGATTGAGAATAATATAAATTTTCGAAAAGCAGCGCAGTATTTCTCATTTCAACTGTTAAACTTGGAAGAGAAGGTGACTTTAACCCTCTGTCTACCAGAAGGGTCCAATGGACCCGACATGTATATTCAAAATATCTATTCAAACCAGAAAATTTCTTCAAAACAAACTAAATGTATAAATCAGACAATAATAAGTTAAATAAACAAATTAAATAGTTTTAAGTAAAAATTCTGGTGTAGAATGTTTTTATAAAACTTGAGTAAAATTTCCGGTAGTTCTAGGGTTAAGTGCGCAACTCTGATAAATTTCCAGATTTTAATTCAAGTGAGGAATCGATTTCTTTGTTAGTGAATAAAGTAAGTTTTAGTATATCATTACAACATATATGTATTAATAAAAATAAATAAATAAATGATTACTTATATATTAAACCTTTCCTAAGTATATAAATATATTTCTTTTATTGTACAGATGTTGCAGCAAGATGAATCAAAACACCAGCAATCCCCTTTATCAGAAATGGAGGATCTGAATGATTCGCTCTTAGCACATATAGAGTTAAAGAATAATAAATATGTAAGTACTTAGATATGAAATACTATAATTCATATATGAAACGTAATTAGAGTAAATTTAAAATCAAATATTTTATTGTTTGTATTTTAATAAATGTTTTATATCCATATCATTGAAGAGAATTCTAATTGTTTACATTTATTTCTCTCACAGATGTGTTCTATTTGCTACAAACAATTTTTAAGTAAATGGAATGTAAAAGAACATACACAGATCCATACAGATGAAAAACCCTATACTTGTGAAGATTGCCAAAAGCCGTTTTCAAGAAAATATGAATAAAAAATGCATACTACATCATATAGTCTATCACCAGCTGTATGTAAACTTTGTGAAGATATTCAAGAAATAACCAGACGTTTGAAGAATTTAACAATCAAGGAAGAGATTTAGACTATGTACTCAACCTATTTGCATAAGAGTTACCACATTATCCCAAAATTGAAATTTCGAAGGCACACAGTGGATGTAAAGAAATTTTTGTTACCCATGATTCTCGAAACCACAATGAATTTGGATATTATTCATAATGTATTCCTTAAATTGTTATAATAAATATTCTTTTATCTGCACTTATCGACGTGTTTATTTATATCTCCTAACATTTTAAACGAAAAACGCTTTCCCATCTTAAAAAATTTCATAAGAACAGATAAAAATTAACAGATGAATGAAAAAATATGCATGTTCACAAAGTTTTCTAGATATATTTACAAAAATGTTTACAAAATAAAAAATTTGCAAGAGTAAAAGACAAAATTTCACAAAATTAAAAAAAAAATACAACATAACATTTTTTTCTTCTTGCAAATGTGAGTTTTTAGAAAAGTAGGAAAAAAAAATTACACTTAGATTTTTTTTTTTCAAAAGTGAAAAAAAATATTTTTACAAAAAAATTTTTTTACAAAAAATTTTTTTACAAAATTTTTTTTTACAACATTTTTTTTGTACAAAAAATATTTTTACAAAAAAAAAATTATAACATGAAAATAATAAAAAAAATTTACAAAATTTGTGACAAAAAATAGCAAAAAAGTTTGAAAAAAATTTACAAAAAAGTTATGAAAAAGTTTCAACAAATGATATTTTAAATATAGTGTATAATGGTTGGCAACCATTATAATACTATTTAAAATATCATTTTTTGAAACTTTTTCATAACTTTTTTGTAAATTTTTTTCAAACTTTTTTGCAATTTTTTTTCACAAATTTTGTAATTTTTTTTTTATTTTCATGTTATAATTTTTTTTTTTTTTTTTTTTTACATTTGTAATTTTTTTTTTGTAAAAATATTTTTTGTAAAAAAAAATTTTTGTAAAAAAAATTTTTGTAAAAAAAAATTTTGTAAAAATTTTTTTTTGTAAAAATAGTTTTTGTAAAAATATTTTTTTTCACTTTTGAAAAAAAAAAATCTAAGTGTAATTTTTTTTCCTACTTTTCTAAAAACTCACATTTGCAAGAAGAAAAAAATGTTATGTTGTATTTTTTTTTTAATTTTGTGAAATTCTGTCTTTTACTCTTGCAAATTTTTCATTTTGTAAACATTTTTGTAAATACATCTAGAAAACTTTGTGAACATGCATATTTTTTCATTCGTCTGTTAATTTTTATCTGTTCTTATGAAATTTTTTAAGATGGGAAAGCGTTTTTCGTTTATAAAAGAATATTTATTATAACAATTTAAGGAATACATTATGAATAATATCCAAATTCATTGTGGTTACGAGAATCATGGGTAATAAAAATTTCTTTACATCCACTGTGTGCCTTCGAAATTTCAATTTTGGGATAATGTGGTAACTCTTATGCAAATAGGTTGAGTACATAGTCTAAATCTCTTCCTTGATTCTTAAATTCTTCAAACGTCTGGTTATTTCTTGAATATCTTCACAAAGTTTACATACAGCTGGTGATAGACTATATGATGTAGTATGCATTTTTTATTCATATTTTCTTGAAAACGGCTTTTGGCAATCTTCACAAGTATAGGGTTTTCCATCTGTATGGATCTGTGTATGTTCTTTTAAATTCCATTTACTTAAAAATTGTTTGTAGCAAATAGAAAACATCTGTGAGAGAAATAAATGTAAACAATTAGAATTCTCTTCAATGATATGGATATAAAACATTTGTTAAAGTACAAACAATAAAATATTTGATTTTAAATTTACTCTAATTACGTTTCATATATGAATTATAGTATTTCATATCTAAGTACTTACATATTTATTATTCTTTAACTCTATATGTGCTAAGAGCGAATCATTCAGATCCTCCATTTCTGATAAAGAGGATTGCTGCTGTTTTGATTCATCTTGCTGCAACATCTGTACAATAAAAGAAATATATTTATATACTTAGGAAAGGTTTAATATATAAGTAATCATTTATTTATTTATTTTTATTAATACATATATGTTGTAATGATATACTAAAACTTACTTTATTCACTAACAAAGAAATCGATTCCTCACTTGAATTAAAATCTGGAAATTTATCAGAGTTGCGCACTTAAAGTCACCTTCTCTTCCAAGTTTAACAGTTGAAATGAGAAATACTGCGCTGCTTTTCGAAAATTTATATTATTCTCAATCGTTTTGATCACGTGACAACTCACTCATGCGTACAAATCAGTAGTATAATATATGTTATCAAGAAATTATGTTCTAAGAATCTGATAATTATTAGAAAAGTGTGAAGCATAAATCATTCTGTGATATTGATAAGTGATGTAGTAAAAATTCATACAGTTTAGTTTTGAAAATAGGTCATTTAAAATATGAAATGTTAAAATTAAAGATTATATTCATGTAGGCTATGTATCAATAGAACTATAAACACAGTAGTATTAATATTTTAAGCAACTTTATGGATGATAATTCAGAAATCTTAGAAGTGTAAGATGAAACATATGATAATTTGATTAATAATATAGACTGAATAACTCGGACTAATTTTAATATATCAAGTGATTGTAGCAATAAGAAATGTCATGTAGGACCAATTCATATAAGGTGAAAATTGAGTATAATCAATTTTTAACTCTATTGATGTCCTAAGTCTATATCTATCTTAATTGTGTAATGTAAAAATATACAAGGGAAGAATCAAGTCCAATGTCGATAAATATTGTGGTATTGGTTTGAAAAATGAAAAATCATCGAATTTCACTGAATCAGAAAGTATAAAAATTTGATTAAATAATGTTTTGAGTATAAAAATTAAGTTCAAATGTGATAAATTATGGAAATTAGTTTGTAAACTCTTATTTTTATATGTAGATTCATGAAAAAAGAAAATCATTAATGTGAAATTTCCAGTTAAATAGTAATGTTTGCTAATAAGAAGGGATTATAGAATTTAATTGGGTAGATAAAATTTAGACGGAACATAATAAAATTATATGGTAAACGTTAGGTTTTTAATATGAAATTAATAAAATATAGTTAACTCATGTTTCATTCGATAAGAAATTAAAAAATTATAAACTTAAAAAATATATACAATATGTATTTTAAAATTTTAGTAAAATCGTTTTGACTTGATGAGATAGAGTCAAGAAAAATCACAAGTTTATATGGCAAAAATAAACGACAAAAGCTTTTTCAGTTAAACAATATTTATTCATCATTTTCAACAGTTATAGGAGGACATATACATTTTTAAAATATACAGATATTCAAATGAAGTTTATGACTTAACAAAGTTTGTATTTTTCATTTATGCATGTTGATCAGATGATGAATAAACTCCCTCTGGAGATAAAAGATAATTTTACAGTGTTTACAACTATATTTCTTAGGGTGAACTTTTTTATGATGTAAAAATTCAACTTCATCGTACAATTTAATGTTGCAGTATTTACATTCATATTCCTTGGGATGAACATTTTTATGTTTAGTTAAAGCAGACTTTGTTAAAAAAAGAGTTGGAACATTTATCACAATCATAAAACTTCTTATGAGATCTCTTGTGAATTGTTAACAGACACTTTTGTAAAAAATCTTTCCCGCATTGATCGCATTTATATGTAGTAGATGTCCTGGAATGAGTTACACTATGTCGTTTTAAATCACTGCTTTGAATGAATATCTTTGAGCATATTTCACATTCAAAGGGCTTTTTCTCCAAATGGGATATTTGATGTCTGTTTAATGTATTCTTTTTGGAATGGGATTTCTCGAATTGATTGCAAGTAAAAGGTGGTTTTAATTGTTCTGGTGAAGAGGGTATTATTTCAATGTTCGAAGCATGTACTTCTTGGCTGGGTATAGCTGATTTCATATCCTTTAAGTAAGATTGACTTGAATCTTCCTCTGTTAAAGACATTTCTTGCATATTACTCATTTTAGTTAAACTAGAGAATATAAGCTGACGTCTTCATATAACGAAAACAGCAAACAGTATGAAAAATTCCACTCGTTTCACTCAACGCTATAAAATTATAGGAGGCGCTGTTGTTTTTTAGCTCATAGGATTGGTTTGAAAAGCGAAAAACCCATAATTTCGTTAAATCTGAAAGTACTGGATTTGATTAAATAATGCTTTGTGTATAAAAATTAAGCTCTAATGTTGAAAAATCCAGTTAAATGTAATAGAAATAAGGATATTAATTTGTAAACTCTCATTTTTTATGCACATTCATGAAAATATTTTTTAAATGTGAAATTTTCAGTCATTGATTAGATTAAAATTAATTTATTTTTGTTTAGTAATGAGTATTTCTTTAAATGTGTCTTATTGAAAGTTTAAAATTCTACATAGCTAGCATCTAAAAGGATGATAAAATCTCAAACTAGTGTAAAAGTTAATCAAATTCGTTTAAATTCGTCTTTTTCATTAAAAATCATATTTTCCTTTTGTTATTTGTTCAATTATTAAAATTCATTAAGGTAATGGTTGTTCAAAAACTAAAATATATGTTTAACGTTCCGGATTTAAGTTATTATTCTTATCTTGTAGCTGAAAAAAGAAAATCTAAAGAAATCTGTTTTTATTTTTATTTTTAAAAATTGATATTTTCCATTGTTTTGTTTAATTATTGATATTGAGGTTGAACGTGTTAAATACAGTTCGTTCTGTGATTAAACAAATTTTCTGTTAAAAGGGTTTATATAATTTCAAGTAAAAGCAATTTGAAAGTGAATACATACTATTTAATAAACAAAATTCTCGTATAGGAACTAGTGTTGAAAGACATGTGTTATGTTAAAAATGCACTTAATATTTACATATTGAAGTGAAATTTTTTTAAAGTGTGGATAAGTATGTGAAATGTAGTTTCAACACAGGTATAGTTAATTCATCTGTTGATAAAATTGGGTATCCAATAATAAATAAATAATTATTCATTAAACTGTAAAATTATACTTGTAATAATGTAAAAATATTGATCCTTTCTTTTATACATCTTGAAAAATGATCAAATCGTCAACATATCGATATTTTGTAAACAAGTGACGTAACGCTATTGTATCCTCCTCCCTTCAAGGGGGGAGAAACGCAGGATTTTGTTATGAGTTTGAAAAGAGCGTAGATGTAATTCATGAAAGGTGGGCGGGAAATCTGGTTATTTTCACTTTTAGAAGAAGTGTGATGATAAAACATAATCCTACAGTAGTCTAAACACTGTAAAATCAATTAGGTTGGTGTAAAATTACTAAGTGTAATATCCACATTTAAAATGTAGTAAAATTAAGTTAATTGGTTTGAAAACTCGAAATTTTATATGAAAATCATAAAATTTAAAGCCAATAACGAATAAAAACGTTGGATAGGTTCGAAGTATTATATAAAGATGTAAAAATCATTATTGGATTAATAAAATTAATCTTTTTTCTTTAAAAATTCGATATTATTCTTTGTTATTTGTTTAATTATCAAAATTTATTAAGGTAATGGTGGATCAAAAACTAAATTATATGTTTAAATTTTCCTTTTAAGATGATATTCTGATCTTGTAGTTGAATAAAATCTACAGAAATCAGCTTTTTTCCTAAGAAATTGATATTTTCTACTGTTTTGCTTAATTAATAATACTCATTAAGGTAAAGATTGTTAAAAATTCAAATATATGGTTAACCTTTTCCATTTAAGTTGATATTCTGATCTTGTAGTTGAATAAAATCTACAGAAATCAACTTTTTCCTAAGAAATTGATATTTTCCACTGTTTTGCTTAATTAATAGTACTCATTAAGGTAAAGATTGTTCAAAATTCAAATATATGGTTAACCTTTTCCATTTAAGTTGATATTCTGATCTTGTAGTTGAATAAAATCTACAGAAATCAGCTTTTTTCCTAAGAAATTTATATTTTCCACTGTTTTGCTTAATTAATAATACTCATTAAGGTAAAGATTCTTCAAAATTCAAATGTACGCGTTTAACTTTCTCAATTTAAGTTGATATTCTGATTTTGTATTTGAAAAAATTCTGCTTTTTCATTAAAAATTGATATTTTTCATTGTTTTGTTTAATTAATAATGCTCATTAAGGTAAAGATTCTTCAAAATTCAAATGTACGCGTTTAACTTTCCCCATTTAAGAGTATATTCTGATCTTGTACTTGAAAATATTCAGCTTTTTTCATTAAAAATTGATATTTTTCATTGCTTTGCTTAATTAATAATGCTCATTAAGATGTTAATCATCCAAAATTCAAATATATGTTTAACTTTCTGCATTTAAGTTGATAGTCTGATCTTACAGTTGAAAGAAAATCTACAGAAATCAGCTTTTTTCCTTTAAAATTGTTATTTTCCATTATTTTGCTTAATTAATAATACTCATTAAGGTAAAGGTTGTTCTGCATTTAAGTTGATATCCTGATCTTACAGTTGAAAGAAAATCTACAGAAATCAGCTTTTTTCCTTTAAAATTGTTATTTTCCATTATTTTGCTTAATTAATAATACTCATTAAGGTAAAGGTTGTTCAAAATTCAAATGTAAATTTAATCTTCATCTTATAGTATGATAATCTAGTCGATCTAAAATTCAACTCTCATGTTATAGCAGAATAATACTCTAAAAACGCCATTTTTCCCGCTAGGGGGCGGTGTCGGAGGGGGTGCGGTGTCGCAGGGGGTGTGGAACCGGAGCGGGGACGGAGGAGGGACCGCAGGGGGGACGGGATCGGAGGCGGCACTGGAGGGGGCACGGTGCCCCTGTACCCCCTCCTGACCCCGAACTCTCGTTTCCCTACTACTGATATGGATATAAAACACCCAACAAGTGTTGCTTCTACACTCTGTTTTTCACGATTTCAGGTATAGTTACAGAGTCCGACTCACAATTTCACGGACTGGTTAAATTATCGGCCAATAGATGGCGCTGCGTACCGCAGCTGATGTCGAAAGCACGAATACACTTTCTTTTGTAAAGCGGTACAATTTCACGTTGTTTTTTATTGTGCTATGCTAATTGCATCCGGTTTGTTAAAACAAAGTAATCTGATCATGTCGAGCTCGGGAATGCCGATAAAGGCGGTCCCCTTTAGGTGCAATGTAAACTTGAGCAACAGAAAATAGTCACAAGGGATAAATCGGGTGAGTAAGGAGGATGGTTGAGCACGACGACCACTTTAGAAGCCAGAAACTCCCGCACAATGTTCAACGTGTGTGCTGGTGCGTTGTCGTGCAAGAACACAAACTCCCCTGCTGTCGGTACCGAGTTCATACTCGGGTCATGAAACGCTTTATCGCTTCCAAATAACAATGTTCAGTAACAGTAGTACCTTCAGGTATGAACTCCTTGTAAATTATTTGTTGTTCGACCTTCGCGAGTTCCGACATGATCATGTTACACTGTTACAACAAACTAGATACACTTAGCTTTACACAACAGATATCAACGTGAATTTGTATCGCTTCAAAAGAAGTGTGGTCGCGCTTTCGCCATCGCCATCGCGCAGTGCCATTTATTGGCCGGTAATTCAACAAGTGCAGGAAATTTTGGAACGGAATGTGTATCAGTGTTGCCAGATTGGGAACTTTTTAAATTCAGATTATTTGACTGTCACCACTTTTTTAAAATAGCATAATTCGCCCTTTTTTCAGAATTTTTATGCATTTTTAAATAGGCCGAATATTTCTATTTCAAAAAAGCGGTGACAATCAACAATCTGGGGACAAAAAAGGCCTCAATCTGGCAACACTGCTGTGTATATCTAAAGAACGAATGGCATTTCCATGAGTACTTGTAGTGTAAGTCATAACGATTTTTGTCTACCAGTATTTTAGAAAGGGAAAATGTGATTTAGTTTGTAGGCAGGCGCGGATCCACGGAGGGGGGGGGCGATCGGGGCGATCGCCCCCCCCCCCCCCCCCCCCCCCAAAAAAAAAATTCGAAAAATGGTCGCCGAAAAAAAATCAATTTCGTCAATCGTTAGCAGAAAAAAATCGCCAATTTCGTCAAAGGATTGCCCAAAAACGCGAATTTCGTCAAAGGATCACCCTAAAAACGCTAATTTCGTCAAAAAATCGCGAAAAAACGAGAAATTTCGTGTAAAAATAGCGAAAAAAACGTGCATTTCGTCAAAGAACCACGAAAAAAACGCAAATTTCGTCAAAGGATAGCAAAAAAACGCAAACTTCGTCAAACGATCACAGAAAAAAATGCAAATTTCGTCAAAGGATCGCAGAAAAGACGCAAATTTCGTCAAAGGATCACCCAAAGAACACTAGAAAACCATGAAAAAAACGCAAATTTCGTCAAAGGATAGCAAAAAAAACGCGAACTTCGTCAAAGGATTACAGAAAAAATGCAAATTTCGTCAAAGGATCGCAGAAAAAATGCGAATTTCGTCAAAAAATCGCGGAAACACGCTACTTGCGTCAAGGGATTGCGAAAAAAAAGGCAAATTTCGTCAAGAGATATCGGGGAAAAATACGAATTTCGTCAAATGATCACTGAAAAAACGCGAATTTCGTCAAAGGTCCGCGCAAAAACGCATAATTAGCACCAGGAGGAGATTCCCCGAGGTTCGGATTCATTGGGGGGGGGGGCGATCGGGACGATCTCCCAAAGATATAAATCCAATGCTTTTAATTGCAGTTTTCGCGGAACAGACAGACAAGCAAGAGAACACCAAACACTTTTCGGATGTCAATGGTAAACCTCACTGACGTTTCGGCAATTAATGAACAAAAAAGGATTATGCCCTGTCAAAAGGCATATGGCGCCATAATGTTTTACACTATGGGTTGAGGTGGGAGACGATGCCACTTCGTGTACCTTTTGTTGAATCTCTACAACAGAAAATTGACACCGTTATGCGGATATTTTTAAAGTGTTGAAACTTTTTCATTCTTTCAAAGAAGCTGCAATTCTACTTTCTGTATAATGATATTTTTGAAGAGTGCTCTATTATTTGAGAAAAGAATGGGTTTCGTAGCAATTTCCAAAGAAAGAAAGAATGAAGAAAAAGAAAGGTCCTTTGAAAATTTCAAGCATCTTGATGGTCTCTGAAGAAAGCCACTAATATGTAAAAAATGTACTGTTATTGCTACCCACATTGGTAAATTTCAAGGGTATTTGATGAATGAACAAAAAAGGATTATGTACTAATCCTAGTCAGCTTAAAGCTAAAATGCATATGGTGTGTTGATTTTTTAAAAGCCAACTCGGTAAATTTGTTCTTACCTTATATATTTACTTAATGAAAGGCCTTCTAGATGTTTTGAACTGAAAATACTGCCATACTGTCACTCACAATTCATTGTTTAGTTTATTATTTTCGCTTTCTTTCTGCTTCTTGCAGCGGAACTGTGGAAACAGACCTGAGCCTTAGTGACAAATGTCAACTTTGATGGTCTAATAATGGGTAGATTATGAAGTGGTATACACACCACTTAGATGACACATTTTGACTTTCAAGGATGTTATGGCCCCATCACATTTCTGAAGGGATCAGATTTCTGAAGGGGATCTTCTTTCAGAAATCTGATATTAAAAAATAGATGTGATGGTTATGTTTCTTAGCTTTCGATAATTGGTTCTTATGTATTTTTAGTGCTGAATCAAACAATGACCTTCATTTTTTGCCGTATCATCACGTCAGGATTTTTCACAAATCGCAAATTTTTAAATTTTTTAAAAGTCGAAATATTGAGAAAATCTGCTACTATAAAATAGCCGTAACTTTTTTTAACCACAATACCTATTTATTCATCTTTTTCCTTATACTATGCATTTTTACAGTTAAACAGGCAAAATATTGTGCATTTAAAATCCTTACAATTTTACTCCATGTGTGGAAGTTTCTTTGAAACGCTCATGCTCTGCTTCGCGCTGTTCCCTTTTATCTTCTCTATGGGATTCATCTCGCTATCCTCTTTTATTTTGGCAGTTGATAAGGCTGGGAAATTTGTCGTAGATTTATTTAAAATATTTACAGTAGAACCTCGATTATCCGAAGTAATTGGGACCGACCATCTTTCGGAAAATCGAAATTATCGGATAATCGAGAATGCTTTAACTTTAAGATTAAGGACAAATATATGCTCTATTTCTTATTATGGTAACAAGTGCTTAAAAAAATAAAGCAATAGCAAAACAGAAACAAGGATAAATTACCTGGTTTTGAAATTAAATACCTTTTACGTATTTCACAGGAGTTTGGAAAAAAGTTTCGTTTGTTGCAGTTTCGATTGCCTTTGCTTTGCAGCTCTATCACGAAGTTTTTTTTAATACTATCACCAGTATCACAGTCTTTCTGCTGCTCCAGTCATGCCAACCTTATGCAAAACATTCAAAAGCTTCGAAATTGCTAATTTGTTCGTTTTCTTCGTCCACATCGTTGTTCGCTTCTTCGCTATGAGCAATGTGATAGTAAACAAAAAAAGCTTAAAAAATTTGTTTTGCACGCAAGGAATGTGATAGTAAAAAAAAGGGGGAGGAAAAAAAAGCAAGCTTAAAAAATTGATTTCGGTTAACCGAGAGTGTCGCTTAAAAGAGTTTCGGATAAAAGAGGTTCTACTGTACCTTCTTTTGTTAAGGCTTTGACAAATTGCTTTGAGAGATTTTTGAAATCTTTTTACTTTTTAACTTTGAAATTTACGATTTTCGAAAATCCTGAAGTGATGGTTAAAAATGAAGGTCATTTTCTGATTCAGCGCTAAAAAATACATACAAAACATTTATCAAAAGTTAAAAAATAAAACCATTTTATAGTATCTGTATAGTATATAATCTATTTTATAGTATCAGATTTTCGCTTTTTTTTTTTTTACTTTTAATCATTGAAATGTACAATTTGCGAAAAATCCTGACATGATGGTTACAAATAAAGGTCATTTTCGGGTTCAGAGCTAAAAAATACATAAAAAGGAAATATAAAAAGTTAAAAAACACAATCATCGCAGGATAGTGTTATTAACGTTGTTAAAACTTCACTATAACTAAAAGAACAAAGAATAAGATAAATAATTACCAAAGTACAAGAGAAAAAGAAAAAAAAAATAAGACACTTAATGAATAAATTCTGTTATAATGTTTTTAATTTTTCGACCTAATAAGTAAGAATAAACCATATTTTGAGGAGAAGGGATTATATAATAAGAGTGTTGGTTAACCGAGTGTTTCGGTTAATCGGATGTCGGATAATCGAGAGTCTATAATATTTTCAAATCACATTAATTATGTCATATTCATTTAATAATTACCTGCAAGGAATGATTTGACCAACAGAAATTATGACTACATTGATTATATGTGACTCGGTATCGCCCCCCCCCCCCCCCAAAACGAGTCTCTGGATCCGCCCCTGTTTGTAGGAGATATCTATCTCTTTAATTGAACAAGGCCAAGGAAACACTTCAAAAATAACGGTGGCCAACAAGCATAACAGTTATCAGCTATGTGACTTACACTACAAAAACCCATGGCACTAGTCCGAATAAGTTGCCATTTAAGGGGACCTTCTACATTAGGAGACCAAAAAAAAAGCACTTTTTTATGATTTTTTTGTAAGAAAACTGCATGATGGATCTTTTTGAAATTTTAACAGTTTATTGTACATATCTTAAGGTATACACAAGAATTTTTTATTAGATTTTGTTGCTTCTACTTTAAGTTATAAACAAATATGTTCAACCACATTTTTTGACACGGTGGGCAAGATTTTAAAAAAGCTAATCATCTTGATTTTTTTTTAAATTAAAGCTTGTTTAATTGTCTTCGATATGAATTAAAGCTTTTAATTAAAATTATTTTAAAAAAGTTATTAACAAATAAAAACGAATTTTTTTAACAATTTTTTTTTTTAAACCAGCCATTATATAACTTTTTTAAAATAAATGTATAGGTTCCTTTAATTTAACTAGAAGCTATACTCATGAAGTTTACGAAAAAAAATTATTTTTGTGTTTCAGATAATTCTACAAGGCGCTATCAGCCCACCGTCCAGACGAAATTTTCCAAAGTAGTTGAATATATTTGTTTATAACTTAGAGTAGAAGCAACAAAATCTAATTTAAAAAAATCATGTGTATACCTTAAGATATGTACAATAAATTGTTAAAATTTCAAAAAGATCCATCATACAGTTTTCTTACAAAAAATCATAAAAAAGGGCTTTTTTTTTTGTCCCGTTATGTAGGAAGACTCTTTAATTTTGGTTGCAGACGATTTGATTTATATAGAAGTTTTATGATAGCCACAACATGCTAATTTTAATACATCATTGAAATGATTTTGCATTACGCATATGCATAATCTAATAAATTAAAACTATTTTTAAAATTTTATTAATCACAATATATTTAACCCAAAATAAATAATTCCAGAGAGTTTATCCTACTCATTATTTTAATGCTTAGTTTTCTTCAATTATTTATTAGTTTTACTTTCGTAAAATATTTAAATGTTGACACACACAAATATTTTTAAGTGCTTTGCATTGGAGAAAAACTGCTTTCCAGTGTCAAAGAAAATGAGTTATAACTTGGACCCTTTCCAAAATGAAGAAAAAATTAACTCCGTCCATTCTAAAAGAAGACGTTGGAGATTGCGATAACGAAAAAAATAATAAGTAAAATACAAACAAATAAACAAGACTTGTTTGCGTATATTTTATACTAAAAAAACTAAAGATCATATGAAAATAATAATTCATTGTGTCACATCCATCAA
Source organism: Maratus speciosus (assembly GCA_963932465.1). Classification (NCBI taxonomy): domain Eukaryota; kingdom Metazoa; phylum Arthropoda; class Arachnida; order Araneae; family Salticidae; genus Maratus; species Maratus speciosus. The sequence continues at coordinate 145,772,682 of OZ010798.1, read as the reverse complement.
GAAGCTGTTGAATTAGAAACTAAGATAATATTTTAAAACTTGTTCCAAAATAATAGGAAAAGAAATATTAATGTAGAAGTAAATTTTATTTAAGCGACAGAGTTTTTGATGTGCAAAGATTTTTTTTAAGTATTTATTTTTAAACCACCTTCATGCTGAATACTTCATACGTACCATTGTTACAAAATTTCTTAAACAAAAATGTAGGGAAAATCCAAAATTGAAAATCTAAACAATGAACAATGATTATGCCCAATAATAGCCAAAGTCCTATTTCAAGTATATCAATCACCTACAAGAAAATGACACAACCTAAAGACATAACATTTCACAGGAGAACAAAAAGAATATTCGCCTGTTTTTACTGTAACATAAAATTATATGTCTTACTAAGGAACATCCCCAAAAATCAGTTATGAAAAAAATGGCCATATTTTTTTTAAATTATGGTCATTTTTTCCCCCATACTGACCAGAAAATCAGAGTTCTAACTTTTTACGGCTGCTCTTTCATCTTCACCTAACGCTTCATTTATAATGGCTGTTTCACTATAATAGAATCCATCAGTCCATCAGAAAAAAATGAAGTAATGGAAATGCCGGGGGCGACACTAAATTCTGAAAAAGCAGAATTCCTGTTCTCTAGTAATTATAATTCTATCTTCCGTAATCTTTTTTAAGCTGATCAAATTAACGAATTTTTAGACTCTGAACGGGGGTTGGCAAGCGAAGCTCGTAGGGGGCAGAGCCCCCTAGTAATTAAAAAAAATATATTAAAATACATATCTTACAGGTATTTTTTTTTAAATGATGAAAAGTACCAAATACCCTCAGCCTAGAGGGAGATATGCGGTTCAAATAGCTCAGACTTCAAAGTGTTAAACGAGAACAGATTGCAATTCAAAGAGGACATTATACAGAATGCCGTTAACCAGCTGAACACCATCTCAAAAGAAACATTCCATCGCTGCTACCAAAAATTGCACAACCGTTGGGAGAAGTGTGTGGCAGCCGAATGGGACTGACTACTTTGAAGGATATTAGAGTAATAATGTTGTATCCTAAAGCAAGTAATTTTCATAAATAAAGTTCAAAGACTTTTTAAACACACCTCGTATATACTTTCACCCTCAGCCCAGAGGGAAATATGCGGTTCAAATAGCTCAGACCTCAAAGTGTTAAAAGAGAACAGATTGCAATTCAAAGAGGACATTATACAGAATGCCACTAACCAGCTGAACACCATCTCAAAGAGACATTCCATCGCTGCTACCAAAAATTGCACAACCGTTTGGAGAAGTGTGTGGCAACCCAATGGGACTTACTACTTTGAAGGATATTAGAGTAATAATGTTCTATCGTAAAGCGAGTATTTTTCATAAATAAAGTTCAAAGACTTTTTAAACACACCTCGTATATACTTGCGTCCATACATTTTACATACGAAAACCCATATAACATACTTACAAACATCGCATATGCTTATGTACATCTTATTAAGGGGACGATGGTCATTAAAATTATTTTTTATACTTTTCATCATAGCGATATAAAATTCTGCGCATATATACATTTCACCATATATACAGTCGAACCCCGATTTAACGAATCGTTTCGGACTATCAACTTTGTTCGTTAAATCGAGATTATTCGTTAAATCGGGATAATCAAAGGAATATTTTTATACAACAGAACAAGTTAAAAAAAATGGCAATAAATAAGAAGAACAATGCTCACTTGATGTTAAACATTTGTTGCTTTAAGCAAACACTCTGTATAAAAATTTATTTTTTTTTATGCACTACTATAAATCAAACGCATTGTAATTAAGAAAAATTTCATTTATTCAAATTTTATTGATAAATTATAAGACATCTTTTATAGATGTTTCTTTGCTTTGTTTTGATTTTGTATTCCGAACTTCTTAATCGATTTTTTTCTGAAGCTGTGAAAACAGTGTCATTCATGAGCTATCAACTACCGTTTCAAAGTATTAAAACCGCTAAATGCTTTCTTGAACGTTACATGCTTCGCCTCTATTTCATCTTCTTCATCCGATTCACACTACTACTGATTTAATAACGTTGGTGTAACGTGCATTTTTCGCATGCTGATATTTCTACAGCACAAGGTACATATTCAGAAAATTAAAAATCAGGGACATTGAAAATTTATAATAAGTATTATAAAATTTCTTCAATTTTTCATTTTTTTGACATCGAAAATTATTCGTTAAATCGGAATTATAAATTCGTTAAATCGAAGTATTTTTGTTCCATTTTCGTCGGGACCATAAAAAAATTCGGTAAATCGAGAAATTCGTTAAATCGGGGCTCGACTGTATAGAACGTTCACCTTAAAAGAAATGTTCAATCTTATTATAATTTTAAGACTTTTTTTTAATTAAATATTTAAAAAAAATTAAATGCTCTCTGCGTTGTAATTTCTGAGATACGTTTCCAAATGGTTCCATTAGACATTATATTTTAAATTTATTAACGGTGATGTTTGTTACATTACTCTGAATATATTGGAAAGTGTTTCATAATTAACGCTTGACGGATGATTTTTTCTTTCTTGTTTTTAAAAATGTTATGACGAAATCGCTGGGAAAGGATTTTTTGATTTTTCATTATCCTGTATTACAATTGAACTAAAAATATGCATATATATTCAATATTGTAAAAAAAAAAATTAATAAACTCCCCGAACTCACAGATACTTTAAAATGAAGTTATTAATTACCCGACTGCCAAGAAGAGTTATGAGTTTCGCGCGTATCTGGGTATGTGGATTTCTTTATACACTCGAAACATCTCAACGGCTGGATGTATTTTAATGAATGAGGTCTCTATCAATTCGTCTTAACCGCCCGATGGTTATAGGCTAGGGGTTTTGTTATAAATTCAAAATGGCGGCCGTAAAATACAAAATGGCGGTAGAGACGAAAATTTTTTTTACGCACCATATTCAGTGACGTATCATTGGATAGGTCTTTCAAAATGAAGACGATGTTTCATTGACTATGTTAGAGTCAGCAGCTCCGTTTAAATATTACACAACCTGGAAGTTGTGTAGGTAGGATCTCTAGCTTTATTGCAACTCTAACCTTCTTAGACATCTATAGGCCTCATCAAAACAGTGTTTATAGATAGGAACTAACAATTAAACACAACTTTAAAGTCATCAATACAAGTAAATTAAAAAAAAAATAGGTAAGTAATATAAAAAAAAAATTCACATTGATGAGAAATAATTAGTTCGATTTTTACGCAGGCGGGTTTTTTGTTTTGTTAAATTTAATTTTTACTTGTTTATAATTAAGTTCTAATAACAATCAATTGATGTATTGTCTTCGGAAACACGCCTTTTCTGCATAGTTTTTATAATTATATCATATCAGGAAGTAGTTAAAAATCGATTACACAATCGATTACATACAAAAACTAAGTTGAGTTAAATAAAACTGTAAAAAGTGAGTATTTTGTGTTCCTTAAATTTTTTCCACTGGGAAAAGAAAAGAGTTAGAAGCTGGAACGTTTCCAGGAAAAGAAAAAAATGGGGTCCATTTCAAAAAACGGCATGATGAATGTGGCCAAAGATTAAAATGAATAAAATAAATAAATAATGTGATTTATTTGGCCATATTTTAGAGTAGAAAAGTAGAAATGATATGACAGTGGTAATTCGCTTACATGCATCAAAAAGCTGTTCTACTGCAGCTGAAGTCGCTTTAAAAAACTTAATTCGGAAATGTTTGTACATATGACTGTAAAAAAATGAAATTCTAATAAGACATTATATTCTCAAAACTTCAAAAATATTTGACAAGTGCTAAATGTTTCAATTCAGTTAACATAAACGAACAAACGAAAAGAAATAATAAACTTTTAGAAATTCATAAATAAAAGGCTGACATTTGTTTAATTTAAACTCTGTAAATCTAATTTAATCAATAGAATTGACAGTAATATGTGTAACTGTAATATTCTTTGCAATTAATCAATTTACATTGCATCTATTTCTATTAAGGGGACCGGGAAAGCCCTATCTTCGCCATGTAAAATTCACTACTTTATGTACCTTTTTCTCAGAAATGGCGTAAGATAGAGGTCTAGATTTTTTAAGTAGTTTGAATAACATGCTTTACGTATTTTAACAGACCCTTTTCTTCCTAAGTGAAACTGAAAATTAATTATTAATTATTTATTGAAAGACATTTTTAAATTAGCATTTTTGGTGAGATTTCACTGCCTAAAATAAATAATTCTCAACAAATCATTAAATCCCTGTGTTAAAGAATGCACTATAACATAATATAAGTATTTAGAAAAATCTAAGTTCTTAAGTTTAATAGATATTGAAAAAAGGGAACACAAACCTGAAAAATCGAAGTTTTGAGGAAAAGTCAATTAAACCTGTAAAGCAGTGTTGTCAGTGGACTACGTTTTTTAAATTCTGGTTAGTTTGGCACCCCTTTTTTGAAATAGTAAAATTAGCTTTATTTAATAACTTATTAATTAAGGCGAAAACAATGGGAATTTTACTACTTCAGAAAAGTGGTGCCAATCAAGAACTCTGAATTTTAAAAAAGTGGCCAACTGCTGTGAAGTGCTCTTAGAAAGAATGAAAAAATCCAACACTTTTTTTATATAGAAACGTGTAATACATCGTTGAAAAGATAAAGGTTTAAACTACTTAATGATATACAAAAGTAAAAATCGATTTTTTGGTTGAATTTTGCTTACCCGGTCCCCTTAACATTGAAATTCCGTTTTTTTTTTTTTTTTTTTTAAGAATGCTTTTTTATATCAAAATCATACTAAGAGTAATTCGTATGGGTGTAAAATTATTTTTCGTTCTCAATGGAAATAAATTAGAGCCTGGAATGTTTCCAAAACGAGAAGTACTCGCTCCAAAAGAAGTTGCGACGAATAAAATCAAAATTTAAAATTAATAAATAAGCAAAATCCAAATAAATAAATGCGATTTTACCATCGTACATACGAAAGCTAGGAAATGTACAAAGATTATAACTCATTAATTCACATTCATCATGAAGCTCTTGGTTTGTGAACTATGATCTCTTGTTAACACTCCCGTAGTTAAGTTAAATTTAAAAAATCAAAAAACCCGACTGCGTAAAAGGCGAACTAATTAATTATTTCTCATCAATGTGAAAATATTTTTTATAATACTTACCTATTTTTTTTTTATTTACTGGTATTGGTGACTTTTAAGTTGTGTTTAATTGTTAGTTCCTATCTATAAACACTGTTTTGATGAGGCCTATAGATGTCTATGAAGATTAGAGTTGCAGTAAAGCTAGAGATCCTACCTACACAACTTCCAGGTTGTGTAATATTGAAACGGAGCTTCTGACAGTAAAATAGTCAATCAAACATCGTCTTCATTTTGAAAGACCTATCCAAGGATATGCCTCTCAGTAGGGTGCGTAATTTTTTTTTTTCGTATCTACCGCCCTTTCGTATTTTTCGGCCGCCATTTTGAATTTATGAAAACAAAACCTAGCCTATAACCGTTGGGCAGTTAAGACAAATGGATAGAGACCTCATTCATTAAAATCCATCCAGCCGTTGGGATGTTTCCAGGGTATAAAGAAATCCACATATCCAGATACGCTTGAAACACATAACCCTTCATGGCAGTCGGGTAAAAAGGATTACTCAATTCAAAAAACTAAATGGTCAAATAAAAGGAAAATAGCACCATTTTTTCAAATGATACGATATTTTTGGAATACGCGACTTGTGTTTAGAAATATTATGGCATAATTTCATCGCCAAGTAAGAATATGCAATCACCATTAAACCAGAATATTGATATCAAGAGAATTTCATTAAGTTAACAAGGAAATTATATGGCCATTGGAGCTCAAGTTAGTTTCAATGATTTAATCCATTGACACATGGCCGTAGTCAGAGGATTAAATAGAATGCTGAAGTTTAAAATAAATAATTTACTGTATTTAACTAAAAAGATATTTAAATATTATAAATGTTATATTAATAATATTCCAATCTTTAAATCATAATTAAGTGAAATAAATGAAAGTTAAATTAATTAATTGCACAAAATTAAATGAATTTTTTTTCATTCGTTGATATTTAAAATATTCGAATCTGTATTAATTCAATCTTTAATGAGAAACTTTACTGGTTTTCTTTAATTTACATGCATTATTACTTATATAAATTACTTAATTTAACGAAGAAACCATTATAATGACAAATAATCTATTCTATTTCCAAATAGAGCATTTTATTCAAATTTTATTTAAAATGCTTTCATTTTTAATTAAAGAATTATTATATTAACAAATGAAAAAATGATTATCATTTATTATTTATAATTAAAATTTCTTTAAGCTATGACAGTAATCATACTTGTAATATGTTCTGCTAGAACATATATCCATTAATTGTTAATGCCAAGATTATTGTGGACATGTTCTTCAACATTAACTAGTCGGATGTGCCAATTTCAAAATGTACTTCTATCTCATACATGTTAATGCTTAATAATTCGCAAATATCCCAGCACCAAAATTAAATGACAATCTATACCTATCATGAGAGTTCTAATGTATCTATTTATGCGAATGTGTAACAGAATATGCAGTTTGATTAAATTCCGTGCATAAGTTGTTGTTGTTTTTTTTTTTTTTTTTTCCAGATATAGCTACCGCGAAAATCGTGAAAAATGTAGCACAGCAGCGGCACCTGCTTTGTAATTTACACGAAAACCAATCATCACCATATTATGCCAAGGTCTAACTGAATTTGAAGTTTGATGAAATTCCGTGCATTAGTTCTTCAGATAGGGTTATTTCGGAAATCGTAATTATTGCAGCATAGATGCGCCAACTGCTGCACGATTTAAACCAAAACCTAATCATCAACAACTTATGTCAACGTCTAACTGAATCTGAGGAAAATCCAGTTCTTGAGATAGAGATATTGCGTAAATCGTGAAAATAGCAGCATAGCAGCGCCACCTGTTGGGCGATTAATACCAAAAGTTAATCAGCATCAATTTATATCAGGGTATAACTGAAACTAAAGTTTTATTAAAATCCGTTCATTAGATAGAACGTCCACAAAATTTTTGTCACATACAGACAGACAGACTCACAGAACAGACATTTTCTAAAAACAATCAAATCATGTTCAGGACCTTCTAAATGTACAAATCCGTCGAAAACTAGAAGTCGAATCTTTTCATTAATCCAATACTCTCTTCCTGTAAAGATTTGCTCAGAAAATTAATTTTTCTCATTACGTAACTTATGTTTTTCTCGACATTTTAATTACCTTCACTTCTCTGATTATTTAAGAGCTCATTAAACGAAATAGTTTTAAGAGTTAACGAGCTTAGTTGACATACATATTTTAACGTTAGTACTAATGTTGCAATCCATAAAATATTTAATTGAAAAATAAAAAGTGCGGATGCAAATTAATTATAAGTTTCTGACATTAATATCTCATACATATTAATAATTCATATATTTCGTTCAATTAGATCTATTTAATATAGAGGTCTTCTGCTCATGTTCCGCGGGCCACAGTTGGCCGGCCGAGAGCATTTTAGTGACCTTCGGTTGTCTTTTCGAATATTAACCTTTTCGGGACGAGTGATGCATATATGCATCGTCAAAAGGTGCATGTGGAATTTGTTTTTGGCGCCATTATTGAAAAAATGTAACATTAGTCTTTTTTAATTAGAGTTATTGTGGTATTTCACAAGTAAAGAGAATGTTAAAAAAAACGGTGCCAACCAAATAAGATTTACGTAAAGGAATGCCGTCTCGAAAGGGTTAAGAGACATTGAACAAATATTTTCAAAGAGCTTTTTAACTCTTTCGTGACGAACATGGGTTAAAAAGCTCTTTTACCCTTGGCGAGTTTACAGCATTTGTTATTTTTTTTTCCGGTTTTTAGGAGCGTTCTTAATTGTATAAATACTTAGCACTTAATGTCGTCGTCCGGTCCGTTCGTCTATCCGCATACAACCGCGCAAAATCTACCCAACCGAATGGTTTGAAATTTAATGTACAATGAAACCTCCCTAAAGCGACCACGTTCCGTTCCAATAAAAAATGGGCGTTCCGAGAGGTGGTCTCTTAATGGAGGTCATGTTTAAATCTAGATTTTAATAGTTGAAAAAAGGTAACAATTAATGTTACTAAAATTTATTTTTTACATTAGGAATAAATATAAAAATTTAAGTATCAAAACAAAAGTTTATTACATAAGTTAATTACTGCAGAGTTTAAAAAATGAATACATTGACGTTTGCTTTGATTTTACGGTTTTATCTTTTATAACTTTTATTTCCAAATCCTTTCGAAGTTCATGCAATTTATTTTGGACGGGAACAAATAATGGCGATTTCATTAATTTATTTCTTTGAGATTTTCCTGAAAGGATAGGGCAGGTGAGTTTATGGACCGTCATTCTTAATTTGTCATCAGAGTTAAATTTATTGTCTAAAAAGGCACAAAAGGGTTTAAACAAAAGTTACAAATAAAGTAATAAATAAAAATTCTAAACTTAGTTTAGAAGTTTGGTGAATAATGCTCTCATTGGAATTATTTTTCTAATAAAACCTTTTCAAGCGACCAGGATAAAAAGGAATTTGTTTAATTTTCTTCAAAGAAATGGGTCGTTCATGGAGGGAGTTCAACTGGGATGGTCTCTGAATGGAGGTAAAATTAGTATTGAGCCTATAGGAATAAATTTCGTTCCATGAAAAATTGGTCGTTCAGGGAGGTGGTCGCGCAGGGAGGTTTCACTGTATATAATTGTTGCAGAGTTATGTCGAGTCGTTTTAAAAGACTTCTTCATTCTGTTAAATCATATCATACGTCATTAATTCAATGATAAGTAATGAATCTAGGTTGCCAAGGTGATTACGTCGTATTTAAGAGGGAGTCATATTATTTACGTATTACTGAATGTAATATGTCGTATAATCGTAATAAATTTGTATTAATGAATTTTTGCGTAAGAGTGCAACAGCTATTGTACCAAAATCTGAATACTTCTAACTAGTTATAGTACGAACGTACCTCATTTACCACGTTTGATGCAGAATTTCCGACTTGTTTTGAAATAGAAATTTTTATTTCGTTAGTTCGCAGGTAGGTTCTGATTAAATATCGAAAGTTTTTCCATGTAAAATTTCTTGGTAGGAACAAACAAAAATTCTGAGCACTCGTGTAAACAAAACTTGTCTGTACCGGAATTTTTCTTTAATCCCGCAGAAAGCAATATCGTACAAAGCTACCAACTAAAACAGAATATTTTTTGGTCCCTACACTGTTAAAAAAAGACGAATATTTCTTAATCTACGAAAATGTACTGTAACACTAATCTGCATGATAGCAGATGATTAAAAACCGATGACTGCTCTTAATGCATTTTTTTATGCTGATTACAAAACTGTTCTTAGTTTCCTTGTATCACGTATAGTTTGTTTGCAGTCAACCCAAGTTGATTGCGAAGATCCATCGCTGAGAACAAGCAGTATGTGGTCGTCACACATAGCGTAAATTTCCCTTCATCACACGAAAAATCAAAAGCTGGAATTTTCGTTGGTCCTCAAATCAAAAAACTGATGAAGGACAAGGATTTTGAAAAAAAACGATGAATGAGACAGAAAACGACGCATGGACTGTTTTAAATGTGCTATATCGGAAACTTTCTAGGGAATAAGAAAGATCCAAATTACAGAGAATATTGTTGAAACAATGCTGGAAATTTTCAAGAAGTTGGTCTGTAATATGAGTGTAAAAATGCATTTCTGCATTCCCATATCGACTAATTTCCAGAAAATCTGGGACATTACAGTGAAGAGCATAAGGGAAGATGGAATGTAAATAGATGGCAGACTACTGTTGGATGTTGAAGAGGGACATAAACGGTGAAGGAAGATCTGCAAGAAAGTCAAAAAGAAGAAAATTTGTTCAATTGAAAACTGTTTGCTTTTCGTTTTATTAAAGAAACTTCATGAAATTATGATGACGTTTTTTACAGAATTTTTAATGTGTTTAAGGAAATACTTCGTATGAATTGTGATAATTTTTTTATTGCATTTATTAAAATATTGAAAACACAACTTCTCATTTTTTGTAAAATCCTGAAGTGATAGATAAAAATGTAGGTTATTTCCGGAATCAGCATTAAAAATTGATTCAGAAAGACTTGTTCATAAGAAATCATCTGACAAAAAAGATTAAAAATGCAGGCTAGTGTAATCACGAACGAAAATATACAATAATCTCTTCCGTGGCACCCAAGAATCCAAAAAGCGCTCCTTTATCTTTAGAAACCTCAGAAAACACTTTATTTTCGAAATTTAAAGAAGAATTTATGAAAAATATTTTTTTATTAGCTGGCCGTAAATGTCGGAAACTTTTCCGAGCAGCTTTTATAGTGCATTTAATCAGTTCCCTCCACCCGGAAAATCGGTTTTCCGGATGCTATCCATTCTCAAGTTAATATTTGCATGTTTAGCAAACATGTTTAACAGACAAACATACACAATCAACAGCATTAACATTAACATTAAAATTAGCATTATTTTGTTAGAATTGCATGTACAAATTCAGGTATACAGCTAAAAATTTTTACTTGAGAACTGATAGCATTCAAAAAACCGATTTTCTGCGTAAAAGAACTGATGAATGCATTGTAGAAGCTATTCGGGAACGTTCCCGAAAGTTACGGGCAACTAATACAAAATTATTTTTATAAATTATTATTTAAATTTCGAAAATAAATTGTTTTCTGAGGTTTCTAAAAACAAAGGAACACTTTTTCGGATTCTTGGGGCACTCGGAAGAGGTTATTGTATATTTTCGTTCCTGATTATAGTACATTTTCGTAGATTAAGAAAAATTTGTCTTTTTTTATAGTGTAGCTACTCTTTTTTTACAGGTATGCATGATAGGTATTCACTAGATGATCATGAAATACACCAAACTCCACTAGCAATATGTTACCCATGTTCGGTCCTTTGTTACGTCGTAAATAGAAACCACTAGATGTTAATTATTAGAACACCATGACGAAGATACAATAAACAAAGCTCTCCGGGTGACATGGGTTATTTAACACGTTCACGACGGCGCGGTGGGTCACACTCGACTGTCTCAGATCTGCAAAGTCTCCGGCTTTTTGGATACCGGTATTTTAATACAGAAAATGTTGTTTTATTTAATTAGTACAATTGGGCGATTTAAAGGAACAACATTTTGTCTAAAATAATAGTGGTGTGAAAAAAAGCCAGAGACTTGAAAACTCTGAGACAGTCGAGTGTGACCCACCGAGCCGGCGTGAACGTGTTAAGCAAATCAATAATCGTAATATTCTCCCTCTCCAAACCAATGCAACAGGTTAAATACTTTCGAAAAAGATACGCGTACGAATACATTACAAATGAAAGAACCAATCCATTAAAAATAGCCGGGAGGACGCGACGAGAGGCAGGCTACGATAGCACTTAGTTCCGGGGGAAGGGGGGGGGGACTACGCGTGACGTCGATGATAAACTCTTTAGTCTCGGCGTCAGTTTTATAACGTGACCAAATGTTGGCGTGCTTGGCAAGGAATTATGGGATATCGAACAAATAGAATAAATGATATTTAATACATTCGAAACAGAAAGAATTTAGTCTCAGAATGAAATGAAAAAAAAAGTAATTTAATGGGTTTTATAAGATTAGACGAATGGATTTAAGGGTTTTAGAATAATAAAAGAATATGCATTTAAAGTATGGGAAAAATATAAAGATATTTAAGATAGTATTAAAGCTAAATAAAAAAAAATAGATATTATAATAATTTGGAATAGTTTAATTAAGATAAAAGGGCGAAAATTTTTATTATTACGTGCATGTACTTTTAGTGAAACCTGTTAAAACGGAATCCTGTCCAAACACTAAACTTGCAAAGTCACAACATTGTTAAAAATCTGTAGCAAACTGTCCAGTCATTCGACCGTTTTAATAGATAACTGTTATTTAACTGTAATTTTAATCGAATATGACCATAATTTGGTCAATAATATGGTCATAATACCTTCATAATATGGTTAAGTAATCGTTATTTACAAAAACGGTCGAATGACAGGACAGTTTGCTGCAGATTTGTAACAGTGTACGGAAAAAATACCGTACAAATTTGAAAATCTGCAACAAACCGACCGTTTGTAAAGATAACGGTTCCTTGTCCATATTGTGAAGTGTATCTATCTGTATTATTGATCATATTATGGTCAGAATAAAATTATATTACGGTATGCAACCGTTTTCTACACTGTTAAAAATTTGCAGCAAACTATCCAGTCATTCGACCTTTTTTGTAGGAAATGCTTATACATAACCGTAATTTAACGCTATGACCATATTATTGCCTATATTGTGGTCAGAATACAGTTAAATTACGGTTATGTAACCGTTTTCTAGGAAAACGGTCGAATGACAGGACAGTTTTTTGCGAATTTTTAACAGTGTACAGTTATAAATGCTCAATCGAAACCTTTTCAAATTATCGTAAACATCACCTCTTTGGATTTTGTTTCGGTACCGAGCAATTTCGCTATTGTATAGGGGCTGTACATATATAACTTTATCACTTTAGTCAGGAAGGGGGTCTAGCACTTGATATCGTAAGATATATCTAGGGGAGGGTTGTTGTCTTTTTTTTTATCGTTGTCATTGTATCGCTTTGATCCAACCAAAAGTTTCTTTCTTTTCGATTACTTTTTCTTAACATCAATATAGTCTTTTCTTTTTTTCTTTTATTAAAGCTTGTTATCTGTTTTTATGAAAATACAAAGTTAATATTACAACATTAAATGATTATAAAATCGTTTCATTTCAAAATAGGGAATATCCGAACGTTTGCCATTTCTATTCTTCTGCTATATACACATACAATTCATTGTTAGAGAAATCAGGTGCGAAATAATACTTGTTATGTTTACTAGCAAAAGAAGTTGGAAATTCCACGTCAAACGTGGCAAATGAGATGCATTCGTACTATAACTAGTTTTATAACTATTTTTTGCTCCGCGTATTGTACTGAATGTATATTTTATTGCACTTCATAAGTGCAAATCAATTTCATTCTGTTCAAAAGGCTGTAACATCATTAAAATGCACTTGAAATAATTTTCCCCACTGTCCGTAATGTAACGGAAAACTTTTGGCTGCCCCCGTAATTAAACTATACGTCCGATTTTCATAAAATATGAAATGGATCGACAAAAGTTTGCAACAATTATATATTTCAAATTCCAGACCATTCGGTTGGGTAGTTTTTGCTCTGTTATATGCGTACGGACAAACAGACAGACAGAACGACGACTATAGGTGCTACGCATTTTTATATAATTGCGAACGCACCTAAAAATGGGGAAGATTGTTGTCCACCTGTTTTGGTTATAAGAAATTCTGCTTACGCCCGTGCAGGGGACAAGTGCAAGAAGATACTATTACTGTTGAATGCATTATGTAACAAAAAGCTATTATTAAGGTATCCGCACACCTTCGGAAGTGATTTTTTGAAATTTTGTCTTGTTATCCATTTTTTATAATGAAATTTACTTTGAATCTTTGAAAAAAATATACAAATTTTAGCAATTACTCAAAAATAAATTTTTGCTAAGGGAAAAATAGTAAAAATTATGTCCAAAATTGGCATTTCCGCAAAACGTGATAACTCAAAAGTGAAACAATGTATTGGCATTTTGTAAATTGCATAATGAACAGAATAACTTTCTTTAGGACTTAGACTACACACGTCATAATCGCATCTCTCTCTCAGGTGATATGGCAGTTATAGTACTAATGTAATAAAAAATTCGCAAAATTTGTCTCAAGTTTGTCATTTATACCAGTGTAAATATAAAACCATTTAATATATTATCATGAGTGTAGTCTATTCCCTAAAGAGACATTTGTAAAAGAAGTACAGAAAATTTCGTGGCATTTCCTGAATATTTTTTTTGTTTTAGGATGTTTTGCGTATAGTAAAAATCCGAAAAACTTCATTTTGAGAAAAAGCTAAAAATAACTTTTAGGATAGATGTAAAGAAATGTAAATAGCGCAATAGATGTAATTTTGAACGGCTGAAACTAGGGTTCTATTTCAGATACAGACACAATTTAAGCAGATTTCGATAGATAAAAGATTCAATTTTAATATTATTGCAAAAAGGAAAAATCGGTATTTTGATCGAAAATTACGTTTTAAAGGTGTTCGAATGCCTTAAATCCATTTAAATAGTATTTCTTTAAGGTGTAATGTAATATAAAGTTATTTCATATATAAGGAATATTTTATTAACTCCTACTCTTCATTTAAATCAGTAAAGTATGTGAATAATAAATGTATAAACATATGTGTATGTAATTGAAAACATATAAAAGTAAAAAGAAAGAGCTAGAAAACAGGGATTCTGCTTTTTCAGAAATTAATGTCGCCCCCGATGAAAAAAAATATGTATCTAAATATAGATAGTTCAGTTTTAAGACTCCAAAGACAAGCTTCCACTTTATATAAAATGACGTCACCCGCATCCGCTAAAGAATTCCTCATTTACGATCTAGTCTTAAACAACGTCTACAGTAAAATATGCATAGGACATGACTATCGCTGAATAATACACAAATCCAAAAAAAAGAGATTTCGTCATTCAAGAAACTGGACCAAAAAAGAAAAAAAAAATCGGCTATCTCATGATTCATATGGCTTTATTTGTTTGTAATATTAATATAGATACTTAAAATTAAATTTAGTTTATAATAGCTCCATTTTTTATCAGAAATCATTCATTTATATTTTTTCAAAATAGCACGTATTTTAATTACATTTTTTTCTCAGTTTTTATGAGAAAAAATGGCAACAAAAAGATATGATTGTTATTTTTCAACTATTTACCCTTTACTTTCTACAGAAATGGAGTTCTTGAGTTGCCAAATTTAAACAAATGGTGCTAAAAACTACAAAAAAATTAATATCTCAAAAATAATTGGATATGCAGTTTTCAAACAAATTGCTTTTAAAAGTACTTTTTTTTTTCCAATACGACGATATAAAAATTGAAAATGTGCGATGCTTAGAAATTTAAAAAAGTGCAGTAGAGATTATTCCGTACAATGAGACACCTGCTCTGTTTTACGGCTGGCTTGTACAACGTAACGTTATTTTTTGAAGACGACACATTAATAGGTGGGAGAAAGTAATAGCACACCGGGGCTAAAAAATTGGAAAAATAAAAATATTTTTTAGACACTGATAACGATATCATTAGGGGGAGGGTCGTTGAATGATAACGCATGTTATCGTAAGGGAGGGGGGGGGGGGTCCAAAATTGCCAAAAAAATTATACCGCTATACATGTGCAAACCCATAAGATTATTGTGTTTGTTTAGTATGGTAAATTCTACTAAGACAAAATCTCAAGTGACAGAAGAAAAATTCCATTGTATACAGATTTCCGTCTGAACATATATGGCCGACATGCAATCGACGGACATTGCCTTTCGTAATGAATATGAAACTTTACTTTTAAGAGAGGATTCCGTTATAGAGAGCTTCTGATTTTTTACAGGATTTACATTATATTTATGACCACATTTGGAAGACGCTGTCCTGATTACAGTATCCTTCTGTCCCGCTTTATGTAACAGTGAGCCTAGCAACACTACTTGGTAACCTTTAATTGCAAAAAGGAAGAAAATGTCAGTTCTCTAACTTTTTGCTTAAAACTGATTTCCACATCCTTATTCTTGCGACTTGGCGTGAAGATTCGATAATAAAAAAATATGCAAAAAAAGCTTTTTACTCCAACTATTTTCATTTAAATTATTCAGAGTTGCAATGTTTAAGTTAATTATATTATGCTTTTGATTTTTTCAGATAAAATAATTCTTATTTCAATCAGCAAGCTTTTTTTTGTTTTATACGTTAAAAAAAAAACAAAATTAGAAACATAATGG
Organism: Maratus speciosus; assembly: GCA_963932465.1. Lineage (NCBI taxonomy): Eukaryota > Metazoa > Arthropoda > Arachnida > Araneae > Salticidae > Maratus > Maratus speciosus. Next base: position 145,756,650 of record OZ010798.1, on the reverse strand, counting down.
GAAGAAGACTGTGAGAGATAGTCGTAAATAATTTTAGAAATTTGATAAAAATACTTATTTATTAAAAATTGCACAATTTTTCTGTGCATAAGAAATGTTATTAATCAATGCAATTTATTAAAATAATATTCTTATTGCTTAATAATTGTCATTAGCTCTATTTGTGTGATCTTTTGGAAAAAAACTTATGTAGCCGGTATTTAGACCCCATTTTATAAACTCAAAATTTGAAGATTTTCGGAATTTTGCTTCTTATAAACAGAAAACGCCTTTTAAACTGATTTTTTTTTCTCTAAACAGGTGTAAGACGTGTCAAGGTACCCTGCTGTCACTTTTTATTTTATTAATTTTGAAAATTGTATGATCTAGATTGAAAACAAAAGTGGTAGCCGGTATTTGGACCTTTTCCTCTATATATATTACAATGTAAGATATGATAAAATATTAAGATAAAAATGTTCAACGAATACCGACTCCTCTTGAGGGGTGGGGGTGGGGGGTACGGGACACAAAAGTAGTGAAATTTTCGAAAAACATTTTATTTCATTAAAAAAGTCTCTGTTTTTTCCCGCGTAAAATGACCGTTAAATCATATTTCTATCTTAATTAGAGCAGGAAATATTAATTTTTTCGTTTTGGTTTGTTTTCAAAATCTATCTTTCAAGCAATGGTTGTAATAGAAACGACTGCTTGTGAAAAAGTTTTTTTTTTTTTTTTTTTTTTTTTTTTTTTTTTTTTTTTTTTTGCACGATGGGTTTTTGCATTATTTCTCCTATTTAAATTGTTGTAAGTCAAGAACCGTTAAATATAAGTTGTTCAAACTTGGAACATGTCTTTTTCAATTGATTAACTTTTATTTTGATTGAGACAATTTGAAAAAAATGTTTACTTTTGTAAATACAGGGGTCGTACGCTTAAGGGTTTTTGTCAGGACAAATATCACTATTTGTTTATAGAAAAAAAAATCTAGGTTAAAGGCGCGAATTTTCGCCTTATTTAAGAAGAGATTTTTGCATAAGAAAATACTGGTACCGAAGAATTTTCCGGTCGTGAAATTTCAGGACATGTACGACCCCTGTAAATATGATGTTTTTTAAAGTTACAATTTTTTTTTAAATTTTTACTGTAAATATTTTTTAATTAATATTTTTTAAAATGCTGAATCAAAATTTAAACTTTTATATTTCTGTTTATATGAATGAAAAAAAATTAAATTCTAAAGATAATATTTCAAGTTATAACGATTTTAATTTACCCCACTTTTTTAATAAATTTGAATTTTGAATTTTTTTTTTATTATAAGAAGTTTTATCATGTGATTTTGTTTACAAATGATATGTTTAACCATCACAAAAAAATTCAAAATTTTAACTCAATAAATGAAAAATATTTTAAAATGTGTCCCGGACCCCCTGAAACATTAAAAACTGGACAGAATATATTTTAATCATTACATAACGTGCGCTTTTCATTAGAAGTATTTAATAATTTTAGTTACTCATTTTTTAAATGACCTGAGTATATGTTGATGAAAAATTGCCTTAATGGTCAAAGTGATTGAATTAGAACCTGGAACATTTCCAGTACCAGAAATGAAATAACTTGCTCCATTTCAAAAGAAAATGTGATAAATGTAGTCGAAATTTAAAATAAACTCATATAAGTAAATAACTACGTTTTCACTATCGTGCACTCAAGATGCAAAAACTAGAGACCATATATGAAAACTAATTCATTGTTTCATTTCATATTTAACCCTTTATGTACTGAATTATGAATTCATGAATATTTTATCTTCTAAAGCATTTTTCGTGAATTGTTTAAAATACATTAGAAGATTTACATAATCATTTAGTTAATTTTAGAAAGATTTTAGAAGGATTGGAGGATTTTGAAGGATTAATTAAATTTGAGTTTATGGTGATTTTGTGCAATATTTGTAACCCCACTCAAATCTTTTATTTTAAATATATTTCTTTGCATTTTGTAGAATTAGGAAATGTACAAATATAATACTCTTACAATAGAAATATAGAAATATTTCCGAATGGAAAATCCCCCCCCCCCTCCCCCAACAGCAAGAAAGCTGAAAAGATGCAAAGGCAAAAGAAATCATCCTTCCAAAAATATTTTTGTTTTGTGTAACCAATAATGCTTTTGGAACAAGATAAAGTAATGTATATATAACTCATTCTAAACTGGATTACAACTAATCGATGTATTAAATTAATTTTATAACAAATTATTTTAATAATACTGATAAGCACCGTCAGTAGATAAAGGGTTAATACGTGATTTATCACATTGCTAACTAAGCGTAGAACCAACAGGGTGAAAAATGTCCTAGCTGGGAATCGAACTCGGGACCTTTGAAACAGCGCTCCAAGTGCTGTACCATTTAAGCTACGTGGACGATACTCAGCTTAGCATCTCGCATTCACATATGTTGGTGAGGCTGCAACTGCAGTACATGGTGGAACAGTCTTCATGAGCACACAATTCTGCGACAAATCATGAGACACAAATAAACCTAGCATTGGTGAACACATATATAATTTTAATAAATTTAATAATAGCTTCGACATTTTTCGCTCTGTTAGTTCTACGTGGGTGGGGCTTGTGGAGCTAAAACCAATTGGTAGACCTCCCCACCCGGTCGAACCTGTTGGTTCTGCGCTTAGTTAGCAATACGATAAATCATCTATTAAACATTCAATAATTTCGAGAGTAATTTCACTGTTCAAAATTAATTGAAAAATTAATTATAATTATATATGTATTCACCGGTGCTGGGTTTGTTTGTGTCTCGTGTTTCTCCCCAGGACTGTGTGCTCATGAAGACTGTTCCATCTTGTGGCTTCAGTTGCAGCCTTATCAATATATGTGAGTGAGAGATGCTAAGCTGGGTATCGGCCTCGTAGCTTAAATGATAGAGCACTTGGAGCGCTATGCTCCGGGTTCGCTTCCCGGCATGGGCATTTTTCACTCTGTTGGTTCTACGCTTAGTTAGCAATGTGATAAATCAAATATTAAACATTCAATAATTTCGAGGGTAATTTCACTGCTAAAAATTAATTAAAATTATGTATTATTATTCCATATTCGTCATAAACAGGAATAGAGGAAAGAGAAAGGTTCTTGGGACACAAGCCCTGCCCATTCAAATGAAAACATTTTTTTTTTTTTTTTTTTTTTTTTTTTTTTTTTTTTTTTTTTTTACAGTCACATGAATTAACCCAAAAACTATTATTTATTATCCCCAATATTTTATAATTTATCATCTCTGAAACACAAGTACATAAAAGCATTATCCCAACATTCGAATAAACATCTTCATTCAACATGTTAGTAACTATTCTTTTACATCACGTATATGTCATATTAATTCTATTTCATCTAACCAGTACAAGTGTAACAAAATTTCTGGTATCGAAGAAATGTTTATTTATTTTTATTCTAGATGAAAACATGATTAAAATATTTTCTCATCACTCGAACAAATATCCTAATTTTACAAATTAATAACCATTATTTTACATAACTTATCTTCCAAAGTATTTCTATTTCTCGCAACCAGAACAATTTTAACAAAATTTCTCTTATCCAAGAAATGTTTATCTCTTTTTACCCTTCACAAAAAAATAATTAAAATGTTTTTGCAGCACTCGAACAAACATCTTCATTCAAGATATTAGTAACCATTCTCTTACATCTCTTATGCCAAAATAATTCCACTTCTTCGAATCAGTTTAATTTTACCAAAATTTCTCTTATCCAAGAAATGCTTACTAATTTTTATCCTAAACGAAAACATGACTAAAATATTTTACCATCACTCGAACAAATATACTCATTTAAAAATTAGCACCCATTCTTTTACATTCTTTATATATAAAAATAAATCTATTTCTTCCCACCAGTACAATTTTAATAAAATTTCTTTTATGTTAGAAATGTTAACTTATTTTTATCCTAAACGAAAAATAAGTAAAATATTTTCCTATAACACGATCAAACGTCTTCATTCTACAAATTAGCAGTCATCTTTTTTCATCACTTATGTGCCAAAAAAATTCTATTTCTTCGAGCCAGTGCAATTTTAATAAAATTTCATTTATCGAAGAAACATTTTCTATGTTTCTTCCGACTAATACAACAAAATATCTCTTATCTAAGAAATCTTTACTTATTTTTTATCCTAGACGAAAACATAATTAAAACACTTCCCTATCACTCGAGCAAATATTTTCATTCAATAAATTAGCAATACATTCTTTTGCATACTTATGTATCAAAAGAAAAATATTTTTATCCGGTTTGTAGTGGAGGGTATATGGGGTATACCCTCTGGATATTTTAAAGAACCTCAGTATACCGTCTAGTTCTTACGAAAAGCTATATCGTATACTCTCTTACATAAACCCGCTGCATGCAGCATATATATCTAGTTTTCTTACGACTACACCACTGATCTCCAACCAGTACAAAAAAAAAAAAAAAAAAAAAATCTCGTATTCAAGAAACGTTTACTTATATTCGACCTTGATCAAAAACATAATTAAAATATTTTCCAATCAGTGGAACAAATATTTTCATTCAACAAAATAGCAACCATCCCATCACTCACATTTCTTATATATCAAAAATAGTTATATTTCTTCCAATTCATAGAATTTTAACAAAATTTCTCTGTTCCACGAAATGTATACTTATTTTTATCATATTCGAAAACATAATTAAATATTTTCCTTCCACTCGAACAAATATCCTCATTTAACAAATCAGTAACCATTCTTTTTCATATCTTACATACCAAAATAATTCTATTCTTCCAACCAGAACAATTTTTACAAAAATTTTCGTATTCCAGAAAAACTTACTAATTTTTATTCCAATCTAAAATAATTAAAATATTTCCTTAGAACACGATCACGCATCTTCATTCAATAAATTAGTAACTAATCTTTTGCATCTCTTCTATACCAATATAATTCAATTTCTTCCAAATAGTACAATTTTAATAAAAATTCTCTTACCGAAGAAATGTTTACTTATTTTTATCCTAGACGAAAACATAATAAACATATTTTCCTATTACAGAAACAAGCATCTTCATTCAACACATTAGTAACCATTCTCTTACATCTCTTACATACCAAAATAATTCTATTTCTTCCAAACAGTACAATTTTAACAAAATTTCTCTGTTCCACGAAATGTATACTTATTTTTATCATATTCGAAAACATAATTAAATATTTTCCTTCCACTCGAACAAATATCCTCATTTAACAAATCAGTAACCATTCTTTTTCATATCTTACATACCAAAATAATTTTATTTCTTCCAACCAGAACAATTTTTACAAAAATTTTCGTATTCTAGAAAAACTTACTTATTTCTATTCTAATCTAAAATAATTAAAATATTTCCTTAGAACACGATCACGCATCTTCATTCAACAAATTAGTAACTAAACTTTTGCATCTCTTCTATACCAATATAATTTAATTTCTTCCAAATAGTACAATTTTAATAAAAATTCTCTTATCGAAGAAATGTTTACTTATTTTTATCCTAGATGAAAACATAATAAAAAATATTTTCCTATCACAGAAAAAAGCATCTTCATTCAACACATTAGTAACCATTCTCTTACATTTCTTACATACCAAAATAATTCTATTTCATACACACAGTACAATTTTGACAAAATTTCTCTTTTCCAAGAAATGTTTACTTATTTTTATCCTAGACGAATACACAATTAGAATACTTCCCCTTCACTCAAACAAATATCCTCAGTTAACAAATCAGTAACCATTCTTTTCATCTCTTATATACGAAAATAATTCTATTTCTTCCAACCAGAACAATCTTCACAAACTTTCTCGTATTCCATAAACGTTTACTTATTTTTATCTTAAAAGAACAATAATTAAAATATTTTCCTATAGCAAGATCAAACTTCTTCATTCAAGATATTAGTAAGCATTATTTTACATCTCTTCTATACCAAAATAATTCTATTTCTTCCAAACAGTACAATTTTAACAGAATTTCTCTTATCTGGGAAATGTTTACTTATTTTTATCCCAGACGAAAACATAATTAAAATATTTTACTATCACAGAAACAAGCATCTTCATTCAACAAATTAGCAACCATTCTTTTATACCTCTCATATACCAATATAATTCTATTTCTCCCACCCAGGACAATTTTAACAAAAATTCTGTTATCGCAGATACGCTTACTTTTTTTTTTTTTTTTTTTTTTTTTTTTTTTATTTTTTTTTTAATCCTAGACTAAATTATAATAAAAATATTTTAATACCGCAGAAACAAGCATCTTCATTCAACACATTATTAACCTTTCTCTTACATCTCTTACATGCTAAAATAATTCTGTTTCTCCCACCCGGTACGATTTTAACAAAATTTCACTGTACTAAGAAATGCTTACTTATTTTTTATCGTATATGAAAACACAATTAGAATACTTCCGCTTCACTCAGTAACCATTTTTTTCATCTCTTACGTACCAAAATAATTCTATTTCTTCCAACGAGAACAATTTTTACAAAATTTGTCGTACTCCAGAAACGCTTACATAGTTTCATCCTAATCGAAAAATAATTAAAATATTTCCTGATTAAAATATTTACCTTAAAAGATGCTTACTTATTTTTTTATCCTAGACGAAAATATAATAAAAATATTTTAATATCACAGAAACAAGCATCTTCATTCAACAAATTAGTAACCATTCTTTTATATCTCTTATGTACCAAGATAATTATAATTCTTCCTAACAGAACAATTTTAAGAAAATTTCTCTTACCTAAGAAATGTTTACTTATTTTTATTCTACATGAAAAAATAATTAAAATATTTTCCGAACACTCGAACAAACATCTTCATTCAACATATTAGTAACCATTCTATTGCATCTCTTATATGCCAAACTAATTCTGTTTCTTACAGCGAGTTTAATAGAATTATAATACACATTTTTTAATAAAGGGTAGTAACAAAATTTCTCTTATCCAAGAAATGTTTACTTATTTTTACCCTAGACGAAAACATAACTAAAATATTTTCCCAACACTCGAACAAACATCTTCATAGAACATTTTGTTAATAATTCTATTACATCATTTATATGCCAAAATAATTCTGTTTCTTTCAGCGAGTTTAATTTTAACAAAATTTCTCTTATCCAAGAAATGTTTGCTTATTTTTATCCTTAAAGAAAACATGAATAAAATATTTTCCCAACACTCGAACAAACATCTTCCTTCAACATATTAGTAACCATTGGTTTACATCTTTTATCTACCAAAATAATTCTATTTCTTCCAACGAGTTTAATCTTAACAAAATTTCTCTTGTCCAAGAAATGTTTCCTTATTTTATCCTAGACTAACACAATTAAAATATTTTATCAACATTCGAGGAAACATCTTTATTCAACATATTAGTAACCATTCTTTTACATCTCCTACATGCCAAACTAATTCTATTTCTTCCAACGAGTTTAATTGTAACAAAATTTCTCTTATCCAAGAAATGTTTACTTATTTTTGCCCTAGGCGAAAACATAACTAAAATATTTTCCCAACACTCGAACAAACATCTTCATAGAACATTTTGTTAATAATTCTATTACATCTTTTATATGCCAAAATAATTCTATTTCTTCCAACGAGTTTAATTTTAACAAAATTTCTCTTATCCAAGAAATGTTTGCTTATTTTTATCCTTAAAGAAAACATGAATAAAATATTTTCCCAACACTCGAACAAACATCTTCCTTCAACATATTAGTAACCATTGGTTTACATCTTTTATGTACCAAAATAATTCTATTTCTTCCAACGAGTTTAATCTTAACAAAATTTCTCTTGTCCAAGAAATGTTTCCTTATTTTATCCTAGACGAAAACACAATTAAAATATTTTATCAACATTCGAGGAAACATCTTTATTCAACATATTAGTAACCATTCTTTTACATCTCTTACATGCCAAACTAATTCTATTTCTTCCAACGAGTTTAATTGAAACAACATTTCTCTTATCCAAGAAATGTTTACTTATTTTTACCCTAGGCGAAAACGTAATTAAAATAACACATATTGGACAATTGCACCATAAAATCTAATAAATAAAGACACAATATTGCTTAATGGTACACCAAATACGAACTTTAATAAGCTAAAAGTTGATTTCTACGTTTCGAGCTGTTTCTACAGCCGTCTTCAGGAAAATATGATGGTAATAAGGCTCAAAGTTCAGAGACGAAAGCTTCCTGTGCAAGAAATAATTAGTCGAAATAAAAATGTTGATGATTTGAATATAAAAATGTAGTGTTGCCATCTAGTGAAAATAAATAATTATTAATGAACGGACATCAAAGAAATTAAACAGGTCGATTAAAGAAACCACGCGTGCCGCTATCTAGACATGAGGGACAAAACCACGTTCAACTGAGTTTTCAATCAAGTTTTGGCAACACAATACAAGTTTAAGCTGAAATATTATAAATGGATGGAGAACTATGACTTTATGATATTATGCCAGATTTTTGGGATATTATAGGATAAATTATCGTTACAAGGTTTATCTTCACGTGCAATGATTTCAACTGATTCTCTAATTTTACTTTCAAAGGGGTTATTGCACGGAACTATAATTTTTGCTTCAGCAAAGTTAATACGGCAGACTTCATTAGCCAAGTAGACCTAGAAAGAGCTGTATTCTGTTTACGCTGTTTAATGTCTCTGCGATGTTCCATAACCCTTACTGATAACTTACGTTTAACGTTAAACGTATTTTTAATTTATTAAACTTTTTTGTATTTTTGTAGAACTTGTAAACTTTGTAAACTTGTATTTTTAATTTATTAAACGTTAAACGTACGTTTTATTTATAATTAAAATATTTTCCCAACACTCAAGCAAGCATCTTCATTCAACATATTAGTAACCATTTATTACATTTTTTTATATACCAGAATAATTCTAATCCTTCCAACGAGTTTAATTTTAACAAAATTTCCCTTATCGAGGAAATGTTTACTTATCTTTACCCTAGACCAGGGATGGCGAACCTTTTTGAGTGTGCGTTTCAAAAATTTAAAAAATATTATGTACCAACATTCTAACGTGCCAGAAACATTTTAACCAATGATATAGCCATGTCGCATCGAATTTAATCTATAAATGAGTTTTTCTTTTATTGTATGCTTCTGAATCAGATCATTTTTAGTTCTTCAGGTAGAAGCAGTTCAGTAGATACATACTTATTTACAATAACGGTTAAAATTCAATTTTCAAAATTAAAACCTAAATTAACTTAAAGCCCTAAACCTAAATAAAATCAAACCTAATCTGAAGTAGAAGCGTGTCAATTAGGTATATTACTAAACAAACTATCTCTTAAAATTCAATTTTCAAAAATAAAACCTTTGAAAATTGATAGAGAAATAAAATTATTTAGATAACGCTATATGTTGAAGGGTTTTGCGAGAAAATGACTTTACAAGGCGCTTTCATTGAGATATTCTAATACCTTAAGTCATTCAAAAGTAACGGATTATTTTAAAGTAAATTATATAGCTGTTACACAAAACTATACTTTCTGAAAAAAAAAAAAAAAAAAAAAAATGCAATTTAACAAATTACAACGACCATTTGGAAAATGATTTTTTGAAAGACTAAAATTTAAGACCTAAAAAAATAGCACGGAGTTGATCATACATTACATACGCCATGAATTAAACATTAATAGAGTTATTACGCGTAAAAATTGCAAGCGACAGAAATCGCCTGCTACTCGTACGTATTATCCACCTGAAACTTACGTATTATCCAAGCATTTCATTGGCTGTTCGGGAAAAGGCTTTTCCATCGTCAGATTTACAAGAAATCTGACGGCCAATTTTAAATGAAATTTATTTCTTAAACTTCTAAACATCCCACAATATTACTTTTTATATCGTCGTATATAGAAAAAAAATGTACTTTTAAATGCAATTTGTTTGAAAGCTGTATCTCAATTTGTTTCTGAGTTATTTATTTATTTTTTTTTTGTAGTTTTTATTACTTTTTTGTCATAGTGGCAACACTCTGTTGTCCATCTCTGTTGAAAGTAAAGGGAAATACAGATTACTGTATAGACCAATCAGAAAACGAATAAAATGATGATTAAACCAATAAAAACCTTCAGATATGCTTTTGATTTCCTACCCTGACGAGGACAATAACCATTTTTCCAAATGGTAAAAAAAAAAAAAAAAAAAAAAAAAAAAAAAAAAAAAAGTGGATTCTTCTCCATAAACTGAATATGATCTATAAGTTTTTTCGCGTGCCAGAGAAGTTTTCTTACGTGCCAAGTACGGCACCCGTGCTATAGGTTCGCCATCCCTGCAGACGATAGCATAATTAAAATATGTATTTTCCTATCACAGAAACAAGCATCTCCATTCAACACATTAGCAACCATGACCTGACTTAGGCCATGGGGGGCCTTGGGGTTAGAATAATTCTGGGGGCCCCCTTCTATCTATCTACAATTTTTTTTGTGTGTGTGAAGAATGTGGAAGCAGCTAGTACTAAACTTCATACATATTGTATTATAATCATAAATTTTTTACCCGGTACTGCTCACATCTGTATACAGAGTGTCGCAAAAATATGGGCACAACTTTAAGAAAAAATACTAGTAGGATAACACTAGAAAAAAAATGATAGATTAGTTGATACGAGTATTTCTTTGCAAACTTTTACTTTGCTTATCTACGTACGTTATAAGATGTCTAAACAAAAATGCCCCAAATTGATCATAATTAATGGTTTTAACTTTCCACGTTACAAGAAAAACGTTAATAAAGAATGTCTTAGTAAGTTATCATAATGAAATTATAATCATCAGATTTCTAATGATGTAGTTTGTTTTTTGCATAGTTGGAGAGGGTGCTGGAAGCAGAGAGGAGAAGGGGGACCGCACTCCCTTCCTAGATGTTTGAAAATACATGAACTTTGGTCACTTTTGGCTAATTTTAATCATTTGGCATATTTTAATGAAAATCCTGACTACTCTCATGGGGGTCCACTAAAAAGGAGGGCTCGGGACAGCTGCCCCGCATGCCCCGCATAAGTCAGGCCCTTTAGCAACCATGCTTTTTACATCTTTTATGTACCAATATAATTCTGTTTCACCCATCCAGTACAGTATCTACAAAATCATTCATATTCCAGAAACGTTTGTTATTTTTGTCCTTAGAGGAAAACGAGAAACTAACAGAAGTTTTAAAAGAAAAAAAAAAACTATTCTAAACATGCGACAAAGAAGTATAGAAATAAGTAGTTCTTTCATGTTCTCCTTTAGAGCTGACGCAAATTCCGTTTTTCAGGCTATTTTTAAACCCTTTTTTGCGAAAACTTCTTTCAGTGGATTTAATTAAAATGCTAGGAAAAGCGCCTCGGTATCACGCAATTTTGTTTCTTTCACGTGCGTAATGGGCTTTTAATTTATTAAGACATTTAGCGCCATCTCTATGTCGAAAAAGGAACTGGATGCTGAATATAAAGATTATACGATCCTGGAAATCCCGGAGTGAGGTATCCTGGGCAAGTGTTCCTGGCTGTGCAAAGAGACAGCCCCGGAAATATGATGCAAACAATTCCCAGTTTTTCATTATTTTTCTTTTATTATGTATTTGTGTTACGTTAAAAAATGCTCTTAGGTCTGCACTTAAACATTTTAATACATTTGGAATTTTTTTAAATATTTTGTTGCATTGCAAGCTATGGTTATCAATCATCATTAAAAAGACAAAATAAAAATAATTTGCATAATTCTAAAGAGAATAAAATAAAACTATGCATTAAACCAATTTTCATTATAATGTATTTACATATTAAGCGAATTTAGAAATTGCTTTTGCATTCTACTAACAGCATCTAAATTTATTTCACTGCGTTAATCTTCTTTTATGTAGATTTTAAATAATATTTTGCTGAGTTATAGAATACTGTCAGCAATTGTAATACAATACAAAAAATCTTTAAAAAATTAAAAAGTAGCTCAATTTTTTAAAAAATCTGTACGCCCTTTAACGAAATAAACAATTCCATGTCTACTTTATTATCAATACATCTTTTATCAATTAAAAAATAGTTTTAATAATCTACTGATTGCTTTTAAGGATTTTATTATATTTAGATTTTCCAATAATATTTTGTAGAATATACAATACTTTTATTATAGATTTCAAGACGACGTAAAAATATATTAACCCTCTCGCTGCGTAATTGTTTTTATGAAAATAGCTTCGCGACGAGCGCCTTTTAAGAATTTTTACCTTTTTGTCACCGGTTTTTCAAAACAAAAATTTTTATATAATTCAAATGGGAAAATGCTCCGATTAAATAAGGCAAAATTTACAATGAAAAATAACTGGTGGGAATAATCAAGGACTGTTAATTAGACGAAAAAATGTATCCCCGAGAAAATCTCGGGTTGCGCAGCGAGAGGGTTAAGCAATAATTCGCATTATATATTTTTTAAAAGATAAAGACAAGTTTCTTTCATAATACAGTTTCACATCATTTTTCTTTATCATATATATATATATATATATATATATATATTTTTTTTTTTTTTTTTTTTTTTTTTTTTTTTTTTTTTTTGCTGCGAATTGAAAGATTTATTTTAAATCCTAATACCTGCACTAAACATTTTATTCCATCAAGCTAGATTTTTCAATAAGATATTGCATGCTTATGAAACATAATTGCCTATAAAATGATCGGAAAAAAATGAAAAAAAAAACTATAACTTCTTAAAAAGATTTTAAAAAATTGCATTTTTAAAATTTTGTTAGTAATTGAGAAACTGTTTTTAAATTATGTTAGTTACTTTCAAATTATTACCGAAGTAACCAATATTTTCTCGAGTTATAAAACATGATTATCGATTTAAAACCATTGCAAAAATATGCCATAACCAGAATATTTTTCATATAAAAGAATTTAAGGAATTTTGTAAATTCTTCAATTCTGCAGGTTCAATTTTTCTATTTTGAGTTGAGAAATTGTATATAGATTCTTCCAATTTTATACAATCTGATTTCAAATAATTCAAGTTTTTCAAAAATAAAAAAATGTAAGATGGATTATAAATTATGAAATATAATGCAATACAAGAAAAATAATACTAATAGTAACTAGCATACATTTTCTTGGAAAAAATACGAGTTCGTAACTGCAGAAAAGTAATATTTAGAAGCATATCTCAAAACATATTTGCAATAAGAATAAATAATTTTTTTAACCGAAATATCCATATGATTCTTCATTCGCACGCGTACATTAACCCTTTATGTTCGGAATTATGAATTCAAGAAAATTTTATCTTCGAAAGCATTTTTCGTGAATGTTTGAAATTACATTAGAATATTTACATAATAATTTAATAAATTTTAGAAGATTTGAAGGATTTAGAAGGTTTCTTTAAATTTGAATTTATAGGGATTTTGTGCAATATTTTTCTTTGTATTTTGTAGAATTAGGAAATGTACAAATATAATGTTCTTACTATAGAAATACATAGAAATATTTCCGAATTAAAAAATCCCCCCCCCCCTCCCCCAAAGCCAAAAAAGCTGAAAAGGTGCAAAGGGAAAAGAAATCATCTTTAAAAAAAAAAAAAAAAATTATTTTGTGTAACTAATAAAGCTTTTTGAACAAGATAAAGTAATGCATCTATAACTCATTCTAAACTGTATTACTACTAATCTATGTATTAAATGAATTTTATAACAAGTTATTTTAATGCTACTTATAAGTACCGTCAGTAGATAAAGGGTTAAAACATTTAGAATGGTGTTTAAATTATGTGAAAATATATTCCACTCGAAAAGATAAATTTATCCGACATATGCTAACAAGACACAATATTAATTTATTAGATTTTTCTGTTAACTAATCTATTTTTCAACACTTTCCAACATAATTGTAAATTGGTTTGTCTCTCTATCTGTCCGTTGTCTGTGGGTGTAAGTTGAAGAAAAAAAAATATTTTCATATAAATTCTTTATATAAAAATTATAAATATTAATAACTAAATTCCTTTCTTTTCAGTTAAAATGAGTTTATGTAGTTGTAACTTCTAACAATATGCATACGATGCAACTGAAACTGCTTTGCTTAAAAAAAAAAAAAAAAAAAAAAAATATCAGAGTGTACCAAATCCCTTTAACATTTATTTTGAAAACATTCTTGCACTCCATTTTCATGAGGAGGTACAAAATTATTAAAATGATTATGAACAGCAGCCTGCCCCAGGAAACTAACACCAAAATATATATATATTAGAGAGATTTTAACCTTAATAATGAAATAATTTAATTTGCATGAGTTTTTTATTTGCTTGTTTGACTTTTGATTTTGTATCGCAACATAAACTGCAACAAAATTATACATATTCTCAATTTCTTAAAGAGCGATTTATCTATATCTACAGTGATGGAACAGTGGCGCAGTAGTTGGGAGATTGTCACCACTAAATTTTTACTGTATTATTCGCCTTTAAAGGTCTAAGAAAATCTATCCTGAAGTAAGACTAAGTATACTATTAAAATTTATCGTGTCAATTGATTCTTTGGTGCTGCACTGTTCCATCACTGATTATCTATGATTCCCCTTCAATAAATATAAGAGAGATGAGATATACAAGGTCCGGCTATTAATTTCCAGGACTCATGGAATAACTCAGAAGAAAAAAAGGTTAAACACGTGGCCATTTAATATTATTCGAAGTAATCCCCATCAGCCGTAATGCACGTCAGTGCTCGGCTGTACAAATTTCGGAAAGAAGTTTTAAAGTCCTCTTTTGGAATGCTCTTTAATAGTGACGTTACAGCTTTCTTGATGGCTTCGACATCCTGAAATCTTGTTCCCTATTCAGCAAATTTTTCAGCTTAGGAAACAGGAAAAAGTCTGCTGGTGCTAGGTATGGAGTGCATGGTGGATGCTGCATCTCAACGACACCATGCTGGGCTAAGAATCGCCTCACAAGCAACGCAATGGAACAAATCTTGAATTTACCTAGGTCTTGCGTAAAAATTCGCCGAACCGCCTCTTTGTCCATGTTCAATTTATTGGCGAGTACTCGAATAGTCAATCGACGATCACATTTCACCATATCGCGAACTTTTTGAATTGCTTCTGGCGTGCGCCGACTTGTGTGGGGATCATCTTCGACGCTTTCGCGCCCGTCCCGAAAGCGTTTAAACCATTCAAAAGTTCTTGAGCGGGATAATGCTTCCTCGCCGTAAACTTGTTTTAACATTTCGTAGGTTTCCGCAGCTGTCTTGCCTAATTTTAAGCAAAATTTAATGTTAATTCTTTGCTCCATTTTCACTTCGATAACAGGAATTAAAGAGCTACGTTTTAATGCGCCTTTCCACGAGAACCACTTACTTCAGAATGGCGCCCAGTGCACTGCACATACGCAAGCAAACGCTCTTCAATATGCAATCATTAGCGCCATCTTCCGGCTTTTCGTTCTCGTACAGTTACGTCAGTCCTGGAAATTAATAGCCGGACCTTGTAAATTGGGTTAATTAGACGCGCATTACATACGTCAAAATACGCTTTTGATTCCATGTTTCTCTGACGGCTTAATATTGTTTGAAAAAAACTATATTTTATTTTATTTTGGTGAGGCTGTACACAAATATTAGAAAGATTATGAGCCGGTGACTGTCTCAGAAAACTAACTCAAACAATATACGATAGCGATGTTAATCTAAATAATAAAATAATTTAATTTTGTGTCAGTTTTATGTTTGTTTCTTTGTTTGTTTTAACTTTTTTTTTTTTATCGCAGCCTAAACCAAATTATTCTCAATTTCTCAGAGTGTGCATTAGTTATTCCTAAAGTGCAAAATCTATTTATACAATGTTCATTTAATAAATTCAGGAGAGATGAGATATAAATTGATTTACTTACACGCGCATTAGATACGTCAAAATACTCTGTGTTTATCCGATGATGTATTAATATTTAACATTTTATGAGAAAACATTCTTGCATTTAACTTTGAGAAGGAGGTAGAAAATTATTAAAGAGATTATGTGCAGAACTGTCTTAGGAAACTAACTCAAAAGCGTTTACCATAGGAATTTTAATGTAAATAATAAAATAATTTAATTTGAGATGGTTTTTGTTCGTTTGTTTGTTTGTTTGTTTGTTTGTTTATTTGTTTTTTTTTAATTTTTATCGCAGCATAAACTATAACAAAAACATACATATTATTCTCAATTTTCTAAATTGCAAATTACCTATTTCTACGATTTACATATATTAAATAGAGGAGTAATGAGATAGAAATTGATTTATTTAGACGTAAGTCAAAACACTTTTTTCATTGCATCTTTCTCTGATGATTCATTAATATTTAACATTATTTGAGAAGACATTCTTACATTTTACTTTGATGAGGAGGTACAAAATGATTAAAATGATTATGAGCTGAAGACAGTCTCACGAAATTAACACAAATAATATGTACTAGACGGATTTTAATCTAAATAATAAAAAACTTAATTTGAGGCAGTTTTTGCTTGTTTGTTTACTTTTTTTTTTTATCGCAGAATAAACTAGAACAAAAACATGTATATATATATTATATTATTCTCAATTTCTTAAATTGCGAATTATTTTTTTTCTGTGATTTTCCTTCAATAAATTGAGGATAGTTGAGATATAAATTTATTGACTTAAACGCGCATTAGATACGCAAAATACTTTTTTATTCCGTATTTCTCTGGTGATGCATTACTATTTAATATTAATTGTATAAAAATTCTTGCATTATAAACATTCTTGCATTTTATGTTAATGTACATAATTCACAATTAAGAAATATTCGATTTCTTTTTTTTTCAGAGCATAGTTACAATTTTCATTTCTAATTAATTTTCTTTTTTACTCTTTATTTTCTAATAAAATAAATTTTAAATACCAATTTCTCTAACCGCACAGTTAACACGTTTAAAAAGAAATAAATTTATCATGGGTTTTTAGTACTTCTCATTACAGAAAACAAGTTTATTGAATTCCCCTTCAGTGGAGACATGCCAACTTCGTGGCGACTTTTTAAAGCAATATATTAGACTGAAAGAGTTGATGAATGCAGGAGATTTTTTAACATAATATTAAAATTTTGTCTTTGTGTCGTCACTATTTTGTTTTCTTGAAATAATGCTTATGTAATGCTGTCGTACAATGAAAAAATTCTGTTTTGTCAGCGGTTATTTTTTAATATTTTTATTTTAGTTTAAAAGAAAAAAAAACAGCAACATTTATTTTCACTTTGTTGTTGTGATATACCAAATGGTGTTCGTTTTTTTTTTCTTTTCAGTAAGTCGACACAAAGAAGCGTGTACTGTGGCGAAACTGCTTAATATACGAATTTTAGTTAAAGTAAAAAAGAAAGGAGTTAAACTTAATTCTTTATCTACACATATCCATGTATGTTATACAACAAATGAAATGTTATATAAACTGCAATTTTGAAACAAAAAAAAAATGTTACAATGATAGAATGATAACAATGGTAACAATGATTACATAGATAAACATTTTCAGCTGAGTAATTAATTTATACATTCAAGAGTAACAAACTATAATATTAATATTAATTTTAATTTTAATTCTGTTAATGTATCATGATTGTCTTTAAAACTTGTTTGTCGAACACGAAAATATTTACTTGAGAATGTATAGCATCTGAAAAATCTGATATCCCGGATTTGAGAAAACTGATCAATACAGGCAAAAAACTATTCGAAAACGTTTCCAAAATTCAGTAGCAAAAAATTTATCTTTATAACTACTTCTTTAAATTAAAAAATATATTAGATTCTTGTGTTTCTAGCAATAAACAAGGTTCATTATCTAAAAAAAGTAATATAAAAATTTTGTTTTTAAAGTCAATTCCTACTTAGGTCATCAAAGAAAAATTTAATATAATCCCTTAAGCTAATATTAGTTTTTGTTGCATTAAAATATCTCCATTTGTTGATTTTCTATAAGCAAGTAAGTTTACAATGGAAGTCTATGGGAATTTGGCGAAATATTAGAGATATCGTCAAGTTGGCATCACTTTTGGCGATATATCGCCAGGTTGGCGACAAACTTGGCGGTATTTAGCGACAGAACAGGGTCCCCCCTATGGTAACCCCCTTATAGATATGAAGATGCATTAAATGCTGTTCAATAACCAATGGCCGCCAATTTGTCTTCCATATAAAACTAAATTTAATTAATTAAAATTTAATTAATGAATTAATATTTGAAAAATCTGTATTAACATCAATTGTCATCCAGTACAACTTAAAAAAAATTATTTCAACTTGTTAGGATGAATAATAAGTATTTTATTAACGATTGAAAATTTGAACAAGATATATAAATAAATAAATATAGGGAGGATGTAAACTAATAGTAGGAATTGAAAAACGCTTTTAGGAATGTTGGTAACTCAAAAGAGGTTATTTTACATTTTCGTTCTTGATTATATTATACAGGGTGTATCTAAAATGCTTCAACGAACTTAGAGAGATGATAGTACTCATGAAGATGAACAAAAAATGCAATGGAACATGGGGTCGCAAATGACGTTTAAAAGATGAAAATCGAGAAAATGCGTCTGGAAATGGACAAACTGAGATAAGAAAGAAACATTCCAGAAAATTATTTATTGCACAAAAGAGGTACAACACAGCTTGTGATGTCAAGAGAAAACAAATATTTTACAACAATTGTTCAAAGTGTCAACCGCGGACATTATTACACAGAGTACATCTACGGAGGAACGACTGGTGGACATGCTCGGAGACTTCGGGAGTCCTACATACGTGGATTCCTGCTCACAGATTTGTTTGGTTTTCTTTCAAGTTTTTGTTATCTCTTTCTGACCGGATATGCACAAAATGAAAGGAAAACCAGCTTCGTGCTACGAGCCAGTTCTGCAGAAAAGCAGCATGCGAAATCTCGATGTTTTTACAAGTTTTGCGATTTTCACCCTTTAAACGTCATTTGCGAGCCCATGTTCCATTGCAATTATTGTTCGTATTGATGAGTACTATCATCCCTCTAAGTTTGTTGAAACATTTCTGATGCAGCCTGTATATTTGAAAATTAAGAAACATTCGTCTTTTTTTATAGCGTAGCAGCAATTTTAATTTCTAATTAAATTTTCCAACTCTTAATTTTCTAATGAGACAAATTCTAAAAATATATTTCTCTAACTGCATATTTATCACGTTTAAAAAGAAGTAAATTTATCATGGGTTTTTAGTACTTCTCGTTACAGAAAACAACTTTATTGAATTTCACTTCAGTGGAGACATGCCCACTTCGTAGTGACTTTTTAAAGCAATAAGTTAGTCTGAAAGAGTTGATGAATGCAAGAGATTTTTTAACATAATATTAAAATTTTGTCTCTGTGTCTTCACTATTTTGTTTTCTTGAAATAATGCTTATATAATGCTGTCTTATAATGAAAAATTTATGTTTTGTCAGCGGTTATTTTATAATATTTTTATTCTAGTTTAAAAGAAAAAACAACAGCATTTATTTTCACTTTGTTGTTGTGATATACCAAATGATGTTCGGTTTTTTTCAGCAAGTCGACACAAAGAAGTGACTAAGTGGTGAAAATTTTTAATGTACGAATTTAACTGAATGTGAAAAAAGAAAGAGTTAGAGTTAAATCCCTAGCTACACATATCCATGCATGTTACACAATAAATGAAATGTTATATAAACTACAACTTTGAACCAAAAAATTTTGTTACAGTGATAGAATGAGTATTCCTATACATGCCAAGGCGTTGTAAGTGTAATGGTATTATGGCAAAAATAGGTCAAGTGAGAGTTTTACTCAGGATTTCCATAACTGCCTTTAATAATTGAATTCAATTAGCATGAATAACGTTGACTATGTTTATCCCTATGATTCGCCGTAACTAAAACAAAGACTTTGTAAAAAGTTTAAACTTGGCATTGTGCCAAGCACATTCCAAAGGGAGTCTGCAAAGTTGCAAAGTCACCTTGGTCCGTGTCACGTTTTTCTAGATAGATTTTTAATTAATATCTTGGCTAATTACCGAAAAATTTTGTTACAATGATAGAATCAGTATTCTTATTTATAATAAGGCGTTGTAAAGATAATGGTAGTATGGCAAAAATAGGTCAAGTGAGAGTTTTACTCAGGCTTTCCATAATTGCCTTTAATAATTGAATTCAATTAGCATGAATAAGGTTGACTATGTTTACCACTATGATTCGCCTTAACTAAAACAAAGACTTTGTAAAAAGTATTGTTCCAAGCGCATTCCGAAAGGAGGCCACAAAGATGTAACGTCACTTTGGTTCGTGTAACGTTTTTCTAGATAGATTTTTATTTAATATCTCGGCTAATTACCGACACTTCTTTTTCGAAAATTATTATCAACAGTTCTTGGATGATTCCGCGTATCTAGGTACCTCGAGCTCCCCTCAACTTCCCTGCTGAGTGTCCGCTAAGTAAGTTTGTGTGTAACAGAAAAATGCCCCTTTCTGATCAACTATGCGACTTAGGATAATCGCTATATTTTGCCAGCAAGGTTTAAATAAATACCTACTAGCCTTATTTTTTTCATAATTTTAGTTTCATTAAATCCGTAAATATTTCCGAATCTACTGATTTATGATCATATATTATATATATGATCATAATTTTTATATTTAACTGTTCGTGTTACGCATAACAATTTATTTGTATGCATTACGAGTATTCTACTTTTTCAAATTGGAAGGCGTTTTAGCTTCCTGCGTAATCTTATTAGAAACTACGTGTTACTGATAACTAGCTGCTACATAACGTCAAAAGTTGCATAACGTAATGAGGGGGATGAGGCAAATTTTTGCAGCACATTTTCGACGATACCGCTGAAAATATAATACCTGACAAAACCAAAAAATATATAGGGTAAAGTGCCCATATTTCGTGTCCCCCAGTCACTTTTAGACCCTAAATGTTGTAATTTTCAGTGAAAACGTACAAAATTTGTATTTTTAATAAACTAACTACCCACGCACATAGAAACATGGGCAAATGTCGTACAAAAATTTTAAGAATGCGGAAAATTGTTTTTTCAATAGTATTTAAAAAATGCAAAAGGAAAAAAATGGTCCCAATTTGTCCCCTCCAAAAAATCCAATTCGCCGAGGCTTAACTTATAAGTAAGTCAAAATTTATTTCTAATGAAAATTCATTGCTAAATGGGTAAGCAATTTAATTTACATTAAAGTAAGACACAAAGAAATGTACTAATTATCAGTGGAAGAATAAAATAACGAAACATTAGCCATCCGAACATGAGAAAAAAATTGAAAAAATTGTCATGAAAAAGCATTCTTAATTTCTTCCCCGTGACGAAAACAAGAACTGCAAGGGGGACGAAATTGGGACCGCGCTACTTCCCAATAGGCGGAGCTTCAGTTCCCGTAAGATGAACTGAGCGTCCTAAAACTCACTGTCAGCATCTTACCTACGTAAAATAGATGCAATGAATAAGAAATAAATACTTACAGTACAGTAAATGACGTTCTGCAAACGACGTAATAAGAACTCGGGTCTTCTAAAAATAGGAAATTCGGCATCTTTAATTTATATATGCGTCTTGGTGAACGAAACTTTCATACTGACCCCCTTTTTCTTCCGTCCCTGTGTATTGCTTCATAAGTTACGCCACTTTCACAGAAGCGAAGTTAAGAGGGACGGAATATGGGCACTTTACCTTCAAAAGATTATTCGGAATCATTTCGGTATTACAAGATATTTCGACCACTCGATATATAATTTTTTTTCTCAAGTAACTTAATTATCCCCCTAATCTTTTATTAAATATACTTGTGAATAGCTAATAATCTATAAATATGCGGGTCAATAGCCTTTGTACTTCTGGTAAGTTTGAATTTTCCACGTTCCATAGTTTTCGAGAAAAACGGTTGTGACAGATGTACAGACAGACACACGACTGATTTTTTTACGATTCCGTTTTTACTTTTTACTGTTTATTTTATGGACATAATATGTATTTATCACGTAAATGTGGACACAATCTGTTAAAGTAACAGAAAGTCTGTAGTAAATACAAATTATGTTTGTAAAATAAACAGTTTTTTACTGTCATCTTGTCAGAGATATTTTCTATATAAAATCAACATATCTTTCTTTAAGTGTTAACACAGTGTAATGACAAACATATTTCCTGTTATAAAAAGTATACAAATCAAATATAAAAATTTTACATATCGTATTTGTTTTACAAGGGACTCTATATGTATTAAAACACAAAATTCAATTCATACACAACCCTTTTCACCTTTAAAATATATAGGAAATTGTTACCCTGTGACAAAGAAGCACGTTAACAGAAATCACATTCTTTTACGACAATAACTTACCGAGTTATAATACTTTGAATTTTAAGAGGTTTCAATGTTGCCTGGCATTGAAAGCAAAAAGATGCATTTTTAGAGCTGGAAAACATCGGCATTTCATAAAATTCAAAATACAGTAGGCTCTCAATTAACCGGGATGGTCGGAAAATGCCTCATCCCGGATAAGCGAATATCCCAAATAATCGAATTTTTGCAAATTTTAATAAAATAATTTATAGAAATGATAGTAAATGTCAAATTATTATACAATAGGACATTGATAATTTTATTAATGCAAAAGAAAGATAACATATATTTTAATGTTATTTAGATTTACAATTAGTACAATATGAAAACATAGAAATGTAGCTTGCCTCACTGTATTGTGAAGAATGAAATTATAGAAGTCTATTTTCGTTTTTCATTTACTCTTCGCAAATTTCTCAATATCATTTTTTCAGCAAGTGTGTTTTCATCTTCTTGCTCCAAGTAGTTAACTAACGCCTCAGTATGTACTAATCCTTCACCGTGACTTAACTCTAAAATGCGCGATTTTCTATTTTGTTTCGAAAAAATTATATATGTTTCTCTGAAAGGTTTATTACACAGGAAAAATAATGAAAAAAATCACAGATACATTTTACATATATTACGTCAATCTTTTCTTCTGTTGCACATCTGCAATATAAGTAAAAACTACATGAGTCGTGTGGCTGTTTTACTCTAAAATATTGTAAATTAATAAATATTTTAATAAGTATGTCTCCAAATACCTTATTTTATGCAATTATTTATTTTATAAAACTTAACCTTTAACCCTTTAATTCCCATGATAGAATATGTTCTAGAAATTGCGTAGTTCAGAGAATCTGACTTTACACCAGAAAGTTTTATTGGTTAATTTCGCTTTATTTAAATACTGAATGTCTGTTATTAATTAAAGCAAATATTACTATTTTAATTTTTCTGGTGTGAATTAGGTATATACGAATAAAAAATCTATTAAAATCAAACCAGTGTTGTTTGCATATATGCAAAGCTGCGCACTAAAGAGTTAAGTTTTGATGAGTTACAAGATTTTCTTCATCACTTTTAGGACGTTCTTCGAAATTCCTTGTTTCTTCTGAACCACAAGCGGCACGCAACACAATATCATCGTCACTTAAAACTTCGCAACATTCCAATGCCGAATCTTCGTTAATCCATTAGTGCACGGCTTCTTTGTCCGCATGTTCAGAGCTGTTTAATTTTCTCAAATCTTCTAAGAGTTTTCACTGCCAACCAGTACTATGGTCGTCTTCAGTAGGAATTTAATTTTCTTCATCTATAAATTTGCCCTCCATGATTTCTTACCGTGGTTCTTTATACTAATCTTCCCGCTAAATCCGCAACCCGGATAATCCAATCCCGGTTAATCGAGAGTCTACTGTATCATAACTGGACAAGTTTTGGTTTTAAAGAAAAAGGATTTCTTTGTACTTCCTTGTAAAAAGCAGGGTAACAACTTTCTCAATACAGGAACAAGAAACCGCATAAAAAATTAAATTTCGCATTTAAATATATATAGAGCTCCTTTCAAAACAAATAC
Organism: Maratus speciosus; assembly: GCA_963932465.1. Classification (NCBI taxonomy): domain Eukaryota; kingdom Metazoa; phylum Arthropoda; class Arachnida; order Araneae; family Salticidae; genus Maratus; species Maratus speciosus. Next base: position 145,732,554 of record OZ010798.1, on the reverse strand, counting down.
CATATCCAAAAGAGATACTTGATTTGTATACTACCGTATCGGCAACTTTACAGATATTCGTGATATTTGTTCGAATTACCGAAATATTTTTAATCATCCAGTACAAAACATTCTGTTTGAAAACCGAAATTTTAGGATCTCTAATCGTTTAACTTTAAATTTTTATCAAACAAGTACTATAAAGAATAAAGAAATTTGTTTAATTGCACATTTATCGCATTGAAAAAGAAGTTAATTTCCGATTACTTAAAAAGGTCTATTATTATAGGGGTTTTAGAATATGTATCCATTCAAAGAGTACGTTTGAGTCCTGTTTTGGTCGAATAACCCGATTTTACTCGAACTGACACGCGGCTCTAGTCGGGTTAGGTTGATGCGATTTCTTTTGCTTCCTGGTCGATTTTAGGTCGGGTAAATTTAATAGTTTTCTCTTTCTGACTGAGTCTTGACTCTTTCGGGTCCGGTTCGAAGTGACCCAAATTTTCAAAGGGATCCACTGTAAAAAATTTGAGATTTTCCCCTGCACTTTATGTTGTAATTTTTCAAGCACCGATGCTGTGAAAGCGAATTCAAGCAACAAGTGAAGTAAAAATCGAATTCTTTCTGCCGCGTGCACCACGCAACCAATAGCAGCGCGACTTTCTCTAGAGTTAAATTTTACAGCACTCCTAAAGAACGCAGCTTGTAAATTTTACGCAACTGTCTGGGTAGCCAGGGTATCATCCCCCTTTTGTTGTAAAATGCAGTGATTTTTCCTGCCCTCTATGTCGTACGTTTTCAACCAACGATGCTGTGAAATCGAATTCCAGCAACAAGTGAAGTTAAAATAGAAATTGTTCTGCCACATGCTCCAAGAAGCCAGTGGCAACGCCACTTTCCTCAGTCTAGAGAAATTTTGCAGCATTCTTAAAGACAGCAGCTTGTAAATTTTACCCAACTGTCTTGGCAACCGGGGTGCGCTTTTGTTGTAAATTACAGTGATTTTTCCTGCATTTTATGTCGTAAGTTTTCAATCAACGATGCTGTGAAATCGAATTCCAGCAACAAGTGAAGTAAAAATAGAATTCTTTCTGCCACGTGCACCAAGAAGCCAGTGGCAACGTGATTTCCTCAGACTAGAGAAATTTTGTTGAATTCTTAAAGACAGCAGCTTGTAAATTTTACAGCAACTGTGTTGGCAGCCGAGGTGCCAGAATCTTTTGTTGTAAAATACAGAATTTTTTGTTTCAGTGAATGCCCTGAATATTTTACAATTAAAAAACTATATATTTGAATATTAATAAGTTTATATATGTTCATTTAAAAAAAAGATAAAATTGATATTAGGGATATAATTGTAGACTACATATCCATAATTGTATTAAAATATGTTGAGTTTCTTTCGCTTCAGGTTCGGGACTGATTCAGGTCAGTTTCTGGTTAGTTTTTTACTCTTTCAGGTTGGGTTCGAGTTGACCCGATTTTCCAAAAGAAAGTTATGTGTTTTTCAAATGAGAAAAACTATATTTGAATATTAATGAGAATGCAATATCTGCACTCGACTGAATAGCGAAGATTATCGAAAAGATAACTACAGCTTGTAAAACAATTGAATTAAAAATGCAATTCAATTTTAAAAACAAAAGAAATTTAATTTAAAAAAAGGTAAATTACGTATAAATGCATCAGTTACATCAGTTCTCCATACAAGAATTCAACAAGCTACAATACTTTAGCATATCATATTACTAGCCACGTGCTCACAACTATAAAAACTAACTCTATCCTGTTCGGAGCTCTTCAGAGAACAACCTTCATCTAGCTCTTCGAAGCACTGGCTGACTGTTCTCCACAGGATCTGGACCAAACTCTTCTTCGTACCAGAGATTCCATAGCTTATGTCCTCCGGGGTGGAAATAGACCCTTTTTTTCTTCTCTCAAAAGAAAGGAATTTCCTTATCTACGAGAAGCTATTTCTATAAGACGTTGTTACAAGAATATACACTATATGGCCATTAATGACCGGCAACTTTCAATTTTCGATATTTTGTCGAATATTTAAAAATATATTTGTCAGATTCTTCTGAAATTTTTGGATTAAAAAGAATAGGTTTGACTTCATATTTATCAATGTCAATTTTATAAAGAGGACAATTGGGGGGCCAACAAAAAATTAAAGAAAAAAATAATACTTGGGATGACCCTGTAAAATGAAATGCACGAAATGATCTATCGCTACAGACTGTACATAGGTAGACATTGTACAATGTGTGTATTCATTTGTGTAAGAATAGCATGTATATTAATAGAGATATAGCGATTTTTTTAATTTAAAAAATTCTTGCGTGTATTTGCTTATAATATACAGAGTTTTTAACCAAATTTAACGCCAATTTCTGAAAAATTGACAAAATATAGTAGAAACAATATAATATAATTGGAATATACATATATTAAATATTTAACGAAATATGGGCCGTTGTATAAAATAATTTTATCTGCGCATGCGCGAACGATAACAAGGAGCTTTTTGGATAAATTAAAAGTCAACTCTATAGAACAACTTATTAAAAAAAATCAGTCAAATATCGTAAAAATTGAAGGAGATATTGGCTTTAGAGTGAGTTGTTTTTTAGTTTCTCACTAAAACTTACTGAATGATAAGGGATTATCTACAAATTGTTATTTTTAAGTTATCTGACAGCGTTCGGAGCAAGTTTTTTGAAAACGTATTTATAGTTTACGTTTATGTTTAGGAAGATTTTGACTCTAAATTACGATGAAAAGGAAAATATAGTCCATACAATGATTACATTTAGATAAATTGAGGAGTTTATGGTAAAATTTTGTAAAATTTAGCCCAATACGCAAAACACTCTACAGTAAATTCTATCGCATATATATGTATTTTCTGTATTCGCGTAATTTGTGTGACAGTAGTGAGGATAATAAACTAAAATCTAAGATATATTATACATTTTTCATGAGTTATGAGAATAACTTGCAATTTAATTTTTATAGTGATATTTCAATAGCTTTTTGAGAAATTACGTTTTGCGTATGAAATTTTCACAGAAAAGTGCATTTTCCATAAAATACATTTATTGAACAGAAACATTTATTTAACTATTTTAATCTTTATTTAACATGTAATTAATAGTTATGTGAATTGGAAATTTACTGTACTTATCGATCAAGGTCTTTTTCTTAACATGCCGGTATATATACGGTAGAATTTACTGTAGAGTGTTTTGCGTATTGGGCTAAATTTCACAAAATTTTACAATAAACTTCTCAATTTACCTAAATGTAATCAGTGTATACACTATATTTTCCTTTTCATCGTAGTTTAGAGTCAAAATCTTCTTAAACATAACCGTAAACTATAATTAAATAGCGTTTTCAAAAAACTTGTTCCGAACTAAAAAACAGGTCACTCTAACGCCGATATCTCCCTCAATTTTTACGATATTTGACTGATTTTTTTTTTTATAAGTTGCTCTATGGAGTTGACTGTTAAGTTATGTAAAAAGCTCCTTGTTATCGTTCGCGCATGCGCAGATAAAAATTATTTTATACAACTGCCCATATTTCCTTAAATATTTAATATATTTATATTCCAATTGCACTAGATTGTTTCTACTATATTTTGTCAATTTTTCTATAACTGGCGTTAAATTTAGTTGAAAACCCTATATGTTATAAGCAAAAAGCGCACGAGAATTTTTTTAATTAAAAAAAATCGCTATATCTCTTTTTATATACATGCTATTGTTACGCAAATGAATACACATATTGTACAATGTCTGCCTATATACAGTCTGTAGCGATAGTTCATTTCGCGCAATTTATTTTACAGGGTGACCCCAAGTATTATTTTTTTGCTTTAATTTTTTGTCCCCCCCCCCCCCCCAATTGTCCGCCTCATCAAATTGACATTGATAAATATGAAGACAAACCTATTCTTTTTATTCCTAAAATTCCAGAAGAATCTGACAAATATATTTTTAAATATTCGACAAAATATCTAAAATTGAAAGTTGCCGGTCATTAATGGCCATATGGTGTATGTATTGATTTAAAAAAAATAAAATTGATATTATAGATAATTGAAGACTACTTATCCATAATTGTAAAAAAAAGGATTCATTTTCTCTTACTCCAGGTACGAGTTGATTTCAGGCTGACAGAATTTTTTTGCTGGATTCCGGTTAGGTTTTAGATTGAATTTAAGTGAGATTTTCTAATCCGAGGGGTTACAAAACACGTAGGACACAACAGCAAGATTACTTTATTATTTTTTTTTCTGTGTATACAAGCCAAATTCATGGGGACTTGCCAAAGTTAATGTTCATCTGAAAAGGTTAAGAAATTTGATATATGTGTGATATTTTTCAACACAACATTAAAATTTTGTCTCTTTGCTTTCCCTATTTATTTTCCCCAGAAAAATGATTATATAAATCAGTCCTATAACAAAAAGTTTGTTTTGTCAGCAGTTAGTTTTTAAACATTTATTTTCGTTTTAGAAAGAAATATAATGTATTACAACCAAAGAAGTAAAAATAAGGAGTTGTTTAAGTTTTTACTTTTTTCTGTCTTTACATGAAGAGAGTATTGGATTCGGAAAAATTTCCACTTCCAGTTTGTGAGGGAATTTTAAGCTTTAGAAGGTCTTCAACACGATTTAACAGTTTTTATAAAATGTCTGTCTGTGAGTCTGTATGTCTGCCTGTATGTCTGCTTGTATGTCTGCATGTGACACACATTTTGCTTTCGCTTTATCTTGAGAAGTAATGCACTGGATTTAACAAACATCAGATTCAGTTACATTTTGGCATAAATTCGTTCTGATTAGGATTTGGTGTTAATCGTCCAACAGGTGGCGCTGCTATGGTGCATTTTTCACGATTTCCGCGCAATAGCTTTATCTGACGAACTAGTGTATGGAATTTCACCAAACTTCATATTCTTTTAGCCTTTGACATAAATGATTAGGATTTGGTGTAAATCACCTAACAAATGGCACACCTATGATGCATTTTTCACGATTTCCGGGATGACTATATCTCAAGAACTATAATGCACCGAATCTCGTCCCACTGAATATTCTGATAGAACTTGACGTAAACTGGTACTGGTTAAGGTGTAAATCGTCCAATAAGTGACGGTACTATGCTGAATTTTTCACGATTTCCGCGATAATTATATCTCAAGAACTAATGCACGGAATTTCACTAAACTTCACATTCTGTTAGACAAAAACATAAATAGACTTTGATTATAATTTATTGTAAACGCGCTCATGAAGGGCTGCTTTTATGCTGTGTTTATCCCGATTTTCGTGAAAGCCATACCTCAAGAACTAAAGCACGGAATTTCACGAACCTTCATAATCTGTTACACCTTGACATAAGTAGATCCTTATTAGGTTTGGGTCAATACCGCCCAAAAGGTGTCACTGTTATGCTCTACTTTTTCGATTTCAGCAATATCTGTACCTGAAGAACGAATAGATTGCTATTTAATTTTAATTGCAGACGATTTTCGGAAGAATGTCATGTGAAGGCCACAACTTACTAGTTAAATGATGACGCAAAGAAGCAGCTAATGCGATGGAAATTTTCAGTTAACGAGGCCAACGGAAAAATGCGATTTTTATGTTATCTTCCTTGCGCAGAAATTATACGTATAGATTTGGGATATTGTGTAATAATGCTGCAATACTCTATTATGTATTACGTAAAATATTATATAGGCTGAAATTTTAATCAGCGAACGTCATATTGCTGGTGGAAATGAATTAATCAATAAATTTCATCATTTACCGCAATTTTTATAATACACCGTTGAATAGAAAAATAAAATGCATTTTCAAATGCAATTTGTTTAAAAACGAATTAAATTTAAAAAAATCAAAAAACCCGACTGCGTAAAAAGCGAGCTATTTAATTATTTCTCGTCAATGTGAAACTATTTTTTACATTACTTACCTATTTTTTTTTATTTACTTGTATTGATGCCTTTTAAGTTGTGTTTAATTCTTAGTTCCTATCTATAAACACTGTTTTGATGAGGCCTATAGATGTCTATGATGGTTAGAGTTGCAGTAAAGCTAGAGTTCCTACCTACACAATTTTCAGGTTGTATAATATTTTAAAGGAGTTTCTGGCTGTAAAATATTCAATGACACATCGTCTTCATTTTGAAAGACCTATCCAACAATATGCCACTCAATGGGATGCGTAAAAACAAATTGTCGTCTCTACTGCCAATTTATTTATCGGCCGCCATTTTGAATTTATAAAAACAAAATCTAGCCTATAACCATCGGGCCGTTAAGACGAGTTGATAGAGACCTCATTCATTAAAATACATCCAGCCGTTGGTATGTTTCGAGGGTATAAAGAAATTGACATACCCAGATACGCGTGAAACACATAACCCATCTTTTCAGTCGGGTAAAAACTGTATCTCAATTTATTGATTTTTATGATTGTTAAAAGCATTTTCAAGCATGATATTTTTAATCTGTTTGAAAATCTATTGCTGAAGAGTAACCTGTTTGCATTTAAAAGATATGATTAATTCAATATTTGTTTGTTTCTGTATATTATTCTATAATTCAACTGCCAAAAGAAATTTAAGGGAAGGCTACTGTTCATAAAAGAAAATTTGACTTTTTTTTCTTTCTTTAACATTTTTGAAATTTTAGTAGTGTGTAGAATAAGCCTATAGAACGGTTAGGTGAAACTAAATAATTAAGATGCCACAGTCAATTGAAAGCCCGAAGGGAAAATATGTTACGACAACCGGCGGGATACAGCTGCACACAGCTGAACTCTTTTCTGCATAAGTTTGAATTCAGCAATCACAAGCTAACTGTAAGTTCAAAAAAATATCTATTAACCGAAAGTTTTTTCCTCTTATTCTTTAGTAAAACCTTAAACGCGTTTTTCTTGAAACATTTTTCAACGTGCCCCGTAAAGTTACCTTTAAATGGATAAACCAGTCAAATCTTTTCTTTTTTTCAAAGAGAATTTATTTCGTGTTTCATAAAGCTTTTATACGTTTAAAAAAAAAAAATTTTAATTTTAAAAAAATGCAATTTGACAAATTACAACGACCATTTGGAAAATGATTTTTTCAAAGACTAAAGTTTAAGACATAAAAAATTGCACGGAGTTGATCATACAATATGTACGCCATGAACTAAACATTAATAGTCTTATTACACGTAAAAATTCCAAGCGACAAAAATCGCCTGCGACTCGTCAGATTTCCTGAAACTTACGTATTATCCAAGCATTTCATTGGCTGTTCGGGAAAAGGCTTTTCTATCGTCAGATTTCCAAGAAATCCGACGACCCATTTTAAATGAAATTTCATTCTTAAACTTCTAAACATCCCACAATATTACTTTTTACACCGTCGTATAGAGAAAAAAATGTACTTTTAAATGCCATTTGTTTGAAAGCTGCCTCTCAATTTGTTTCTGAGTTATTAATTTTTTTTTGTAGTTTTTATTCTTTTTTGTCTTAGTGGCAACAGAAGTATCCATCTCTGTTGAAAATAAAGGTTACTGTATAGGCCAATTAGTAAACGAATAAAATGCCGATTAAACCAACAAAAAGCTTCAGATATGTTTTTGATTTCCTACCCTGACGAGGACAATAACCATTTTTCCAAATGGTTAAAAAAAAAAACTGCGTTGAAGTTGAAGAAAATGGGCCGACAGAAATGACACTATTTTCCTATATCCAAATGTTGTTCAATTTTTCCAAAAATAGGTTCTCACTCCTTCCAAGTTCGATATTTTTTCTGAAAAAATCAATTTAGTTTCTTTCGTATGACTTCTAAAAGCTGTGTACTACACGGCGCAAGGAGATGCGCGTGCAGCATACGCAGCCTATATGTTGAAAAATCCATGTGCAACTAACAATATCTCTGTACTTTTTATATAATAAAAAGATTTTTTATAGGTAAATTGTGAATAACTAGAGAATAGGAATTCTGCTTTTTCAGAATTTAGTGTCGCCCCCGGCATTTCCATTACTTCATTTTCTTCTGGTGGACTGGTGGCTTCTATTATTATGAAACAGCCATTATAAATGAAGCGTTAGGTGAAGATGAAAGAGCAGTCGTAAAAAGTTAAAACTCTGATTTTCTGGTCAGAATGGGAAAAAAAATGCCCATAATTTTTTTGGAAAAAAAATTTTTTTTTTTTGGTCATTTTTTTCCCCCCATTCTGACCAGAAAATCAGAGTTCTAACATTTTACGGCTGCTCCTTCATCTTCACCTAACGCTTCATTTATAATGGCTGTTTCATAATAATAGAAGTCACCAGTCCATCAGAAGAAATTAACTCGGTTAAGCGGGACTCGGATAATCGGGACTCTACTGCAAAACATATTTCAATTTTAAGACTTAAAGCACACGTTTTTATTTTATGTAAAATGACATCATTTGCATTAATATAGATACTTAAAATTAAATATAGTTTATAATAGCCCCCTGTTTTATCATAAATTTTTCATTTATATTTTTTCTCAAAATAGCACGTATTTTAATTTTTTTTTTTCAATTATTATGAGAAAATGGCAACAAAAAATATATAATTGCTATTTTTCAACAATTTTTTCTTTACTTTCAACAGAAATGGAGTAATTGAGTTGCCAAAATGAAACAATTGTCACTAAAACTACAAAAAATTAACATTTCATAAACAAATGGAGATGCAGTTTTCAAACAAATTGCATTAAAAAGTTTTTTTTTTCCCCAATACGACGGTATAAACATTGAAAGTGTGCGATGCTTAGAAGTTTTTAAAAATGCTGTAGAGCATTTAATCGCACAATAAAACATCGGCTTTTGTTTTACGGCTGGCGTATACAAGGTAACGTTATTTATTGGAGACAAAATAAGCTGGGAGAAAGAAATAGCATACCGGGGCCTAATAAGTGATTAAATTCAGTTTGTACTCTTTTTTTTTATGAAATAAAATACCGAATTTGACATTTTTCGGGCCGATGATGGTAACATCCCCTTAAACTTATCAAATAAATAAATAAGATAAAAAAAAAGGTTTTAACACATATGTATTTGAAGACTGAAATAAACAAAATCTCAAAGGTTGCTATAAATAATTAAATGTTCAGCGATTGACCGCTGGAATACGGTTAATACCAAAAACGGCATTGTGTAGTGGGCGAAGTAAGAAAATAATCTAAACTAGCTGCTGCGTAGCAACCCTTTGTGTTGCACTGAAATTTCATCAGGTACTTTGATTATTTATGGGGGTGGGGGATCTAGTTTTCCTAAATATTTCAAGTTTCTAGTCCAAACAATTCCAAATAGAACGTTTTTCGACCGTTTTCCACTCTTTTCACATTTTCTAAATTTGAATTTTTTAGAAACCGTTCAGAGCGAGCATTTACATCTTAAAAGTAACCACCATGCGAAATTTCAAGTTTTTGGTCGAAGCAGTATCACAGAAATTGCAATTTTAGAATGCTTCTTGCTCTTGCACTCCCTTGGGAGTTGTACCAACATAAAATATTGCCCACACTGAAGTAAAAAAAAAACTGTACATTTTACAGTAAAAAACTGTTCTTTCAAATGCAATTTGTTCAAAAGCTGTATCTCAATCTACTGATTTTTAATGGTTTTGATAATATTTTTCAAGCATGAATTTTTAAAAGAATCTGTATCTATTGTGTGAAGCCCGATTACGAGTAATAACTCTTTTGCACTTAAAATAATACGTTATAAGAAAAAAAAAAAAAAAAAAAAAAAAAAAAAAAACCTGATAAATTAACGGAAAAAACTGTCACCTTGGCGCCAAAGCAAAACCGTTTAATTTACAGAAAATATATGTAATCTGTTCATTAAAACAGATTTTTTCTGTAAAAATTAAAAATCCACATTTTTTACAGAAAAAAAAATTATTTTCGTTAACCCTCTGACAGTCTTGGAAAAAGGCAAAATTGTAATGTTGTTTTCTCCATTTTATTTTAAATGCTAAAAAAAGGATGATTCTTTCAACATTTTATAAAAAAAATTAATTATTAATATGAATGTAATCCTTGGAAATATTAATCATTGTTCAATGTATTAAAAATACATTAAATCAATAGAATTTTATTACTTTGAATATTGCTTGTATTGCGGTGACACCTGGACCTTAGTGAACGTATTAACAAGGGCTTGTCAGTGAGGAGGAACAGTAACTGCGAGAATACTCGTAGACTGCGAAAAATTATAAATAAGGTTTCGATTTGCCTCCCCCTCCTACCCTTCTGCCCCACTAGGCTGTGGATTGAAGATAGGATTAAATGCAGAGTACATTTGTTTTCTATATAAAAATCAGTTTTTTGATAAAATAAACAGTTACCGGTGAAATTTTTTGATTTTTTGAATTTCTGAATTAGAATAATATTTTGTGTATATACGCCAATTTTCAAATCCCTACCAGAAATAGTTTTAAAAATTCCCATATACCTTATATTTCCTGACTGTGGTTAATAATTATTCCATTCCGTTTTTGATTTTCTGTTTTTTTTTCTTTCGTACTGGAAAGTAGATGGATATACCAGTGGTTCCCAACCTTTATTGGTACGCGACCCACCTTTAAGGGGGTCCGGGACACAAAAATCTCCAAATAATCTAAAAACATGTATTGCATTGAAATTTTTTTTGAGTTTTTCTGCTTAAAAGGACGTTTAAATCATGCTATTATCTTAATTAGAACAGGAAATATTAAATTTTTTGTTTTGGTTTGTTTTCAAAATGTAGCTTTCAAGCAATGGTTGTCATGAAAACGACTTCTTGTAGAAATGTGTTTTTCTTCATGGTAGCTTTTTTCACCATTTTTCGTATTTAAATCGTTATAAGTCAAGAACTGTTATAGATAAACGGTTAAAACTTAGAACATGTCTTTTTCAATTGTTTTACTTTAATAATTTTGATTCAGCAAATTAGAAAAAAATATTTACTTTTCAAAATATGATTTTAAAAAAAGGTTAGATTTTTTTTTTTTTTTTTTTTTTAACTTTAAATATTTAAAAAATTTTTAAGTTAATATTTTTAAAAATGCTGAATCAAAATTAAAACTTATATATTTCGGTTTCTTTAAATGAAAAAAAAATTAAATTCTACAAATAATATTTCGAGTTATAACGATTTTAAATTAACCCACTTTTCTAAGGAATTTTATTATTTTTTTAAATATATCAGAAGTTATATCATGTTATTTTGTTTACAAATAACATGGTTAACCATCACAAAGAAATTCAAAATTTTAACTCAATAAATAAAAAATAATTTAAATTGAGTCCCGGACCCTTTTAAGTAAAAAGATTTTTCGCGACCCACCTATTATAAGGGTATATATCAGTATGGAAATTGTTGTGTAACCTCTATAAGCTATCGACTATCCTATCCTACGATAAAGGAAAATTTTCATACGAAGGTTACAGTATCAACAAAAACAAGAATTGGTAATCCCAATGTGTCCAAGTGGAATAACAATTAAAACAACACACAAACTACAAACATAATTATAAATACAGTGAAACCTCCCTAAAGCGACCACGTTCCGTTCTAATAAAAATTGGTCGCTGCAAGAGGTGGTCTCTTAATGGAGGTCATGTTTAAATCTAAATTTTAATTGTTGATAAAAGGTAACAATTAATGTTATTAAATTTATTTTTCTTATTAGGAAAAAATATGAAATTTAAGTATCAAAACAAAAGTTAATTACATAACTTAATTACTGCAGAGTTAAAAAAAATGAATAGACTGACGTTTGCTTTGATTTTACGGTTTTATCTTTTATAACTTTTATTTCCAAGTCCTTTTGACGTTCAGTAAATAAATGCAATTTTTTGGACGGGAACAAATACTGACGATTTCATTAATTTATCTATTTCTTTGAGAGTTTCCTGAGAGAATAGGGCAGGAAAGTTTATTGACCGTCATCCTTAATTTGTCATCAGAGTTATATTCATTGCCTAAAAGGGCACAAAGGGGTTTAAACACTTAAAAGTGACCGGAAGAAATAAAAATTCTAAACATAGTTTAGAAGTTTGATGAATAATGCGCTCTCCGGAATTATTCTTCTAATAAAACCTTCTTCAAGCGACCAGGAAAAAACGGAATTTGTTTCATTTTCTTCAAAGAAATGGGTCTCTGATGGAGGGAGTTCAACTGGGATGGTCTCTAAATGGAGGTAACATTAGTATTAAGCCTATGGGAATAAATTTCGTTCCATGAAAAATGGTCGTTCAGGGAGGTGGTCTCACAAGGAGGTTTCACTGTACGTTTAATTATTGTCAAAACATAACTTTATAATCAGTGAGATTTCTGGCACAGGTATTTCTGGATGAAGGCATCTATATCAGGGTTATAATAATCGTTATAATCGTTAATTTTAACTTTAAGTCACTTTCTACACGCAGTTTTTTCTGTACTTGTTTTTCGAAAACAACAAAGTAAAACAAGTTGGAAATCGCACGTTAAACGTGGGAAATGAGGTGCGTTCATACTATAACTAGTTTTATAAATATTTTTCCACCGCATATTGCACTCAATGTATATTTCAGTGCGCTTCATAAGCGTATATCAATTTCATTCTGTTCGATGCAAAGGAAAACTTTTGATTGTCCCTGTAATTAAACTGTACATCCGATTTTCATAAAATTGAAATGACTCGACAAAATTTTGCAACAATTATATATTTAAAATTTCAGACCATTCGGTTGGGTATTTTTTGCTCTGTTATATGCGGACGGACGGACAGACGGACCGAACGACGACTATAGGTGCTACGTATTTATATATAATTACGAACGCACCTAAAAAGCATATTCATACAAGTATGTTGTGTTGAACCACATCAAGAACCTCAAAGCTAATTTAGATATTTCTAGATATTCTGCTCGTATATTCATCCAGAAGGATATTAAGGAATTTCCTTTGAAATATTATTTGCTTTTGTATTTGTTATAACTTTGTTATTTGTTTTTTAAACAGATGTAATACAAGATACATTTTTGTGACTAACCTCGATGGATCCAAGACCCACCAAAACACCTGCCGCTACCCAACAGTGGGTCGCGACCAGGGCTTCGGAGTCGGAGTCGGTCCCATTTTTGAGAGAAAGAGTTGGAGTCGGAATCGGATTTGTTAAAATTTCCGGAGTCGGAGTCGTCCATTTTACAAGCAGGTCTGCGTTGTCGGAGTCTAAGTCGGATTCGGTGTCGGCCCATTTTTGAGCGAAAGAGTTGGAGTCGGAGTCGGATCTGTTAAAAATCCCGGAGTCGGAGTCGTCCATTTTACAAGCAGGTCTGCGTTGTCGGAGTCTAAGTCGAATTCGGTGTCGGCCCATTTTTGAGCGAAAGAGTTGGAGTCGGAGTCGGATCTGTTAAAATTCCCGGAGTCGGAGTCGTCCATTTTACAAGCAGGTCTGCGTTGTCGGAGTCTAAGTCGGATTCCGTTTCGGCCCATTTTTGAGCGAAAGAGTTGGAGTCGGAGTCGGATCTGTTAAAATTTCCGGAGTCGGAGTCGTCCATTTTACAAGCAGGTCTGCGTTGTCGGAGTCTAAGTCGGATTCGGTGTCGGCCCATTTTTGAGCGAAAGAGTTGGAGTCGGAGTCGGATCTGTTAAAATTCCCGGAGTCGGAGTCGTCCATTTTCCCACCGACTCCGCAGGCCTGGTCGCGACCCATAGGCTGGTAACCGCTATAATAGACGTATCCCAAAGACAGAAGAAAATTCAATGCGACCGCCTCAAGTGTCTGCAGGTGTCCTGATGAAGCATAAAGTAATATTTTCATTAATGAGTTTTATTTACTATATCTCAGCAAATTATGAACCGATTTTTTCAAAAATTCGAATTTCGGATTTAGAATTTTTTTTTATGTATGTATGCCTCGTATCAAATCGATAAATGTAATAGTTTCTTAATTTTAATGTGTCCAAAAAACTCTGACTGTCATATTCATCCGGCAAACCGGACAGTAACCCCTTTTCGGCTCTGAACGATCAATGCATGCGTTGATGCCTCCTTTTGTTGTTTTTTGGAAAGACGCGCAGTTTCATACTCTTTTAATGGGGATTTTATGAGTTTTAATTAATATCTTGGCTAATTATTAATTTTTTTAAATTCTGAACCAAAGCGATATAAACTAAGCGTCCTATCTTAAATGGGAGAGGTAACCGCAAGATTAAAGGCGAGGTCACATCAATCAAGGTCGCACGCCACATGGCGGATGGGGTTGAACAACAGAAAGATGCCTAACTGTTTTCTTCTTTATGGATAATATATTAATTGTACATCTATGAAATAACTACGCAAGCGCAAACGTCGTGTTTTCATTTGTTTGTAGCATTTATATTCTGACAGTAATAGAATATTCTATTAATCTTTATTCGTGTTTTTTGATTTATTTATTATAGTTAATTATTTAAATAAAAACAGTTCTTTTTAGAATTAATGTTATTTGTTAAATGGCAAAATGTTGACCATCGAATAGCTGTAGTTTTCGAAATTGTAAGAAAATCCTTTTTCTTATAGAATTCATATCTGTCCTTTTCCAAAGAGTAAAATAGTTAGTTACGTATTTTTACTTTAATTTATAAAAAAAGATAAAATATTATTTAATATATATTATCAAATGTTATTGATTTAAATACGCTCGAGTTTAATTATTTTCTTTTAATGAAATGAAAAATGACGCATAAAAATTAGTAAATAGTTAATGTGTAAAAATAGAATTTTGTAGTCTCATTTTTTACCACTTCTTGAGGTGCTAAATTTATAAAAAAAACTATGTACACGGTTGTACTCCGATGAGAATACAACGTTTATGAATGTTTAGAATATGTATAGAATTTAATTATAAATAAAATATTCAATTTTAAGTCATTTTGTTCATTTATCGAGCTCGAACGATAAATTTCCGATATTCTCTTAATCGCATTGCACTCATCTTATTTAACTTACAAATATTTCATTCATTTAATTTAAAGTTCATTTCATTTTATATTCGGAATCACTTTCATTAAAAATGCATGCATTAAATGTTGTACTATTAAACGGGAAAGTGTTGTTCATTTATTTGTTTAAATATTTTACCAGTCTAGGCAATAAGTTCAATAATTTTCCTAAAATCGCCAGATTAGATTTTTTTTTTTACAGACAAAGCCATTTAGAGAATCTCTGTTAAAAATTCAATTACGAATTTCGGATTGTTACTTACTCACAGAAGATGAATCTTGTTTACCAAATTTATTGCAAAATATTTTTGTTGCAGTTTGTTTTGATAAAAATGTTTGTATTTAAAAAAAAGTCGCAATGTCATTTTAATTTAAAGGCAAATGCTTTTCACCCGAAAGTGAGTAAAGATTCAGAAAAGATGCGCAAGAGATGCGCAGATAGTAGATACTCTGTCATACATGACGTCATACTGATAACCCGCGTATTTGTATTATCAACCCCGTTCACCAGATGGCAAGGCTGTGTCAATATACTCCAGATTCCAGTATTGACATTATACGCTTAATGTATATGCAGTTTTTTTTTCTGAACCTCAGGGGAATTTCGACCTGTCTTAGACTATACTTATACAAATTTTCAGAGTCGTACGTGCGGTAGATTTTCCTAGCCATCGCGTACACACAGGCAGAGCTGAACTGTCTTTTATTAGTAAATATATAAAAATCATCGACGTTAATATTGCTTACCAAACTATGACGCTACCTCCCAATGCACTGGACTATTACAGAAAAATACTAAACGTAACACTTAAAAAAATTCTACACCACGCTAAAGTAGAAGAAATTCAAACTATTAGCAGATAACTATATCAACCATCCTACTGTGCAGCTAAATTCTTAAAAATTATTTTTTTTCATCTTCAATTTTCTAATCAAACAAGTATTATTAGAAATAAACTTATTTGTTTATTTGCGCATTAATAACATTTAAAAAAGAAATTTTCAATTACTTATATCTTAAATTATTAATTTCGTTTTTAACATTTATCAGAAAACATGATTAATTTCGCTTCAGTGGAGTCATGCCAACTTCATGAAGAGTTTATGAAGCATTTAGTCAGGCTTAAAAGTCTAAGAAATTTTATATATGTGAGATATTTTCCAGCATAATATTAAAACTTCGTCTCTTCGTCTGACTATTTTGTTTTCTACAAATAATGGTTACATAATGGAATACTACAATGAAAAATGTTTGTTTTGTCTGCATTTTAAAAATATTATTCTTGTTTTAAAAAGTCTAAATTCAATTCATTGTTCTGATATTCAGAAGATACTTACTTTTACTTTTTCATTATAACAATGAAAAACACGTTTAATGTAGTGAAAAAATCTAACGAGTTAATGTAAAAAGAAAGTTCTCAATTAGCCCCTATCCCTCCACACACACATAACCACATATGTATATAATACATGTACGGGCATGTGTGTGTAAATCTCATAAATTAAATATACATATATATATATATATATATATATATTCTCTTTTGTAAGAAATACGCATGCGAAACCTTTCGATATTTGCACACTTTTATTTAACTTAACATGGTTTATGAATGTAAATATTGAATTTTGTAATCGATTTTTGCACTCTTTTATTTGGCTTGTTTCATGTATGTAAATATGGAATTTTGTAATCTATTTTTGCATTATTTTATTTAACTTAACTTGGTTTATGTATGTAAATATAGAATTTTGTAATCGAATTTTTCCCTCTTTTATTTAGCTTAACTTGGTTCATGTATGTAAATATTAAATTTTGTAATCGATTTTTTCACTCATTTATTTAGCTTAACTTGTTTCATGTATGTAAATATTGAATTTTGTAATCGATTTTTGCACTCTTATATTTGATTTAACTTGTTTCATGTATGTGAATATTGAATTTTGTAATCGAATGCTGTACTCTTTTACTTAACTTGATTTATGTATGTGAATATCGAATTTTGTAATCGATTTTTTCACTCTTTTATTTGACTTAACTTGGTTCATGTATATTGAATTTTTTAACCGATTTTTCATTCCCTTCCTTATAGGCAAGAATTCTAAAAAATGTGTACGCAGGTGTGTTTGCGATGACACTACAGTATTTTAATATTTTTATAATTTAAATTATATGTTAATTTTTAGACACTTGCCTGTAAGCCAAACTCTGGAGATAGATCAGCAAATATTGCTTATGGCCACAACACGGGTTACAACAACAATGGAATTAACTATGCGCAAAATCTTACACGTTAAAATAGGCCAACTGCCTGTGAAACCGTAGACATGAAATATTTTAAACACTAAAAAGTAAAAAGAAAATATAAAAGAAAAACGAAGAATGCAATAATTTTAAAAAACCCGGTTTTATCAATTAATAATTTAATATTAATTAAATTATGATTATAGGTTCAGAAAACAATCTAGAAATACTGAATTGATAGTATAAAGAATGCATTATTTTTTTCTTGTTGCCATATCTTAAAAAGAAACAGAGCAAAGTTATATTTATATATCTAATTTTGAAAGTTTTTTGTAGAAACTTTGGCACGCCTTTAATTTAGTAATGTTGGTTGTACGCCATTTAAGCAAATTAAAAATTTAGCAATTATTAAAAATTATACTGTTTAAAATAAATTCAGTAATTCGTACTTTCTACTATGCGTAAATCAAAGTGGTAATTTTTCCATAATCGGTATCCAAGGCAAATTAACGTATTGTAATGGAAATGTTTTGTTACAAGATGAATTGCAAACATGAAATTAGGCGTGATTTTTAATATAAACGTTTAATTCTTATAAAAGATTGTTTCAAAACTTTTTACATTCATACTTATTTTTATCTTTAAGTTTCTAATCAAACAAGTATCATGAGGAATAAACGGATTTCTCTATTCGATTTCTTTATTTAATGACATTTTAAACAGAAAATTTCAATTGTTTATCTCTTCAGTTATTAAATTGTTTTTAGCACTTATCGAAAAACAAGTTTGATTTCAGTTCAGTGGAGCCATGCCAACTTCGTGGCGAGTGTATAAAACCATTAGTTAGTCTGAAAAGATTAAGAAATTTGATATATGTGGGAGATTTTTCAACGTAATATTACATTTTTTATCTCTTCGTCTTAGCTATTTTTTTTTCTAGAAATAATGGTTATATAATGGAATCCTACTATGAAAATTTTCATTTGTCTTCATTTTTTAAATTTTATTTTTGTTTAAAAAAAAACTACATTTAATTCAATGCTCTGGTATTCTAAAAATTTATTACTTTTTAAAACTTTCCACCATAGTTGAAAAGTGTTTATGAATTTGATTTATTTATCTGTCCATTCATCTGTGCTCTAATTGCGGAAAATGTACTCAGATTGCCTTATAATTGATATAAGTGATTGAGGTTAATGTAGCCTCATCGCTATTGAAAATTAAGTGAGTATCATTTATAGTTCGTTTACAGAGGCACTCAAAAGTATTCCTTCACATTACGTACAATAGGAGAAAACCGTTTGAATTTCATTTTAATGATGCTACACTATTCCGAACATAATGAAATTGTAATTCAGTCATTCTTTAGAATATGGATTACGTGAAATATGTTATTCATTTACAGGGTCACAAAATTAATTCCATTACACAATAGTTTACTGGGTAAAATTATTCTCAGTGTATTTTAATGATGTTACATTATTTTAAAGTTAACGAAACTGTTATACATTACTCAGGTACGCTATAAGTTGCTTACTGTAAAATATAGTGTGCATAGTATTTATCGTTCATTTACAGTGACACACAAAAGAATTCCGTTAAAGTATTGTCTATAAGTGAAAAAAAAAGTAATAGAACAAAAATTACCTATTTTAAAAAAAAAATTCACTAGTCTGTGCTCTCTACAAATCGTAAATCAAAGAGGTAAATTTTCTATAATCGATGACCAAGCCGAAATAATATATTGTAACGAAAGTCTAAAGTTTATTGTAACAAGATGAATCGCAGTAATGAAATTAAACGTGCTTTTTTAAAGATAAATATCGATGGTTTAAAAAAGAATGTTTAAAAAACTGTTTTTACATTTATAGTCATTTTAATCTTTAATTTCCTTATCAAACAAGTATTATAAGAAATCAACTCATTTGTTTATTCGCGCATTAATGACGTTTTAAACAGAAAATTTCAATTGTTTATCTCTTCAGTTATTAAATTGTTTTTAGTACTTATCTAAAAACAAGTTTAATTTCACTTCAGTGGAGACATGCCAACTTCGTGGCGAGTTTATAAAACCATTAGTTAGTCTGAAAAGATTAAGAAATTTGATATATGTGGGAGATTTTTCAACATAATATTAAACTTTTTGTCTCTTCGTCTTAGCAATTTTTTTTCAAGAAATAATGATTATGTAATGGGATCCTACTGTGAAAATTTGCTGTGTTGACAATATTTTAAAATTTTTATTCGTGTTTTAAAGAAAGGAGTCTAACTTCGATTCAAAACGTGTAAATCTATCAAAAAACTGAAGTTGAAAAGCGTTTCGATTCCACTACTTTCAACTTGTTTGCTATATACAAGGTGGTTCAAAAGGTCATGTCCAAACGTCACGTGTGGATGTGTCAGGTCATAAGGAGCAAGAATTACATAGGAATCGGTGGTCTGAAACGTGATCATGACGGTGCTTTTGCATCGAGACCGTGGCGCAAAAAAAAAGATAACAAACGGTGTAAAAATACCTTTATTTTACAAAAACTTAATCGAAGTACTAAATACAAATGAAAAATGTTACAACTCATAACAAGTGCTCAAAATATTTCCCATTAGCCGTGATTCATGCTTCACATTGGTGCCACATGGAATAACAAACACGTTCCAATTGACCAGGTGTCTCCAGGACACGTGCCACCGCTTCGGTGATCCGTGCCATGAGGTTCATGGTCGATGGAACGGATGTCTCGTACACCAGAGACTTAACCATTACCGGCGCGGTGTCCTTAAAAAAGGACGCCTAATTTTAATTCCAAAACTGACAAACGGCACCAAGAATATTTAACTAAAATTTTCCTATTATAATGTACATCAAAATAAGCAAGTTCGTATTTTCTAATAAATTTGTATATAAATTGTGGTGTCAGTCCATTATTTCATCAGTTTATAAACAGATTAGTCCGCGCCGGTAAGGGTTAAGATATCCCAAGATGTAGAAATCCAAGGGTTTAGGTTCGGTGATGACGGTGGCCACACTACAGGACCGATTGGAACGTGTTCGCGATTTCATGCGCCGCTAATCTGAAGCATCCATCACGGCTAATACGGCCCATTTTGAGACTTGTTATGAGTTGTAACATTTTTCATTCATATTTTGTACTTCGATTAAGTTTTTTGTAAAATAAAGCTCTTTGTACACCGTTCGTTATCTTTTCTTTACATCACGGTCACGATGCAATTTCACCGTCAGTACCGCGTTTCCGGCCGCCCGTCCCCATGGAATTCTTGCTCCTCATGACCTGACACACTCACACGTGCCGTTTGGGCATGACCTTTTGAACCACCCTGTATAGAAAATGCAAATGGGAATTTTGTTCCCGCTGCTTATAACTTGAGTTCTGCTGATTGGATTTTGATGAAAATTAGACTGATAGATAGATAATTTTTCAGAAAAGGTTTTAGTATATAATACATAGCTCTACGTTGTTTAGTTATACAGGTGTAAGGGAAATCTATATAATCAGATGAACCCTATTATGAATGATTAGCCTTTTAAGAAAGATTTCGCCGAATGAATTTCAATGGAAATTGTACTGTTAGTTAGTCAGTTTTCTTAAGAAGGTTTTAGTATGTAACCCAACGTTCTATGTTGCTTAGTTATGGAATTATGGGGGGAAATTCTATAATGAAGCAAACTCGTTTATGAAAGATTGGCAATTGTTTAAAAAATGTCTACTAAGCGGATATGGATGAGACATTCATTTACAGTTAGATATTGTTTCAGGGAAGGTTTTAGTATACAACATATCGTTCTATGTTTCTATATTATAAAATTATACGGGAAAGTTTCATAATCAGGTGCACCCAAATATGAAAGATTATCCTTTTTTAAAAGTTCGACTGGACGGATTTTAATGAGACTTGCACTGTTAGTTAGATACTTTTCCAGGGAGGGTTTTAGTATATTGCATATCGTTCTGTCCTTTTTTACCAAATCGTACTATAAATGATCGACTAAAAGTGATGGTCCTTAACAGACCAAATTTTATCTAACACATTAAAAATGTAATAGGGCAATGGCATTCTATCATTTTCAGGAATGCGGATGGGCATTCCCGGTAAAGATCGATATTGCTTTAAAACATAAGGCTAAGTTCACCTATGTATACCGTTTGATTTAAGGATCGTTTGGAGAAATTGACCAGCGCAGCGTAGCGGGTGAAGTCTGCTAGTATGTATATAAAATAAGGGACTGTACAATATACATATGTAACGTTATCAACGTTTTTGGAAATTTTAGACATTTATAGGAAATACAAAAACTTTGTTCAATTATTTGTTATATAAATAATAATTTCTGCAAATTCCATTCATTTATTCATAAAACGCACTTCTTTAAGGTATCCATCAAATTTGCTTCTTCGGGGAGGAAAATATGAGAATCCTTTAAAGAAAGTATATTTTTATTTTATACAAAACGTCTCTTTTGATAAGATAGATTGTAAATTTCATAAATTTAATTATGTGCTGGCGATTAACAGTTATTCCCGTGTAAGAAGTTGTTAAAAATGAGATATTTCATTTAAAACAACTTTTAAATATTATGCAATTTTTTTTCATACTTTCGGTATCGGGCTCGGATATAAAATCAGTATGCTTGCACCCCAAAAAGTGAGCCTGAACTCATCTCTAATACAAATAACAATTTTGTGTAAATTGGTTTTTATAAAAACTTCTCTTAGTAAAAGAAAAAAAATACGTAAAAGCTTTAAATTTCACAGCGGCAAAATAGTATTTTTTTTTTTTCTTAACCCTTTCGAGGGCTGTGTCCTTAA
This sequence comes from Maratus speciosus, assembly GCA_963932465.1. NCBI lineage: Eukaryota > Metazoa > Arthropoda > Arachnida > Araneae > Salticidae > Maratus > Maratus speciosus. The sequence continues at coordinate 145,710,510 of OZ010798.1, read as the reverse complement.
AAAGGGACATCTAATTTCAACTCCAAAACTGACAAACTGCACCAAGGATATTTAACTAAAATTTTCCTTTTATAATGTACGTGAAAATAATAAAGTTCATATTTTCTAATAAAATTGTTTATAAATTCCGGTGTCACTCCATTATTTCATCAGTTTATATACAGAATTACTCCGCGCCGGTAAGGGTTAAATAATCGAAAATTGATAAGTATTGGCGTCTAGATTAATTTTTAAAAACAATTTCCGACTATTTTCGTCTCACAAAATCGGGCTTTAGAAGAAAAAAAAATACGAATCAGTCATCAGCATTCATTCATGCAGATTCAGATAAATTATTTAGAAGGCGAAAAAGTCACTGTTTTTTTATTTTCATTTATTTCACAAATGCAGTTAACGGAAATAGTTGAGTGTAATTAAAGTTTATTGCATTAAAGAATTTAAATATTCAAATTGTCAGCAGCCTAGAAATTTTTTATGCCCTTACTTAATTAGAAAGTTAATAAAAGCATTCATATAACTGACAGTTTAGGGATATTGACAGCAGAGATAGCTGAATAAAATAATTTTTTTGTGCGATTGCACAATTTTTTTTTTTTTTTTTTTTTTTCGCATTCTAAAAATAGAAGCGAAAAAAGTACGAATCAGTCAAATGTAAAATTATTCGGAAGAAAAGAAAAATCTTTTTCTTTTTTTTTTCCCCGCTATTGATTAAAAGAAAATTAAGAATGAAAATACTCACTTTTAATTCAACCTTTCTTTAATTAATAAACTGAAGAACTTAAATTGGATTTTTTGTTTGTTTGTTTGATAATCATAAATTGAAAATGGATCGATCCATTAACGAAAATTCATGCATCAAGCATAGATTATGAAATAACTTCCAACACATTCAGAATAATGTAACAAAACTTCACCGCTTAATAAGTTCAAACAGCGTATATAATTGAATTATTTGGAAATGCATAACATATTTGAAATCCCAATTTCAGCAATTCCCATCTACAGTCGAAAAATTATCCGAATTCTTTCAGTGGCCCTGTATATGATATATAACATTGTATCTATTAACTACATGCATTCAAAAATTTAGTTCAGTTAGGAAATACATGCCTCAGTCGAAAATTCCCCTTCATCAATTTCCGCTAATAAAGACAGTAAGTGAATTCTTTTGTGCAGCCCTGTATACGAGATTTAGAATTTATACACAACGAGTAACATTCAAAAAAAATTTTTATTTAAAAGCGCATACCGAAATAGAAAAAGTACTTCGAGCAATCATTGCTCAAAGACAGTACTATAACTGATTTATTTTGTGTATCCCTGTAAACGAACGACTAATGCTGTGAATGCCCCATTCTATACTAATCCTCTTTGGGGAAATTCACTGATTTATATCAGTTTCAATACATTTAAAATAGCGCAATCTCATTAAAATAATCTGCAAACTATTTTTCCCCATTGACAATAATGTAAATGTATTCGCTGGAGTGCCCCTATAAATGAACTATTAATGCTACACACTTCATACTCGATACCGAACATGCCATGATAAACATCATTAACATATATCAATTGCATGAAAATCCTAGTATATTTACGCGAGTTAGAGCGTGGACAGACAGACGGACATGCGGTCAGACAAACAGTCAAACCGAATTCATAAACACATTTCAACTTTGTTGTAAAGTGTTAAGAAGTAATATAGAAATTTTGTTTTTAAAGTCAATTCCTACTTAGGTCATCAAAGAAAAATTTAATATAATCCCTTAAGCTAATATTAGTTTTTGTTGCATTAAAATATCTCAATTTGTTGATTTTCTATAAGCAAGTAGGTTTACAATGGATGTCTATGGGAATTTGGCGAAATATTAGAGATACTGCCAAGTTGGCGTCACTTTCGGAGACTCATTTTGGTCGCCAAATTTGGCGATATATCGCTAAGTCGGCGACAGAACAGGTTCCCCCCTATGGTAACCCCCTTATAGATATGAAGATGCATTAAATGCTTCAATAACCAATGGCTGCCATTTTGTCTCCCATGTAAAACTGAAATTAATTAATTAAAATTTAATTAATGTATTAATCTAGATTAATTTTAACACAATTATTCCAATTGGTAAATAAATCATATTAGATCTAAATTTCCAACTGGGCGAAAAATGTCCGGACCAGGATTCGAACCAGGGATCTCCCTGGCTGAAGCCGCCAGTGCTCTGCCATATGAGCTATCCCGGACGAATCTGGTGGAACTTTCTCACCCAGCTAACCTTATTGATTATAGCATCTGGTCTGAAACATGGTTCAGCTCAACAGAATAAGTCTCAGGTAATGGAACTCCAGAAATCTTTGGATACGAAATTACACTAGATTAATTTTAACACAATTATTCCAATTAGTAAATAAATCCTATTAGATGTAAATTTGAAACTGGTCGAAAAATGTCAGGACCAGGATTCGAACCAGGGATCTCCCTGGCTGAAGCCGCCAGTGCTCTGCCATCTGAGCTATCCCGGACGAAGCTGGGTGAGAAAGTATCCAGCGATTTCTGGAGTTCCATTACCTGAGATTTATTCTGTTGAGCTGAACCAGGTTTCAGACCAGATGCTATAATCATTAAGGTTAGTTGGGTGAGAAAGTTCCACCAGATTCGTCCGGGATAGCTCAGATGGCAGAGCACTGGCGGCTTCAGCCAGGGAGATCCCTGGTTCGAATCCTGGTCCGGACATTTTTCGCCCAGTTGGAAATTTACATCTAATAATGAATTAATATTTGAAAAAACTGTATTAACATCAATTGTCATCCAGTACAAGTTAAAAAAATTTATTTCAACTTGGTAGGATGAATAATAAGTATTTTATTAACGATTGAAAATTTGAACAAGATATATATATAAATAAATAAATAAATATAGGGAGAGTGTGAACTAATAGTAGGAATTAAAAAAGAAACAAAAATTCGAAAGAACCTTAAATTTCAGATCGTCGAAGTGGTGTTACCTCTTAAATAATGGGAAATTAATAACTATTGGCGGTATAGATTAATTTTTTTAAGCAATTTCCTCCTATTTTCGTCTCACAAAATCGGGCTTTAGAAAAAAAAAAATTACGAATTAGTCATCAGCATTCATACCTGAAGATTCATTTAAATTATTCAGAAGGGAAAAAAAGCAATTGTTTTCTGCTTTTCTTTTACTTCACAAAACCAGTTAACGGAAATAGTTGACTGTAATTAAAGTTTATTGCATTAAAGAATTTGAATATTCAAATTGTCAGAAGCCTAGAACTTTTTTGTGCCCTTACTTAATTAGAAAGTTAATAAAAGCATTCATGTATCTGGCAATTTGATGATATTGACAGCAGAGATAGCTGTGTAAAATAATTTCATTGTGTGATTGCACATTTTTTTTTCTTTCGTATTCTAAAAATAGAAGTCTTTGTGTGATTCCGCATTTTTTTTTTTTTTTCCGCATTCTGAAAACTAAAGGGAAAAAAAATACGAATCAGCCAAGAGCAAAATTATTCGAAGGGGAAAAAAATATTCTCTTCTTTTTTCTTTTAATGTATTTGGTACGGTTAAAAAAAAAAAAAAAAAAAAAAAAAAATTAGAATGAAAATACTTGTTTGTATGTAACCTTTCTTTAATTTATAAACTAAAATACTTAAGTGGACTTTTTAAATAAGCTCTATACGTTAAAAACACATAAACTTAGAACTTTTATATGAACTTGTACAAATAAAAATTAAAGATAAAACGTAATATCGACGTTTCGAACTGCTTCTGCAGTCGTCTTCAAGATAAATAGGATGTTGAAATATTTAAAATTCTGGAGACGAAAGCTTCCTGCCGAGTCTTAATCAATTTTATGAAAGGAAAATTGCAGTGAGTAGTACAGCAGACAATTTTAAAATGAAAAAAAACCGTAATTAAATTAAAATTAAATTAACTTAAATTAATTAAAATTGAAATGAAAATTTTAAAATGAATTTTCATTTTAAAATTTTCTGATGAACTCTTTGCAATTTTACATTCATATAAATGATCAACCTCGACAGGAAGCTTTCGTCTCTAAACTTTTAAACATTTCAACATCCCATTTATCCTGAAGACGACTGCAGAAGCAGTTCGAAACGCCGATATTATGCTTTATCGTTAATTTTAATTTGTAGTAGTTCATATAAATGTTCGTGTTTATGTGTACCATTCAGTAAGTTTATGTGTTTTTAACGTGTACATCTTACTTATTATATTTCATGGTGCAATTGTCCTACATTTGTTACTGGAGTTGTTTTATTTATTTGTTTGATAAACATGATTTCAAATTCGATCGAGTAATTCCATTGCCACCTAGAATACCAAGCCTTCTGGCTGGTTGGTGACGTCAGCAGCAAGAGGCGAACAATCTGTATATCACATTGATAAAGTAAAGTTTAATATTGCTATGTTTTTCTATATAAACCAGTTAGCGTTAAAGTGACCTAATAATACAATTGCAAGCTTGATTGTACATCAATAAATTGCTCCTGACATATAAATTAAACTTTATAACTAAAAAAGTTTAACATGGAACACATTTATCATCACTTTTATGTTTGCTGAATTTCCTTGATATCTTGATAAATACTACTAATTTCAAAAATATCTTTTAAACAAAAATATTTTAAAGTAAATTGTTCATTTCAGAATCAAAAGTTCGGTAATCTGAAAAACAGGATTTTTTCTTTTCTTTTCTTTCTCTCTCTCTTGATTTTTTTCCTTGAAAATGCAGAAAAATTTTTGAAGAAATGTGTAAATATTATGAAGAAATGTTTAAATAATCTTTAAATATTATAAATAAAGCGCAATAAAAGAAAATATAAGTTCATCTATGTATACCGTTTGATTTTAAGTTTGTTTGGAGAAACTGACCAGCACAGAGTAGCGGGCGAAGTCTGCTAGCATGTATATAAAATAAGGGGCTGTACATATGTAACGTTATCAGCTTTTGGGAAATTTTAGACCTTTTATAGGTAATACAAAATCATTGTTCAATTCTTTGTTAAATAAATAGTAATTTCTGGAAATTGCATTCATTTATTCATAAAACGCACTTCTTTAATGTATCCATAAAATTTGTTTGTTGAGGGAGGAACATATGAGAATCCTTTAAAGAAAGTATATTTTTATTTTATACTAAACTTCTCTTTTGATGAGATAGAATAATAATTTCATAAACTTAATTATGTGCTGGCGATTAACAGTTATTTACATGTAAGAAGTTGTTAAAAAATGAGATAATTCATTTAAAACAACTTTTAAATATTATGCAATTTTCTTGTTACTTTCTTCTATCTTTATACAAGAAGAAAGTATTGGATTCGTGAAAGTTTTCGACTTCTGGTTTTCGATGGATTTATAGGTTTTAGAAGGTCCAGGGATGTAGTGGAGGATAAACGGGGGTATACGCCGTATACCCTCTGGATTTTTTTAAGGAACACCGTATACCCTCTGTTATCAAGAAAGCTGTAGTATATATACACAAGGGTATACCCTCTGCCTTGAGCGTATACACTCTGCTTAGAACGTATACCCTCTGCTTAGAACGTATACCCTCTGTTTTTTTTTTTTTTTTACGACTACACCACTGAGAAGGTCCTGAACACGATTTGATGGTTTTTAGAGAAGGTATGTCTGTGAGTCGGTCTGTCACTTTGCAACTCTCTCTGTCACTCTGTCACACTGTAAGTCTGTATGTGACAAAAATGATGTGGGTGCCCTATCTCAAGAACTAATGCACGGAATTTCACAAAACTTTAGATTCAATTAGACCTTGATATAATCTTGTGCTGATTACTTTTTGGTGTAAATCACCCAACAGGTGGCACTGCTATGCTGCATTATTCATGATTATCACAAAGCTCTGTCTCAAAAACTAGAGCATTTTCATAAAATTCAGATTCAGTAATTCCTGATCTAAATTAGTGCTGTTTTTGGTGTAAATCGCCCGACAGGTGGCGCTGCTATATAGATTTTCTTACGATATTCGCAATAGCTGTATCTCAAAAACTAATGCACGGATTTTCATCAAACTTCAGATTCAGTTAGAAGTTGATTAGGCTTTGTGTAAATTACCTAACCGGTGGCGCTGATATGCTGCTTTTTTCAGGAAGCATTAACATGTATAAGATAGAAGAAAGTTTCCGGATTGCCACACCCGACTAGTTTTGTATTGCATACTTTCGGTATACGGTCAGACAGACAGACAAACGGAATTCATAAACACTTTTTTACTTTGTTGCAAAATGTTAAAAAGAGACAAAAGTCCGAAAGAGCCTTAAATTTCAGATCGCCAAAGTGGTGTTACCTCTTACATAATCGAAAATTAATAACTATTGGCAGTCTAGATTAATTTTTATAAAAAATTTCCGAATAATTACGTCTCACAAAATCGGGCTTTAGAAAAAAAAAAAAAAAAATACGAATCAGTCAGCATTCATTCATGAAGATTCATTTAAATTACTCAGAAGGGGGAAAAAGCTATGGCTTTCGGTCTTTCTTTTATTTCACAAACGCAGTTAACGGAAATTGTTGGATGTAATTAAAGTTTATTGCATTAAAGAATTTAAATATTCAACTTGTCAGAAGCCTCGAACTTTTTTATGCCTTTAATTAGAATGTTAATGAAAGCATTCATATAACTGACAGTTTAGGGATATTGACACCAGAGATAGCTGAATAAAATAATTTCTTTGCGTGAATGGGCTTTTTTTCTTCTTCTTCTTTAAACTATCGCATTCTAAAAATAGAAAAAATAGAAGAGAAAACAATTCGAATCAGTCAAATGTAAAATTATTCGGAAGAAAAAAAATCTTTCACTTTATATATTTTGTTATTATTCGCTATTGATTAAAATAAAACCCAGAATGAAAATACCCACATTTAAATAACCTTTCTTTAATTAATAAACTGAAATACTTAAATGAGATTTTTTGTTTGTTTGTTTGATAACTGTAAATTGAAATTGGATCGATCAAATAACGGAAAACCATGCATCAAGCATAGATTAGGAAGCACTTTCCAACACATTCCGAATAATCTAACAAAACTTCACTGTTTAATAAGTTCAAACGAGATGTCTAATTGAACCATTTGGAAACGCATAACATATTTGAAATCCCAATTTCAGCAATTCCCATCTACAGTCCGTAAATTACCCGAATTGTTTGAGCGGCCCTGTGTATGATATATAGATTTATATCTATTAACTCCATTCATGCAAAAATTTAGTTCAGTTAGGAAATACATACCTCAGTTGAAAATTCCCCTTCAGCAATTTCCGCTAATAAAGAGAATTTTGCGTGAATTCTTTTCTGCAGCCCTGTATACGAGATTTAGAATTTATACACAACGAGTAACATGCAAAACAAATTTAATTTAAAAGCGCATACCGAAATAGAAAAAGTACTTCCAGCAATCATTGCTCAAAGACAGTACTGTAACTGATTTATTTTGTGTATCCCTGTAAACGAACGACTAATGCTGTGAATGCCCTATTCTATACTAATCCTCTTGTGGTGAAATTCACTGATTTATATCAGTTTCAATACATTTAAAATAGCGCAATCTCATTAAAATAGTCTGCAAACTATTTTTCCTCATTGACAATAATGTAAATGTATTTTTTTGAATGCCCCTGTAAATGAGCTATTAATGCTATACACTTCATACTTGATACCGAACATGCCATGATAAACATCATTAACATATATCAATTGCATGGAAATCCGAGTCTATTTACGCGAGTTAGGGCGTGGACTGACAGACGTACATGCGGTCAGACAAACAGACAAACCGAATGCATAAACACATTTCAACTTTGTTGTAAAGTGTTAAAAAGAAACAAAAATCCGAAAGAACCTTAAATTTCAGGTCGTCGAAGTGGTGTTACCTCTTAAATAATCGAAAATGAATAACTATTGGCGGTCTAGATTAATTTTTATAAACAATTTCCGCCTATTTTCGTCTCATAAAATCTGGCTTTAAAAAAAAAAAAAAAAATACGAATCAGTCATTAGCATTCATTCATGAAGATTCAGTTAAATTATTCAGAAGGGAAAAAAAACAATAGTTTTCGGTCTTTCTTTCATTTCTAAAAAGAAGATAAAGGAAATAGTTGAGTGTAATTAAAGTTTATTGCAATAAAGAATTTAAATATTCAAATTGTTAGTAGCCTAGAACTTTTTTATGCCGTTAATCAGAAAGTTAATGAAAGCATGCATATAACTGACAGTTTAGATATATTGCCAGCAGAGATAGCTGAATAAAATAATTCTATGTGTAATTGGGCTCTTCTTTTTTTTTTTTTTTTTTTTTTTTTTTTTTAACCGTTTGGAAAAATGGTTATTTTCCTCGGTCAGGGTAGGAAATCAGAAACATATCTAAAGCATTTTATTAGTTGAATCCTGAATTTTATTCGTTTTCTGTTTGGTCTATACAGTAATCTGCATTTTCCCTTTAATTTCTACAGAGATGGATACTTCTGTTGCCACTATGACAAAAAAGTAATAAAAACTACAAAAAAAAAAATTAATAACTCAGAAAGAAATTGAGATACAGCTTTCAAACAAATTGCAATTAAAAATGCATTTTTTTTCTATATACGACGATATAAAAAGTGATATTGTGGGATGTTTAGAAGTTAAAAAATAAATTTCATTTAAAATTGGTCCAGGAATATTAATGTTTAATCCATGGCGTACGTAATGTATGACCAGCTCCGTAGAAATTTAAAAATTTACAGTGCCGAAAATTGTAAAACTGAAATTTCTTTTAAAATTTGTTAATTGTGGATCCAGGAATGTTAATGTTTAATCGATGGCGTACGTAATGTATGATGAACTCCGTGCGATTTTTTATGTCTTAAATTTTAGTTTTTGAAAAAATCATTTTCCAAATGATTGTTATACTTTGTTAAATTGGCTTTTTTTTATTTTATTTTACTTTTGCATTCTAAAAAAAGAAGCGAAAAAAATACGAATCAGTCAAATGTGAAATTATTCGGGAAAAAAAAAAATCTTTCTCTTTTTTTTTTTATTCGCTATTGATTAAAAGAAAACCCAGAATGAAAATACTCACTTTTAAATCATCTTTCTTTAATTAGTAAACTAATATGGGTTTTTTGTTTGTCCGTTTGATAACCATAGTTTGAAATTGGATCGACCCATTAACTAAAAATCATGCGCCAAGCATAGATTATGAAACACTTTCCAACACATTCAGAATAATCTAACAAAACTTCACTGTTTAATAAGTTCAAACGGGATGTCTAATTGAACTATTTGGAAACGCATAACATATTTGAAATTTCAATTTCAGCAATTCACATCTACAGTCGGAAAATTATCCGAATTCTTTGAGCGGCCCTATATATGATGTATAGCTTTGTATCTATTATTTGCATGTATGCAAAAAATTTGTTCAGTTAGGAAATACACACCGCAGTTGAAAATTCCCCTTCAGCAATTTCCGCTAATAAAGAGAATGGTCCGTGAATTCTTTTGTGCAGCCCAGTATGCGAGATTTATAATTTATACACAACAAGTAACATGCAAAAAAAAAAATTAATGTAAATGCACATACCGAAATTGAGAAAGTACTTCCAGAAATAATTGCTCAAAGACTGTACTATAATTCATTTATTTGGTGTATCCCAGTAAGTGAACGATAAATGTTGTGAACGCTCTATTCTACAGTAATTATCTTGTAGTGAAATTCACTAATTTATATCAATTTCAATACATTTGAAATAGCGTAATGTCGTTAAAATACATTACAAACTATCTTTCACCATTGACCATAATGCAAAATACGCGCTTTTGAGTGCCCTTGTAAATGAACTTTTAATGCTACGCACTTCATATTCAATACCAAACATGGCATGGTAAACATCATTAACATATATCAATTGCATGAAAATCCGAGTGTATTTACGAGAGTTATAGTGTGGACAGACTTATGGCCATACGGTCAGACAGACAGTCAAACCGAATTCGTAAACACTTCTCAACTTTGTTGTAAAGTGTTAAAAAGACACAAAAATCCGAAAGAGCCTTAACCTTCAGATCGTCAAAGTGGTGTTACGTCTTAAATAATTGAAAATTAATAAATATTGGCGGTATAGATAATTTTTTAAAAATAGTTTCCGACTATTTTCGTATCACAAAATCTTACTGTAGAAAAAATACCAATCAGTCAGCAACATTCATTTAAATTATTCAGAGGTAAAAAAAATGTTTTCATTCTTTCTTTTATTTCAGAGAAGAAGATAAAGGAAATGGTTGCGCGTAATTAAAGATTATCGCATTAAAGAATTTAAATATTCAAATTATCAGCAGCCTAGAACTTTTTTATGCCCTTACTTAATTAGAAAGTTAACAAAAACATTCATATAACTGACAATTTAGGGATATTGACAGCAGAGATAACTGAAAAAAAAAATGATTTCTTTGTACAATGTCACTTTTTTTTTTTTTTAACTTTCGCATTCTAAAATTAGAAGGGAAAAAATACGAATCAGTCAAATGCAAAATTATTCGGAATCATTCTATCGGAAGAAAAGAAAATCTGTTTTTTTTTTTTTCGCTATTGTTTAAAAGAAAACCCAGGATGAAAATATTCATTTTAAATAATCCTTCTTTAATTAATAAATTGAAATACTTAGATGGGATTATTTGTTTGTTTGTTTAATAACCATAATTTGAAACTGGATCGATCCATTAACGAAAAATCACGCATTAAGCATAGATTATGAAACACTCTCCAACACATTTAGAATAATATAACATAACTTCACCGTTTAAAAAGTTCAAACGGGATGTCTAATTGAACTACATTTGGAAACGCATAATATAATTGAAATCCCAATTTCAGCAATTCCCATCTACAGTCAAAAAATTACCCGAATTCTTTGAGAGGCCCTGTATATGATATATAGCTTTGTATCTATTAATTATACGTAAGCAAATTTTAGTTCAGTTAAGAAATACAGACCTCAGTTGAAAATTCCCCTTCAGCAATTTCCTCGAATAAAGAGAATGGTACGTGAATTCTTTTGTGCAGCCCTGTATACGAGATTTAGAATTTAAACACAACGAGTAACATGCAAAAAAATTTTTTTATTTAAAAGCGCATACCGAAATTGAAAAAGTACTTCCAGTAATCATCGCTCAAAGACAGTAGTATAACTAATTTATTTTGTGTGTCCCTGTAAATGAACGAAAAGTGCAGTGATGCCCTATTTGCTACTAATCGTGTTGTGGTGAAATTCACTGATTTATATCAACTTCACTACATTAGGATTAGCGCAATCGCCTTAAAATACTCTGCAAACTATTTTTCACCATTGACCATAATGCAAAACACGCGCTTTTGAGTGCCCCTGTAAATGAACTATTAATGCTACACACTTTATATTCAATACTGAACATGCCATGGTAAACATCGTTAACATATATCAATTGCATGAAAATCCGAGTTTATTTACGAGAGTTATACAGTGTGGACAGACAGACGAACTTGCGATCAGACAGACAGACAAACCGAATTCATAAATACCTTTCAAGTTTGCTTTAAAGTGTTAAAAAGAAACAAAAATCCAAAAAGAACCTTAAATTTCAGAATGTAGACGTGGTGTTACTTCTTAAATAATCGAAAATTAATAACCATTGGCGGTTGAGATTAATTTTTATAAACGATTTCCGGCTATTTTCGTCTCACAAAATCTGGCTTTCGAAGAAAAAAAAATACGAATCAGTCATCAGCATCCACTCATGAAGATTCAGTTAAATTATTCAGAAGGGGAAAAAAGGCAATGGCTTTCGGTCTTTCTTTTATTTCACAAAAGCAGTTAACGGAAATAGTTGAGTGTAATTAAAGTTTATTGCATTAAAGAATTTAAATATTCAACTTGTCAGAAACCTAGAACTTTTTTATGCCTTTAATTAGAAAGTTAATGAAAGCATTCATATAACTGACAGTTTAGGGATATTGACACCAGAGATAGCTGAATAAAATAATTTCTTTGCGTGATTGGGATTTTTTTTTCTTCTTTTTTAAACTATCGCATTCTAAAAATAGAAAAAATAGAAGAGAAACAATTCGAATCAGTCAAATGCAAAATTATTCGTAAGAAAAAAAATCTTTCACTTTATATATACTTTTTTTATTCGCTATTGATTAAAATTAAACCCAGAATGAAAATACTCACTTTTAAATAAGATTTCTTTTATTAATAAACTGAAATACTTAAATGGGATTTTTTGTTTGTTTGCTTGATTATCATAAATTGAAATTGGATCGATCCATTAACGAAAAATCACGCATTAAGCATAGATTATGAAACACTTTCCAACACATTCAGAATAATGTAACATAACTTCACCGTTTAAAAAGTTCAAACGGGATGTCTAATTGAACTATTTGGAAACGCATAACATATTTGAAATCCCTATTTCAACAATTCCCAACTACAGTCAGAAAATTATCCGAATTCTTTGAGAGGCCCTGTATATTATATATAGCTTTGTATCGATTAACTACATGTATGCAAAAAATTTGGTTCAGTTAGGAAATACAGACCACAGTCGAAAATTCCCCTTCAGCAATTTCCGCTAATAAAGAGAATGGTACGTGAATTCTTTTGTAGAGCCCTGTATGCGAGATTTAGAATTTATACACAACGAGTAACATGCAAAAAATTAGTTCAATTTAAAAGCGCATACCGAAATTGAAAAAGTACTTCCAGCAATCATTGCTAAAAAGACAGTACTATAACTGATTTATTTTGTGTTTCCCTGTAAATGAACGACTAATGCTGTGAATGCCCTATTTTATAGTAATGATTTTGAAGTGAAATTCGCTGATTTATATCAATTTCAATACATTTGAAATAGCGCAATCTCATTAAAATACACTGTAAACTATTTTTCCTCATTGACAATAATGTAAATGTATTCTTTTGAGTGCCCCTGTAAATGAACTATTAATGCTACACACTTCATATACAATACCGAACATGCCAGGGTAAACATCATTAGCATAATTGCATGAAAATCCCATATATTTACGCGAGTTAGAGCGTGGACAGACAAGCGACTAGACAGACAGACCGACAGACAAACCGAATTCATAAACACTTTTCAAGTTTGATGTAAAATGTTAAAAAGAAACAAAAAATCCGAAAGAACCTTAAATTTCAGATCGTCGAAGTGGTGTTACCTCTTAAATAATCGAAAATTTATAACTATTGGCGGTCTAGATTAATTTTTATAAACAATTTCCGACTATTTTCTTCTCACAAAATGTGGCTTTAGAAGAAAAAAAAAAAAAAAAAAAAAAGGGAATCAGTCATCAGCATTTATTCATGAAGATTCATTTAAATTATTCAGAAGGGGGAAAAAAAGTCACTTTTTTTTGCAGAAAAGCAGTTAAAGGAAATAGTTGGGTGTAATTAAAGTTTATTGCATTAAAGAATTTAAATATTCAACTTGTCAGAAACCTAGAAATTTTTTATGCGCTTACTTAATTAGAAAGTCAATGAAAGCATTCATATAGCTGACAGTTTGGGGGGGCTATTGACAGCAGAGATAGCTGAGTAAAATAATTTTCTTTGTATGATTGCACATTTTTTTTTTTTTTTTTTTTTTTTTTACTTTTGAATTCTAAAAATAGAAGTCTTTGTGTGATTGCACATTTTTTTTTTTTTTTTTTACTTTTGAATTCTAAAAATAGAAGTCTTTGTGTGATTGCACTTTTTTTTTCTTTTTTTTTACTTTTGAATTCTAAAAATAGAAGTCTTTGTGTGATTGCACATTTTTTTTTTTTTTTACTTTTGAATTCTAAAAATAGAAGTCTTTGTAAGATTGCACTTTTTTTTTTTTTTTTTTTTTTTTTTTTTAACTTTTGAATTCTGAAAATAGAAGTCTTTGTGTGATTGCATATTTTTTTTTTTTACTTTTGAATTCTAAAAATAGAAGTCTTTGTAAGATTGCACTTTTTTTTTTTACTTTTGAATTCTAAAAATAGAAGTCTTTGTGTGATTGCACATTTTTTTTTTTCTTTTTACTTTTGAATTTTAAAAATAGAAGTCTTTGTTGTAAGATTGCACATTTTTTTTTTTTACTTTCGCCTTCTAAAAACTGAAGCAAAAAAAATACGAATCGGCCAAGAGTAAAATTTATTACGAGTTATTCGGAGGGGGGGGGGGGGGAATGTTCTCTTCTTTTTTCTTTTAATTTATTTGGTGTTATTTAAAAAAACTAGAATGAAAAAACTTGTTTATAACTAACTTTTGTTTAATTTATAAACTAAAATACTTAAATGAGCTTTTTAAATAAGCTGCATACGTTAAAAACACATAAACTTTCTCCATGTTGCACATAAATAAGAAAATTTATATGAACTTGTGCAAATAAAATTAATGATAAAGCATAATATCGACGTTTCGAACTGCTGCTGCAGTCGCTTTCAGGATAAATATGATATTGAAATGTTTAAAAGTCTAAAGACGAAAGCTTTCTGTCGAATCTTGATCCTTTATATGAATGGAAAACTGCTGAGTACATCAAAAAAATTTTAAATGGAAAAACTGTAATTAAATTAAAATTGAATTAATTTAAATTAAGAATTTAATTAATTAATTAAAATTTAACTTACCTTAAATTAAAATGAAAATTTTAAAAGGAATTTTTATTTTAAAATTTTCTGATGAACTCACTGCAGTTTTCCATTCATATAATTGATTAAGATTTGGCAAGAAGCTTTCGTCTCTTGCCTTTTAAACATTTCAACATCATATTTATCTTGAAGACGACTTCAGAAGCAGTTCGAAACGTCGCTATTATGCTTTATCATTAATTTTATTTGTGCAAGTTGTTATAAAAATTCTTTTTATGAATACCATTGAGTAAGTTTATGTGTTTTTAATGTATACATCTTATTTATTATATTTTATGGTGCAGTTGTCCTACGTATTTTAATGGGTTTTTCCTTGTTTGTTTGATTAAGATCATTTCAAATTCGATCGAGTAATTTAAAAAGCTGAAAATTTGAGGTCTTTGACACCATAGATCATAGGTCAACCTTTCGAAGCAAACGTATCATTAAACTCTTTATTTTAAATCTCGGGGAACAGATACTAGTATGAATTTTAAAAACAAGAACTAAAAATCCTGCTTCGATCATAGATTATGAAACACTTTCCACCATATTCGTAATACTGTTAACAAAACTTCGTAGTTTATTAAAGCAAAAGTTACTGTCTGAATGAACAATTTGGAAAATGCATAACGCACTTTCGAACCCAATTTCTGTAATTACCACCAGAAATCGGAAAAATATCCGAATTGTTTTCTGCAGCCCTGTATATGATCTACAGATTTTTATGTATACTAGATAGTATACTAAAAGTTAGTTCAGTTAAACGCATAGCAGAGTTGAAAATTCCCATTCAGCAATTTCCGCCAATAAACGGAAATATAGTTGAGAAATTTTGTGAAACCCTGCATTTGATCTCTAGAATTTATAATCTCCAAGTAATGTGCAAACAAATAAATTTAAAAACGCGTACCAGAACTGAAAACGTACTTCCAACAACTATTCTTCATACGTAATACTGTATCCCAATACGTTTGTGTGTCCCTGTAAATAAATTTATAAATCCATACCATATTCAGTACCTACAGTCAGTACCTACATACGGTACCTATTCAGGCTGCCTTACAGTAAGCGCCTCTTACTAAACTTCAGTGATATATGTGAATTTCAATATGTCCGAAATAGTTTAATATCATTAAAATATATCGCAAATGATTTTTCCCTTACAGACCGTAATGTAACGAAAGTCTTTTGAGTGTCCCTGCAAATGAATAATAAATGCTACACTTTTCATTTTTTTTATATAAAGGTGTGTACAACACTTTTTAATTTAACACTTTTTTGTGTAGATCAATTTTTCATTAAAAAATAAAATGAAACAATATTTTAAAAATAATGAAAGGGATTAACTAAATTAAGGTTTTTTATTGTATCGTTCTAAATGAGGCTGGCGGATAAAGAACTTTAAAATAGCAAATACTTCAAATTTTCATCAAATTCAGAAATAAGCGTGATTTTCAAAATATTTTAAAGTCCCTTTCAAAAGATTCATGACAAGCGCCGGTGGGTATAGTATATGAAAGAGCAATTTCCATCTACTAATTAGTATGCAAAAGTGTACTACGGAAAGTTTTCATCAGGAGCGCCATTTGACGGGGGCTGGGGGGAAGCAATACCCCCCCCCCCCAAGCAATTTGATATTTCAGAAAATTTATCAACCATCAAATGTCAGACTCAAGCAAAAATTAAAACGTTGCTGAAGAAGTTAAGGAGACAAAATCACGCAAAGCTTTTTTTATAGTGCGAAATTTCCCCATTTTCTGCGTGGTTTGTGCCGTTTTGCAGGTCCCCTGTTTCTCAAAAAAAAAATTCCTTTTCCTTCGGCTGAAAACTCTTGAAATGGCACCCCTGTTGTAAAACCTGAAAAAAGAAACCGAAAGGGACTAGAAAAAAGTTCCATTTGAGACAGGTGACTTTCTTAGCAACCGTAATTGTATGATGTTTTTTCATCAATTTTTTTTTTTCACTTTGAGAAAGAATTCCGTTATAGACAGGCTTCGTTTTCACAAGTTTTACTGCACTACATCTCTTTTCAGAGCTATTATATAGAGTGAATGGTTTAACAATCTTTGAGGATACCTGTAAAAATGGGACCTGTCTATAATAGAATCCTGTCGTAAAAGAAAATTTTTCATAATCAATATACTGAAATTTTACCTACTAAAATGGAAACCTGTTTAAAACGAAATGTCATTGGTTTCTTGAGTTTCAGTATTCAAAGTTTTTACTGTTTTTATAAGCATGATTCAGTTTACGTTTCCCGTTTCGGAGGGGGGGGGGGGGGTAGACGCCCGAAACCTTCCTTTAGCTATATAACTTCCCTCAAAAAATCTTTGACCCCCTAGAAAGTTCTGAAATCGCGCCCCTGGAACATTTATGAAAGAACGATTCCCACCTACCAATTACTACGCAAAAAAGGAGCACTACAAAACTTTTCCATAGTAACTTTTAACACATTTTAGGGAATGATTATTGTTTCTGTATCAAATAAAATTTTACTCCATTTGTTTCGCTGCACGTCTTTAATCTCTATCAAAACAGTTTTAAAGAATTTGTGATTTTATACTATGATTAAATATAATTATCATTTAATTTTAATTACTGAAATAAAGTTTAAATAGCAATCAAATTCAACTGAATTACAGGCTCACTGATCTGGCAAAAAAAGTTTGTCTTTCAATCAGATAAATAAACAGCTAAAAAGGGGCAATCATTTATAAAGAAAAAATGTGTAATACGGCATCTATTTACTTCCCACGCAAAACACCAATAACAAATACTTTCATTGTATCTATTTATTAACAATTTGTTGAATAGGTAGGGAAGACCGAGGGGCGACACCTTAAGGGAATTTGAATTTTTTCACCTCAAAAAATGCTTATTTTTTAATAGTAAAAATTCTGAAGCTGAATCATGATCTGTAGTATCTGTATAAATTTAACCATAATCATAACTGTAAAGTACGCACACATAAAAAACATTTCTTTCAACCTCTGTACAGTGGCGGAATTACCCAGGATACTGGGGTAATTCCGCCACTGTAACCGCCGGGGTAATGATGCCTCTCTTTAATAACCTAATAAATACATTAAATGGATACTAGGAAACACATAAGCGATGGAAAATATTTAGAAAGCAATGTAATTTAGCAGAATAATGAATAAATACAATGTTCCTTAAGCTAGATTTATTAATGTGCTAAGCTTACAATTTACTCAAATTGCAAAAGTTACCCTTTGCCACGGTGGCGGCATTACCCAGAGAAGACAATATAGCGGAAATCCCCCATCAAAGCCGAAAGAAGAACCGAACTTGTTCAACAAATTGCATTAAAATGTCGGCGAATGCATGAAGATTATGGGTAATATTATCTTAAGCACCTAATGTTACCGGGTGTCCCAAAAAGGACTGACTGATTTTAAAATTCAATAACTTGTAAACGGTGACAGATATTTAAAAAATTCTTGCAGGAGGGTTATGCATAAGGTCAAAAGTTTTTTTACAGTGATTTTCAATTTTAGTTCGAATTACAAACAATAGATGGCGCTGTAAGCAATAGTCGCTAAATACAGGCTCGATTTTTGGTCCTTTATCTTGTTCTATGCGGAAAAGGAGATGGAAATGTATTATCCGGGCCACGAAGTACCAAAAATCGAGCCCGAATTTAGCGTCTATCGATCGCAGCGCCATCTATTGTTTGTAATTTGAACTAAAATTGAAAATCACTGTAAAAAATCTTTTGACCTTATGCATAACCCTCCTGCAAGAATTTTTTTAATATCTGTCACCGTTTACAAGTTATTGAATTTTAAAATCAGTCAGTCCTTTTTGGGACACCCGGTATAATAAAAAGTGTTTACCTCTACTTATTTGAAGCTCCAAAATAAGAAGCAACTAGATGAAAACTAAATTTTTCACTAGAACAAACGAACAACGTATAACAAAATGACTCTCACTCTAGGCACTGTTTCTATTGTTGGCCGCTATAATGCAGGCGCATTCACTATCTCAAACTGCCGTTAGTTTTAAAATTACACTAGGTGGTGGCATAACCCCGAGTGGCGCCATTCCCCCGGTCTCCTCTATAGGTTTTGACAAAAATAGCATATTTCAATGTACTTCTGTTAAAAATTAAAATCAACTATTGATTAATTGTTTGTTTACATTCGATTCAATCTTGTTATAATTTAAATTGTATCATTTGAAGAAAAGGTAAAAGAACTATTATATTATGCTAATATTCGAACTTATTGAGCTGTTAAAAACTACTTGGCTTCGATCAAGATATAATAAACTGATAAAAAACGATGATTATTTATAAAAATGGATATCCTCATCTATCTACTTGTCCATGTAAATGAGTAATAGCGAATTTCTTCATTGTATCTGTAATAATTTGACGAAGAATTGAAGAGCTGAGTGAAAGAACATGTTATGCTACATTTTCTTAAAAATTATTTTATCTTTTGGACGAAGGTGTTATCAGGTATTCTATCACATGGTAAAGCTAAAATACCAAAGTTCTATTTAGCCTTGAATATTTAAGACATTATTCATTAATATTTAATATCTTAACATTTAATAATGCAAATAATATTAATATTTTTTAATATTTAAAAATTAAATATGAATAAGTGTTTTTTATAGAGTTTAGTACCACACCTGTTAATATTTTAAACGCATGGTATCAAACAGAAAATAAATCATTAAAATTGACAACAAAAACTTTCACATCAAATTTCTTCAAATGTAATTTTTGTTACTTAACATGTTCTTCCACTTAGCTCTTCAATTATTGGTTTAGCATAAAAATCATACTTTATTTGTTTCAGTGTACTCCAGCTTTAAAATAAGATAAAACATTTCATAAAATTGTTTATACTACGATTAAATAACATAGTCATTTAAATTGTATCAGTTGAAGAAAAGATTAAACAGCCATTTCATTGATATTCAGGCCCACCGAGGTGTTTACAAATATTGCAAAGCGCTATCATTTATAAGGAGATCATGACATTTAAGGGAGACCGGAGGAATGGTGACACCTTAAAGGAATTTAATTTTTTTAACCTCAAAAAAATGTTTATTTTTTAATAGCAAAAGTCCTAAAGCTGAATCATTATCTTTAATATCTGTACAAATTTAGCCGTAACCATAACTGTAAAGTAAGCACGCATAAAAAAAATATTTTTAAACCTCTGCATAGTGCCAAGATTACCCAGGATACTGGGGTAATTCCGCCACTGTACCGGGGTAATGCCGCCACTCTTTAATGACCTAATAAATACATAAAATGGATACTAGGAAACACATAACCTTCTGAAAATAGTTAATAGAAAGCAATGTAATTGAGCAGAATAATTGTTAAGCTTACAATTTACATTATATTGCAAAAGTCACAAATATAAATCTCTGCTGAATCGGCTCTACTGCATTCAAATGGGGCCATTTCTCACCCGATTTGCATGGTGGCGGCATTATCCCGAGAGGACAATATGGCGGAAATCCCCCAGCAAAGCCAAAAGAAGAACCGAACTTGTTCAACAAATTGCATCAAAATGTCGGCGAATGCATGTAAGATTATTAGAAAAACATGAAAAATATGCAAATTAGGAACAATATTTCACAGTTAGATGTCAGTATAATCTCAGAAACAACGTTTTTGTGAAGCAGATTAGGTAGTAATCATAACATAAAACAAAAGCCCGTCTGATATTGCTTTATACCTTAAATTTGCAAATAATTGTATAAAATTTACTAAATTTGCATAAATTGAAATATGCAAATATCTCTCAAACTTGACGTGCTGGAGTAAATCTAAAGCTAGATTCGGAATCAGCACAAAAAACCGCATAAAAAACAACTAATTTTTGCTTTAGGACAGAGCAAAGGTTCAAATTTGTTGACCAGTGTTACCGGTAATATTATCTTAAAAACCTAATGTTACAATAAAAGGTGCTTATCTCTACTCATGTGAAGCTCCAAAATAAGAAGCAACTAGATGAAAACTAAATTTTTCACTCTAACAAACGAACGATGTTCAGTAAAATCACTCTGACTTTAGGCACTGTTTCTATTGTTGGCCGCTATAGTGCAGGCGCATTCACTATCTCAAACTGCGTTAGTTTTTAAACAAGATGGGGTGGCGGCATAACCTCGAGTGGCGCCATTCCCCCGGTCTCCCCTATCTGCTTAGCAAGGGGATATGTAATAGTAGATGCTTCAATTGTGTATGTTAGTAAAACTTTCACGGATAAGAATGTTGTGCCCAGCCAAAAATACATTGTTTACAAGCAATTATACTAGGAGTCCAAATCTCAGATTTTTTTTAAATGATTTTATAATTTAATTGAGCGGTTTTATAATTTTAAATTTATCAGTTTAAGAAAAAGTTAAAGAGACATCAAATTAACCTGTTCACGCCTTTGCCCCATATATGGTCGTTTAGTTTTTTATAATTATAATTACTGTCAATAATAAAAAGAACAAAATTTGATAATAACTTATTCGCTACAGAATCCCTCAACAAGAGAAGTAAAAATTTTTTGGTTTGACTGCACTGATAATGTTATTTCCGATGTACAGTTAGAGATATAACAATTAAAAATTTAATTTAAAAAATCAAAAGGCCGACTGCGTAAAAAGCTAACTAATTAATTATTTCTCATGAATGTGAAACTATTTTCTATATTACTTACCTATTTTTTTATTTACATGTACTGATGACTTTTAAGTTATGTTTAATTGTTAGTTCCTATCTATAAACACTGTTTTTATGAGGCCTATAGATGTCTATGAAGGTTAGAGTTGCAGTAAAGCTACAGATCCTACCTACACAACTTCCAGGCTGTGTAATATTTAAACGGAGCTTCTGGCTGTAAAATAGTCGATGAAACATCGTCTTCATTTTGAAAGACCTATCCAATGATATGCTACTCAATAGAGTGCGTGAAAAAAAATTTTCGTCTCAACTCCATTTTGTATTTTACGGCCGCCATTTTGAATTTATAAAAACAAAATCTAGCCTATAACCATTGGACGGTTAAGACGAATTGATAGAGACCTCATTCATAAAAATCCATCCAGCCGTTGGGATGTATCGAGGATATAAAGAGGGTATAATCCACATACCCAGATACGCGTGAAACACATAACCCTTCTTGGCAGTCGGGTAAAAAAAGCGTGAAGTCATTTTTCGGCAGTCAGTGTTGTGGGATTATTTCAAATCGTTATTATTTAATAAAAATAATATCGTATATATTAAATATATTAAGTTTTAATAATTTGTCATTTAATCTTAGTTTTTTATTTTATAAGAAATCATTCCCCTCATAAATTGCCATTAACGCTCAGCGGCCACAAACGTGGATGTCATTTTTTTAGCCCCGATATGCTATATCTTTCTCCCAGCTTAATTTGTGTCGTCTCCAAAAAATAACGTTACGATGTATAAGCCAGCCGTAAAACAAAGCAGATGTATCATTGTACGATTAAATACTCTATAGCAATTTTTTAAACTTCTAAGCATCGCAAATTTCAATTTTTATACCGTCGTATTGGGAAAATTTTTACTTTTGAATGCAATTTGTTTGAAAACTGCATCTCCATTTATTTTTGAAATATTAATTTTTTTGTAGTTTTTTAGAGCCATTTGCTTAATGTTGGTAACCCAGGTCCTCCATTTCTGTAGAAAGTAAAGGAAAAATAGTTGTAAAATAGTAATTATATATTTTTGGAGTCATTTCTCACAAAAATCGAAAGAAAATGTAATTAAAATACGTGCTATTTTGAAAAAAATATAAACGATTTTTTTTCTGTCGAGTTTCTTTAATGACGGCATTCGTTTGCTGCATTTGTGTATTATTTCGCGATAGTGACGTCATACACATACTTTACTGCAGATGTTTCAGAGTGGATCGTAAAGGTGAAATTCTTAAACGGATGCGAATGACGTCATTCTGCATAAAATAAAAGCGTATGCTTTAAGTCTTAAAATATATGTTTTGTATTATTCATATATGCATATATTTTTTTTCATCGGGGGAAACACTAAATTCTGAAAAAACAGAATTCCTGTTTTCTAGTTGTGAATTTATTGTTTCTCCCTTTTTTTCTTTTTCTTTTTATTCCTATTAATATAAAATTTTAAAAAAAATAAGTCATTATTTTTCTGACCTTAAAAAAAAATCGCCTCTGAAGAGGTTAAACTAATATTCGAGCTTACTGGGCTGTTAAAAATGGCTTGACTTCCATACAGATATAATAAACTAGTAGAAAACGACAATTATTTATAACAAGTTGGAAATTGAACGTCAAACGTGGCAAATGAGGTGCGTTCGTACTATAACTAGTTTTATAAATATTTTTTGCACCGTATATTGTACTCAGTGTATATTTTAGTGCGCTTGATAAGTGCATATCAATTTCCTTCTGTTCGAAAAGCTGCAACATCATTAAAATGCGCTTGAAATAATTTTATCCCAATGGCCGTAACGTAAAGGAAAATTTTGACTGTCCCTGTCATTGAACTATAGAACCGATTTTCATAGAATTTGAAAAGACTCGACAAAATTATACAACAATTCTATATTTTAAATTTCAAACGATTCAGTTGGGTAGTTTTTGCGCTGTTATTTGCGGGCAGGCGGGCAGACGGACTGAACGACGACTATGGGTGCAACGTAATTTATATAATTACGAACGCACCTAAAAATTAAGATTTCCATCTATCTTTTTACCGTGCTAATGAGCAATAGTAAATATTTTCTTTGTATCTTTATACAACAATTTTACAAATACTTATTACTTTTACACTAAATTGTGCTTCATTTGCTCTAGTGTACCACAGAAGTAATATAAAATGAAATATTTCATTTAATTGTATATATTGAGCTTAAAAAATATAGTCATTTAAATTTTAAATATTCGATAAAATGTTAAACAGCCATTAAATTCATATTCAAACACAATGAATTGAACCCCTCTTGAACAAATGGCAGAAAGCAGTGATCATTTATAATGAATCTATTTACATACCACGCGAATATGCAATACTAAATGTTTCCATTGTGCATCTTAATAACACTTTGAAGAATAAGTATCTGTTTCACGCAGACAATAACACATTGTATACAAGCATTTTTGCTATAAGACGAAATCAAATATTTAGCAAATTGATTTTATTGTTTGATTGAGTGGTTTTATAATTATTGTTTCATAAATTTAAGAAAAGGATAAACAACCTTTATACTAATATTCAAACCCACTGAGCTTTTCACAAACGCTAGAAAACGATAATCATTTATAATGGGATCATGACCATCTATCTGCTCACCACTGGAATATGCAGCAGAAAATGGACATCGCGTCTAGCTGCACGTTGATATATGGACGGTAGCTGTTTTCATTCAACTCTCTCTAAAAAAAAAATCGTGTCGCTGTTTCACTGTAATTGTTAAAAGATACTTTACAGCTGTTACTTTTAAAAAGTATCTTAGTCGAGTATCTTAGCAAAAATTTGGCAAATAAGTGTCTGTTTCGCCTAGACAAATAATACATTGTTTACATGCACTTTTGCTGTACGAAAAAAGTAAATATTCATTAAATTGCTTTTATGGTTCGGTTGAATGGTTTTATAATTTGAATTTCATAAGTGTAAGAAAAGGTTAAACAACCATTAAACTGATATTCAAATATAATGAGTTCTTTACAAACGTTAGAAAGCTATGATAATTTATAATGGGGTCATGACAATCTATCTGCTTACCATGCGAATGGGGAATATTAAAAGTATCCATTGCGTATCACAATTTCACAAAAAAGGCATTTTTGCTATAAGAAAAAAGCAAATATTCATTAAATTGCTTTTATGGTTTGATTGAGTGATTATATAATTTGAATTTCATAAGTTTAAGAAAAGGTTAAACATTAAAAGGGATATTCAAACCCACCGAACTATTTACAAATGATAGAAAGCGAGGATCATTTATAAAGGGATGATGACTACCTATTTGCTTACCACGGGAACGTGCAATAGTAAATGTATCCATTACTTAACTTTGTAACAATATGACGAAAAAGTATTTGTTTCGTACAGACAAATAATACGTTGTACAAATGCACTTTTGCTATTAGACAAAATCAAATATTCACTAAATTTCTTTTATGGCTATCTATTACAAATGTTAGCGATGATCATTTATAATGGGGTTATGCTCATCTATTTTCTTATCACGCGAATATGAAATACTAAAAGTTTCCATTGTGTATCTTAGTTACACTTTGACGAATAAATATCTGTTTTGCTCAGACAATAATACATTATTTACATGGACTTTTTCTATACTACAAAATCAAATATTCATTAAATTGATTTTGTGGTTCGATTGAGTTATTTTATAATTTGAATTTCATCAACTTAAGAAAAGGTTAACCCTTTAAGACCGGGCAGCTTTTTGAATTTTTTTTAAAACAGTGATATAACTGAAATTTGTAACTGATAATTCCCTATCTGTTGATAAAATTCATATAATATAGTTTTTGTTAATCAGCACCATCACTCGATTCCGACATTTATGGAATAGATAGCCCTGTAATATAGAATTTTAGTTATTGCCTAACCCGTACGATCGTGCGGGTCCGGCCTTAAAGGGTTAAGCAACCATTAAACTGATATTCAAACCCACTCAGCTCTTTACAAATGCTAGAAAACGATGATCATTTATAATAGGATCATGTCCATCTATTTACTTACCACACAAATATACAATAGTAAATGAATCCATTAAATATCTTTGTAACAATTTCAAGAATAAGTATCTGTTTCGTGTAGACAAATAATACACCCTTTACATGCATCTTTGCTGTAAGAAAAAGCCATATATTCAGTAAATTGATTGTATGTTTTGATTGAGTGGTTTTGTAATTTGAAATTAAAAATTTTAAGAAAAGGTTAAACAACCGTTAAACTGACATTCAAACCTACCGAACTCTTTACAAATGTTAGCGATGATCATTTATAAAGGGATCATGTCCACCTATATACTTATCACGCGAATATGCAATAGTAAATGTATCCATTACGTATCCTTGTAACAATTTGACAAATAAGTATTTGTTTCGAGCAGACAAATAATACATTGTTAACATGCATTTTTACTGGAAGAAAATACCAAATATTCAATAAATTGATTGTATGTGTTGATTGAGTGATTTTGTAATTTGAATTTCATGAATTCAAGAAAAGATTAAACAGTCATTGCAGATAATATTCAGCCTTATTGGGCAGCTGAGAACGATTTGGCATTTAAGAAAGGAAATTTTAAGAAAAGGTTAAAAACCGTTAAACTGATATTCAAACCTACGGAACTTTTTACAAATGTTAGCGATGATCATTTATAACGGGATTATGCTCATCTATTTACTTACCACGCGAATATGAAATACTAAATGTTTTCATTTTGTCCATTATGTATCTTAGTTACACTTTGACGAATAACTATCTGTTTTGCGCAGACAATAATACATTATTTCCATGTCTTTTTGTTATAAGAAAAAAACCAAATATTCATGAAATTGATTTTATGGTTCGATTGAGTGGCTTTATAATTTGAATTTCATAAATATAAGAAAAGGTTAAACAACCATTAAACTGATATTATACCCATTGAGCTCTTTACAAATGCTAGAAAACGATGATCATTTATAATGGGATCATAGCCATCTATTTACTTTCCACGCGAATGTGCAATAGTAAGTGTATCCATTACGTATCCTTGTAACAATTTGGCGAATTAGTATCTGTTTCGCTTCAGACAAGGAATACATTGTTTACATGCATTTTTGCTATAAGAAAAAACCAAATATTCATGAAATTGATTTTATGGTTTGATTGAGTGGTTTTGTAATTTGAATTTCATAAATTTAAAAAGTTTAAATACCAAAGTATAAACTCATATTCAAACCCACTGAGCTCTTTACAAATGCTAGAAAACGATGATCATTTATAATGTGATCATAAAAATCTGTTTACTTTCCACGCGAATGTACAATAATAACTGTATCCATTACGTATCCTTGTAACAATTTGATGAATAAAGATTTGTTTCGCACAGACAAATAATACATTGTTTACATGCATTTTTGCTATAAGAAAGAAACAAATATTTAGTAAATTGATTGTATGTTTTGATTGAGTGGTTTTGTAATTTGAATTTCAAAAATTTAAGAAAGGATTAAACAACCATTAAACCATGAAAATATTAATAAAAAGGAACTGCCATATCCTTGAAATAGTGAAGCTTCAACTGTAACCGTTTTCACAGGGGTTCATTACCGCCGGGAGAAACTTCGACCAGTAAATTTAAATAGAAATTTTATCCTTATTTTAACACCTTATTAACGGAAGCTTTTAGTCAAAAATAATCACAGAAACAGATAATTAGTTTTACTGGTGGAAGATTAATTTGTCACTAGTCAGGCCCTGCGTTTCAGCCATATTGTGACAACCTAGACAATCTCCTGTCAGTGTCAATGTTAAAAGATAATAAATAATACCTGGCAAACAGCCACCAGTAAAAACAAATAAAAATTGTTACCATATTTATAAGAATTTATTTCCATGAATAAGTTGCATAAATAAGACGAAATTTTCTGTTCAAATTTACTGGTGGGAAGTCTGCCACGGCAGTAACCAGAAACTCATGATACGATTTAAGAAAAACATCCGCCATCTTATGACAACCTGCTCAGTTACTTCACTCGCAACTGGTAGTCAGCACACTATGTGTCTCCCCTCTTTATTCATGTCTCCATTCATTAAACTGACGTTCAAACCCATCGAGCTCTTTACTAATGCTAGAAAGCGATGATCATTTATAATGGGATCATAACAATATTTTTACTTTCCACGCTAATGTGCAATATTAATTGTATCCATTATGTATTCTTGTAACAATTTGATGAATAAGTATCTGTTTTGCACAGATAAATAGTGTATTGTTTAAATGCATTTTTGCTGTAAGACAAAATCAAATATTCATTAAATTTATTTTGTGGTTGGATGGAGTGGTTTTATAATTTGGAATAAATAAATTTAAGAAAAGGTTAAACAACGCGAATAATACATTATTTACATACAATTTGGCTACAAGAGAAAATCAAAAATTCATTAAAAATTATTATTATTATTATTGATTTTTTGGTTAGAATGAGCGGATTTATAACTTGAATTTGATAAATTTAAGAAAATGTTAAACAACCTATAAACTGATTGTCAAACCTACGGAACTCTTTACAAATGTTAGCGATGATCATTTTTAATGGGATTATGCTCCTGTATTTACTTATCACGCGAGTATGAAATACTAAATGTTTCCATTGTGTATCTTAGTTACACTTTGACAAATAAGTATGGGTTTCGTGCAGACAATAATACATAATTTACATGCACTTTTGCTATAAGACAAAATTCAAAATTCATTAAATTTATTTTTTGGTTAGAACTGATTGATATTCAAACCCACTGAGCTCTTTACAAATGCTGGAAATCGATGATCATTTGTAGTGGGATTATGTCCATCTATTTACTTAACACGCGAATATGCAATAGTAAATGCATCCATCACGTATCTTTGTAACACTTTGACGAATAAGTATCTGTTTCGCACAGACAAACAATACATTGTTTACATGCCTTTTTGTTATACGAAAAAAAGAAATATTCATTAAATTGATTTTATAATTCAATTGAGTGGTTTTATAATTTGAATTTCATAAATTTAAGAAAAGATTAAACAAACATTAAAGTGATATTCAAACCCATTGAGCTCTTTACAAATGCTAGAAAACGATTATCATTTATAATGGGATCATAACCATCTATTTATTTTCCACGCGAATGTGCAATAGTAAATGTATTCTTACGTATCCTTGTAACAATTTGTCGAAAAAGTATTTGTTTCTCACAGACAAATAATACATTGTTTACATGCATTTTTGCTGTAAGAAAAAACCAAATATTTAGTAAATTAATTGTATGTTTTGATTGATTGGATTTGTAATTCCAATTTATAAAATTTAAGAAAAGTTTATACAACCGTTAAGCTGATATTCAAACCTTACTTAACTGTTTACAAATGCTAGAGAGCGATGATCATTTATAACTGGATCATAACCATCTATTTACTTTCCACGCGAATGTGCAGTAGTAAATATAACCATAACGTATCCTTGAAACAATTTGACGAATAAGTAACTGTTTCGCACAGACAAATAATACATTGTTTACATGCATTTTTGCTATAAAAAAACAAATATTCATTAAATATATTTTATGGTCAGATTGAGTAGTTTTGAAATTTGAATTTTATAAATTTAACCCATTCGGGACGAAAGCCTTTTACGAAATTTTTAATCTTTTGTCACCGTTTTTCAAAAACAGAAATTTGTGTCTTATTGAATCGAGAAAATGCACTGATTATATAAGGCAAATTTTACAGTAAAACTTTACTGGTGACAAAAAACATGGATTATGAGCACTTCATGCGGCACGTATACGTGACGCTCGTCCCCAAGGGGTTAAGAAAAGATTAAACAGTCATTGCAGTTAATATTCAGCCTTATTGGACTGCTGTGAACAGTTTGGCGTTGAGCCAGATATGATGAAAAGATAGAAAACGACAATCATTTGCAAAAATATACGATTCCCATCCATATGCAGGGTAATTATAATTAAAATTTCACTTTCAAAATGCTGTAAAAAAAGAACCACTGGTCAGAAGGATCTCATATTTCATGTGAGTATACGTGAAGCAATGCGAATTAGTTTTACGATTGAAAAAAAAGTACAAAAGTTGACCGGTAGATGGCGCTGTTCTCTTCATAAGATGCAAATAAAAAAATGGGACACTCGCACTGTATATTACACTTGTGACAAAAAGGCGAGGAACATGCAGTTCCTCTTATTCTGCATCTGGGAAGGTGGTCATGACTATATCATTGAAGGATCGGGCTCTGCTTGTGAAGCTTTTTTTTACAAGAACGGTGACTGCACGGAAATTGAATTTAAGATATTTCGAAACCTAAAGGGTTTAAGAAACTGCTCTGGCCCGATGACTGCATTCGGTTTAAAGAAGTTGATTGATAAATTTGAAGAGACGGGTTCATTTTCTTTTTTGCTATTTCCACGGTTTTTAGCCTAAGGACAATTAAAAACCGATTTTTTCCTATCGGCTGTGGCACCACGTTGCCTTGGTGGATATGCTTTGAACAAAGAGTGCCACAACAGTATGTCACGTCTTTTAATTAGCATCTTATGACGAGTCCAGCGCGATCTATCGATCATCTTTTGTACATTTTTTCTTTCGCAAAGCGAATTCCCATTGATTCACGTATATTCACATGAAATATCAGGTCATTCTGACCAGTGGTTCTTTTTTTTTACAGCCTTTTGAAAGAGAAACTTTAATTATAATCACCCTGTATATATGACGAAGGAAAGGGCAATAGTGAATATTTTCATTGTATCTTTTTATAACAATTTGAAGAACATATTGGCCCAAAAGAATGTATTTTTTTTCTGTGTAATTTATTATTACTTTGTGTTATTAAATAAAATAAAAAAGTCATTAAAATTATTTTGTTGATATGTTACGATAAATTGAATTTTAATAATTAAAAAATTAAACAGACATTATTTAAACTGATATTCCTGCTAGCTTATTTGTTGAAAACTGTTTTAGTTTTCATCAAGATTTGATGAATAGTTAGAACGTAGCTGTTTAGTTATAAAAGGGACCATTTATAAAAGGGACGATTCCCATCTGTTTGACAAACGAAAGAGCAATATGAATTTTTTCATTGTACCTTTTCGTAATAATTTGAAGAATATATTTGTTAAGCACAAAAGAAATTATTTTGTTTGAGTGCATTTTATTAGGCTGTAACGAAAGTTTTCTGCCAAATCACCATTACATAATACTAATTATAATATGTATGGGAATTTCGCAAACAACACCTGCATCAGACTGAGTGTCCCTGACTCCGTATTTTCCGCTTCGAGATTAAAAGGTAACGAAGCAAGCTGCGTGAAGTGGAAATGTAGAAAAAGTAAATAGAACGAAATGAGTTCGACGACGCAGGTTTTGTTAAAAAGGAACAGAACATTTTTCGGTGAAATAAGATAGAATATTTACACGACGTAAGAAAATCTCAGAAATATTCGACGGTGCTAAATAAATGAAGTCAACATTGTTGCTCTTTATGCTAAATAGAGATCGAAAAGAGTGCTTTTCAATTGTATTTTTGTTTTGTCTTCGTCTTAATAAATGTCAGTGTTCGTCTTAGAAGTGAGTTGTGATTTATAAATAGAGTCTCATCCCATAAAGTGGTGTTCAGAAGTGACAGTTAACCCACCAATATTATTAATTAGAATTATTCATCATACAGATTCAAGCCGAATATTATTCTAACGGTGAGTTCATTATTATTATTTTATTATGAAGTTAGTTGAGATACCCGAACTGGAACTTGCATTTAAAAACGAACGAACAAATAAAATTAAATTGCTGCATAAATTCCTAAATAACTGTCACAAAAAAAAACTATGAAAGGTAAGTTATTGGTTTTAGTCTTATAATGTGCGGCAAAAAGTAATTTTCTTTCATACCTTAATATGTTTCAATGTGAGCACCGTTCGGTGTGCACCAGGAGCAAATATGTGCAATGTGAGCACCAGGAGCAGTTTGACCTGGATAAGGTCTCCGAAAAATCCGCTGTACACTGACTATTGTTTTAGACTCCACATACCAAATCACGCACAGTGCTTTTTGTTGCACGGTCAACATCGTACTGAGCAGCGGCAGTCTGGCGCGTCGACTGACCTTGACGACTGAGCAACTAATCTGCGCATAACGCAGACACGCAAACGAATTCTGGTGAACTAAAACCAAACTTACGTTCACCAGTTATCGTGTAGTGAAAGAATTACTCATTTAACATAAAAGGTTTCGATGTTATGATTTTTTTAAATCTAGGCATTATTTTTCGATGACCCTGTATAATTAACTGTAATATTATATATAACCACCATTCCTCCAAACCTTCACAGTATGGTATGATACAACACTAGTACCTAAAGATGTACACTTTATTTGGTGACATTCTGTAGCTGACTTTTTGCAACAGAACTGGAAGTAAATGATGATTCTAATCTGGTAGTGTGATAGTTCCGTTTTAGACACCTTGTACTTAATGATAACGATATTTTTTACAAATTTCACAACACGGTGTTATAAAGCAATTATCTTTCTTTCAAATGCCAAAAATCGTTGGACAAAATATGAACAAACACGTTAACGCGAACTGTTTGCACAGTTGACGTGTATAATCAGTGACAACCGTATTAGCTGTGTTGGGAAACTTTCGTTACAATCTGATATTTATTACTTTGCGTTGTTGAATCCTTTTATATATATAAAAAAAAGTAACGCTTTGGAAATGGACAAATGAAAATCTGCGTAGATACCGCGAAACGCATCTGATTGGTCAGAGCTTTCTGACGCAGTAACGGGTTACCAAGGGAGGGGGGCCGGTTCTGTCGCCAAGTTTATCGCCAACTTGGCGATATATCTCCAAATTTGGTGACCAACATTAGTCGCCAAAAGTGATGCCAACTTGGCGCTATTTCCTGTATTTCGCCAAATAAAAAATAAATAAATTGAGATATTGCAATGCAACAAAAACTAACATTAGCTTATGAGTAGAGCTTAATTGAGCTATTTACATTATTTTTAAGCACAAACAATAATCTGGGGTTGGTTAGAGAATAGGGATTGCTTCGCCATACCGAATTACGGGGGGGAGGGTTGGTGAGCGTAGTGAGCAGGGGGAGGGGCAGAGCCCCCTAGTAAAATAAAATAAAGGTCATTGAAATTATTTTACTTACATGTTACCATAAATGTTATTATTTGAATTTTAATAATTGAAAAGTTTAACAGACGTTAATTTAAACTGATATTCCCTCTTACTGATTTGTTGAGAACTGTTTAGTTTTAATCAAGATTTGAGGAATAGTCGGAAAGTAGCAATCATTTATAAGAGGTATGATTCCCATCTATTTCACAACCGAAAAAACAATATGAATGTTTTCATTGTATATTGTTGAGACAATCTGACGAATATGTAGGTTTAGCACAAACGAAAATTTTCTGTTTCAATGTATTTTATTCACCACTCTGCGCTATCAAATAAAAAAAAAGTCATTAAAATTATTTTGCATACATGTCACGACTAAATGATATCATCTGAATTTTAATAAGTTAATCTGCTATGTCTGCTCATTGATCTGTTGGGAACTGTTTAGTTTTGATCAATATTTGATGAATAGTTGGAAAGTAGCAATCATTTATAAAAGGGATGATTTTCATTTATTTAACAACAGAAAGAGCAATATGAATATTTTCATTGTATCTTTTTGTAACAATTTTAAGAATATGTTTGTATAGACAAAAAAGAAATTTTTTTGTTTCAGTATATTTTATTTATTACTTTGCGCTATCAAATAAAATAAAATAAAGTCAATAAAATTATTTTGTTATATATGTCACGACTAAATGATATCATCTGAATTTTAACAAGTTAAACATCTATTCCAGCTCATTGATCTGTTGAGAACTGTTTAGTTTTGTTCAACATTTTATGAACAGTATACTCTATTATCAGACAGATAAAATAGATTAGATTCAATTAGACCTATATATAAATTGATGCTGATTAGTTTTTGGTGTAAATCGCACATTTTGCGCTGGTATGCTGCATTTTTCACGATTCCCGCAATAATCTCAAGAACTATTGCACGGATAATCAGTTAGATTCAGATTCAATTATATGCTGACATAAGTTGTTGCTTAGAAGGTTTTGGTGAAGATCGCCAAACAGGTGAAGCTGCTATGTTGCATTTTTCACGATTTCTGCAATAGCTTATCTCAAGAACTAATGCACGGATTTTCATCAAACTTCAGATTTAGTTAGACGAGGACATGAATTGTTGCTGATTGGGTTTTGGTGTGAATCTCCCAGCAGGTTGCGTTACTATACAGCGTTTTTCAGGATTTACCCGAGTTTATTGATAGTCATACCTCAAGAACTAATGCACAGAATTTCATTGGGTGTATACTGCCCAACAGGTGTCGCTTTTATGCCCTTTGAGTTGGGAATTTTTGTTTCAGACATCTAAGATGGTGGGTGCCGACATTCAATGAATTCTTTGAAAAATGAGATGCCTTTTTAAATGCGAACAATTTAATGAACCTAGGGTGACCGAGCCATAGTTGATCAAATAAGGACAGTGCTACGGGGGTTTTATTATATTTCCTTCCTTTTAAGTTTCAGAAGTAAACTAACATGATGATTACTACAACCCTTAATGAATATACTATAGTGGGAAAAAATGAAATCTGCTAAAATTAAATAGCAACACAATTATAAATAAATAGTTTCTTTAATTGTCATTTTCCCAGTAGTTGATCAATCAAAGAAATTAGTCGAAAATTCAAAAATTAATCTTTAAAATATCATGCTTGGGCTGTGATTAACAATAATTCATATAAAACTATTATTTGAAATAAGCAAGATGGAAATGGATTATTTTAACTTATTATAATTGTCTCCAACTCATCAAAAACTAAATTTTACATTTTCTAATTTTAAAAAAAATCATAAAATGGCTTCTCTTACAGCAGGCAGCTCAAAACAATGTAACAATAGGTGCTCCAACGTTCAAACAAATATGTTATGTCTGGTGCAACGTGTAAAACTCATTTCCACTTGAAATGAAGCAATATTTAAAAAAATCATCAGCTACTGGAGGAGTGTCAACAATTGGCGTAATCACCCTATATCTTTAGAATCCTCATGATGGGCATAGATTGTCATTTGATTTTGGCACTGTCAAAACAAATTTTGAGGTATTAAGATGTATGAGATAGAAAAAAGTTTTGGGATTGGCATATCCGACTAGTTCATTCTTGTAACAATGTTATATTTTATTAACTTTTTTCCCTAAAACTCTTGAAGGAAAACCAGTAGCTATTACATTAAAGAAAAAAGTTGTTTATTTTTTATTTGTTTGTTTATATTCCTCTTAAATGCATAGCTGTCAAATTTTCACTTTTTTTTCATGTGAAATAAAAGTATTTCTCTCAGAAATTTTATTTAATAACTGACATCAAATATCACATGCAAACAAAACACAATTTATTATGTTTTCGTGTTTATTTCTCTTAAAAAAAATTTGGAAGTTTGAAAGCTATGTAAATAATATCACCATTTGAACATGATAAATTGTAGTAAAAGGTTTAAAATAAAAATAAATTAATATTCAAACACGTTGATCTCTGGCGAATTATTTGGCCATGATCCAAATACCCTGAGTAGATAGAATGCGACAATCATTTATAAAGAAAATATTATCATCTATTTACTATCCGTAAATGCAATAATGAATGTTTTCATTTTATGTCTATGTGACAATTTGATGAATAAATGTTTGTTTGGGAAAAGAAAACAAGTATTTCACTGAACTATATGTGACGTGGCTTGTTCAAAATCTTAATGTAACTTGGTTTTTGACAAAACACTGAAATACTTTACAATATCATAATTAATATTCACTAAAGTCATACACAGGAAAATATAATAATTTTTTTCCGCAACATTATTCGTTAATGACAAAACCCAGTAGTACTATGTACTATAAGATAAAATAAAAAATTCAGTATTTTTTTTACAATTGAATAATATTACATTTTAACTCATTGTATTACAATTAAGTAATATTATATTTTAGTTGATAAATTGAAGTAAAAGATTAAAATAAAAATAAATTGCTATTCAGACACAATGATCTCTGGCAAAATATTTGGCCATGGTGCAATACCCTGAACAGATACAATGCGACAAACATTTATAAAGAAAATATTCTCATGTATTTACCATCCGAAAATGCAATAATGAAAGATTTCATTGTATATCTATGTGACAAATTGATGAATGAGTGTTTGTTTGGCAAAAGGGAAAAAAAGTGTACTATATATGACGTGGCTTGTTCAAAATCTTAATGTAACTTGGTTTTTGACAAAACATTGAAATACTTTACAATATCATAATTAATATTCACTAAAGTCATACACAGGAAAATATAATATTTTTTTTCGCAACATTATTCGTTAATGACAAAACCCAGTAGTACTTTGTACTGTAAGATAAAATCGAAAATTCAGTGTTTTTTTTATAATTGAATAAGATTACATTTTAACTCGTTGCATTACAATTAAATAATATTATATTTTAGTTGATAAATTGAAGTAAAAGATTAAAATAAAAATAAATTCATGTTCAGATATAACGATCTCTGGCAAAATATTGGGCCATGATCCAAATACCCTGAACAGATAGAAAGCGACAATCATTTATAATGGAAAGATTATCATCTATTTACCATCCGAAAATGCAACAATGAACGTTTTCATTGTATATATATGTGACAAATTGATGAATAAGTGTTTGTTTGGCAAAAGGGAGAAAAAAGTATTTCATTGTATTATGTATGACGTGGCTTGTTCAAAAACTTAATGTAACTTGGTTTTTCACAAAACACTAAAATACTTTACAATATCATAATAAATATACACTAAAGTCATACACAGGAAAATATAATAATTTTTTTCGCAACATTATTCGTTAATGACGAAACCCAGTAAAACTCTGTACTATAAGATAAAATCGAAAATTCAGTATTTTTTTTTTTTTTTGTTATAATTGAATAATATTACATTTAACTCATTGCTTTTCAGTTAAATAATATTATATTTTTGTTGATAAATTGAAGTAAAATATTAAAATAAAAATAAATTGATATTCAGACACAATGATCTCTGACAAAATATTTGGCCATGATCCAAATACCCTGAACAGATAGAATCTACAATCATTTATAAAGGAAATATTATCATCTATTTACCATCCGAAAATGCAATAATGAACGTTTTCATTGTATATCTATGTGACAAATTGATGAATAAGTGTTTGTTTGGCAAAAGAAAACAAGTATTTCATTGTACTATATATAAGGTGGCCTGTTCAAAATCTTAATGTAACTTGGTTTTTCACAAAACATTGAAATACTTTACAATATCATAATTAATATTCACTAAAGTCATACACAGGAAAATATAATAATTTTTTTTTCGCAACATTATTCGTTAATGACAAAACCCAGTAGTACTCTGTACTGTAAGATAAAATCGAAAATTCAGTATTTTTTTATAATTGAATAATATTACATTTTAACTCATTGGATTACAATGAAATAATATATTTTAGTCGACGAATTGAAGTAAAAGATTAAAATAAAAATAAATTCATATTGAAACACAATGATCTCTGGCAAAATATTTGGCCACGATGCAAATACCCTGAACAGATAGAATGCGACAATCTTTTATAAAGGAAATATTCTCATCTATTTACCATCCGAAAATGCAATAATGAAAGATTTCATTGTATATCTATGCGACAAATTCATGAATGAGTGTTTGTTTGGCAAAAGAAAACAAGTATTTCATTGTACTATATATGACGTGGCTTGTTCAAAATCTTAATGTAACTTGGTTTTCACAAAACATTGAAATACTTTACAATATCATAATTAATATTCATAAAGTCATTCTCAGGAAAATATAATAATTTTTTTCGCAACATTATTCGTTAATGACAAAACTCAGTAGTACTCTGTACTGTAAGATAAAATCGAAAATTCAGTATTTTTTTATAACTGAATAATATTACATTTTAACTCATTGCATTACAATTAAATAATATTATAAATTAGTTGATAAATTGGAGTAAAAGATTAAAATAAAAATAAATTCATGTTCAGATATAATGATCTCTGGCAAAATATTTGGCCACGATCCAAATACACTGAACAGATAGAATGCGACAATCATTTATAAAGGAATTGTTCTCATCTATTTACCATCCGAAAATGCAATAATGAACGTTTTCATTGTATATCTATGTGACAAATTGATGAATGAGTGTTTGTTTGGCAAAAGGAAAAAAGAAAAGGTATTTCATTGTACTATATATGATGTGGCTTGTTCAAAAACTTAATGTAACTTGGTTTTTCACAAAACATTGAAATACTTTATAATATCATAATTTATATTCATAAAGTCATACTCAGGAAAATATAATAATTTTTTTAGCAACATTATTCGTTAATGACAAAACCCAGTAGTACTCTGTACTGTAAGATAAAATCGGAAATTCAGTATTTTTTTATAATTGAATAATATTACATTTTAACTCATTGGATTACAATGAAATAATATATTTTAGTCGACAAATTGAAGTAAAAGATTAAAATAAGAATAAATTCATATTGAAACACAATGATCTCTGGCAAAATATTTGGCCACGATGCAAATACCCTGAACAGATAGAATGCGACAATCATTTATAAAGGAAATATTCTCATCTATTTGCCATCCGAAAATTCAATAATGAAAGATTTTATTGTAGATCTATGCGACAAATTCATGAATGAGTGTTTGTTTGGCAAAAGAAAACAAGTATTTCACTGTACTATATATGACGTGGCTTGTTCAAAATCTTAATGTATCTTGGTTTTCACAAAACATTGAAATACTTTATAATATCATAATTAATATTCATAAAGTCATACTCAGGAAAATATAATATTTTTTTTTCGCAACATTATTCGTTAATGACAAAACCCAGTAGTACTCTGTACTGTAAGATAAAATCGAAAATTCAGAATTTTTTTATAATTGAATAATATTACATTTTAACTCATTGCATTACAATTAAATAATATTATATTTTAGTTGATAAATTGAAGTAAAAGATTAAAATAAAAATAAATTCATATTCAGATATAATGATCTCTGGCAAAATATTTGGCCACGATCCAAATACACTGAACAGATAGAATGCGACAATCATTTATAAAGGAATTGTTCTCATCTATTTACCATCCGAAAATGCAATAATGAACGTTTTCATTGTATATCTATGTGACAAATTGATGAATGAGTGTTTGTTTGGCAAAAGGAAAAAAGAAAAGGTATTTCAT
This sequence comes from Maratus speciosus, assembly GCA_963932465.1. Taxonomy (NCBI): domain Eukaryota; kingdom Metazoa; phylum Arthropoda; class Arachnida; order Araneae; family Salticidae; genus Maratus; species Maratus speciosus. The sequence goes on along the minus strand of OZ010798.1, from coordinate 145,671,665 downwards.
TGTACTATATATGATGTGGCTTGTTCAAAAACTTAATGTAACTTGGTGTATGTGAATACTGTGCGCAACTTTAAGATTGAAGACAAATAGTTTTCTTTTTCACATTTTTATATCACACAGCACACAAATGTTACAACAATCACAAACTGAAAAACATAGAATGAGGCGGTGACTTTGGTGTAATAACCCGCTGTTAGAACAAGTGGCGTTCGTAAAACATCTTTTGGAGAATACTCCCGCTATAAGCAACAGAATAATTGGGGATAAGACCCGCTATAGCATAATGTGCCACAATGGCAGCTCAAGAACAACATACTATACTTGGGGATAAGACCCGCTCGAATACACAACGTGCCGCAATGGCAGCTAAAGAACAACTATATACTTGGGGATAAGACCCGCTCGAATACACAACGTGCCGCAATGGCAGCTAAGCCACAACAACTGGGTCACATGACCGCAAAGCTACGGAGCTCGTTCGGCATGCGCACAAGGTCCGAACATGCCGCCCCGCGTTGCAATGTGCGTAGCACATTCAAAATATTAAAAATACACTATAAATACAAGAACTAAATAAAATACCAATACCATAAAATAATATTTCAATACAAATACAATAATAATAAATTGCAATAACAAGGACTATACAATACAATAAAATTAAATTCTTTGTTACAAAATTTAAGCTATTTTCTAAAAATAGTTCTATATTGTTCTTAAGAAAAGTTGGATGTAAAATAACATGTAAATCTTAGGTGCACCTTAAAATACATAAACAATGAGAAATAAGTATATACATTAGATTTCATTAAATTTCTGAAGAAATATTTTGTTACTAAGCTAACGAAAATCGCGATATAAACCTTATGAAAAATCCCCTTTCTTTGATTTTTATATTTAATCTCAAAAGGGCCGCAAAAATCGGCTCCTGTATGGTTAAACGTAAAATTTGGAGTTACTCTTTCCGATGGGAGGTCACCCATGATTTGTTTAGCAGTAACTGGGTTGTTCCTAAAACAGACAACGTAATCATGCACTACTTTTCGCGCTAAATTTTTTCCACTTACGGGCCAAAACCGCATACGTACGTAATGGATTAAAGTTTGGGGACCAATATGAAAATACTTCCTGTGAAAATGCTCAAATATGAGTTTTGTGAGCTTATGGCCTTTCGGCAAAATGATTTGATGCTTCTTATCAAAGTTTAAATCTGAATTTTTCAACCTACCGCCAACTCTTAAGATATTATCTTGATCCAAAAAGGGGGATAAACATTTAATTTTACTGGAAGGGGGAACCCTTGATTCCCGTTTTAAACCCTCAATCTCTTCCTGAAATTCTGCATTTTGTACTAATCTAATTAGAGAAACTTCTGAATTTTTTATTTCTGGGGTTGTGAGGCTGCCTCTGCGCCGGTCTGCTAACTTACATTTGCAATTGTGAAAAAACCTATAAACATATGCCAGTATGCGAAGAATACTATAGTATTTACCACTTATGTTGAGAAAAAAATTTACTTCTTTAGGATTCCTGAAAAGAGAAAGAGAAATATTAGAATTGAAATCACTACAGTTATTTTTATATTTTGATTTAGTCTCTGGAATGTAATCTGTTTCTGGCACAGAAACAGTTTCTTGCTCAGTCACTAAGTCATCAGCTGCTAGGAATTTTGGTCCCCTAAACCACATTGGATTCTCTACAAGGGAATTAACACTCGCACCTCTGGTCAAGAGATCGGCAGGATTGTCCTTGCTAGAGCAGTGATACCAAGAGTTCGAATCTGAAAGTGCATTAATCTCTATGACACGGTTAGCCACAAACTGCTTCCATCGCTTTGATGATCCTTTGATCCAGAATAAGGTTATTTTGGAATCCGTCCAATAGTACACTTTCGATGTGATTTTTTGATCTAGGATGGGTTTTACTTTATTGGTCAGTCTTGCACTTAGTAAGGCTCCGAGAAGTTCTAGCCGAGGCAGAGTTATCTCCTTTATCGGTGCAACACGACTCTTTGAAGTCACGAGATTGACTTCCACACCACTCTCTCTTTTTATTCTCAGATAAATTGCAGATCCATACGCTATTTTACTAGCATCAGAAAAGGCATGTATGTCTACAGCTATTACTTGATTCAAGCAACCAAGAATTTTCCTCGGAATTTTTAATTCTGCTAAATTTGGAAGTTCTTCGAACCACTTTAACCATTTTTCGTGCACATTAGTTGGTAACTGTTCATCCCATGCTGTCTTCTTTAGCCATAGTTCTTGGAACAGGCATTTTATTCTAATGGTGAATGGCGTCAGCATGCCTAACGGATCGAAGATTTTACCAACTGCTTGCAATAGTAGACGCTTTGAGCTTTTTTGCGATGACAAGAATTCTATTAAACTTTTGACTTCGAATGTCAGACAATCTTCTTCTGTTTTCCAGGACATTCCTAATACCTTGCTTAGATTGCTTCCTAGGCTTATTGCAGCATGTTCTGCTTGAATATTTAAACCTTCCTTTTGCCAGCACTTCAGTAACGCTTCATCATTGGTTATCCATTTTCGAAGAATCATTCCTGCTTCAGACATTATTTTGTTAGCATTCAGGGAAACGTCAAGAGCTTCTTGCAGCGTATCTTCGCCAGATATAAAATCGTCCACATAAATATATTTATCGAGTAGGTGAACGGTTCTTGGGTGTAGGTTCATAAACCGCTTGATGTGCTCCTTTATTGTAGCAGATAGGAGGAATGGAGAGGCATTGACTGCAAAAATAACACGTTTGAATCTGAAGACCTTGAAAGATTTTAAACCATCATCATACCACAGAAAACGGACAGAATCCCGATCTTTTTCAGCTAGTGAGATTTGAAGGAACGCCTTCTCGATATCAGAAGAAAAGGCAATTTCGTATAATCTGAAGTGGATTAAAATATCAAATAGAAGTGGATTTAAGTTGGTTCCGGGCCATAAACAATCATTAAGGGACAAATCATTGTTATCATGAGAGCTGGCATCGAAGACGATTCGGACCTTTGTAGTAAGTTTATCTTCTTTACAGAGCGCATGATGGGGCAAATAATAAACTGCCCTGTCTAAAACAGGTTCATTTTCTTGCACCTGCTCTATAATTCCTTGCTTTAAATATTCCGTGATTGTTTCAGAATATTGTCGAAAAAGCTCTGGGTTTCGATAAAATTTTCTGTTTAGAGCTTCCAAACGCTGTTTCGCAACATTAAAATTATCATTTAAATCCTTCCAGTCTTTTTTCCACGGTAACTGAACTTCATAACGATCGCCTACAAATTTGACAGTTTTATCGAATATTTGTTGTGCTTGATCAGTTTCCGATATTTTCGGATCTCCATGTTTAATGCCTATAGACTCAAGCTCCCAAAATTGTTTTAAATTATCATTTATTTCATCGAAATCTCTAACGAAATTGCACATAGTAATATTGTTTGTTTGTGTGTTCTCCTCTAGCGCCCCAGTTGGGATCCATCCAAAAACAGTGTCTTGCAGAAAAAGTTTATCATTTATCTTAACTGAATTATGCTTTAAAATTCTATAAAAAAATTCAGCGCCAACCAATGCGTGAATTTTTCCCGGTTTGAAAAATGTGGGGTCTGCCAATTCCACAATATTCGGTAAATTAATGTCCGATACATTTAATTGCTTTGATGGAATTACATCCGTGATTTTGGGAACAATTAAGAAATCTATATTCTCCCTGAAAGAGCCATCTTCGTTTGTAATTACACTCGAAATTTTATTTTTTACATTATAAGTATAACCGTTTAATCCTGTAACGGGTACATTAATTATCCTTTTTTTAAATTTCAGCATGTCAGCGCAATCCTTAGTTAAAATATTGACATTGCTAGCATTATCCAAAATGACTCTAAACCTTCGTTTATTTCCGAAATTATCTTCTATAAAAACAAAGCATGTACTCAATAAAATTGATTTTCTTTCTTTACTTATATTATTCAAGGTCTTTAAAGATTCGTCATTATTTATCGAAATGTTTTCCGTTTCTCTATTTACCGCACCTGCAAGAGGGGAGGAAATTTGGGGGGAAGCCAATTCATTTATGGATTTATTATTTTTTTCTCGATGAAGCGATGAGCTGTGTCGCAATCCACAGGTATTACAATTATATTTTGAAATGCAAGAATTTACGAAATGAGAATTATTCAAATAATTAATACACAGTTTATTTTTCTTCACAAAATCGTATCGTTCAGAAACATTCATTTTTAGAAACTGAGAACATTTGTTCAAATTATGAAAAGCCAATTTACACAGAATACAAGTTTTTCCATTCGATTTATCATTCGAATTTAGCATGAAATTTTTTTGTTTGTTCGAAAGAGGAATGTTTTTGTTTAAGGGTTTTGAAGCAGAGTATCTATTTACTCTTTCTAACGTAGAACTGCGGTTTTCCAAAAATGACATTAATTCATTAAATTGCGGGTATTCTGATTTTTTAATCGAATATTCAAATAATTTTCGAGATTCCTTATCTACCTTTTGCAATATAATATTGATAAGGATAGCATCAGACAGATTGTTTTGTTCATATTGTAATACTTTTAAGGCCCTCAAATTTTTATTTACACAATCAATAAAGGATCTCAATTCTTTAGAAGACTCGTAATGTATTTTTTCATAATTAATTATAGCTGATAAATGAGTGTCAATGAGCAAACGTTGATTTTCGAATCTTTCAGTAAGTGCTGTAAACAATGACTCTAAGGAATCGTCTGGGCTCTCTAGTTGTTTTGCTTCATTTTTTAGCGATGCTCGCAAATAAAACAGCTTCTGAGCGTCATTTAACTGAGCATTATTGATAATTAAATTTGTAAATTGTACTTTAAAGATTGACCACTCTTCATATTTACCATTGAATGTTGGTAGTGGGATTTCAGGTAACTTAACTTTAATATTATTCAAACTTATAGATTCAATACTATCAGCATGCACATTTATTTCAGAAACTTTTTTCAACCGATTTTTAAGAAATAGGTTGAGACTTACCTCAAGTTTCTCGAGACGATCTTCGAGTTCATCTAACTCGTTTTCGATTTCTGGTAAGTCCTTAATATCAGGGATATCATAATATTTATCCCGTATTTCCGATACTTTTGCTTGAAGCTCAGGTAATTTTCGAATCTTTATTTCGAGCTCGGTACTCGAGTAATTAATTTCGTCTGTATTATCTTTTACGAAATTTTCTAATTTCGTTATAGCACCTTTTAGAGCACCCTTTGTTCTATTTAATTTTTCCATAGCAGCTATTTCGCTGCGAAATCGACGGACCACTTGGTTTTTCACAAAACATTGAAATACTTTATAATATCATAATTTATATTCATAAAGTCATACTCAGGAAAATATAATAATTTTTTTAGCAACATTATTCGTTAATGACAAAACCCAGTAGTACTCTGTACTGTAAGATAAAATCGGAAATTCAGTATTTTTTTATAATTGAATAATATTACATTTTAACTCATTGGATTACAATGAAATAATATATTTTAGTCGACAAATTGAAGTAAAAGATTAAAATAAGAATAAATTCATATTGAAACACAATGATCTCTGGCAAAATATTTGGCCACGATGCAAATACCCTGAACAGATAGAATGCGACAATCATTTATAAAGGAAATATTCTCATCTATTTGCCATCCGAAAATTCCATAATGAAAGATTTTATTGTAGATCTATGCGACAAATTCATGAATGAGTGTTTGTTTGGCAAAAGAAAACAAGTATTTCACTGTACTATATATGACGTGGCTTGTTCAAAATCTTAATGTAACTTGGTTATCACAAAACATTGAAATACTTTATAATATCATATTTAATATTCATAAAGTCATACTCAGGAAAATATAATATTTTTTTTCGCAACATTATTCGTTAATGACAAAACCCAGTAGTACTCTGTACTGTAAGATAAAATCGAAAATTCAGTATTTTTTTATAATTGAATAATATTACATTTTAACTCATTGCATTACAATTAAATAATATTATATTTTAGTTGATAAATTGAAGTAAAAGATTAAAATAAAAATAAATTCATATTCAGATATAATGATCTCTGGCAAAATATTTGGCCACGATCCAAATACACTGAACAGATAGAATGCGACCATCATTTATAAAGGAATTATTCTCATCTATTTACCATCCGAAAATGCAATAATGAACGTTTTCATTGTATATCTATGTGACAAATTGATGAATGAGTATTTGTTTGGCAAAAGGAAAAAAGAAAAGGTATTTCATTGTGCTATATACCGGGTGTCCCAAAAAGGACTGACTGATTTTAAAATTCAATAACTTGCAAACGGTGACAGATATTTAAAAAATTCTTGCAGGAGGGTTATGCATAAGGTCAAAAGTTTTTTTACAGTGATTTTCAATTTTAGTTCGAATTACAAACAATAGATGGCGCTGCGATCAATAGACGCTGAATTCAAGCTCGAGTTTTGGTACTTCGTGGCCCGGATAATACATTTCCATCTCCTTTTTCAGCATGGAACAAGAGAAAGGACCAGAAATCGAGCCTGTATTTAGCGACTATTGCTTACAGCGCCATCTATTGTTTGTAATTAGAACTAAAATCGAAAATCACTGTAATAAAACTTTTGACCTTATGCACAACCCTCCTGCAAGAATTTTTTAAATATCTGTCACCGTTTGCAAGTTATTGAATTTAAAAATCAGTCAGTCCTTTTTGGGACACCCGGTATGATGTGGCTTGTTCAAAAACTTAATGTAACTTGGTTTTTCACAAAACACTGAAATACTTTATAATATACAGTGAAATACGTTTAACACGAAACTGAGGGACTGAAATTTCTTTTCGTGTTAAAAGAATTTCACGTTGAAACATTCGTAAAAAAAGAACGAAACTTACAAATATTTTCGACGTCGTCAAATTTTATTTCAATTTCTTGTTAATCTACTAGTAGGTTGCATCCATTAGGATAAAAAGCAAGTAAAAAAATATTGTTTTGGGGGGATTTTTTTTTGTCTATCTCTGCATACTGATCTCAAACATTAACATAATGTGATCCCTGTTTTTTATTATCATTGATAAAGTAAAATTGGTATTGCCAAACACCCTGCAGATTATTGTTTTCGTGCTTCTTTTTCATCAACTGCATTAAACAGCTTCATTTCATCTTCATTTGAAGCGAATTTCCAGTTTGTTTTCGCTCCGATTTCTTAGCCATTGTGCTCATAAAACATAAGCTAATTTACAAAAAAAAACACGAAATTCACTGATTTTCACGCAAAGTTCAGTGGTTGTAACACAAAATTCACTGATTTTCACCCAAAGTTTAGTGGTTTTAACACAATACTCACCAATTTCAACTCAATCTAATTAGATCGAAAGTTAATGTTTTTCGTGTTAAACGATTTTTGTTTCGTGTTAAAAGAAAAATAAAGTATTAAATTGCATAGTATACTGTCCGGACAGCTATATCATTTCGTGTTAACCGATTTTTCATGTTAAGCATTTTCGTGTTAAACATATTTCACTGTAATAACTAATATACACTGAAGCAAGCATACACTGGAGATGTAATAATTATTTTTTTGCAACATTATTGTTTAATGACAAATCCTAGTATTACCCTGTGCTATAAGATAAATTCATTACTCGAGTTATTCGAAAATTCATTACTTTTTGGGTGCGTCCTTAATTATATGAATACGTAGCACCCATATTCGTCGTCTGGTCCGTCCGTCTGTCTGCATATAACATCGCAAAAACTACCCGACCGAATGGTTTGAAATTTAATATATATAATCTTTGCGGAATTTTGCCAAGTCATTTCAAATTTTATGAAAATCGAATCAAAACTTAAAAAGACATTATTAAAAGTTTTCTTCATTCTATTAAATCCTATCATAGGTAACTAATTCAATGATATCCAATGTTAAATAATGGTTCTAGGTTGCCATGGTGATGACGTGCTGTTTAAGATGAAGTCCTATTATTTCCGTATTACTGAATTGAATATATATAATAGTGATAAATGTTGTATTCACCAAGATCTGAATATTTATAAAACTCGCTATAGTACGAACGCACCTCATTTGCCACGTTTAACGTACAATACCCGACGTGTTTATTTTATAATTAAATAATCCCAGATAGCATGAACATTAGCAGCAAGTTTGATTTTTTTCACGCATTATCTTGCCGTGACAAATTTGAATTGAGAAGTTCGCAGCAAATTTCTCGCAAGGTATACCATCCCCCATTTGCATGAGTAGTTTGTTGTGAAACTGATGGCAAGACTGTCTTTAATTCACGCAAGTGACGAAAGCAAAAAATCCCTCTGTTGAGAGAATTGACAATCAGCACATACGCAGAAATTGCAGAAATTTTATTCGGTTGGCACCGCTTTTTCTAAACGCTATACTTATCAAATACCAAAAAAAGCTCGTATTGAAAAGTACAAATATTATCTTAACTTGTTTATGGTGATGAAAACGATGCATGCACATTCTGACTGCATCAATAGACCGGATCAGGTCTATGGACCCCTCCGAAGGGGTTAAACTTATAGTATTATGGGATGAGACACTATTCATAAATCACAACGCACCTCTAAGACGAACACTGACATTTATTGAGACGAAGACAAAACAGAAATACAGTTAAAAACACTCTTTTCAATCTATATTTAGCTTTAAAAGCAACAACGTTGGCTTCTTTTTTTAACGTCGTGGAATGTTTCTAGCATTTCCATACGTCGTTTAAATCTTCCATTTTGTAGCGTCAAAATTATTTTGATTCTTTTACAAAACCGGCGTCGTCGAACTTTTTCTCGTTCTATTTACTTTTTCTACATTTCCACTTCACGCAGCTTGCTTCGTTACCTTTTAATCTCGAAGCGGAAAATAAGGAGTCGGGGACACTTAGTCTGATGCAGGTGTTCTTACGAAATTCCCTACATGCGACCTTCCTGACATCTGGAGCTGCCGCAACGACATATGCTAAAATAGAATCTGAAAAAGAAACAAAAACAAAAACCAGTAACTGTTCTTAGGGGGAAAAGAAAAATAATTAATCTGCACGTCATATTTGAAGTAACGTAACATCATATGGAAATTTCTTGAAAAGCATTGACTTATAAAATGTTCGTAACACACAAAAAAGAAAAAATTATTTTATTTTTTTTTTTTTTGAAGTTTCAGTTTTTGTCAGGCCAAGGTTTCATGTATTCAGCACAGGAGCTAGTATTTATCGGTCCTTCGGTTGATGAAATTTTCGCTACGTCGTAGGTGTAGTTAGACTTCACTTTGATTACTTTATACGGACCTAAGAATTTAGATTTCAACTTTAAACCTGGTCCTTGCTGGGTTCTCTTAATTGCTACGAGGTCACCAAGCTTGTACTTCCGGGGTTTCTTACGTCGTAAATTATAGTGCTTGCTATTTTCTTGTTGAATTTCCAGAATATTCTTCTTGGCTTCTTTACGGAGCTCTTCTCTGTCTTTCATGAATTGTTCTTCGACTGCACTGTTTAAGAGGTCAATAATTTGTACATCTTCTTTCTGTTTCATTTTTGTACCAAATAATATTTCAAACGGTGTTTTCTTAATGCTTCTTTGGTAAGTTGAATTAATGACTTGTTAAACTTTCGAAACATGTTTAAACCATTTGGTCTTTTCGTCTTTGGAAATTTTAGAGATTACAGAAATTATGGTGGAATTAAGTCGTTCTACTTGACCATTGGCACGGGGAAGACCAGTTGTAACTGTCTCGTGCCTTATATTTTCATCTTGACAATAATCAGCAAATTCTTTGCTTGTGAATACAGGACCTTTACCGCTAATGATGGTGGAAGGATTGCCAAAAGTATAACTATGTTGTCGTAGTTTTGATATAACTTCGGTAGCAGAAGTGGTTTTACAGGGATACAACCAGACGAATTTAGTAAATGCATCTATTAAAGACAAAATATGTTTGTAATTTTTGTTTGTTGTTTCAAGAGGGCCTAAATGATCAATTTGGTAGGTTTGGAGAGGAGTCTTTTCTTTAGGTAAGGGATGTAATTCACCTTCTTGTTTTCCACGTTTGCGATTATACAAAAGGCATGTTACACAATTTGCTATAATTTTATCAATTTTATTTGACATATTAGGGATGAGAAATTCTTAGTTAAGGAGTTCTTCACCGCGTTTAAGGACAAAATGTCCTTTGTCATGAACGTGTTTAATGACATTTAGCTGCCTTTCATCCGGCGCAACTATCAGATCGATACCTTTATGAGTTTTATAGACAACGTTATTTTTAAGGAAATAGTTGTCATATGGCTTTATTTTCAAAAATTTTTTGATGGCCTGTATATGTTCGTCAGTATTCTGTGATTGTATGATTTTGGTAGTAAAACTATCTTGAATGATCATACATATTGGATTTCTACTTAAAGCATCGACATGGCGCATGCGTGTACCTTGTCTGTGTTCAATTTTATAGTTATAGTCGGCTAACATTAAAGCCCATCGAGCAATCTTGGTGCAAAGATCTTTTTTATTCATAGTTTTATTCATAGTAACTTTTTTATTCATAGCAATCTGCGACTATCTTGAAAGGAATACCTAGAATGTAAACGCGAAATTTTTTAAGGGCTTCTATGACAGCTAAAACTTTTAATTCATAACTGGAATATTTACGTTCGGCATCTGTGGTTTTTTTGCTCATAAAGTAGAAGGGTGAAATTGATTGTCAATAGAAGACTTTTGAAGGAGGACTGCTCCGTAACCGTCAATAGATGCATCACAGTGAACTTCTGTTTCGTTACTAGGGCTATAAATGCTTAAAACAGGACCTGAAGAAAGGATGTGTTTCAGCTGATTAAATGCATTTCGTTGCTGGTCGCCAAAGTAAAATTTAGTGTCCTTTCTAAGGAGATCTGTTAAAGGGTTAGCTATTAAAGAGTAATCTTGAATGAATTTACGAAAATATGAAGTTAGTCCGACAAATGAATGTACGTCTTTTATACTTTTAGGTTCTGGGAAATTAAGGACAGCTTTCGTTTTCAAGGGAGAAGGGTGCAGTTGACCATTTTTAATGTGGTAACCCAAAAAATCAATTTCTCTCTGTGAAAAGTGGCATTTATTAAGATTCAGTTCTAAACCATATTCGGATGCAGTTGTAAGGACGGGCTGTAATTTCTGGAGTCATTCGACTTCGTTTTCAGCTGGTATTATGAAGTCATTCATATAGGCAATAAGTACATTTTCATTAATGAGGTCTCGAAAAACGTTATAAATATATCTTTGAAACACTAAGGGTGCATCTCTAAGGCCATAATCCATATATAAGAATTCAAATTGACCAGAATGTGCTACGAAAGAAGTATATTTTCTACTATTTTCTTCTACTTCGACATGAAAAAATGCATTTTTAAGGTCAAGAGTAGTAAATACTTTTGCAGAATGCAACTGATCAATAATGTCATCAATTACTGGGAGGGGAAAACGTTGTTTATGTGTTTTAGAATTTAACTTCCTATAGTCAACACACAATCTATATGAACCATCTTTCTTTTTTACTAGGACAATAGGTGATGAAAAATTACTAGTGCTTTTACGAATAATTCCCTTTTCGAGCCACTCAGAAATTTGTTTTTCGACGAAGTTTTTGTCTATTGGAGCCAAGCGTCTGGGAGGACAAGTGACAGGTGTTTCGTTTTGCAGATGAACTGATAATTTAACATCAGTTGTCTTTATTTTTCTGGGAGAATAATTTTGAATAAGGTCTGAAATTTTTGAACGTATTGTTTCATCGGTAATATGAGATAAATCAAGATTAAGATCGTCTAACACATGAGCAACATTAATCAAAAAATTATTGGACGTATTGTCATTTTTCTCGATTTTTTGCATCGAAATATTATTTCCAGAAATTGTTAAAATACTTTGTTGTATAACATCTGTACCAATAATAAGATCAAAAGATATGGAATAATCTGGGACTGCATAAACATTAGTTGTATAATTAAAATCATCTATCATAATGTCCGTAGAGAAAAAACCCAGGGGTTTCATTATAGTATTTCCTAATCCAGTTAATGTGATAGTTGAATGTTCAAGGTTCGAGATTGTAGGGAGTTTGTGGTAAATACTTTCCTTTAGCAAACTTCTTTCACTGCCTGTGTCTACCAATGATGTAACATTTACAGACGAAATAATGACTTGTTTGGTCATAAAAGTGTTCGACGTGACCGTGGAAACATTGGAGGGTTCAGGCTTAGCTCTAGGCCTCCTTGGTTGATCACATTGAGCCGATTTATGGCCAAAATTCGAGCAATTAAAACAACGAGGGCCTTTGTCTTTATGTCTGCATTGGCTACTTTTATGATTTGACAAACCACAATTAAAGCAAAAAAGATCAGATTTTGGTCGAAAGGATTTGTCTTTCACTGGCATTTCAGGTTTGACTTTATGAAATTTACTGTTCTCAAAGTCATGTCGAATTTTGTCATAAATTTTGAGCTTTTGCTTGAATTCTTCAAGGGATTGGCATCCATATAACATTGATTTTCTGAAAACAGGGTCGGGTATACCATTTATGATGTATTGCATTAATGCGGAATCCTCGATGTTACCATGCGAGCATATTTGTTTCATGATAAGAAAATATTCTTCTATCGATGCATTTTCTTGCAATTTTCGTTTATTTAATATATCGTGTAACTCGGCAGAATTATAAGTAGTACTGAATTCTGAAATTAAGAGTTGTTTAAGCTTGTCGTATGAATTGATATGAAATTCTGTCTGCACTAATAACTGGGCTTTTCCTCGTAAGTATATTTTACAAAATATGAATTTATGAAAGTCAGATAAATTAAACATATCAGTGACATCGTCAAAATTACTGAACCAGACATTTATATCACTAGAAGAACTTCCGTCAAAAGGAAGTACGACACTTTCAATATCAGTGAAATTATTAGACGATGGCACAAAACTTTGAACTGGAAATTGCTTCTGTTTGTCAAAATTTGATAATTCAGTGTTATTACTTGAAGTCATATTATTTGAAAACAGTTCGGGTTCCGAGTCAGTGTCACTTTCATTTTGTATAATATTAGTTTGTAGTAAGTTCAAGTCTGAAAGGTATGTAACTAATCGGGTTGCGAGATCGTTTAAAGATCCTTCATTATCAATACAAAGTAGATTGCACACTGTAATCAGATCATTTAATGAAAAATCAGTTTGAACTTTAGTTATTTTATTTTTGAACTCGGTGCTGTCGGTTTCAAAACCGAAACCAGTAAAATCACGTATTCTCTTTCCATTAGACCGATCACCGTCAGCATCAAATAGGAATTTATGTAGTAATTTAATTTTATTTGTTCGTTCGTTTTTAGATGCAAGTTCCAGTTCGGGTATCTCAACTAACTTCATAATAAAATAATAATAATGAACTCACCGTTAGAATAATATCCGGCTTTAATCTGTATGATGAATAATTCTAATTAATAATATTGGTGGGTTAACTGTCACTTCTGAACACCACTTTATGGGATGAGACTCTATTCATAAATCACAACGCACTTCTAAGACGAACACTGACATTTATTGAGACGAAGACAAAACAAAAATACAGTTAAAAACACTCTTTTCAATCTATATTTAGCTTAAAAAGCAGCAACGTTGGCTTCTTTTATTAACGTCGTTTAATATTTCTAGCATTTCCATACGTCGTTTAAATCACCCATTTTGTAGCGTCGAAATTATTCTGATTCTTTTACAAAACCAGCGTCGTCGAACTTTTTCTCGTTCTATTTACTTTTTCTACATTTCCACTTCACGCAGCTTGCTTCGTTACCTTTTAATCTCGAAGCGGAAAAAACGGAGTCGGGGACACTCAGTCTGATGCAGATGTTCTTACGAAATTCCCTACAGTATAACAGTTGTAAACAGATAGTGTGGCATGGAAAGATTACTTCTTTGCAGTATTTTTTATTGACTGTTTGACGTTAATTTGCAATAAATTTGATACAGCATGAATTTAACTTGCACGACGAGTTAGCTGCAGGCTCAAACTGTAGTGACTTCAGCATTTGCGTTATCTGGCTGCAGTATTGTTATGAACTTTCAGTCTTGTCATGCTGAGCTTGCTGTAACTTTGCAGGTTTGCAAAGGAAGACGGCTACAAAGTTTCTGCAAATTAAAAATGCTATCTGGGATACTCCATTTTAAATTTTATAAATTGAAGAAAAAACTTAAACAGTCATTATGTTAAACTGCTATTTGCTGATTTACTGATTAGAGCTAAGACGAGCTCATCCCGAACCCGTGAGAGTTTCGGCTTCTGTCTCGATTTTATACCTGTTTTTGAGCTTGGGCGAGGTCAGTTTCAAAGTGAAAATTTTATTTATTAGAAATGGAAAATAAAAAATATTCCTATTTTAGAAAAAATATATATATTCTAAGTTTTCTAAACTGTTTTGCAATCAATCCTTTAAAAATTAGTTTGAAAAGAGAATTGGGATGTTATTGATGGGATATAAGCAGAAAAATTCTTTGTTATTCTAAGGCCTTTGCACGGTCAGCGTTAGCAACACAAAAGTCTGTGGGTTATCCGTTGTCTATCCTCGCTTTTCGTTTACAGAATTACGGGAAAACACTAGTGGTGTCATATTCCTTCAATGGTAATTTAAAAGAATAAGAACTGTGACTTTGATAGATTTCTGAAAATAGTTGGATATAAATAATAAATTGCTCTTTCAGACAGATTTTCAGTGGCATGAAAGTCGTGAAACGCTCTTATAAGAGAGTATATAGGATTGGGTTCGAGACACATTTAAAAAATATATTTATTTATTTAGTTAAAATATTGATTTTTTTTTAAATCGTTAAACATATAATTTGTAAACAAAATCATATCACTAAACTTCTTAAAAAGTTTTTTTTTTAATTTTAATTTAATTTTTTTTAAGTAGGGTAATTTAAAATCGTTTTAAAACGAAATATTATTTGTCGAATTTCAAAACTTTTTCATTTAATTAAACATAAATATATATATTTTAATTTTGATTCAGCATTTTTTTAAATAGTTTAAAAAGTAATTAAAAATATTTAAAGTAAACATTAAAAAGAAAGATGTAACTTATTTTTAAAAAATCACATTTTCAAAAGTAAATAGTCTTTTCAAATTTACTAAATCAAAATTAAAGTAAAACAATTGAAAATTAAAATCAAATCAAAATTAGAAAGAAAAATGTGTGAATAAATATCATAAATAAGGGCGGGGGGTTGTTTGCTCCTTATGAAAGGAACTTTGTAATATCTAGTCTAGGAAAACGTGACACCCTCCTATGATATACAGGACTGACTAAAAGGCTTAAAAGAATAATTTTAAATCAAACAGTCAAATTGTTGAGTTTTGAGAAGCAAAAGCAGTAAAAGACTTTGACATTAGAGGTCTCATTAGAGACTTTTCTAAAGGAAATGTAATAAAGATGCTTAAACAGTCAGCACAGGTTTGTTTTGTAGAAGTCAGCATACATATTTTATTGATCGAAGACTATATTCCTGTTTCGCATTAACCCTTTAGTGCGCAGCTTTGCATATATGTAAACAACAGTGTTTTGAATGTAATAGATTTTTTTAATTCGTATACATCCAATTCACAGCAGAAAATTAAAATAGCAATATCTGCTTTAAATAGTAACAGACATTCCTTATTTAAAATAAGGGGAATTTACCATAGAAATTTTCTGGTGTAAAGTCAGATTCTCTGAAATGCAAAATTTCTAGAACGTATTCTATCATGGGAATTAAAGGGTTAAAGGTTAAGTTTTATATAATAAATAATTATATAAAATAAGGTATTTGGAGACATAGTTATTAAAATATTTACTAATTTGCAATATTTTATCCTAAAACAGCCACACGACAGTAGTTTTTACTTATATTGCAGAGGTGCAACAGAAAAAAAGATTGACGTATTATGTGAAAAAAGTATCTCTGATTTTTTTCATTATTTTTCCTGTGTAATAAACCTTTCAGGGAATCATATGTATATTTTTTTCGAAACAAAATTAAAAATCGCGCATTTAAGGGTTAATTTTGAATTTAAATTATTTTACCTTTATTCCAATCGTTCTAGCTGGGATAAACTAGTGTATTTTGATAAATTACTACATTAATGTCTCAAGTTTTAAAAATAAGTTGAATGTTGAATAGAAATAATCATATTGTAGCACTTTTTTATTATTAAAAATACTTTGTGATAATATTTTGTGGTTTGGTTTTACAAAGTAACTAACGCTAGTGTAAAATACAATCATAATTAAGAATTTTAAGAATTAAAAATTCATTACAAATTTCACGTTGTTGTACTATCAAATGCAGGCGGGAGCACTTCATTTGTGTTGAAAGACTTGTGTTTACACAAATTTTAGATATATTAAAGATTATTATCACTGTTATAGTGCCTGGAAGTGAATAGTGTTATTATCGGCATCAAAACGATACTTCAGAAACAGAGGACGCGGACAGATGGCGCTAGCGCTCTCTCCGCTGCTATAGTATCTGTTATTTTTCCGTACCTATGATTTTTAATCTATTTTTTTTTTTCTGTAATAAATCAGCACTTTAAAATGAAAATAGATTAAAAAATATACAAGAATTTTTTTTCTAATAATAAAAATACAGTTGAAGAGGAATTTAAATGATTTCATGACTAATGAAATTAAGCAGTTACAAACTTTATCATAGGACAATGTGTTTATTTGTACAATATTTCGCTATTTCCAAAACTATATATTGAATATACATCATACTATGATAAATTGTTGCAAAAACATTTTTTTCCTGTATATTTAAAACATTTTACCCCCATTTTGAAAACTTTTTAATTAATATTCATTATTACATCTTTACAGCTAGTTAGTAAACTAAGGCTAAATTTCGTTTTTAAAAATTTCTGATACTTCAGAGATTTAGTTTTTGATAGGATAATTTAAGATATTGCGTCGTTCGGAGAGTCGTGTCCGTTTGTGAAAAGATAATTCGTACCGGAAAATTCTGCCCGGTAATTATTTGACATCGGAATCAATGTCTAATAATTAAATGATAGAATTTTCCGGGACGAACTGATTTTCCCAAACGGACATGACTTTCCGAACGACCCAATATAGTAGCAAAAAATCAAATGAGAAATTAATATTGTTCTTCAGATCTGGAAAAAAAACCTTCCTGAGAGTATTTTCTTTTAAATATTCTTTTTTGTTAGCTAAAATTATATAAAAATTTTAAAGGGACCGATAGTGTAAAATACAGGTTTGTTTATTTTAAGGGTAAGTGCACACATAGATGCATACTAATTTTGGAACAGCTTACGTATTCGCAATCAATCCGCCATCTTGTTTCTTTGTTGCTCATTTATAACCACTTTATGCTTAATTTTTGAAAATTTAGAGATTAAACATAAACAACAATAACAAAATTTTAAACAGAAAATCAGCACTCCAAACATTATTTGTTAAAAAGAAAAAAAAATTAGGGGAGGGGGACGGAAAATTCGTAATTAGCAAACTAATACATAAATTTCAAAACAGCAGAGATGAGCAAATATTCATTTTTAAGAATATATATGCCGAAATTACAGCCAAAAAAAAGAATCGGAGATTAAACATTTAAAAATAAATAAATAAATAAATCTAAATGAAAAAATTTAAAATCGGCAAAGAAACAAGATGGTGGACTGAGGGCGAATACTCAAGCTAAGCGCTCATTTTGTGTATTTATTCTTCAATTAAATATAGAAAGTCATTTTAGTTTTGTTGCTTTTATATCCACCAATGCAACCAGGAATGAAGCAAATTGCACCAGTTCTTTTTTTCTTGGTATTTTTCAATAGTGATTTAAAATGATTAAATGTCTTTACTTTTGTCTAATATTGAATAATAGTGATTAAATGTCTTTACTTTAACATGTTAAAGAAATTGAAACACTTGCATTATTTGTTTTGAAATGTTAATTACATATCCACTAAGAACTGCGATTTCAAACGTAAATAAACAACGGTGGGAACTCGACGCGCTCTCGCGGAGAAGCTGGTTTTCCTCCCTTCAGAGATAATGTTTTGTAATACGGTACTATTGGCCATAAACACACTATCCTCTTCTAAGCACTGACTGTATCACGGTTCCAGGAAACGCCGGGCGTGTAAGCCAGAGTACAAAGTAAGATAACTTTCACTACAAACAATTTAAACAAAAATTAATACACTGCTACGCATAAAATCAGTTGCAAATCCCAACAATTTTACTAACTCCTACAACATCTTTTAAAAATATTCCACACTATCTGTTTTTCAATTAAAAGGGTAGTTACGATTTCCAAAATGTAAATGATTTCTTGAGATTTTCCAGAATTATAAGAATAATAAATACCATATTCCTGAAATTAGTGAATACAGAGTTTAAATGACCCAAATGTAGATGTCGAAAATTACAAATAAACTTTTATTCCGTATAATCTCTTTGGTAAAAGCAATAATTTTAATGCAAAACTCACACCGTAAATAAATAAAACCAGAAGTTTAAATTATTTTTATCATCATAAGTACTTTCCAACACATAAAGGAGATTTTGCAAATATCCAAATTCATTAAATGTATAAAAAATATTTCCACTCTAGCAAAAAGATAAAACAATCCCATGGAAAAAATTATTGTTTTTATCCAAGAGTTCGACAAATTAGCTAATGATTTCTTCTCCCCCAACCATGTCTAGTCTTCATCTTAAATCTCTTATTGTGTTATCCTGGAACTGTTCTACTTTAAATAACAAAATTGACGAGCTTCGTATTTTTGTCTCTAACCACCCTAATATTGATATAATTCTTCTTCAAGAAGTGCATAAACCTAATAAAAGTATCAAAATTTCTGGTTATAAGCTCTACCATACCCCCCCCCCCCACCCACCCCCGTCCTGGATCCGTTCAGGGTGGAACTGCCATATACATCAAACACCACATACCACACTATCCTACCCAACAATCTACATACACAGGTCTTGACTACACGGGAATTGTTGTACAATTGCCACGAGTTAATATTAATTTTGTTTCTTTATATGCTAGACACTCACCTTTATTCCCAGTCAATGATCTAACACAGCTTTTCTCACAAAATACGCACTGTTTCATCGCAGGTGATTATAATGCGCACAACCGGCGATGGAACTGTCATTCAACCACCCGTCGTGGCAGTGCACTACACAACTTAATCACTCACCTAGGACTAAGTTTACATGCACCCAGCACCCCTACACGTTATGGGCTTGGTAGAGGTCGCCCCTCCATTATTGACTTTGCAATTTCAAAAAAATTGGTTTTTCCTATTAGTTCTACAGTTATTAATGACTTAAGTTCTGCTCATCTTCCTGTTGTTTTCAAAATTGACTGTGTTGATTCCCCCCCCCCCTTCTGTGGCTGTGGACTGGAGTAAATTTAAAACTATTCTTTCCAATTCTGACCTAACTTTCCCTAATATTACTAACACTGATGATATTGACAAGGCTGTTGATAACTTTCAAAATATTATTATTAATGCTCAAAAACAAGCTATTTACCAATATACTAAAAATAATAACTATTTTACTATGCTTAACTACATTCATAATGTTTGTAAGCAACGTAATGACATCCGACGGCTGTTTCAAAATACTAGAGATCCTACTTTAAAGCCCATGATTAATCGGCTTAATAATAAAATTAAAAACCTTATTTCTAAGGAAAAACAAAAAAGCTGGAGCAATTTTCTTAACTCCCTCTCTCCTCAAGATAACTCTCTTTGGAAAATAAAGAAAAGACTTAATAATAATTACTCTACAATCACTCCCCCTTAACTGCCTTTAATACCACGGCATATACGGACAAAGACAAGGCGGAAATCCTCGCCAGGTCCTATGCTGAGCAGTTTTCCCCTAACCCTTATCTTGCCAGCCCTAATCATTATTTTGAAGTAAATGAAACTGTTCAAAATTTTTTAGCTACCCCTCCCACGGACCCACTCCCGGAAATTCAACCAATTGTTATTTCTAATATTATCAAAAATCTTAAAAACAGAAAAGCCCCTGGATACGATAACATAACTAATTATGCTCTTAAAAATCTTCCTTTCAACTGTAGCATGTATCTAACTAAACTTACTAATGCTATTCTTCAGTACTACTACTTCCCTAAAGCTTGGAAGACTTCTATTATTGCACCTATTCCTAAACCTCAGTGTAATCTTCAAGATCCGACTAACTATCGACCCATCTCTCTGTTACCCTCTATCAGCAAAGTTGTTGAGCGAGTCATCAGGTCCCAGTTACATGACATTTTAGACGCACAAAACATACTCATTCCTGAGCAATTTGGCTTCAGAGCTAAACATTCCACGTTACATCAACTCCTTCGTGTTGTAGAGTTCTTGAGTAAGAAACTAAACACGAACACACCAGCTACGGCTGTTTTTCTCGATGTCGCTAAGGCATTTGATAAGGTTTGGCATATTGGCCTTATATACAAACTAATTAAGCTTGGAATTAATGCTAGACTTATCTTTCTCATACATTCTTACCTTAGCGACCGCACCTTTCGCGTCCGCCTTAACAATATACTTTCCACTTTATACCTTATTCTCTCTGGTATTTTACAAGGGTCGGTCCTCGACCCTACATTATTTAACATTTTTTTCAACGATATCCCAAGAACACTGAGGACTTATCTTGCCCTGTACGCGGACGACACGGCAATGTACGCCTCTGCACAACACCCATTCACATTATACAAAATTCTCCAAAAACACATAGATAAATTCCTTAACTGGTGTACCCTGTGGCGTGTTAAGCTCGACGAGCAGAAAACAGCTGCTGTCTATTTCTCTAGAAAACTAACATTTCCCAATCGCATTACTATCAATAACACTACTATTCCTTGGACTAATGACACCAAGTATCTGGGGGTTACCCTTGATAGAAGACTTACCTGGAAAAAGCATTTTATTAATATCCGAGGCAAAGTTGCTGGTATCTCTCAGGACCTCTCTCCTCTTCTCAAAAGCAATACTCTTTCTATTCATAATAAACTAATCTTGTATAATGCATGTATTAGATCAATCTTAACTTATGCTGTCCGATCTGGGGATTCGCTTGCAAAACCAGTATGGAGTATCTTTACGGTGCTCATAACAAAAACTTACGCTATATCCGTAATGGTCACCATTTTCTTCGTAACACCACTATCCGCAGGGGTTTGAAAACCACTTCCTTAAAACAGCGCATTAATAAACTTGCTAAAAATTTTTATAAATCTGTATACAACCTCCCTAACCAAATTATAGCGGAACTACCCGACTACGAGGTATCCGACCCCATTAACAGAAAACGCCCTAAATACTCGCTTTTGCTTAACGATGAAGACTGAGTTTCCCTCACCTTCTGCTATACTTTACCTTTCTGTTTGTTCTGTCCTGTCTATAGTATCACAAAAAAAAAAAAAAAAAAAATTGTTTTTCTGCTAGTTCTTTAGCATTATATATTTTTAAACTAATGTATGGTCTCTGAAAAGAGTCTTTTTTTATGGGGCACTCCCCGGTAGCTTTTTCGTCTTTTCCTTCTTTTTTTGGAACTAATGGAATTTTCTTTCTTTTTTAATTATTTTTTTTCTTTTCTTTGTTTTTTTTTTTTCTTTTTCACATATGTTATACTAGTACTTATGTACTTTGTTATTTTTTGTTAGTCTTTTCTTTTTCTTAAAAGTAAATTTAACTTTTGTGGCTACCAGCCACGTCTAAACATTATTTTTTAAGGCTCCCTAATGCCCTTGCAACACAATCACCTATCCACTGGATGTAAAGTTGCAACGCAACTAGGTAATCCATTCAGCTGCTCACATTGTTCCATTGTTCCCTTGTCGTTGGAATTATTGCATTTCAATGAATGGACAGGTTCTCAATTTACAATGTGCCAGAGACAACCTTACAGACGCGTAGTGTAAACTAATCGGAGATTTTTACTTTTCTTTTCAAAGCATCAGATAACAATTTAAATATGAACTCTTAAATCACTAAAATATAACTAAAAGAATGACAGGTATTATTATTATGTTTTTAAAAACAAGCAATAATATGTCTTACAAAACAATATTAATGCTTATTGTTTTTTCGAAATGAGGGAAATTATCTTTTGCTTTTAAAACAAGGTTTTTCTAAAACTACATTTGATTATTGCTAGATCTTCTGAATATACTAATTTCACACATAGTTAAAAAGAAATAAAAATAATTTATATAAGTGATTTTTTTAAATGATTTCTAAAATTAATAACACTGTTAAAATATATATTTAATTAGCATTAAGCTAAACTCGCGCAATCACAAATTTAAGGTCTTTAAACAAGTGAATCATCGACAAATCTTCAAAAAATTGTATTGTAAAGGTTTTATGTTAAATGCTCGTAGTTACAAAAATAGCACTTATTTTATGAGGACATCGGTATAGATGTTGTAATTTATTGGTTTGCTTTTGAAGCAAAAAACATTCGAATAATCAAATATGAAGTCAAAATGTAAAGAAATCAAACTGTTTAGTTTTTATGAGGAAAAAAAAAATCGATAAACCCATTTGGGTACTAATGAACGAAAATGTGGAAAAAAAAAAATTCAACCTAAACCTACCAGATTCCCAAAACGCGGAAAACAGTTGGATGTTTTCATTGTTTGGAACGAATTCTAGTTCGAAAAGTTTTTATCATTCGCCTAAAGCCGGACTTCTTTTCTACTCATATTCTGTGGTTGATTACCCTGCGTGCAATCATTACACTGCGTGCAATCAACTCACTGGATTTGCCTTTGTGTGTATTCAACATAATTCTAACAAAGGCGGATATTAATTAAAAGTATTTTCTCTCGATATTTACGGTGTGAGTTTTATATTAAAAAAATTATTTTCTTATTGGTAAAGTATAGAGCAAAACTCTAGATTCTAGTCGATATCAAAAGTACAAAATTACATTTTTTATAAATAAATAAACGTATAGAAGTGGGAACTGTATGCATTCATATCTACAGATTTAATACCTTTTAAATTCGCATTTTAGTCAATTTTGAAACTTATGTTTAATTATAATCTTCAAAATCCACATTGAATATAATGTAAGTATATATTTTACTACTTTTAGAGATAATTGTATATATCTATTCTCATAATTAAAAAAAAAAAAATCCTAACAATTCACTTGTATTTTAGAGATGGTTACTGGTGTTTTATGCAAAAAGCTGATAATGTTGAATATTACTAACAAATGTGGCAGAATTAAGCAAAGAAAATTTTTAAGATTTGCAACTGATATATTCTTAGGATTGTAATCGTATTTGTTTGTAATTGTTTGTACTGAGTTCTTATTTTCAACATTTATTAGGTTTACTTTTTATTAAATAAAAGTGATAATAAATAAATTAATTTGCATTTCACAACGCAACAACTTTTTTCTATTATAATTTTCCCATATTACTCTGATTTTTGAATATATGATTGCTTCTACTGGGATCACAGATGCCCGCAATGAGAATTCCCCCTCTTTGGATTTTAAAATCCAATACTTAATCTTTCTTTTTATTAAATAAAAGTGATAATAAATAAATTAATTTTCATTTCACAACGCAACAACTTTTTTCTATTATAATTTTCCCATATTACTCTGATTTTTGAATATATGATTGCTTCTACTGGGATCACAGATGCCCGCAATGAGAATTCCCCCTCTTTGGATTTTAAAATCCAATACTTAATCTTTCTTTTTATAACATGATTTTCAAAAAATTGAAAATATTTATTCAAAATGATTTTTAAAAAGTTAAACAGTATAAGAATAAGGAATTGCAAATTTTTCGCCAGGGGAGACGGGGGACATTGCATCTCTGTTAGAAAATGCCCCCCCCCCCCTCACCATTCTCATTTGTCGAAAAATGTGCATTTTGTATAAAAAATATGCTGGAAATATTGTGCTCAAAGGATTTTGGTTGTATGATGAAATTCGTTAAGTAATATCATTTCTTCTTTAAAAAAATTGTGGCGGGTTCTTCATTAATATTGTTCATTGACTTTCGGTCGAGTCGGGACATGAAGCGTGAAAAGTAAATGAGGGAGGGTGGTCCAAACCTGAAAATTTATATTCGTGTAGACTTCTACGTACATCGTACGATATTCATAAAGAGACATGTTCTTTTAGAGAAATCCGATGACATAACAAATTCAAAACTTCCACATACACTTCAGCAAGATAAAAATTCCCGTCGCCCGAGAGCAAATCATTAAAATATAAAACATTAAGTGGATAAGATCAGCATCATGCGAAAGCGGGGGGGGGGGGAGCAAAAGGGGCGGCTGAGTCGGGCACTAAAATTGAGGGGGCGCCAAATTTACGCTACCAATTTCCCTTTTTTTCCTTTACTAAAAGTACATACATTTTACGTTTCAGAGTTATTGCATCGTTCATATTTACTTTTCATTCAGTTCTTTAGATTTGATGATTCTATAACATGCTTTTGTGATATTGCAGTGTTTCTTAAACTTTTGTACTCTGCGGGCCCTAGTACATTGTATACAAAAGTTTGCGCCGCCTCCCACCCTAAGTGATTCTGAATTACTAACCTACTCTCATCTCACTACATGGGATCATTCTTATAGACATTCGGTCATTACTTTGCTTTTAACACTTTCGAGACGGCATCCCTTACGCAAATTTTAATTGGTTGTCACTGCTTTTTTTAAACAGTTCCCTTTACTTGTGATAATCCAAAAAATGCTCTAATTAAAAAAGACAAATATTACATTTATTTATTAATGTTGCCAAAAACAAATTCCACATGCGCCTTTTGACGATGCATTTAAGTATCACCCGTCCCGAAAGGTTTATAAAGGTCCAGCACAGGATGGAGATGCTGATTTTGTGAAACCTGCGGATGTAGAAGGGCGAAAATTTTCAAAGCTAATGGTCAAGTAAATTATGCCTAGTGGGTAAATTATTAACCATGATTGACTTACGGATAACTTAATTAAGAGAATCACTGCATTTTGGTTTCCTATTTATTATTCGCAATTATCATGATCGCCAATCCAGATTGTTGGTTTTCTAAGTGAAAAAAACTAAATTATTATTTTTTTCTGTTTCTTCTCCTGAAAGACTGGATATACTTATATCCCATTTACCAGTTTCTTTAAAGAAACATTACGATACTCGATAATTATAAAAAAAATAATGCTATATCTCCAGTTTACAAACAGCTGCCACAGATTTTATAAGCTCTGAATCCTTCTTTATTTGCGGCCTAGTAGTCTGACACAACATTTTAGATGAAACAGAAAAAGTTAATAGTATACTCACGGGAAAAAAAACAACTATCTGTTGTTTGACTGCCAGCAAACTGATCGAAACACTGAGAAACACAATTCAGGCAATAAGAGAAGAAAGTTTTGAACAAGAAAGCAAAGATTTGGCTATGTCCGTAAATGTAAAGTCCTTATTTGAGCGTAAAAGAAAACTTAAAATTCGCAGCTTCGACACGAACTATGCACGAATAGCAGCAACTACGAAGCTTCGTATTCGAATTGAAAGAGGAAATTTAAACGAAAGGTTTTCGTGTTGCATAGAGGCTATTGACAGTCTAATCGTCCAGCTGAACTGGACGCTCACGAAACTCCGAAATAATGTATCACAATACAGTAGAAGGCCGATTATCCGAACTTCCAATTATCCGAATAGCTAATTTCTCCCAAAAAAAATTTAAACCGAACTTTTAATTATCCGAACAGCCGATTTCTGTCAACATTTTTTTTAAAACGAACTTCTGATTATCCAAACACCCTATTAGACCAAAGCCTTTGAATGTTTTGATATAGCTATGAAATGGCTCGAACGGCTGAAGAACGCAGATCCTATTCAACTAACAAGAAGAATTCGATTAAGAAGAATTCGAGACATGGCAGCATTGAAAAGAATGTCGTCTTTGAAGCATGCAACAATCGAATGCTTTTTTGCTTAAATTATAACTCTGAAGTTCAGCAAATGATATAAAAAAGTAAACAAAAAAATTAAAAAGACAAAAATCAATTTTTAAACATGCCAGCATTAACTAGTGCTGTCAGTCCGAAGCGAGGATAAAATGTGAAAATTTTAGTATAGTCAGGAATATCACTAACATTGTCTGTCCATTTATCCGAACTTTTGCTTATCCGAACTAGGGTCGATCCCGACTTGTTCGGATAATCGGCGCTCTACTGTAATTTGAGTTTCTGAATGGGGCGAATCTAAAATCAGTTACCGAAAATCTGTTAACATTACCTGGGCCTTGCGAATAAATATACTGCTGACTTAAAAGGACAATGAATAGTTAAACGAGGTTTTAAATGCAAAAACATTATTTCCACCATTGGATAAGAACCTTTATAAAATGGATCATTTAAAAATCCTTTAGCTGCTCCATAATTTTGACTTAGGGAAGAACAAGGAATTACAAAAACATTAAACAGCGTATTGGATTTTTATAAGCATTAGAGTAACCACTGCATCAGCCGATACATCATTCAGTTAACTGAAAATAGTAAAAAAACTACTTAAGATCTACTGTGGGCAGGGGTCGTACTCTACATGAAAAATTTCAGGACAAGTACCAGTATTTGTTTTAAAAAAATAAATCTAGGTTAAACACGAAAAATTTAGCCTTATTGAAGAAGAGATTTTCTATAAAAAAAAAATAGTGGTACCGAAGCATTTCCTGGTCGTAAAATTTCAGGACAAGTACGACCCCTGACTGTGGGTCAAGACAGATTAAGCAACATGAGTTTACTTTCTATTAAATTCAGTGTGACGCAAGCTTTACGGGGACAGTTTACTTTACAATTTGTCAAAAAATCGATTTTTTTTTTGTTGTTGTTGTTAATATTAAATGAAAGCCTGTTTAATTGTGAATATTTTGGCACCTCATTTTTACCTATACGTTAGTTATATCGCGAGATATTGTAAGTTTTGTTTGTTGTTTCTATAAAAGCTTTCAAGACCATTGAAAACTATTTTTTAATGAAATACAAAATAAGCAAACAAACTATTTTCTTTTGAAATCAAATGGAATAAAGTTTTGAATGTTTAAGCATTTTAAGGCACATTTTTCACATAATAATAAAGGACAATGAAGGAAAATGATTCTATCAAGAAATTGGTCGATTCCCCTGGCAAAATCGCATTTTTTTTTTTTTTTTTTTTTTTTTTTTTTTAATTTACGTAAATTTTAAAATGTATCTTCGCGTACAATTTCGAACATTTTGAGCCATTTTTTTTTTTTTACCTATTCTTAGAAGTGTGCTGTATTTAAGTATCGATTTATCATAAGTTAATTAGTTTGGGAGAAAAAAAAAGCAAAATGTACAAATACGTATAAAATTACAGTAAACACTGAATTTATTTTGCATTTTTATTTATATATATATATATATATATATTTTACTTTATTGTAAATCCGGTACTTAGTTTTATCAAATAGACCATAAATAACAACCAGGAAAAAAATCGAGTCCCCTGGGAAAATTTAAAAAAATTAAAATTTTTTATAAAAAATTAAGTAAATTTAAAAATGTATCTTCTCGTACAATTTCGAACATTTTGAGCTATTTATTTATTTTTTTTTTTACCTATTCTTAGAAGTGTGCTGTATAATTTTAAGTATCGATTTACCATAAGTTAATTAGTTTGGGAGAAAAAAAGTAAAATGTACAAATACATGTAAAATTACAGTAAACACTGAATTTATTTTACATTTTTATTTATATAATTTTTCTTTTTACTTTATCGTAAATCCGGTACTTAGTTTTATCAAATGGACCATAAATAACAACCAGGAAAAAAATCAAGTCCCCTGGGAAAATTTAAAAAATTAAATTTAAAAAAAATTACATAAATTTAAAAATGTATCTTCTCGTACAATTTCGAACATTTTGAGCTATTTTTTTTACCTATTCTTAGAAGTGTGCTAAAAATTTTAAGTATCGATTTACCATAAGTTAATTAGTTTGGGAGAAAAAAAGTAAAATGTACAAATACATGTAAAATTACAGTAAACACTGAATTTATTTTATATTTTTATTTCTTTAATTTTTTTTTTTATTTTTTACTTTATTGTAAATCCGGTACTTAGTATTATAAAAAGGACCATAAAGAACAATGAGGAGAAAAATCGAGTCCCCTGGCAAAATTTTAAAAAATTAAATTTTTTTAAAAAAAATTACATAAATTTAAAAATTTATCTTTTCGTACAATTTCGAACATTTTGAGCTATTTTTTTTACCTATTCTTAGAAATGTGCTAAATAATTTTAAGTATCGATTTACCATAAGTTAATTAGTTTGGGAGAAAAAAAGTAAAATGTACAAATACATGTAAAATTACAGTAAACACTGAATTTATTTTACATTTTTATTTATATAAAAAAAAAAACTTTTTACTTTATTGTAAATCGGTACTTAGTTTTATAAAAAGGACCATATAGAACAACGAGGAAAAAAAGCGAGTCCCCTGGCAAAATTTTAAAAAATTAAATTTTATAAAAAAGTTTGCGTAAATTTTAAAATGTATCTTCTCGTACAATTTCGAACATTCTGGGCTATTTTTCTTACCTATTCTTAGAAATGTGCTGTATAATTTTAAGTATCGATTTACCATAAGTCAATTAATTAGTTTGAGAGAAAAAAGTAAAATGTACACATACGTATAAAATTACAGTAAACACTGAATTTATTTTAGATTTTGATTTATATAAAAAAAAAAAACTTTTTACTTTATTGTAAATCCGGTACTTAGTTTTATCAAATGGACCATAAAGAACAACCTGGAAAAATCGAGTAAACTGAAAAATATACAATTGATGATGTATGATGAATATGAATGATGATGAATATATGATGATGATGAATGATGATGATGAATATATGATGAATATGAATGATGATGTATGAAAAATATACAATTGATCATGTATTGAAAAATATACAATACATGTCAATTGAAAAATCACGGTCAAAATACTAATTCGTCCAAAAAACACAAACTGAGAAAAATCACTTTTAAGATTTCAACTTTAAAAGTAATTATTGTAAATGTACAACGCATGGAATTATTAATAAAGAGGAACTGACATATCCTTAAAACAGTGAAGCTTCAACTGTAACCGCTTTTGCAGGGGTTGATTATCGATCGCCGGGGGAAATTTCCACCTGTAAATTTAAATAGAAATTTTCTCCTAGTTTAAATGCCTTATTAATGCGAAATTTTAGTCATAAATAATGGCAGAAACAGATATCCATTTTTACTGGTGGAAGTTTCTTTTGACGGTAGTCATTTCCTACGTTACCGCCATATTGGGACAACCTAGACAACAACCTGTTAGTTTTCCAGGGGCTACCCAGTTGCGCAGCAACTCCACCCCCTGTAGATGGGTATTTGTATAGCACATCATAAGAAAAAAGAAAAAAGAAAAAAAAAAGCAATTTATCAAATTACAACGACCATTTGGAAAGTGATTTTTTCGAAGACTAAAATTTAATACATAAAAAATCGCACGGAGTTGATCATACATTACGTACGCCATGAATTAAACATTAATAGTGTTATTACGCGTAAAAATTCCAAGCGACAAAAATCGCCTGCGACTCGTACGTATTATCCACCTGAAACTTATATATTATCCAAGCATTTCATTGGCTGTTCGGGAAAAGGCTTTTCCATCGCCAGAAATCTGACGACCAATTTTAAATGAAATTTCATTCTTAAACTTCTAAACATCCCACAATATTACTTTTTACACCGTCGTATAGAGAAAAAAATGTACTTTTAAAAGCAATTTGTTTGAAAGCTGTATCTCAATTTGTTTCTGAGTTATTAATTTTTTTTTTTTTTTTGTAGTTTTTATTACTTTTTTGTCAAGGTGGCAACAGAAGGTATCCATCTCTGTTGAAAGTAAAGGGAAATACAGATTACTGTATAGACCAATCCGAAAACGAATAAAATGCGGATTAAACCAATAAAAACCTTCAGATATGCTTTTGATTTCCCATCCTGACGAGAACAATAACCATTTTTCCAAATGGTTAAAAAAGAAATGACAGTTTAAGTGTAGTACAACTCTACTATATAAAAGATGTCAATAATTCTCAGCATCACTGCCGAGAATCAAAGACAGAATGAAGTGGAGAGAGAAGAAAAGTCTATTTAAGCAAGTGGCCGAACTGACGGCCAATCCGAAAATAGGAGGGCGGGGCTTCACTGTTGCATGAAGTCCACGGTAAAAAATCAAAGGATGATAAATGAAATCGATAAAAATGATTGATAAAAATGAATAAGAAAGAATGTTCAAAGTTCAGAATAGCCGAAAAAAGCTAACTAAGTCCAATTCCTTTCCAAAAAAGACACTTTTCAGTGACCATACATTTAAAAATAACAATAATAAAAAAATTAAGAATGGTAGGAGCCAGCGAACTTATGACTCGCTACTAGAAGAAAGTTTAAAGTTACCAGCTAACATCTCGCTGAAAACGAGAAGTTTAGAAATAGGATCTTTTTTAATTTGAAAATGTTCTAGGACACTGTTGAGATTACTGAGGATTTTATTAAAAGAACTTACATCGAGTTCTTATTTTAATTTAAGTAAGATCTCACAAGGAAGGTCTCCATACGGGCATATTCAGAAAAATCTAAAAAAATACAGAGTGTTATTCTCATGTGGATATATATATTTATAAAAAATTTCTTGGCGGAACCTCGATAGAAAATTCGTATAAAAAATAATGAAGATCTCATTTATTTGGCGATTTATCAATGGTAGGCGATGAAATGAAATTTCGAAAAATACTTTCTTGTCAAATACTCTTTAAGATAAAAATGCTTCATATTGATTTTGTTTAATTAAATTTAGTGTAAATAACTTTAGTTTTGTCAGTTTTAATTTGATTTAACTATAGTTTTGTCATATATATTTATAATGAAAGTTAAATATCAAATTTTATGAATTAAAAACGAAATTAAAATAAATTAAAATTGTTTCAATATCTCAAAATTAAGTCCAATTGAGCACAATGGATTCAATTTTGTTGCTATGGAAACGACGAATTCTTTGATATAGAAATGAATAACTGGTAAATGAATCTTGTCTTTATTTTGGAATACGCTTAAATATATGAAAGTATTTTTATATATGAAATTGTTTTTAAAGTAATAAAATTAAATAAGAAACAGCATAAATATGTAATACGAAAAAATTTATTTATTAAACTCTTTTATTGTTTATGTTTAAATTCATTAAATACTTTTTGCACGCATTCTAAAAATCAATTAATAAACAATTTTCAGGTGCATTAAAATCGTTTGCTTTTGGCGAGGAAAAGTACTGCTCGCCATATCGCGTGACGCTTTCGTCTTTTTGCGCCAAATATTGGAAAGTAATTCATTTTCTTTCAGACTTTCTACTGTATTTCCGCCGCTAAATTTGACTGATCCTTTATTAGATACATAAGTAGTGTAATTGGTATTTTTTCAAAATATTCTGAGTATGCCCAGTAAGGAGACCTTCGTTGTCAGCTACCGAAGGCATAGAACCTGAGAATTCTTGCAATTCATAGAGATGCTGGGTAGGAGGCGGAGCCTTGGATACAGAAGTATTCGAAGTGGTAGGCGGTGGTAAGGTGATGTTGTCGTCAAGTTTTTTCTAGGATTATTTAGCAGAATTTACATTTTTAGTCACAGCTGCGGCTTTATCATAAGTTTTCTGAATTGCGATTTAAGAGGAAATTGCGAACAACCCTTATAAGACGAAGGGCGTTCTAAAAAACAGTTAGCGCATTTAGGAGGGGTATATTTACATATTATTTATTATGTACTATGCGTATTACATATATGTAATATACTATGTAATATATTCTGAGAATTAACTCGAAAGTTGGAGAAACCAATATCTTTAAAATCAAAATTATTTATTATAAGGTGAGTTTTCAATTATGAAATACCAAACTATTTTTTTACTGATGTTAAAAGCTATCCTTTTCGGAATATTTTTGAGATACGCGTTTTTTTTTTAACTTTCTGTATTCTTACCTGTTGGACAAATGGAAAAATTTGGTATGTGAAATCTATCATAGCAAATAACAAAACTTACTAACATAAAATATTAAACTCACACCAGATATACTTAAAGAAATATTTTATATAGTTTAAACAGCTTACAAGCGTACTCATGCTCAAGAACAACTACTTAATTTTAATAAAAGTCTCCTAGTGCAGACTTTAAATTATGCAATAGGCGCCGAAAACTCGGGGCCAAGCATTTTCCCTGTGATTTATTTAATCCGTCTTTGTTGCACAAAATCATAGATAAATATATAATAAGATTAATCTTCCACAGGCCGCGATAGAAATTTTCTTTTACATTGGATTCGCATAGACACTAGCGCTCCAGTTGTCTCGTGTGATAAAAGGCGGTAACCCGTGACGCTGCAGTTCTCCATATTTGGCAACTATCGCTTTAAAATAAACTAAAAACGAAGAGGAGTTTATAATTGTTTGATTAGTATATTTTTTAAAACAAAAGTGAATAGCTGAGCCTGTTTTGTTAACATTTAATTAAATAAAATTATATACATATGCATATATATAATAAAAACCTATAAATTAAGATCTTGATTTGCAATGTATAAAGTACAGATAGTTATTATAAAAACAATCAGTTTTAAAAGATATACCATTACATTTTGTTCAATCTTTTAACGTTAATCTGATATTAAAAATAATGTAATACAGTACAGCGCCGATTCTCCGAACAAGTCGGGACCGACCCTAGTTCGGATAATCAAAATTTCGGATACAGATAATTTAAGGGATGTTCCTGACATACCTTCACACTTTATCCAGGTTTAAGACTGGCAGGACCAGTTAGCGCTAGCGTGTTTAAAAATTGTTTTTTTTTATATATATATATAATTTAAAATTTTCTTTTTCTCTTTTTATCATTTTCTAAACTCCAGAGATTACAATTTAAGCAAAAAAACTTTCGATTGTTGCTTGCTTCAAAGAGGACGTTCATTCAAATGCTGCCATATCTGGAATTCTTCTTAAATTACGTTAGTTGAATAGGATGAGAGTTCTTTTGCCGTTCGAGCCATTTCATAGCTGTTTCCAAACATTCAAAGGCTTCGTTATGGGACGAAACTGGGTCATTTTCAGAACATTCGTTTTCATTTCTTCAATTTCTTTTTCATCTTAAATCTCATCCACAATCGCCCCATCATTAACCCCTTAACGCTCGAATTAAATTACGGTTGAATAATTCAAATTGCTTATTGGCACCACCTTTATGAAAAAGAAATATTCACCTTATTTAATGACAGGTAAAACGATACTAAAATATAGCCAATTTCACTATTTTATAAAACTGGTGGGAATCAAACAATTTGAGTAAAAGACACAGCCCGAGAATATCTCGGGAGCGAGAATTAAGGGGTTAAAAAAAAAAAAAATGAGAGAAATAGGCTGTTCGGATAATTGGAGTTCCGCTAATCAGCGCTCTACTGTATGTAAACTTTTTTTTGAATATATTTTAGGTCTCCTTTTTTCCATTTTTCTTTTCACCGTTTTCATTTATTACGAAAACTTATCAGCACATGTTGCTTATTTATTAAATTTATGATATTTTTTTTTTTTTTTTCATCATTCTTATTTTGAAATAGATTCTTCCTTCATTTATTTGTATAAAAATATGGAGGGTTGTTTCCAGTAATAATGTTATAAATACTTTAATTTGCTTTATTCCTTATTCTAGTTTTTTAAAGTTACATAAAATTTTACTTTTATTACTTTAAATTTTTGTATTAAAACGAAAAAAAAAAAAAACTTAACTAAACTTAACCTAATACAAATGTACATATAAAAAAAGTTATACCGGCATTATAATGGTTAAAAATAATTTAGACACCTCCAATAAAAACAATTCTTTACGTACGATTTAATGATATTTGCAATAATTAAATAAAAAATTTAAAGTGAAATAAAGTGTATAAAAATGTGGAGGGTTGTTTCCAGTAATAATGTTATAAATACTTTAATTTGCTTTATTCTTTATTCTAGTTTTTTAAAGTTACATAAAATTTTATTTTTATTACTTTAAATTTTTGTATTAAAACGAAAAAAAAAAAACTTAACTAAACTTAACCCAATACAAATGTACATATAAAAAAAGTTATACGGGCATTATAATGGTTAAAAATAATTTAGACACCTCCTACAAAAACAATTATTTACGTACGATTTAATGATATTTTCAATAATTAAATAAAAAATTTAAAGTGAAATAAAGTGTATAAAAATATGGAGGGTTGTTTCCAGTAATAATGTTATAAATACTTTAATTTGCTTTATTCTTTATTCTAGTTTTTTAAAGTTACATAAAATTTTATTTTTATTACTTTAAATTTTTGTATTAAAACGAAAAAAAAAAAACTTAACTAAACTTAACCTAATACAAATGTACATATAAAAAAAGTTATACCGGCATTATAATGGTTAAAAATAATTTAGACACCTCCTATAAAAACAATTATTTACGTACGATTTAATGATATTTTCAATAATTAAATAAAAAATTTAAAGTGAAATAAAGAGTATAAAAATATGGAGGGTTGTTTCCAGTAATAATGTTATAAATACTTTAATTTGCTTTATTCTTTATTCTAGTTTTTTAAAGTTACATAAAATTTTATTTTTATTACTTTAAATTTTTGTATTAAAACGAAAAAAAAAAACTTAACTAAACTTAACCTAATACAAATGTACATATAAAAAAAGTTATACCGGCATTATAATGGTTAAGAATAATTTAGACACCTCCTATAAAAACAATTATTTACGTACGATTTAATGATATTTTCAATAATTAAATAAAAAATTTAAAGTGAAATAAAGTGTATAAAAATATGGAGGGTTCTTTCCAGTAATAATGTTATAAATACTTTAATTTGCTTTATTCTTTATTCTAGTTTTTTAAAGTTACATAAAATTTTATTTTTATTACTTTAAATTTTTGTATTAAAACGAAAAAAAAAAAAAAACTTAACTAAACTTAACCTAATACAAATGTACATATAAAAAAAGTTATACCGGCATTATAATGGTTAAAAATAGTTTAGACACCTCCTATAAAAACAATTATTTACGTACGATTTAACGATATTTTCAATAATTAAATAAAAAATTTAAAGTGAAATTGAAAATGCTCTTTAACAATCATAACAAACAGTTTAACTATTGTAGCTAAAACTTTTCATTACATCGATAAAAAGTGATAAAGAAAATTTTGGTACAGTAGAACCTCGATTATCCGAAGTAATTGGGACGGAAATTTTCGGATAATCGATGTGGCGACGCCATCTTGCACGGTCAGTAAAACGAGTTTCTCGCAGGAAGCGATCGAGCTAGCCTTTTGCTCGGCACGTAAGATCTCGCTTTCTGGCCGTGGGTTCTCCGGTTCAATCCCTATCGGCGCCCATCTCCTGCATTGGTGACCTTGGACAAACGAACACGCACCTTCACAAACATCATCATCTCCTTTCGAGACCAACAGATGGCAGCACTGAAAACACCCCCAGCAGCAAAGCCTGTGAAACGCTCACAGCACGCAAAGCCTGTGAAACGATCACAGCACGCAAAGCCTGTGAAACGATCACAGCACGCAAAAGCCTGTGACACTATCACAGCACGCAAAGCCTATGACAACTCTCATAGCTCAAAGCCTGTCAAGCCGCGCATCTTCTGGGGCACACACATGCGCACGGCAGCACGACAGCATCACCTGGCAACGAGCCAGCGCAACACGAGTGCACATCGCTCGTACAGCATCAACGAGATGCTCTTCTCACTGGGGGTGGAGTACTGTGGCGACGCCATCTTGCACGGTCAGTAAAACGAGTTTCTCGCAGGAAGCGATCGAGCTAGCCTTTTGCTCGGCACGTAAGATCTCGCTTTCTGACCGTGGGTTCTCCGGTTCAATCCCTATCGGCGCCCAACTCCTGCAATCGAGAATGCTTTAATTTTAAGATTAAGGAGAAATATATGCAACATTTCTTATTATGGTAACAAGTGCTTAATAAAAAAAAAGCAATAACAAAATAGAAACTAGAATAAATTACCTGAATTTTAATTTTGAAATTAACTACCTTTTACCTATAGCACAAGGCTATGAAAAAGTGTTTTGTTTGTCGCAGTTTAGATTCTGCTGCTCTAGCCATGCCAAACCTTTTGTAAAACATTCAAAATCTTTAGAATTGCTAATTTGTTCGTTTTCTTCGTTCCACTCCGCAGCTTACTTGAGCTCAAGTTAAATTCAAAGGAACTCTAAGAAATGGGATATAAAATATTTATATGTACTCTTAGATTGGAAAGGACCGCTTGCACACAACGAAGGAATATGACAGGTAAAAAAAAAAAAAAAAAAAAAAAAAAAAGCTTTTAAAGTGGATTTTGTACACAAGGAATGTGATAGTAAAAAATAAATAAATAAATAAATAAAAAGCCCCTTAAAAATGGATTTCGGTTAACCGAGACTTTTGGTAAAAGAGTTTCGGATAAAAGAGGTTCTACTGTACTATGAAATACAAGTAAATCACGTGTCCGTAAACATCATTTCTAAAAAACAAGAAATATGTTACAAAAAAGCGCGTTAAGTCATACAACCAATATATAAATATTTATGCTTTACAAGTTAACACGTTCACGCCGGCGAATTTTATAAACTTCTAAGAATCACACATTTTCAATTTTCATACCGCCGTATTGAGAAAAAAGTACTTTTTAATGCAATTCATTTGAAAACTGCATCTCAGTTTATTTTTGGGATATTAATTTTTTTTTGTAGTGTTTAGCACCATTTGTTTAATTTTGGCAACTCAAGTACTCCATTTCTGTAGAAAGTAAAGAAAAAATATTTGGAAAATAGTAATTATATCTTTTTGTTGCCATTTTCCCGTAGCTACTGAAAAAAAAATGTAATTAAAATACGTGCTATTTTGAAAAAAATAAAAGTGAATGATTTCTGATAAAACATGGAGCTATTATAAACTATATTTAATTTAATTATCTATATTACAAAAAAATGATGGCCTATGAATCATTAGATAGCCGATTTTTTTTTTTTTGTTGAGTTTCTTGAGTGACATATGTTCTTTTTTTTTTTGTGTGTGTGTGTGTGTGTGTGAGTGTATTATTCAGCGATAGCGACGTCTCATATATATATATATATAAATACAGTAAAGACCCGATTATCCGCGGTGCGGTTTATCCGCGAAGCGATTTTTTTTTTTCTTTTATTATTCAAGCCAACAGCAAGGTAAATACAATAAGTCCTACTAATAAATATAAATAGCAAACTTCATGTATTCGAAAGTAATGGAAGAATATTTCTAGATTCGGTTGCCATGTTTATAATATCAGATATAAAGTCTTGATGTCACTTCTTGATTTTATTAACAAAACGTAAAAACAGCAATTAAAATATTTAACAATTAAATAAGACTATTTTGATAAGTTCCAGGGGAGCATATCAAGAATAGCTTCATTTTTGTGATAGACAAGGTGTTTCCAAAACAAAAATCAAAAACATGTGACTGATTTTTTTTAAATAGGTGTAACTCAACACTTTTGTACAGTATGTATGACATTGTTTCTTGTTTACTGTTCTTTATTTTATTGATTTAGACATAAAGCAAAGGTTTCTGCTGTACTGTGCATATGTATGTATTTTAAACGTTTTATTATGTTTTTTGTACACTAAAACATAGTTTTTATGTTGATTTTTCTTTTTTTTTTTTTTTTTCGTGCTTGCACCCCATTTTCAGTCTTTTTTCGGGTTACCAGCGGTGCCCTTGCCACCCAATTCCGCGGATAATCTGGGCTGTACTGTACTTTACTGTAGATGTTGTTTAACACTGGACCTTAAATGAAGAATTCTACAGAGGATACGAATGACGTCATTTTATATAAAATATAAGCGTATTAGTATTAGAAGTTATACTTGAAGACGATAAGCGCGGATTCCCTTCCCCTGCTCGCCAACGTTTCGCCGCGCTTTGATGACCTTGACTATTGACCGAGACCAGGATATCTGAGTTCCGAAATTCGGGTCCGAGCTGAGAATCTGTTGTGCAGAACATATACTTTTCTTGAACACACCTATGCTGACTGTAGCTGCAATGTTGCCAAGTTCGAGAATTTTTTTTAAATTCGAAATAGCTACCACTATTTCAGAATAGCAATCTTTGCTTTTTTTATTAGCAGGCGCGACCAATACAGAAAAAATGGAAGATATAATAGAAATGATAAAATAAAGAAAAGTTAACTATAAAACAAGTAATATAAAAATTTTGTTTTTAAAGTCAATTCCTAGTTAGGTCATCAAAGAAAAATTTAATATAATACCTTAAGCTAATATTAGTTTTTGTTGCATAAAATATCTCAATTTGTTGATTTTCTATAAGCAAGTAGGTTTACAATGGAAGTCTATGGGAATTTGGCGAAATATTAGAGATATCGCCAAGTTGGCGTCACTTTTGGTAACTCATTTTAGTCGCCACTTTGGCGACAAACTTGGATGTATTTGGCGACAGAACAGGGTCCACCCTATGGTAACCCCCTTATATATATGAAGATGCATTAAATGCTTCAATAACCAGTGGCCGCCATTTTGTCTCCCATGTAAAACTAAAATTAATTAATTAAAATTTAATTAATGAATTAATATTTGAAAAATCTGTATTAACATCAATTGTCATCCAGTACAAGTTTTAAAAAATTTATTTCATCTTGATAGGATGAATAATAAGTATTTTATTAACGATTGAAACTTTGAACAAGATATAAAAATAAATAAATAAATAAAAATATAGGGACAGTGAGGACTAATAGTAGGAATAGAGAAATAGTAGCTATTTTTTTAAAAAAAGCTTCAACAATCTGAAACACTGTCATGGCGTTCGTTATGGCAAAAATACGAAAGTATAGTATATATATATGGACAAATAAAACTTAATGTTTCAGCTCCAAGAGCTTGTCGACGCAAAAATAATTGGATAGATAAATAGAGCATATCATAAATTTCTCAATCTCTTTCTTTTTTTTAATTTGAATAATTATAACAGTTTTATAGTAGTCTTTTTATAAATTGTTATGGGTTTTACGTTGAAATTAAATGTTTAATTTACTCTTCGATTTACAGAGCATTACAAAAGAATGTCCACTATTTATTAGGTACAGAAAAGTGTATCAAAATACTTTTAAAATGCACCGCTAATTTACAATAATTAAACGGTTTAAAAAAAAAAAGCTTGTAAAATGAGTAGCTTTGAAAGTGACAGGAATTCTCATCTTGTTTTTGTGGGGAAAAAATATATAAAAACAAAGATTAACATTACATATTGTCAAAACTCAGTTTATAATACTTTTATATTCAAATAAAAACTGAAATTTTATGTTTAATATGTAGAAACTCTGACGGAGTTTGCGAAGTGAAATATCTAGGACACCTAAAAAACTTGCAATATCTAGAAAAACTCCAGAAAGTTAAATTGTAAAATTTGAAACTAATACTTTATTTTAAAAGAAGTCTATTCACAAAGACCATTAAACATAACCCAAACGCTTAACCCTTAAATGCCGGGTGTTACTTTTCAACAACATACCCAATTTAGGCTCTAAAATACATTTGAATAATACTGAAGCTATAATGCCTAATGTTGACAATAAAATACATTCTGAAAATATTATTAATTCGATTTTCAACATGTAGATGGCAACACTTGTGCTGTTTAAGAATAAAGATAGATTCATTTTTTCAATTGTTGCTATTTGTTCTTTTTGTTTTGTTTGGAAGCTTGCGAAATACCCTATTTTGTTCTGGAGTGAGCAAGTAAAATTTATTTCTTGTTATAGTTCCTAAAATTCTTGTGTGTTTAATATTATAGAATTTTATCAAGGAAAATTATTTTTGCAATTAAAGACCAGTACTTCCAATTAGTAACAAACTGTTTTTTAGCCGTAAACCATACTTAAAACAAAATATGATTTTTTAAAAGTATTTTTCCCATGATTTATTTAAAAAATGAAAGCCGAAAAACATTATTATAATGATTTTTGAAAAATCAGGCATTTAAGGGTTAAAAAAGGGAAAAAAATTACTATATTCAATTTTATGGAAGCCGAAATCATTCATTATGACGCAGAAGAAATGATGTCCTGGGCTGTTAAAGAAATTTGAAAATAATATCAACTGAATTAAATATAGATATCAGTGCTAGAAAGATTCATGATATAGTCAGAAATTTCTATAATAAAACAAGTCTATGATTTAAATATTTGTTGCCTATAATACATGACTACCTCAGCATATCATGCCTACTTTACATTGTAATTCATAAAAATACAGTTACACAGAATTCTACTCAGTTGACATTTTTTAGGCGCAGGCATGATGTGTACTTTAAAAAAAGTGAAGAGCTTCTGTAAA
The DNA here is from genome assembly GCA_963932465.1 of Maratus speciosus. Lineage (NCBI taxonomy): Eukaryota > Metazoa > Arthropoda > Arachnida > Araneae > Salticidae > Maratus > Maratus speciosus. The sequence goes on along the minus strand of OZ010798.1, from coordinate 145,631,044 downwards.
TTATTCCTATTCTCAATAAAAACCACCATACATGACAGTTTTCAGTCAATTATGAAAAAATTGACTCAATAAGGTTTGTAGAAGGAAAAATAAGTCCAGTGTTGCCAGTGGCTACCTTTTATCTTTCATTCGTTCATCTGACGAAACCCTATTCGTCTCACTCCTCTATCTGTCTGTCCGTCCGTCTGTCACAGAGCCCGTTCTCAGAAACTATATATGTTGGAGACTTGAAATTTTACATACTTATAGCTGAACAACTCACATTAAAATACAAATCATAAAATTTGGAAAAAGTCTTATATTTTACCCTCTGGGCTCTAACTTGTGTATTTTAAGCTTTGTTTTCTAACTGAGCCCCTAATTAAGATGGAGACTTGAAATTTTGCATACTTATAGCTGAACACTTGCGATCACACGATAATTCATAAAAATTTCAAAAAGTCTTATATTTACCCCTCCGATCTCTAACTTGTGTATTTAAGGAATTTTCCTAACTCAGCCCCTAATTAATTTGGAGACATGAAATTCTGCATAGTTATAGTAGAACACTTGCGATCACACGAAAAATCATAAAATGTTTAAAATGTCTTATATTATTTATCTCTCTGGGCTGTAACTTGTGTATTTTAAACAATTTTTTTAACCTCCACCCTTTTCACCCAGGGGCACTTTTCTAACTTTTGCCAACACCCCATTTATATTATGCAACATAGCCTTACATATTTTAGTTCCACTTTTTACCACCAGGGGCACCTACCTATCTCGGCTGCTATTGGCCCGATCCCCTCGACCAATATATCTACCGATAGGTTGTAAAACGGAGTTTCGTTCGGATAGAGGTTTGCTTAGAGTAGGGGCCACCCCCTGTTTTCGAAATGTGGAACTAACAGATCTTGCAAAAGGATAAAGTGTTTTGAAAAGAATATTAAATGAAACCCTCTGTGCGATCTGTGATCACACTTACCCACTTGTTTGAAATTCAGCTTTCTTAATTGGCACCACTTTTCTGAAATGGTAAAATTTCCCTTGTTTTCGCCTTAATTAATATGGCATTAAATAAGGCGAATTTTATTATTTCAAAAAAGTGGTGCCAATCAAGAAACCTGAATTTAAAAAAAGTAGCCCACTGGCAACACTGAGTAAGCCTATATTGCAAATAACAGTGATCCTGCAACGATTGGTTTTATAAAGAAGAGCGATGTCAACAGAAAAACGTAAAGAACAAATCAGGATTTTTTTTTATATTTTTATTGTGATTTAAATTTTTAAATGACAAATGTCTTTAGAAATCTTTTTATTTTTGTTTGAACATATTTTCAGCTATGTTCGGCAGCACACAATTGTGTGACAATTAGGTTGGTCACAAGAAATCAATTTTCGAATTTTCTCCGGGGGACCCCCCCAAAAAGTTGCCAATAGACTAAAAAATGAGATTGGCAAAGTTTTAGCTCATTTGGATAATATTAACCCGTGCCTCATTGAGGTTAAAGTTTGAAAAAAAACGTGATTTTTCGCAAAATGCTGTTTTTCCTTCATGAAATAAATACAATTGAACCTAGAAACATAATTCAGGTCTCATTTTATAAAAAAAAGCTTCGTTTTGAAGAACCACACACCATTGTTTTTCTAAAAATGTATAAATTTAGACATATGCGCATTTTTCAGGACCAGACTTCACACGAATCCTAAAAATTGATTTTTATGAAAATGCGAAAAAAACATTGTAACATTCCCTTTCATCTGCTTTCCGCCTTTTGTTTTTCATTTTGTACATGATAAAGTACTAATTTTAAAAAAGTTCCAAAGAAAATGAAAAAAAAAATCGAATTTTAAACTGAAAAAATTAAAAAAGGAAAGGGGGTGTGCAAAGAAAGTATAAAAATTAGAACAAATAATGCTCAAATGCATTTTATTATTAAAGTTGTGTTACAAGAAAGGAAGCATAATAAAGAAAATAAATTATTATCCCTTACAATTGTCACATTAACCCTTTCTATTCCAGTACAGAAAAATTCTGTTCGTAAAATAATGAAATGATTGACTACACCTAAATTTACAAACAAGTAAGTTTGGAATTAAAATTAAGTAGTCTCTGCATGGGACCACTGCGCCAGAAAGGATTAAGGTGGTAAATGGCATAGATAAGGTGGCTTTTGAAGAATCTTGAAAAAAATTTCTACATTCACACACAACTTTTAGCATATACTGTTTTTATTTTTCGTTAAACAGGAATTGAAATCCCTGGTTAATTTTCTTCCCCTTTCAGCTGTGTCATTGACAACTTTAAAATCATTCACTGTTTTCTTGCTTTCAAATAAGGTTCATTTTCACACCAGTATTTAAAAAATGCTTATTAATATAAAATCTCTTAAAAATTTTTATAGTTTGAGATGAAACAAAAGCATTGATTTCTTTGATCAATAAATAATCCACTTCGTTTAAAACTTTTGTTGCTTTTAAATTCTTATCATCATCATTTCTTCTTCAAATGACATTAATTTTACAGCCATGCTTATGCTGACTTCTTTTTTTTCCAAAGTATCATCTAAAAATGAAAATGCAACTTGATCCGAGTTAATATACCAAAGACGGTTTATCATTTTAACGAGTGCTTTGTCTGCAACTTATTTATCAATTTTTCTGTAGTGAACAAGTGATTTTATTATTTGAAGGTCTTGGATTGGGGCCCAAAGTGGGAGTGGGAATATTGAAGCATGATTTTACATAAATATTGATTAGAAATAAGCAAAGGTCTATAATACCTTCTTTTTCTAAATTTGTTATTGAGAGGTTATCTATGACAATATATTTTGAGAGAATAAATTGCCTGTGCATCTGACATGATTAAAAGCACCAGGTGCTCTGAAAAAACTCTTTTGTAGGAAGGAGTTCTATAAAAATTAAACAAAGTTGGATAAACTCTTTATAATCATCCCTGAGCTGTTAACCCCTTGGGGACGAGCGACACGTATACGTGCCGGAAATAGGCCTAAGGATCCTCGTTTATCGTCACCAGTAAAATTTTACTGTAAAATTTGCCTTATTTAATCCGAGCATTTTCCCAATTTGAATAGGCACAAACTTCTGTTTTTTAAAACCGGTAGCAAAGTAATAAACATTTCGTAAAAGGCTCCCGTCGCGAAGGGGTTAATTTTTAAAAGGTCCTGTAAGAAAACTTGAAATTTCTTCTGAATTAACTATTTATATCTAGTATTTCATCTTTAATAGCATTTTTATATTTACTCTGGTTTAATTTAAACCACCCAATCAGAATTGTTTTTTTAAATATATGGCTGAGGAGCAGTAATTATTCCCACTCTACAATCAAAACCAGCTTTTAGGATTATTTCTAGATTATGATGACGACATGGTAAATACAGAAGACTTTTCCTTTAACAATTGCTATAGAAGAATGCAGGTTCCTCTGAGGTGACCGTTGTTTACTGCAGTTGTATCAAAACATATTGCCTGGATTTTACCAACTTCCTCCACTCTTCAACTGCTGAAAATACAGCTTTCGCCTGAATTGTTCCGATACTATTTTCAAGCTGTGGAACTCGTAGTAACTGTTCTTCATCCCCACAACTAATTAAAACGTCTATCCTCTCTACATTTTCTTTATTCAAAAAATGGTGAAGCAGTTTTCCATCCCAGTGAATAACAGTTCTCTCTAAACCGGAATTTTTAAATCTGTTTTTGATGATCTCAGTTATTTGTTTACGAAATAGTTATTTGTGGAGTCGATTGCACTTCTACTTAAAATTAAAGTCTGTGGTTAACTGGTGGATGTACTCTAAATCTAGCAGCTTCTCTGGCGTTCAGTTTCATTTTGCGAATATTATAAAATAAAATACATAAAACTTGACGATTACTTGGTAGCTTACTCTCGATGATTTGATGAGACAAGTGGCCAATTTTAAAAATCTTACATTTCTGCCATCATATCAAAAGGGGGGGGGGGCTTTACGGAATGTTTCGTCAATTCTAAAAGTAGATAACGATAACAGGTAACAAAAAACAGCCTTGTAATAAAAAGAGAAATTCAGAGGTTCAACTGCAACACAAATCGAGAAGCTCTTTCTTACTAGACACAGAACTAGATAACTAATAATCAATTATAATTCGTGAAATATTTTTAAAGTTGCAAAAATTGTTCATTTTTTTTTTTGCCTATTAATGAAAATAATGCAAAAAAATTATCAAAAGTAATAAAATTATTAATTTGTCATTTTTCACTTATGTTTCAAAAATGCAGAGTTTGACGGTATGGTTCACAAGCTGACCTGAAAAATACTAATGTTCATTAAATATAAGTTTTGATGAGAGAAAAAGTTTAAGGTAACAACTGTTTCTATGAAATAAAACAAGAACCGGGTTTCTAAGAAAAATAGTTTTCACGTAAAGAAACCAAAACGACAATTTTTTGCCAAAAATTGCAAATTTTCAAGACTTCAACCTCGATGAGGCACGGGTTAATGTTATTCATTTCAGTTGAAACTTTGCCAATCTCATTTTCTAAACAACTTGGCAACTTTGGCAACTTTTAGGAGGGTCCCCCCCGAAGGAAACATTAAAAAAAATTTTCCCATGTTGCTTGTGACCACCCTAGTGTGACATACTTGGTCTTTTCAATTTAACAAAACAACGTAATATCACAAAGATTAAATTTTATGTCTTTTACTTTTAAAATTTCCCGGTAACTAGCTTCAGAATTTTTCATGTTTTATTTATTTATTTCTTCTTAACAATGTTGTATTTTGTGCGTACAAATTTCATTCTGTGCGATGGGAATACATTTTTTTTTCTGCTTCTTTTTGTAATGTGGCCCAAGGCTTCGTATACAATGGTTAATTTGGGCCCCGGAGGTAATCGAGTTTGACATGCCTGCTGTAGAAGCGTTCTTTAAACAACTAAAAACAGTTGCAAAGTTAAATTTGAAAAAGATAAATGTGACATTAGAGTGGTCACAAGAAATCAATTTTCGAATTTTTTCCGGGGGATCCCCCCAAAAAGTTGCCAATAGACTAGAAAATGAGATTGGCAAAGTTTTAGCTCATTTGGATAATATTAACCCGTGCCTCATTGAGGTTAAAGTACGAAAAAAACGTGATTTTTCGCAAAAAAATGCTGTTTTTCCTTCATGAAATACATACAATTGAACCTAGAAACATAATTCAGATCTCATTTTATATAAAAAAAGCTTCGTTTTGAAGAACCACACACTATTTTTCTTTCTAAAAATGTATAGATTTAAAAATATGTGCATTTTTCAGTACCAGACTTAACCGAATCCTAAAAATTTACTCTTTAGGAAAATGCGAAGAAAAATTGTAACATTCTATTTCATCTGCTTTCCACCTTTTTTTTTTCATTTTGTACATAATAAAAAGTTTAATTTTTTAAAAAAATCCAAAGAAAATTTAAAAAATCGTATTTTAAACTGAAAGAATTTTTAAAAAGGGGACAAAAAAAGTATAAAAATGAGATCAAATAATGCTCAAATGCATTTTATTATTAAAGTTGTGTTACAAGAAAGGAAGCATAATAAAGAAAATAAATTATTATCCCTTACAATTGTCACATTAACCCTTTCCAGATCAGAAAAATTCTGTTCGTAAAGTAATGAATTGATTGACTACACCTAAATTTAGAAACAAGTAAGTTTGGAATTAAAAATAGGTAGTCTCGACATGGGACCACTGCGCCAGAAAGGATTAAGGGGGTAAATGGCTTAGATAAGGTGAATTTTGAAGAATCTTGAAAAGTTTTTCTACATTTATATAGCATATACTGTTTTTATTTTTCGTTTTTTGTGAAACAGGAATTGAAATCTTGGGTTAATTTTCTTCCCCTTTTAGCTGTGTCATACACAACTTTAAAACCATTCACTGTTTTCTTGCTTTCAAATAAGGTTTATTTTCGCACCCTACATTGGGATCAGTATTTAAAAAAGGCTTATTAATATAAAATCTCTTAAAAATTTTTATAGTTTGAGATGAAACAAAAACACTGTCTTATTTGTTCAATAAATAATCCACCTCGTTGAAAACTTTTGTAGCTTTTAAATTCTTATCATCATTTCTTCTTCAAAGGACATTAATTTAACAGCAATGCTTATGTTGACTTTTTTTTTTCCAAAGTATCATCTAAAAATGAAAATGCAACTTGATCCGAGTTAATTAAATCCGAGTCTTTTATCATTTTAACGAGTGCTTTGTCTGCAACTTATTTATCAATTTTTCTGTAGTGAACAAGTGATTTTATTATTTGCAGGTCTTGGATTGGGGTCCAATGTGGGAGTACTGAAGCATGATTTTACATAAATATTGATTAGAAATAAGCAAAGGTCTCTAATACCTTCTTTTACTAAATTTGTTATTGAGAATTTATCTATGACAATATATTTTGAGAAAATAAATTGCCTGTGCTATTCATCTGACATGATTAAAAGCACCAGGTGCTCTGAAAAAAGTCTTTTGTAGGAAGGAGTCGTATAAAAATCAAAGTTGGATAAACTCTTTATAATCATCCCTGAGCTGTTAATTTTTAAAAGGTCCTGTAAGAAAACTTGAAATTTCTTCTGGATTAACTATTTATATCTAGTATTTCATCTTCAATAGCATTTTTATATTTACTCTGGTTTAATTTAGACCACTCAATCAGATTTTTTTTTTTTTTTTTTTTTTTTTTTTTTTTTAATATCTGGCTGAGGAGCAGCGATTATTCCCATTTTACAATCAAAACCAGCTTTTAGGATAATTTGTAGATTATGGTGGTGACAGGTTAAATATAGAAGACTTTTCCTTTAACAATTGCTATAGAAAAAAGCAGGTTCTTCTGAGGCGGCCGTTGTTTACTGCAGTTGTATCAAAACTACTAGATTTTATTTCCTCCACTATTTAACTGCTGAAAATACTTCTTTCGCCTGAATTATTCCGATACTATTTTCAAGCTGTGGAACTCATAGTAACTGTTCTTCATCCCCACAACTAAATAAAACTTCTATCCTCTCTACATTTTCTTTATTCAAAAAATGGTGAAGCAGTTTTCCATCCCAGTGAATAACAGCTCTCTCTAAACCGGAATTTTTAACTCTGTTTTTGATGATCTCAGTTCTTTGTTTACGAAATAGTTATTTGCTGAGTCGATTGCTCTCCTACTTAAAATTAAAGTCTGTGGTTAACCGGTGGATGTACTCTAAATCTAGCAGCTTCTCTGGCGTTCAGTTTCATTTTGCGAATATTATAAAATAAAATACATAAAACTTGACGATTACTTGGTAGCATACTGTGGATGATTTGAAGAGACAAGTGGCCAATTTAAAAAAATCTTACATTTCTGTCATCATATCAAAAGAGGGGGGGGGGGGCTTTACGGAATGTTTCGTCAATTCTAAAAGTAGATAACGATAACAGGCAACAAAAACAGCCTTGTAATAAAAAGAGAAATTCAGAGGTTCAACTGCAATACAAATCGAGAAGCTATTTCTTATTAGACACAGAACTAGATAACGAATAATCAATTATAATTCGTGAAATATTTTTAAAGTTGCAAAAACTGTTCATTTATTTTTGCCTATTAATGTAAATAATGCAAAAAAAAAAAAATTATCAAAAGTAATAAAATTATTAATTTGTCATTTTTCACTTATGTTTCAAAAATGCAGAGTTTGAGGGTATGGTTCACGAGCTGACCTGAAAAATACTAATGTTCATTAAATATAAGTTTTGATGAGAGTAAAAGTTTAAGGCAACAACTGTTTTTATGAAATAAAATAAGAATCGGGTTTCTAAGACAAATAGTTTTCACGTAAAGAAAGAGAAACGACAATTTTTTGCCAAAAATTGCAAATTTTCAAGATTTCATCCTCGATGAGGCACGGGTTAATGTTACTCATTTCAGTTGAAACTTTGCCAACCTCATTTTCTAACTAATTGGCAACTTTTAGGAGGGTCCCCCCGAAGAAAACGTTAAAAAAAATTTCCCCCATGTTGCTTGTGACCACCCTAATGTGACATAATACACGACGGAAATGTTATACTTCAAGGTAAACTAAAAAACAATCTGTATGAAATACACGTTAGTAAAGATGAAAATTACAAGCACTATGCAAGTGTCACTTACAACTGCTCAAATGCAAATTGCACAGATTTGTGGCATAGGAATTACGACACAATAAAGTCGATGTTATCAAAGGATTTAGTTGAGGGAAGTAAAATCAATAACTGTCAACAGGCTCCGCCTCCCACTCAGCAGCTTTATGAGTTGCAGGACTTCTCAGGTTCTATCCCTACGATAGCTGAGATCCTTACTAAAATTAAAGAAGAACTAAATGTAAGTTCATTTAACGAAATACCCGCTAAACTCAACAGTGTCTTAGAAGAGATACAATCTAAAAAATATCCAATATCTAAACTTCTCGCCTTCAGCGAGATGCTAACTCGTAATTTTAAGCTCCCTAGTATCGAGTCATAAGTTCGCTTATGGCTCCTACCCTCATTTAACTTTTTATTTCTCTTATTTCTGTAATTTTAATGTGTGTTCACAGAAAAGTGTCTTTTTTGGCATGGTTTTAGGCTTGGCTTACGATCTATTCGGCTTTATGAATTTTGAACATCTTTTTCTTATTCTATCCTTCGATTTTCTACTGCGGACTTCATGTAACAGTGAAGCCCCGCCCTCTTATTTTTGTATTGGCTGCCTGTTCGGCTACTTACTTAAATAGACTTTCCGCTCACTTTTACTTTCATTCTGTCTTTGTTTCTCGGCAGTGATGCTGGGAATTATCGACACTCTCTATTACAGTAGTGTTTCACTACAATTAGACTAACATGTCCGGTTTTTTCTTATGATGTGCAAAACAAATGTACCGTAATTTCCGGTGTATAGCCCGGAGATCAAACAATTCAGTTTGGACCCAGAAATTTTATTCAGTATTTGAAAACCAATATTTACAATGATCTAAAAAGTTATATTTTATTTTTAAAAATTTCTGGGTCGAAACACGATTGTTTGATCCGCGGGCTATACACCGGAAATTACGGTAAGTTCATTTATCGACAGGGCGTGGATTTGTTCTACAAATGGATAGCCCCTGGAACTGTATGCTGCTCACTGTTCACTACAATTCGGCGATTGAATTAGTGAAATTTTTCTATTAAATTTTTGTGGTAGCAAAAATCCGTACAAGTTGGCAGCTATGCAATTAATTGCGCATAATGTTGCTAATTTATTTTCTAAAATAAAGAGTAGAAATCCCAGTTTAGAACCTTACCAACGGAGCACAGTTCTGGAGTTTATTCAGTCTTTTCGAGTCAAAAATATTGAAAATTAGGAAGTGGTGCAGAGTTATTCCCCATGGTTCAAAGTAACCCTGAATGACTGTAGTTTAAATATGAGAATATATTTTAAAAAATAAATAAATTGTATTTTATAAATAAATGAAAAGCTGCAAATAACATGCGTTTCTGTAACACAACTTGGAGCTACCCCCTCCCAACACCACCATTCACGATAAGTAACTGAAACATTATTTTTTTTAATCATCTCTTTATAGTTTATGAAAACACATTTTTCACTTTAAAACTTTTTTAATTTTTTAAAAGGGTTTATAAACCGGACAGATTGTGCAACACGAATATTTTGTCTAATAGAATAAATATATATTATCGAAGAAACAAAACAATTTCTTCAACACTATTAACAACTAATGATCAACATCACTGTTGTTGTTGTTGTTGTTGTTTTTGTTATTTATTTATTTCATCAGTCGCATTTTATTTATTTTTTTTTTATTTAAGAAGCAAAAAATTGTTAAATTATACTTTTTGGTTGTTTACAAAAAGTGCAACGTGATTGAAAAATTCACAAATAATTCAAACTTTTTCACCTTAGAAAAAAATTATGTAAGTCATACTATATAAAATTACTGACTACATTTTTTATAAATTATTATTCTGCTGTTAACATGCGTATGTATTGTTTTATAATTGGTTAACTAATGATGCTATTTATGTATCTTTACAGTTTTGCCAAAAATATGACCTACATATCTTTATTTTTCAGTACGATTGAAATTAATCTATGCATTATTAAAATGAGAGAGACTAAAAGATTGACCGATACATAGAGAGATATACTGATAGATAAGCAGCAATATAGATAAATAGATGATCGATTTAGAAGAAAAGGGGAAAAATGTAAAAATTATTTATAAAATAAGAAAATATAGGATAGTATCTCCAAGGAGGGGGGGGGGAGCTAAAAGCTAAATTTTTAAGCGATAAATTTCAATTCGAGATTCTGTTCTCATACCAGTTTTCATAAATTAAATTGCATACATAATTCAGTTTTTTAAAATCGCAGGTACAAGAGGTCTCATAATTACGTATACTCTTGTACATAGTCAAAAATTGCAACGGTGTTGGAATTTCAGTGTCTAAATAATTAAATTTTATTTTTAAATGTCCAGATATTTAAACCAGGTAATATATACAGAGAATGAACTCGAAAGTTGGCGAAACCAATTCCTCTAAAATCAAAATTATTTTTAATAAGGTACGTTTTCAATTACGAAATATCATTTTTTTTCTGATGTTAAAAGGTATCCTTTGCGGAATATTCTTGAGAAACGCGTTTTTTAAAGTTTCTGTATCCTCACCCAGTAATGGCAGTTTGGTCTCCATTTTAGTTAGAATTTTCAAATTACCACCGGAAGTTTTGAAAGAAATTTTACTTCCAGTATTAATGAAATGTGTGTCACGAGGCTAACGAAAAAGCCAGGTTACCGCGGTGCATTCCACGTATCTTTTTTTACAGACCGTTGAAGTCACGTGATGTTGAATGCACAATTGCAGGTGTTCGAAAAAAGCATCACGTCACTCTAGCGGTCTGTAAAAAAAGACACTTGGAATGAACCGCGGTAACCTGGCTTTTTCGTTAGCCTCGGTGTGTCATTAACCCCTTGGGGACGAGCGACACGCATACGTTCCGCATGAAGCGCTCAGAATCCTTGTTTTTCCTCACCAGTAAAATTTTTCTGTAAAATTTGCCTTATTTAATCAACGCATTTTCTCGATTTAAGCAGACACAAATTTCTGTTTTTAAAAAACGGTGACAAAAGATTAAAAATTTCCTAAAAGGCTCCCGTCCCGAAGGGATTAAAAGAAACAAAAAATTATATTTTTAATTTCTGTTATGGATGTGGATTTTCTGAATAAACAAACTGGCAATCCCGTCCTCACCTGTAGGACAAATGAAAAAAGTAAAATACAGTGGTACCCGGTTAAGACGCTCACGGTTAATACGCGGATTCTTTCCGATCCCTTGAACATCGCCTATAAGGTTAATGCAAAAATATCACGTTTAATACGCGATCCCGCTTAATACGCGAGAGATTTTCGGTCCTTTAAAGCAAAAAATCACATTCAAGACGCGAATTCATTGATCAAAATGCGAATTCGTTGTCTCTTTTCTGTTATTGCCGATTTATCGGATTTTTTATATTCAAATAAAAAACAGTGTCTGCAAATAATAATATTTACTTTATTTAATAACAGATTAATTAAGCCGAACATTACTAATCGGCGATAGTGGTAGCTATTTGAATTTTAAACAAGTTGGAAATTGCTCGTCAAACGTGGCAAATAAAGTGCGTTCGTAATACAACTAGTTTTATAAATATTTTTTGCACCGCATATTGTACTGAATGCATATTTTAGTGCACTTCATAAGTGCATATCAATTTCATGCTGTTCAAAGGGCTGTAACATCATTAAAATGCACTTGAAATATTTTTTTTCCATTGGCCGTAATGTAACGGAACACTTTTGACTGTCTCTGTAATTAAACTATACATCCGATTTTTATAAAATTGGAAATGAGTCGATAAAATATTGCAACAATTATATATTTAGAATTTCAGACCATTTGGAAGGCTGTAACATCATTAAAATGCACTTGCAATAATTTTTTTCCCACCGGCCGTAATGTAACGGAAAATTTTGACTGTCCCTGTAATTAAACTATATATCCGATTTTCATAAAATTTGAAATGACTCAATAAAATTTTGCAACAATTATATATTTAGAATTTCAGACCATTCGGTTGGGTAGTTTTTGCTCAGTTATATGCGGACAGACAGACAGACCGAACGACGATTATAGGTGCTACGTATTTATATAATTACAAACGCACCTAAAAACCCGCTAAATTAGTAACACTGAAATTCTTTGATCCCGCGTCCTAACATTCTGTGTTTCTCGCTTCGTGTATATTTTTACTCTACAGAGAGAAAGATGAATTCAAGATACTCAGATATGTCATAAAATTATGATTAAGGATGATTATACCTATTGTTAGTGAGGTTTTAAATGTAAGTTATATACCTACTATATTTTGAAATGCATATTACGAGCAAAAAAAAATAAAACTCGTAAATATTAAATAAATACAACTGCGGTTGTTTAATTGTTTTATGTTTTCTTTTCTTTTTTGGTATGTTAACCCCTTGAGGGGCTATGGGATAAAATATATCTCACCTAATTTAAACGAGATTCTCACCAGAAAATTTTAACTAAATTTTATAATTTTAAATTTGGAGGAAAATCGTCGAAAAAATTGCTTTTCCTTACTTAATAATAAAAGTGTTATATTATTCCGGTGAGAATTCGATATTTAGAGCCATTTTTTGCTTGCCCCTTAAGGGGTTAACAGTATTTTTTACAAAAAGGCTAATAAGGATAATTTTGTCTTATAATGAAAAGGATAGATTACAACGGTACTCATTATCATAAGTACTAAATATGATATTAACAACTGGATTGTGCTTCAAAAGTTTAATATTTTTTACCTCTGTTAAAAAATTAGTCTAATCTACAAAAAAGCCGTTTAAATTCATTTTTTTATTTTCAGTTATTATTACAGTCCTTCCTAAAAAAAAAATAATAATGAATTAAAGTTGAATACAATTAAATTTCAATCTAAATATACCTAAAAGATACAATTTTCTACCGTAAACATCTAACCAAAAGCTCTAAAGTTTATTTAGACGATTAGATGTGTAAATAGGCACGGGTTTTGCAAGGTTTTACAAATCACGTTTAATACGCGACTTTTGTCCACTCCCTTGAAACGCGTCTTAACCGGGTTCGACTGTATATTAACATGTGAAGTCTCTCATAGCAGGTAACACAACTTACTAACAAACAAATATTAAATTCACACCAAATATACTTTATAAAACATTTTATATAGTGTAAACAGCTCACTAGCGCTTCGGAAACGGCCAAAGGAAGAAAATTAATTCTAGTCCAAAGTCTGCTTGTGCAGGCCTGCTAATTATATTGTACGACAGGCATGACAAACAGAGCACATGGCCCGCGCGCCACACTTTACCTCGTGAATTTACCAGTGGCCCGCCAACCATTTTCCCTTTATTTTATTTATTCATCTTCGAAAAAACTTTTCATGAACACACCTTTCTCACTGTAGTTGCAATGTTGCCAAGTTCGAGAATTTTTTTAGCTATTTCAGAATAGCAGTCTTCGCGTTATTTTTTAGCAGGCGCGACCAATACAGAAAAAATGGAAGATATAATAAAGATGATAAAACAAAGTAAAGATAACTATTAAAAAAATATATAATTATTTTAAATAACTAGCAAAAGCCATGCTTTGTTTGGATTCGCGAAGTATTATTTAATAAGATAAATATTTGAAAGTAACAATATTTTTTCTATTATTCTTGCATCTTTATTAAGTAAGAACATTATTTTATGTTTGGCATATTTTAATTTTAGAAATGTAAATTCAGCCAAATAACTAAGAATTTTCTCGGATTTTTTTTATTTATGATGTAACACTGGTATAAATAAAAATATTTTCTAAACAAAATATTTATATAACGAATTTAAAAATTAATTTTATTTGTTTACAATTCTTTTTTTGCCACTTTACAAAAAAAAAAAAAAAAAAAAAAAAAAAAAAAAAAAAAAAAGCAATTTAACAAATTACAACGGCAATTTGGAAAATCACTTTTTCAAAGACTAAAATTTAAGACATAAAAAATCGCACGGAGTTGATCATGCATTGTGTACGCCATGAATTAAACATTAATAGTGTTATTACACGTAAAAATTGCAAGCGACAAAAATCGCCTGCGACTCGTCAGATTTCCTTAAACTTACGTATTATCCACCTGAAACTTAAGTATTATCCAAGCATTTCATTGGCTGTTCGGGAAAAGGCTTTTCCTTCGTCAGATTTCTTGGAAATCTGACGACCAATTTTAAATAAATTTCATTCTTGAACTTCTAAACATCCCACAATATTAATTTTTACACCGTCGAATAGAGAAAAAAATGTACTTTTAAATGCAATTTGTTTGAAAGCTGTATCTCAATTTGTTTATGAGTTATTTTTTTTTTTTGCAGTTTTTATTACTTTTTTGTCATAGTGGCAACAGAAGTATCCATCTCTGTTGAAAGTAAAGGGAAATACAGATTACTGTATAGGCCAATCAGAAAACGAATAAAATGCGGATTCAACCAATAAAACGCCTCAGATATGGTTTTGATTTCCTACCCTGATAGAGGACAATAACCATTTTTCCAAATGGTTAAAAAAAATCCTAATATAATTCTTTTAAAATTCGTAAGTATCGTCATAGCCCACTATCATATACATGGCCCGCGCATTTCGCCGAAAACCGCCTAAAAAGGGAAGCAGGATCCAGCTTCAAACACTGAACCAAAATTTCACACGTGCTCTTTGTTTACACATTTATACCCTGCCCAGATAGCGGCTTGTTTCTCATCGTCGAAGTTTCGGGATCATTGATTGTAATTTCAAGTAATAAATTAAATATTTATATTCTTCATTTTCCTTTAATTCAAAAGGTTATTTTACACAAATTGTAGCATATTAGTGTTACACTTACTTTAAAGATTAGCTAAATTACTTATTGTTTACTTGATCGTTTGGTTCATTCATGAAGAATGCGAGTTCTGTTATTCTTTTTTGAATGTCCCGTATTTATATAAAAATAGCTTGTGTTTCATATACACGTTTTAAAATTAAAATTTGATTTTTATCAAACTACAGTTCTCATAACTGACTTGATGCAGATATTTTTGACGAATTTACTGTTGCCCGTAAAATGTTTGTTTTTGATATCGCCCGAACCAAAATAAATAAATAAATAAGCCGATCTTCCTTAAACATTAATTATTCTTATTTTTAACCAGAGGAAGAAATTATCATCACGGATTTAAATATCGTTGCAATATTCTATGTTGTCCAAGCAATTTTGATTAAATCATGTAAGGGTATTTGTTACTTAATAAATTACATTTATTAATTATTACTAGGAATTTTATGAGTACTTTAATATTTTTTAAAAAATATATATATATTATTGTTTTATTGTTTCAGCAGTGAAAATAGTAAATAAATGGTACTACTTAGTTATCCCGTCGACCAAAAATCTATCGCCAAACTATAAGATTAAATGCCAATAATGCTTGATCGTAAATGTCACATTTGCTTGACTTTAACCCTAGAACTACCGGAAATTTTACTCAAGTTTTATAAAAACATTCTACACCAGAATTTTTACTTAAAGCTATTTAATTTGTTTATTTAACTTATTATTGTCTGATTTATACATTTAGTTTGTTTTGAAGAAATTTCTGGTTTGAATAAATATTTTGAATGTACATGTCGGGTCCAATGGACCCGTCTGGTAGACGGAAGGTTAAGGAAGTTACACGTGTTTACGTCATCAAGTGATTTTCATTTCGACGTTTTATTTGTATTTTTATTAATGTTATACTAATTTCTTTGTTCTTTCGTTATTTAAAATAAAAATTTTGTCAATTTGTATAATTTGGCGATTTATATAATTTGACGAAATTGGTCGACAGGATAACTAAGCAGTACCAAATAAATTTTTGACATTCATGTTTTAGACTAAGCATGTTTTTATTTATTTATATATTTTTATGTGTATTGGTTTAATGGTTTTAAAGAGAAACACATTATCACTTAAATAAATAGAACTTTACATTTATATTAATTTGGACAGTTTGTAATAATCCTAAACAGCTGTATTCGAATTAGCCGTCATTTCTAAGCTTGATTGGAATGTCAGCAGAGTTGTAAACGTAACCATGGCGATGTGACGTAATTTTGGTGTTTGTTTACATTTCTACCCGGCCCAGGTTTTTTCAGTTACGGTTCAGAGTCAAATTTCGAATTTGGCAGGGTATCAAAGTCCTCTGCCCAGTGACTTCGTACATTAAACGCAAATCCGCCTGCCTGTAGTAGATCTAAGTATACCTTGATACCGTCTACGTAAATGACTTACCATAATAAGAATAAATTGTGCATTTGAATTCTTAACACTGAAAAATACTTTTATAATTGAATGTAAATAATTGAATTTTCAAAAATTTTAATTCATTAAAAATATGCTATAATTTTCAATAAAAAGGTATTTTAAAAGTTTCATAAACGAAATCGTAACTCCATGATTTATTCCTTCTTCTGAAAATATAAGTGTTTCATTTTTTATTTGCAAAAATGCGTCCGTAATGGAAAAACATGTAAAATAAATTAATTAAAATAATAAATTTTTTAACCCTTAATTGCATAGTGATGTAAATTTCCCTCACCTTTTTATTTAATTTTTAATACGTAAATTAAGTTCTTGCAACCACTATATTTATATAGAAATATTAATGCTCTAAACAAATATAAAAATAATGCTACTAAATAAAGTTAAAAATCTACCTTAAGATTTCTGGTGTCTAATCCTTAATATAAAAATAAAAAACACAATTCTAAATTAATAATTCATGCAATTAAGGGTTAACGTTATTATGAAAAAAAATATATTGTGCAAATCTACAGATCATAATTTATTTTTATGTTTAATTTCAAGTCAAAATACTGAATAGTTTTTTGTAAAGTGTACGACAAAATGTAATTTGTGTAGCCTAGTAGGGGATTCGCTTCGCTCATCCTAATAAACTTTCACAATCGGCAACGCTGCCTTGGCGTTAGTTATGGCAAAATCTGCGCAAGCATTCATCGTCTTACTTTAAATAGGTTGAAAAACAATATTTACAATGCGGCTTTCGCAAAACAAATCAATGTCTGCACATATTTTATCTATGTCTTGCAATGTAAACAATATCAAAGATTTGTATCCGAAAATTTTATGATATAAAAGAAAGATAATTTACATATTGTTAAATAGCGAGACAATACATCTAAATTTTGCATTATTTTCGTCTTTAAAATCGCTTATTTTCTGAACCTGAATGTAAAAAAAATTAAAGATCTTGAAAGAAATGTTAATAAATTCGTCTCCAGAAGAAGTCTCCAATCAGCTAAAATAATTAGGTATAATATCATTGACAGCATCGATTTTAAAAGGGGTAAAAGTACAAAAGGGGTACAAGTACTCTTAAAGGGGTACAAGTACACTCTTAAAGGGGTACAAGTACAAAAAAAATTAGGTTCATAAACAAATTTTCGGTGTAGTAACTAATTGAATGTCGGTAATACCCCGGTCTCTTTTCGTCAGCAGCCCTTTATTCTTCCACTTATTCCGACTATTTTGCGGAAGCGAGGTTCTTAAGTCCCCGGCCACGTCCCGAGTAAAAGTCACTCTAGCGAAATCCAGGTTGAAATAAAAAATCAAAAATTAAAACCGGACAAATTTAAAAGGGAAATTACAGAAATTACAGACACCGAAAAGCGGATAGTCAGGGCCTGGGTCAACGGGGCTACCCACAAACCACCTATACGTCAAGCTCATTATTAGTAGAGGTAGCAAAATTAAAAAATGAATTTCAAATCCGATGGATATTTTCATTCTAATAACAATGCTACTCATTTGCTGGTGCTTGCAGCTTGCTATATCACCCAACAAACCTTCGATATAATCTTTAAAATATTAGAAATTATTTTTATAGTTTCTTTACGTTTTTATGCAATCGGATATTTCTTTCCATTTTTCGAAAACCCTGAAGATCTTGTACAAAATATTCATAAAGTAGGCGTTTTGAAACGAATTTCCGGACTCGACAGAGCCGAAAAGAAAAAAAAATATGTCTGAATGCCAAAACACTTGTTTGTAAATCAAGATCTAATTCATTTTTCCAAAAGTGGAAAATGTCATTCAATTATAAACCATTCTTCTCATTATGCCTGTAACTGTGATTCTTTTATCCCTAAAAGTTATTCCTTAACTGTGTGCGAAATTTTCACGTTTTTGAGAAGAGAAAAATATATTTTTTAAAACCATCTTAATGCTGTTCTTAATAAAAAAGAAAAAAAAAAGCAATTTAACAAATTACAACGACCATTTGGAAAATGATTTTTTCAAAGACTAAAATTTAAGACATAAAAAATCGCACGGAGTTGATCATGCATTACGCACACCATGAATTAAACATTAATAGTGTTATTACACGTAAAAAGTGCAAGCGACAAAAATCGCCTGCGACTCGTCAGATTTCCTGAAACTTATGTATTATCCACCTGAAACTTACGAATTATCCAAGCATTTCATTGGCTGTTCGGGAAAAGGCTTTTCCATCGTCAGATTTCCAAGAAATCTGACGATCCATTTTAAATGAAATTTCATTCTTAAACTTTTAAACATCCCACAACATTACTTTTTACACCGTCGTATAGAGAAAAAAAATGTACTTTTAAATGCAATTTGTTTGAAAGCTGTATCTCAATTTGTTTTTGAGTTATTAATTTTTTTTTTGTAGATTTTATTACTTTTTTGTCATAGTGGCAACAAAAGTATCCATTTCTGTTGAAAGTAAAGGGAAAGTACAGATTACTGTATAGACGAATCAGAAAACGAATAAAATGTGGATTCATCCAATAAAAAGCTTCAGATATGCTTTTGATTTCCTACCCTGACGGGGACAATAACCATTTTTCCAAATGGTTAAAAATAAATAAATAAATAAAATAAAATAAAATCTTCTTTAAATGTAAAACTTTCTGACACTTTTTCTGACTCGTGCTTAAACACAACAGCATGATGGTGGCAGTCATATTGAAGTTATTTGTAATTGAACAGATTTTTACGAAAAACGAATTAGAGCTTGAGTTATAAGAAGTTATTGTCTCAGGAATGCAGTTTTCCTTTACTACGCTTTCGTGTTTATATATTTGGTTAAAGACACTAATTTTCACAGAATTTTCTGCTTTTACCAACAGGCAGAAAATACAGCTCGATTACATAGTTTCTAAATAAGAGAACCAGACGATTTAACATTTTGAGGGGCGGTAGAATGTTTATGAAACCATATGATTTTAATACCCAAATGCCACAATAGCAGCAGAACTTTAATGAAAATATTTTAGGTTTATTATATATGTGAAATGTAGCTCTTTCTTATTTACAAATAAATTTTTTTGTAAATTCCGGTCATACATTTATTTCAACATTTTAGGAATGAAAATGTTTTGCCCCTGAAAGGGTAACTACGTTTACAAACAGAAATGAATTGAAAAATGTACCAGAATGTGCCCAGTTTGAATTTGAGTACTGTCTTAAGTGTTAATTTTTGTTTATATTATTACTAGAAATCGACCGAAAATTCGCTTTCGTTTTCGGCCCAAAATCTGAGTTTCGCCGAAAATTCGTTTCGGACAAAATGCTGCTCAAAGTTCGGGCAGACCGAAACTCGACCGAAACTATTTGTATTCCAAAAATCTCATTTCTTCCTTCGGAAAATTTCAACATGACTTACTGATTTGAGCTCTACCTGCTCAAATCAGACACTCTTAATCTTTACCTATTGCTATGAATTTCATTGTTTAAAATTAGCAGTCACGACTGACTCAAGATGTGAGTGCACATTATAAAGCAAGCAATGCCTATAAGACAAAACTTTGAAGACGCTTTTCATGTTCTCATTAAAAGCAGCAGACTTAACAATAATAATTTTTTTTTAATTTGAAACTGCAAAAGCGTTGCGAATAGTCTTTTCAGGAAGTTCTAGTATAGTTCTATCTTTACATGAAGAAAGTACTGTATTCATGAAAATTTTCGAATTCCGGTTTTTGACGGATTTACACGTTTTAGTGGTCAGAGAACATGAAAAACATGTTTTTACAAAATGTCTGTCTGTGAGTCTGTGACTCTGTGTGTGTGTGTGACACAAATTTTGTGTGCGCTCTATCTCAAGAACTAATGAACGGAATTTAATAAAACTTTAGATTCAGTTAGTCCCTAATATAAACTCGTGCTGATTAGTTTTTGATGTAAATTGCCCGACAGATGGCGCTGCTATGCTGCATTTTTCACGATTTCCGCAATAGCTATAACTCAAGAACTAATGCGCGGATTTTCTTCAAACTTCATATTCAGTTAGTCCTTGACAAGAATTGACGTTTTATACATTTTGGTGTAAATCGCTCAACAAGTGGCGCTGCTATGCTGCATTTTGCAGGATTTACACGATTTCCACAATAGCTCTCTCTATCTCAAGAACTAATGCACGGATTTTCATTAAACTTCCCATCCAATTAGTACTTGATATGACTGGATTCTGATTACGTGTTGGTGTAAGTCGTCCAACAGGGGGCACTGTTGTGCTGCATTTTTCACGATTCCAGCAATAGCTATATCTCAAGAACTAATGCACGAATTTTTATCTAACTTCAGATTTAGTTAGACGTTGACACAAGTTGTTTCTGAATAGGTTTTGATGTTAATCGCCCAATAGACGGCGCTGCTATGCTGGAATTTTCACGATTTTTGCAATAGCTCTATCTTAAAAACTAATGCACGGATTTTCCCCAAACTTCAGATTCAGTTAGACGTTATCATAAGTTGTTGTTTGGTAGTTTTGGTGTAAAGCACCCAATAGGTGGTGCTGCTATGTTGCATTTTCCTTGACTCACACGATTTCAGCGGTAGTCATACCTCAAGAACTAATGCACGGAATTTCATATGGTCAGAATTCTCATAATGAGCATAAATTACCATTTAATTTTGGCAGTGTGATAGCGAATTTTGAAATATTAACGTGTATGAGATAGAAGAAAGTTTTGGGATTGGTACATCCGACTAGTTTTGTTTTGATTTGTTTTCAAAATATAGCTTTCAAGCAATGGTTGTCGTGGAAACTAATTCTTGTGAAAATGCGTTTTCTTCATGATGGGTTTTTTCCCTATTTCTCGTATTATAATTGTTATAAGTCAAAAACCGTTGTTGATAAATGGTTCAAACTTTGAACATGTCTTTTTCAATTGTTTTACTTTAATTTTGACTCAGCAAATTTGAAAAAAAATATTAACTTTTGAAAATATGATATTTTTTTTAAAGTTACATCTTTTTTTTTAAATGTTTAAATTTTTTTTAAATTAGTATTTTTTAAATGCTGAATCAAAATTAAAACTTCTATATTTCTGTTTGTTTAAATGCAAAAATAAAATTGAAATTCTCCAAATAATATTTCGAGTTATAACGATTATAAATTACTTCACTTTTTTAATAAATTTTAAATTTTAAATTTTTAAGAAAGAATTATGAGAAGTTTTATCATGTGATTTTGTTTACAAATGATATAGTTAACCATCATAGAAAATTTCAAAATTTTAAGTCAATAAATAAAAAATATTTTAAAATGTGCCCCGGACCCCGTTAAGGTACATTTTTGGCATAATAATATAAGTCTCGATGAAGCAAAATGATTCTATCGAGGAATTGTACGATTCTTTTGGCAAAATTCGAAAAAATTATTAATATTTTTAATTTAAGTAAATTTTAAAATCTATCTTCTCGTACAGTTTTGAACATTTTGTGCTTTTTTTTAAAACTATTCTTAGAAGTGTACTGTATAATTTTAAGTACAGTCGGTACTACTTGCGGATTCGCCCGGAGTCCGCCATCTTGTTTCCTTGTTGATTGAAATTTCTTTATTTATTTTTGATGTTATTTATGTTTGTTGCTGTTTATGTTGTTAAATTACGCATAAAGTGGTTATATTGTTTATATTTGTTGCTGTTTATGTTGTTAAATTAAGCATAAAGTCATTATAAATGACCAACAAAGAAACAGGATGGCGGACTCCGGGCGAATTCGCAAGTTGTTCCGTAAAGTCATTCAGGGTAACTTTAAACCATGGGGTGTAAGTTTGCACTACCTCCTATTTTTCAATATTTTTGACTCCAAAAGACTAAATAAACTCCAGAACTATGCTTTGTTGGCAAAGTTCTAAACTGGGATTTCTACTCTTTATTTTAGAAAATAAATTAGCAACATTATGCGCAATTAATTGCATCATCTAACTATTTTTGTGAAGTACTGTTTTCAAGTTAATTTTGAATACTGTTTTGAAGTTGTTGTAATCCAATTAAATTTTTATAGTAAATATTAATATACTCATTTATAAGACATATTATTATCTAGATGTTGTAAATGTGTTAATATTTTGTGATTATTTATTTATTAATAGTTATTAAAATGTAAAATAAGAAGGCACTAACATTTTACCACATTTTTAGCGTAACTTTCAGCCGGCTCAAAGCTATACTGATGTTTATAATTTACTGATTGTAGGTGCTACTGTCAAAAATTTTCCATATTTGCACGCATAATTTACATAAATGCCGAAAGTGTGCATCAGATATAACATGTAAATATTTTCACAAATATGTGTAAAATACATAAAATTCATTTAAAGGTGTTTTTCGGGGGGGGGGGGGGGCTACTTAAATTTTACATTTCATACATTCGACATTTTTTTATTCTTGTTTGAATATTACAGCTCATATTAAAAATATTGGAATAATTACTTTTTTTTACGAATTGAAAATATCATTTGCTAATTTCATGTCTTTTAATGCAAATATGCAAACTATATTTTTATTATGAACTTATTGTTCATTAAACTTATTTATTATCTTAAAATGAATATCATTTTTGAAAAGATTAATTGAAAAAAAAGTATTTTGAAAAGTCAAAATATTAGAATATTTATTCAAGTGCATCAAAATATTAGAATATTTCACACTAATTCTCCTTTAATTATCAGCAATTCATAACTGATGGCGTCATTGATTAAATTAAGACGATTTTATTTAAAATCACTATTCTTTTTAAATTTTGTTTGCTTTTGCATCGCAAAATGGGTTGTGTGAGCGACATTCCTGAATCTATTAAACTTCATATAGTTGATTTCAATCGGAATGTTAAATATCAATGTTATATAGCGAATTATTTACATTTTCCGCAATCAAGCTCTTGATTGCGGATTGCGGATTGTGTTGGTATTTAGTAAAATACCAATACAATATTCCAAAATAAAAAAAATACATATAATCTCCAAAATCGCGGTCGAAAACCAAAAACATCATGACAGGAAACTGAAGCGTATATTTAAAAAAAAAAACGTTTTAAAAGTGTGCGATTTTTGCACCGAAAATGGAAAGAAGAAGGAGTTGAAGTTTCTACATCGACAACATTAAGGTGTCTCCCTAAATTTAAATTTGAATCTCGTGTACCGAAAACAAAACCTCTCATGATTGCAAAACAAAAGCGTATAAGATTCAATTGGTGTAAATCAAGACGTTTATGGAGCGAAGAAGATTGGAAAAATGTATTATTTAGTGATGAAAGTATGTTTTGTGTTTCATAGGGTAATCAAGGTATTCGAGTTCGGAGAATGAAGCAAGAAGCATTTGATAAGGAATGCCTTAGGCTTTCCGTAAAATTTGCTGCTAGTGTCATGGTTTGGGATTGCATGAGTGCAGAAGGACCTGGAAAGTTATGCATCGTCTACGAAAAGATTAACTCTCAGATATATCAAGAAATTTTGGAATATTACATGATTCCATCATCAGAAGAATTATTTGAAGATGATTTAATCTTTCAACAAGATTTAGCGTCACCGCATACCTCGGTGTCAACTAAGAATTGGTTCCACCAATGCAACATTAAGGTTTTCCTTGGCCACCAAACTCACCAGGCCTTAATCCCATCGAAAACTTATGGTATATAATGAAGAAAAAACTCCAAGAAAATTCTCCTTAAAAAAAATCTGAGTTAGTGGCACGTATAAAGCCTATTTGGGCTAATATTGATAGAAATGTTTGTAAACACTTTGCATATAGTATGAAAGATTGATTGTACACTGTTATGAAAGCTAAAGGGGATGCTACAAAATATTAACTAACATTTACTTCATATTCATAAGGTATTATTGTTGCATAAAATAAAATATTCCAACATTTTGAACCAATCTAAATTTTATTCTAATATTTTGATGTGTTTCAGAAAGTTGTATACCTAATTTATTGTACTATATTTTATATTTTGTAAATGTTAAAATCTTATCTAAACATTCCAGATTTAATTTATAAAAAAATTAATTGCATTTACTTAGTACCAAAAATAAACAAATGAAAAATGATTTTTTTCTTATTACTTTTTCTAAAATATTCTAATTATTTTGAATATGAGCTGTAGTACATATTACTGTTACTATGGATACATTATTGAGTTAAAACATTGAAAATTGTTTTTCATTGCATTTTTATGTTTTATATGAGCAATAAACATTTTTTTTCTAAATATTCATGGTTCTCTTCTTCCACTTTTCTTATACATAATATTTGTTGTAATATCATAAATTATACAAATCTTGTGATGATGGGAAATGTAAATTCGGAGTCTTTACATATCTGAAAACATTTTTTGGGGTTTAAAGTTGTCCTAACTATAACACATTTTTTATAATGAATTATTTTAGATAATATTTATCATATGGTGCAAAGTTACCCTAAATGGCTGGGTAACTTTGAACCAGATTAAAAATTCCTTTTTTATTGCTTTTATCCTTATTATTCCTTAATTTTTGATATTCAAACAATAATTTAGGATCATTTCTTCTCTTTTATTCCCCCAGTTGCAACAATATTCTTAAAATAAGAGTGTGGCATATGAAAATAGAGAAAATGCGGATCAAAGTTACCCTGAATGACTGTATCGGATTTAGCATATGTTCATTAGTTTGGGATAAAAAAAATGTGCAAATACGCGTAAAATTACAGTATAAACTTGATTTATTTTACATTTTTATGCGCAAAAAATATTTCTTACTTTATTATAAACCCGATACTTGGTTTTATCAAATAGACCATAATGAACAACGGAAAAAAAAAATAGAATCAATTGAAAGATATAGATAAAAGTTTTGTCACTTACTACATGCTACTTCGACGAAAATCACAAATTGAGAAAAACCACTTTTAAGATTTCAACTTCAAAAATAGTTATTCTAAATCTACTTAATCACTTCTAATCAGTGTTGGGTATGAGCGCGTTCATTGAACGAAAACTCACGAACATAGCTGACTTGCTGTCAACTTTGAGTTGAACTTGATTCACTTTTTGATAAATGAACGTGAGCTGAACGAAAGTTCAAAAAATCTGTGAGTTTGAACGAAATTTACAACTCAAACTCCATTTTTTTTTATAATTTATTTAAATTTTTCCCAGCCGTTAAGAACACGTTTTTCCCATTCACCTGTCATTTAGAGGCCTACACGGACTCGGTATGGGTCGAGTCGGATTATCAGTTTTTCTAGGTCGTGCCCGGGTCTGACTTTCTCTGGAGGCTCGGGCCGGACCGAACCGGTCTTATTTCTGAGCCTGTGCTTATGCTTCCTAGATGTCTGCACCGACCGAAATTTTCTGGCATGGTCACAACCCTGCTCATATGAAAATCATTGACCCGTCCCTGCCTGACTCGTGCAAAAATCTGTTTAAGTCTGTTTTCAAATCAAAAAGGGCAACTTTATGACATAAGTTTTAATTTATTTTTGTTCGGAACTGCATGAAAGTAGCAGGTGTTGTTGTTCAGAAACTATGTAATAGATCTGTTTTTTCCGTTTTTTTTTTTTTTTTTTTTTTTTTTTTTTGCACATTTTTTGCAAAAAAATATGTATACTATATAAAATTACTGACTACATTCTTTTTAATTATTATGCTGCTGATAACATGCTTATGTGTTGTTTTATAATTGTTAAACTAATGAAGCTATTTATGTATCTTTGCAGTTTTGTCAAAAATATTACCTACATATCTTTATTTTTCAGTGCGATTGGAATTAATATATATGTTACGGCCAATACCCGAAATTGGCGAAAACTCGAACTGTCCAATTCGGGAATTGCCCGGCCAATTTCCGAACTGGCCATATGCGATCGGCCAATTCCCGAACTGGCCAGATGCGATCGGCCAGTTCGCGAAATGGGTATATAGAAACCATTTTTTACTTTTTATCCCTTTCTAACATACCGGGTGTCTTAAAAGGACTGGCTTATTTTAAAATTCAATAACTTGCAAACGGTGACAGATATTTAAAAAATTCTTGCAGGAGGGTTATGCAAGAGGTCAAAAGTTTTTTACAGTGATTTTCGATTTTAGTTCGAATGACAAACAATAGATGGCGCTGTGATCAATAGACGCTTAATTCAGGCTCGAATTTTGGTACTTCGGGACCCACTCCATACATTTTAATCTCTTTATTTCGCATGGAAGAAGAGAAAAGCCAAAAAATCAAGCCTGTATATAGCGCCTATTGCTTACAGCGGCATCTATTGTTTGTAATTCGAACTAAAATCGAAAATCACTGTATAAAAACTTTTGACCTCATGCATAACCCTCCTGCAAGAATTTTTTAAATATCTGTCACCGTTTGCAAATTATTGAATTTTAAAATCAGTCAGTCCTTTTTAGGACACCCGGTAGTTGAAAGTGTTTATGAATTCAATTTGTCTGGCAATCTGCCTGTCCGTGCTCTAACTCGAGTAAAGACTCCGATTGACTTGTAATTGTTATATTATTTAGGCTTATAAATTAATTTCGGTATTGAAAGTGAAGTTTGTACTATTTTTGGTTAATTTACGGCGACACGCAAAAGTATTTTGTTACAATATCGTCAATGAGAAAAGTTTTTCCGGTGTATTTTAATGTTGTTGCATTATCTGAATTACAATAAAATTGGTATGCATCATTAAGATGGACAACAAACTGTTATCTAAAGTGCATGAAATAAGTAGCAATTATAGTTTGTTTACAGAGACAATCAAAAGTACTTCGTTACATTGCAGTGAATGGTGAAAGGTCATTTTTAGTGCAGTTAAATGATGTCACTCTATTTCAAACATAATAAAATTAACATGCTTCACACATATGGGGAGCAATATGTTTTTTTTATAGAGTATTGATTAAGTAGTCATTATAGTTTGTTTATAGGACGCCCAAAAAAATTCCAATAAAGAATTGATATATGTGAAAAAATCGTTTATAGGGTATTTTAATGACATTACTTCAAACATAGTGAAACTTATATATTACTAAAATGCTCTACAGCATGTTTTCTATATATTATTGACTAGGTAGAATTTGTTGTTTATTTACAGAGTCACACAAATAATTTGGTTATTGGATTGGCTATGAGCCATTATTGCTTGATGTGCGTTTTTAGCTGTGATAGGATTTTAAAATTTAATTTATTTGTAGTGTATTACCTGGTTAGTAGATCATATGCATGGCTGCATGAAAGCTAAAAGAAACACATTACCGGCTGTGGATAGCCATTGCTGAACACTTCGTATATTGGTCAAGGCTTCACGGCCAGTTTGCGAATTGGCCGGCCAAAACCCGAAATACACTGTTCATTTCATGTATTTCGGGTTTTGGCCAGGAATCTCGGCCAATTCGCGTATCGGCCTATCTCCGGGTTTTGGCCGTAACATATACATTGTTAAAATGAGAGAGACTAAAAGATTGATCGATACATAGAGAGATATACAGATAGATAGGCAGCATTATAGATAAATAGATGGATAGATTTAAAGGAAAAAGGAAAAAAAGTAAAAATTAATTATAAACACAAGAAAATGTAGGATATTATGTCCAAGGGGGGAAAAAAAGAGCTAAAAACTAAATTTTTAAGCGATAAATTTAAATTCGAGATTTTGTTCTCATGCCAGTTTTCATAAATTAAGGGGTCTCAGGACTCTTAAAATTGGAAAAAATGAAAAAAAAAGACCATATTCAACATTTAATATCTTAAAATGTATTTGATTTTAAGACACAATTTTAATTGGAATAAAATATATAAGTATGTTCTTCCATTTCATGTATGTAAAAAATTATAAGATGCAGAATTAGCATTTACAGGGGGCTCCAGACTGTTAGACATTTGACGAGCAAAAAATCGGCATAACACGTTACGCGCACGATTACAAAATACGTATTGCAACTAGAATGAAAATTTTGGTGCCTACTTATACTTCAGATTGTAATAATTACCCTGAACCTAAATAAATTTGTATTTAAAGCTTTTTTATATTATTAATACAACGTTGTATTTAGCTAATGCAAAATTAAGTAAATCTCAACTGTATAATCACAAAAAAAAATATTGTTTTCAAAAATAAAAAGGAAATTTTAGGTTCAGTTTATACAGACTAACATGAAACATATGTTTTGAAATTTTTATGAAAAAATATTCATAAGTTTTTGAGATATCGTGCGCGTTATACCGTCGTGCGCGTTAAAACGTCATTTGGAGAAAAACGGCTTCAAAGTTTCCGAAACGACGCTTCAGCTATTGAACGTGTATAAATGCAAAAGCCATAACTTCACTTCTAATAGGAATTTCAAGGAAACAATTATGTCAAAATTTTCAGAAAAGATAGGAGTTTAACATCTAAAAAAATTAAAATTTCGAAAATTTTAAAGCTTTAAGAGTCCTGAGACCCCTTAAATTGCATACATAATCCAGTTTTAAAAAAAGCTTGTACACTAGCTGTCATAACTGCGTATACCCTTGTACATACTCAAATATCGCAATGATGTTGGAATTTCAGTATCTAAATAAATAAATTTAATTTTTAAATGTTCAGATATTTGAACCGTGTAATATATTCTGCAAATGAACTCGAAAGGTGGCGAAACCAATACCTTTAAAATCAAAATTATTCGTTTTCAATTACGAAATATCAAATTATTTCTTTTCTAATGTTAAAAGATGTTCTTTTGCGGAATATTCTCAGAGATACGCGTTTTTTAAAATTTCTGTATCCTCACCCAGGGATGCGAGTTCGGCATCCATTTTTATGTAGAATTTTCAAATTACCACCGGAAAATTTGAAAGAACTTTTATTTACTATGGTAATTAAATGTGTGTAATTTTGGATTTTCTGAATAAAAATGGAATCCAAACTGACAAACCCGTCCTCAACTGTAGGACAAACGAAAAAAGTGAACTGTACTAGCATGCTAAATCTCTCATATCAAGTAACAGAACTTACTAACAAATAAATATTAAACTCACACCAGACATACTTTACGAAAGATTTTTTATAGTGTAAACAGCTTAGTGGAAGACTATCCAATAATGAAAAGGTTTATCCTATTCTATATATAAGTCTGCTAGCGCAGACTTAATAAATATACTGTAGGACAGGTATGTCAAATAAAACACGTGCCCCGCGTGCCTTCTTACTTGACTCGTGAATTTATCAGCGGCCCGCCAAGCATTTTCCCTCTCTTTTATTTATTAATCTTCGAAAAATATACTTTTCGTGAGCAAACCTTTTCTGACTGTAGTTGCAATTTTGCCAAGTACGAGAATTTTTTTTATTCGTAATAGCTACCGCCATTTTAGAATAGCAAACTTCGCTTTTTATTAGCAGGCGCACGAAATACAGAAAAAGTGGAAGATATAATAAAGATGATAAAACAAAAAAATATGGTGCAGACTTTAATTACACTGTAGGACAGACATGTCAAACAAAACACGTGGCCCGCGTGCCGCATTTGGCCACTGGACAATTTATCAGTCGCCCGCTGAGCATTTTCCCTTTCTTTTATTTATTCATCTTCGAAAAATATACCTTTCATGAACACACCTTTTCTCACTGTATTTGCAATGTTGCCAAGTTCGAGAATTTTTTTATTCGGAATAGCTACCGCTGTTTCAGAACAGCAATCTTCGCGTTATTTATTAGCAGGCGTGACCAATACAGAAAAAAATGGGAGATATAATAAAGATGATAAAATAAAGAAAAGATAACTATTTAAAAAAATTATAGCTATTTTAAATAATAAACTTTCACAATCGGCAACGCTACCTTGGTGTTAGTTATAGCAAAATTTGCGCAAGCATTCATTGTCTTCATTGGCGCACCCACGGCGGAAGCTAAGGGGGCTGAAGCCCCTCCCAGACCAAGAGAAGAGACTTGCCATTTAAAGTTTTCTAAGATTATAAAAGTTATTTTATTATTTTTAATGTCCTTTTTAAAAAAAAGCAACATTTTGAAAAATATTGATCTTTTCCCAAATTTTTTTGTTATTTATAAATTTTTTTTTTGTTATTTATAAATTTTCTTATGACATTTGAAACATTAACAAGTTTAATACTTACTAATTAAAATAATATTTTTTTAATTAAAAATATTTAAGCCTTCAGAACAAGATCCACCAAAAGTGTTTAGAGTTCCCCTGGATTCGCTGACTGATTACGGCTCTGTTCATGTCAACAGAAAAATTGTATAATTGAGCTCGATACGTCTCGTGCATTTCGAATCCAATGTACCGCATATACTCGCATATAAGTCGACCCCAAATTCTGGAGGAATAACAAACTGAATACCAGTATTTTAAAAAAGTTATCTTCGCCTTATCTAAATGCAGAATTTGCTGATATTAAATAAGCTGAAGACGGCTACAAGAAAAACTGGTACACAATATATTTTTTTCACGAATTTTGGGGTCGACTTATACGGTAAGAAAATACGGTAATACGGTATACGGTAAACTTAGAATATACGGTAAGAAAATCGGACCGAGCTCGTCCGGCGAGCCGGGCTTGATTTGGGTACATGTATACCTCTAAAATAAGTCTAGCCCCCTCCAAAACTTAAGCCTGAGTGCGCCACTGATCGCCTTACTTTAAATTGTTTGAAAAACAAACTTTACAATGCGGCTTTCGCAAAACAAATCAATATCTAAAATAAGATAACTGCCTGCACATATTTTATCTATGTCTTGCAATGTAAACAATTTCAAAGATTTGTATCCGAAAATTTTATGACATAAAAGAAAGATAATTTGCATTTTGTTAAAAAACGAGACAATACATCCAAATTTTCAGTACTCACTGATGTATTATTTTCGTCTTTAAAATCACCTATTTTCTGATCCTGAATGTAAAAAAAAAATTAAAGATGATCTTGAAAGAAATGTTAATACTAGAATGCCCGGAAATCTTACTCAAGTTTCATAAAAATATTTCGCTTTAGAATTTTTATTTATAATTATTTAACTCGTTTATTTAACATAATTTTGCGTTGCTTAAATTTAACTTATTTTATGAAAAAAATTTAAGAAAAAATATTTATAATTATTTAACTCACTTATTTAACGTAGTTCTTTCTGCGTTGCTTAAATTTAACTTATTTTATGAAAAAAATTCTGGCTACAATGTACATTTAATCATGTGGTCAGAGTCAAATTGACTCCTTCCGGGCGTTCTAGAGTTAATAAGTACGTCTCCAGAAGAAGTCTCCAATAAGCTAAAATAATTAGGTATAATATCATTGACAGCATCGATTTTCCCTCTTAAAGGGATACAAGTACAAAAAATAATTCAGGTTCATAAATAGATTTTCGGTGTAAAAGTGCTAAAGTAAAAAATGAATTTTAAATCCGACGGATATTTTCATTCTAATAACAATACGACCCAGTTACTGATGCTTGCCATATCACCCCTCAAACCTCCGATAACCAAATATAATCTTTAGAATATTACAAATTATTTTTATGGTTTCTTTACGTTTTTATGCAATTGAATATTTCTTTCCATTTTTCGAAAATCCCGGCGATCTAATACAAAATATTCATAAAGTGGGCGTTTTGAACAGAATTTCCGGACTCGACAGAGCGGAAAAAAATAAGCCTGTATGTCAAAACAATTGTTTCTAACTCCAGATCTAATTCATTTTCCAAAATTGGAAACTGTCATTCAATTATAAACCATTCAACTAATCACGCTTGTAACTGTGATTATTTTATCCCTAAAAGTTATTCCGTAAATGTGTGAGATATTTTCGCGTTTTCGACAAGAGAAAAATATTTTTTTAAGAACCACCTTAATGGTGGTCTAAAAAAAAATCTTTTCTCCCTTCAACGTAAAACTTTCTGACACTTTTTCTGACTCCTCTTTAAACATAACATCATGATGGTGACAGTCATGAGTATTGAAGTTATTTGTAATCGAACAAATTTTTACGAAAAATGAGCTTGAGTTATAAGCAGTTATTGTCTCAGGAATACAGTTTTCCTTTACTGCGCTTTCGCGTCTATATATTTGGTTAAAAACGCGAATTTTCTAAAGAATCTTCTGCCTTTACCAACAGGCAGAAAATACAGCTCGATTACACAGTTTCTAAATAAGAGCACCAGACGATTTAACACATTGACGGCGGGAAACGAGAATTCTCGTTTTTATTTACAAAACATCGTTGGCTGAGGGCATGGCTTCTACCTTTCAGAAAAATGATCTTATAACGTGTTGTCCAATTTTTTTTTATATATTGTAAGACTTTATTATATCCGAACATTTAAAGATACTTACTGATGCATAAACTCGAGAAACCTATATCGGAAATCAATTTACGAAAGACTTTCCGAAGAGGGAGCAGCTTCTACTGTCCGTAACCTCTTCGTAGTACCCAAAGCTAAAATAATACTACAAATACTCATTCATTGGTTTTAAACAAACAAAATGACGTCATAGATGACATCATAGATGACAGAAAAAAGAACTTTTCGGAAATTGATACTTTAAGGGACTAGTAATTTAGGTTTACAAATAGAGATCTAAAATTACAAATTCCGTTAAAATATCAATTTAATTATCACTAACCCAAATTCGCACAATCGCAAATTTAAGGCCTTTAATCAAGTGAATGATATACAAATCCTCAAAACATTTTATTGTAAAGGATTTATGTTAAATAAGTATGAATATTTCTCAATTTCTTGGCCACACCCTCTTGAAGGCGTTTTGCAAACTCAGATGAAAATAATATCTATTTTATGAGGAAATCAGCATAGATCTTGCCATTAATTGGTTTGCTTTTAAAGCAAAAAATATTCAGCTATTAAGAAATAACGTCAAAATGTAAAAAAGCCAAGCAGTTTAATTTTTATGGGGAAAAGAATAGAGTTCCACGTACGTGGACCCAGGTAGCGAAGAGGTTAATCCCAGATGTAATACAAACTTGCCCGTCGTCAACGTGTTAATACATTTGCAAACAAAAATGAATTGAAAAATGTGCCAATGTGCCCAGTTTGAATTTGAGTACAGTCTTAAGTGTTAACTTTTGGTTATATTATTACTAGAGATCGACTGAAAATTCGTTTTCGTTTTAGGCCCAAAATCTGAGTTTCGCTGAAAATTCGTCTTCGGCGAAAATGCTGCTGAAAATTCGGGCAAACCGAAACTATCTCTATTTCAAAAAATCTCGTTTCTTCCTTCGGAAAATTTCCTCATGACTTATTGATTTGAGCTGTATCTGCTCAAATCAGACACTCTTACTCTTTACTTATTGCTATGAACTTCATTGTTTATAATTAGCAGTCACGACTGACTCAAGATATGAGTGCACATTATAAAGCAAGAAATGCCTATAAGACTAAACTTTGAAGACGCTTTTCACATTCTCATTAAAAGCTGAAGACTTAACAATAATCGAAAATTTTTAGATTGAAACTGCAAAAGCGTTTCGAATACTCTTTTGAGAAAATTCTAGTATAATAGATGATCTTTTACAAGACTTATTATAAAAGTTGAATCGAGGTATGTATACCTAAAACATTTTTTAATTAGATGAAATTCGTATAATTAGAAAATCATTCTGTGTCGTTGATGAATTAATTACGTTTTATTTTATATCTAAATAAAAAGTTTTGGTCAGAGGTACAGAGAGGAAACTTGGGCTACACGTATAATTAATTAATAATTACGTATAATTAATAAACACGTATAACTAATTAATAAGTTTGTACATTTATGTATTTATTAATTACATTAATTTTTTCTTAAAATTTTTAAAACATTTTAAAAAAAAGAAATTTAATTTTTTTTTTCGTTTTCGGCTGAAAATAGGAAGATTACTGAAATTCGGTTTCGGTTTTAAAAACCTGTTTAGGTCTATCCTCAATTATTATCCTTAATGAATTAAAAAAAATTCATAAATCTGACCAATTAAATCAATAACAATCAACGTAGTTCTAGAATACTCGTACACGTATCTATCAAAATCCTAGTTAATTACAAGTGTAACCACTGCCTTTCAAGGTTGAAAATAAATTTTTTTAGACGCACTAAACATGTCACTAATGTTATGTTGTGAAATACAAATTTCTCTATATTCGTTCTTCTATAGTAAAGAGATTGACATTATCTATGTTGAAAATAAGATCACTTTTGCCACAAACATTTTAAAGGAAAACTATTACATTGTTAAGAATATAAAAAGTACAAATCATAAATGTTTTATTTACTCTTATCAGATCTATTAAAAGCAGTCAATACTATCTGATTTTCAATTAAAAGGCAGGTTACAATTTTTAAAATACAGGGGAATTCTTCAGATATTCCAAAATTCTGATAGTAGAGAAATATTGTAATTCTGAAAATGGAGAATAAAGACTTTAAACAACTTTAAACAATTTAGAAAATTCCAAATAAAAGTTTTAACATGATCGTAAATACTAATTTCAAGCATATTATATTTTTAGAAATAATTCACATTCTGTATGTTTTTGTTTTTTTGTTTGTTTGTTTTTTTTTTTTTTTTTTTTCTTGCATTTCTTTCCATTTCTAAAATGTTCACAACTATTTTCTTTAGAATATTTTGCTTTATTTCTGTCGGTACAATTAATATTTGAATCAGAATTGGCATAACTGCAAAATTATTTAACCCGTGTTTATAGAATATGGTAAAGCAAATATTGTTGGGAAATTATAACAATAAATATTAATAAAGAACAGTATTTAAGGAAAATTCCTTAGAGAAAATAGCATTTCCACATTCAGTATAGTTTAGTGTTCTATGAAAAATGACGGTAGTGGTTTAAAACTGAAACAAACACTTGTGACAATAAAAATCTTTATTGTTATTATTATTATTATTATTATTATTAAAGATAAATCGGGTAACCCTACTCTACTGGAGTTTTGAATAAATGAAATTTCGCGTATATTTTAAAGAAAATAAAAACTATAAGTTTAATACAAAACTCACACCGTGAGTATTAAGAAAAAAGATGTTAAATTATTATCGACGTGATTTTGTTTATCGAAAAAAATGGCATAACAGGATATTCCAGTCTATTGGTTCCTCGAGTAATCAATAGCCTAAAATCTAATATAAGTAGACTTGAGATTCAGAATATAAGCTGCGACTTTGAAAGAATTCAACAAGTGCCATGATAATATAAGATTCTATTTTCTATAAAGCAGGTGATAGAATCAATGTGTTCTGTATAGAAGGATTTTTCAATCGGTATATCGTAAAAGAAGCTGAAACACACACTAATATATTCAGAAATATTTTGCCAAAATATCATTAATTTTAGC
This sequence comes from Maratus speciosus, assembly GCA_963932465.1. Classification (NCBI taxonomy): domain Eukaryota; kingdom Metazoa; phylum Arthropoda; class Arachnida; order Araneae; family Salticidae; genus Maratus; species Maratus speciosus. The sequence continues at coordinate 145,595,339 of OZ010798.1, read as the reverse complement.
AAGTTATAGAGCAAACTTTTTTTTACAAACCTAGGATGCATTTTAAAATATGTGATTTATATGTTTAGTGAGGAAATCTGATGTAACAAAGTACAATTCTGTGTAGGTTTATTTCAATTTTTGAAAGAATTTGAGATCAAATAGAGTTTGTGCTTTCCGAGAAAAATAATAGCTCTGGAAAGTATAGAGTAGAAATATTTTTATCAATGATTTTTATTAAGAATAAATCTTAAAATAAAGCAAAATCATCTTTGAAAAAAGTTTACACACATTTAATCTGATGTACAGTCGTGGGAAAAAAGTAAACAACACCTACTAACTCTGCAACAAATTATTGAAGGAGAAAGTTACTGGTACCAAACGATTGGAAATAAAGGTTACTTTTAAAAGATGTATATAAAATTTTCTTAGGGGCCATCTACATATTAAAACGAACCCAAACTTCATCTTTTTCAATGCCAATACCCAATTTTAACGAGATATTTCAAATCTTCAGTTCAAACTATCCTAGACACCGAATTTCAAGTCATTAAAATGATAAGTGTTTGAATTATAAACATTCAAAATTTAGTACTTCTAATGTTAAATTACATTTTCATATTTTCAGTAATGTCTCCTGAAATTATACTCCTAATGTGCTAATTTTTTGTAGTATCAATATACTAAAATACCCAAACATAAATCCATTGAGTTTGTAATTTTTATAATTTAATGATATGAATTATGAAATTAACATTTGAAAAAAATTTTAATTGCAACCTACAATTTTTTTTGATGGATTTAGATTTATTATGCCCCGTTTTATGGAAATCCAAAATTTCACACTTTTCTTCCAAGTAGTATTCAAATTATGCTTAAAAAACAGTAAAAATGATGGTTTAAGATAGGAGTGACCAGATATTGAAATTTCTTATGCTATCCAGTAATCCCGTAGTCTTCAATGGCTGTTGAGTGGCGCTTAAGATGCTTTGATCAAGAAGGAGGCTCTCTCGGTCAACAATCGAGTGCCGAACTTCAATTTGGATACAGTCCACAGCCCTCTGAATACTAGGCCTGAGCGCTGGACCAAAAATGGCGGCTGTCGAAGGCGGATTTTTTTCAGCGTGTGTACGGTCCCTTAAATATTCCTACCAATAATTTTTTAAAGTTTTTTCCGCTTCATTTTTCTGAGAATAAACAAGGTAGGGAAATCTTTTATAAAATACTGGTGTCTACATTTAAGGGACCGTACCTACGCTAAAAAAAATCCGCCTTCGGCAGCCGCCATTTTTGTGTCATTTTTGTGTGAGCGCTCAGGCCTAGTATTCAGGGGGCGGTGTACAGTCCCTAAAATACGCTCGTTTTAAAACAATTAATCTCTTGGAAACTTATTGTACGAATTGCATAAAAATTTGTTTTTAGGCTAATTAAAGGGCGTAGAGTTCATTTATGCTGTCAAAATTGCGTACTGCGATTGAAACTGCGATATTTTTTAAAGAGTTAGTGAGGGGTGTTTACTTTTTTTTCCACGACTGTACCTGCACAGTCGTGGGGGTAAAAAAAAGGAAACAACGCCTACTAACTCTGCAACAAATTATTGAAGAAGGAAGTTACTGGTACCAAACGATTGGAATTAAAGACTACTTTTAAATGATGTCTATAAAATTCGCTTAGGGGGCCTTCCAAATCTCAAAACGAAGCCAAATTTTGTTATTTTTTCAATATCAATACTCAAGTTTGACACCATAAATAAATTCTACACTCTTCAGTTAGCCTATATCCAAATTTTCATGAAATTCGTACGATAAGTTTCCGAGAGATTAATTGTTTTAAAGCGAGCGTATTTTAGGGACTGTATCCAAATTGAAGTTCCGTACTCGATTCTTGAAATGCTACAGAATGACTATGTCACTTCTATTAATATATTATTTCTTGCCAATATAACCATTTCACTCGCTTAATATGTTTCGAATATTGTCAACCCAAATGTTTCGATAAAATGAGTAAAATATATATATTTTTTCAAATTATCCTTTTCTGCACATCATAGATGGTCCCTTAAACCAACATTTTGACGTTTTTCAATCATAATTCGAAAACTACTTGGAATAAAAATTTCAAATTGAGAATTTGCATAAAGCAGGACATAATAAATATAAATCTATCAAAAAAATTGTAGGTTGCAATTCGTAATTTTTTTCGAATATTAAATTTATAATTCATATAAAAAATTTTAAATTACAAACTCGCTGTATTTATGTTTGGGTTTTTTAGTATTATAACCACACAAAAAATTATATTAGGATTGTAATTTCAGGAGATATTAATAAAAATATGTAAATGTAATTTAGCATTAGAAACTCTAAATTTTAAATGTTTATAATTCAAAAACTTATCATTGAAATGGCTTGAACTTTCGTTTCTAGGCATAGTTTGAACCGAAGATTGTTAAAATCGGGTGTTGCCATTGCAAAAACAAAGTTTGTTCTGATTTTGATTTGTAGATGGCCCCCTAAGCACTTTTATATACATCATTTAAAAGTACACTTTATTTCCAATCGTTTGTTACCAGTAACTTTCTTCTGTTACATTTGTTGCAGAGTTAGTAGGGGTCGTTTGCTTTTTTTTTTTTCCACGACTGTGCGTACACACAAAGTTTGAGGAAATTTGAGTTCACAAACACTTCTTAGTATAAAATTTACTAGTACGCCTGTTTCAACATTCGATCTTTAAAAGAATGTATTCTAAAAGTTTCATGCTCAGATACGGTAGTACATGCATAAAATAAGAACAAAGATGTTTAAGTATGTATTTGTTATTTTCAAAATATAGTTTGTAATAAATATGTTTTAATTGACTGTGACGGCGCATTTCATTTGCATTATGAAATAATTTGAGTAAAAGTATATTCCTTTCACATATTTTTTATGTAACGTAACTGAAGTGGCTTGTGGGACTATAACTATGTATTAAAATGTGTCATGAAAGCGTAATTATACATTCAACAACGCAGTAAATTTTTTTAATGTTATTTTTTAAATCGATCTGCTGGTCTTACAGATTTTACTTGGAACTCCGAATATCGTTGGTCTCTAAAGGACAATTTTTAACAATTTCCAACATAGCTAAAATGTGTTCATGAATTCGGTTTGTTTGTCCGACTGTCTGTGCTCTAACCGCGTAAATATAGTCCGATTGCCATGAAATTAATACATGTTATTGGGCAATGTATGGCACGTTCGGTATTGAAAATGAAGTGTATAGTATTTTCGGTTCATTTACAAGGCCATTCAAATGATTTATATTACGGTCTATGGGGTAAATCGTTTGCCATGTATTTTATTTATGTTACAATAAAGTAGAACCTCGATTATCCGAAGTAATTGGGATGGATCATCTTTCGGAAAATCGAAATTTTAAGATAATAGAGAATGCTTCAATTTTAAGATTAAGGACAAATGTGTGCGCTATTTCTTAGTATGGTAACAAGTGCTTAATAAAAATAAAGCGAAGGCAAAATAGGAACAAGAATGAATTACCTGAATTTTAATTTTGAAATTAAATACCTTTTACATATTTCACGAGATTTTGGAAAAAAGTTTCGTGTGTCGCAGTTTCGATTGCCTTTGCTTTTCAGCTGTATCACGAAGTTTTTTTTAATACTATTAGTTCACCAGTATCATAGTCTTTCTGCTGCTCCAGCCATGCCAAACCTTTTGCAAAACATTCAAAAGCTTCAGAATTGCTAATTTGTTCATTTTCTTCGCCCATATCGTTGTTCTCTTCTTCGCTGTGATCAATGTGATAGTAGAAAAAAAGCTTAAAAATTGGGTTTTGCACATAAGGAATGTGATAAGGAAAAAAAGGGGGGGCGGAGAAAAAAAGCAAGCTTTAAAATGGATTTTGGTTAACCGAGAGTTTCGGTTAAAAGAGTTTCAGATAAAAGAGTTTCTACTATATTTTAAACGAAATTGATATACATCACTGAGGTGTACTGCAAGGTCCTTACTATAGAATAGGGTGTGCATTAGGGTGGTCACAAGAAATCAATTTTCGAATTTTTTCGGGGGGACCCCCCAAAAAGTTGCCAATTGACTAGAAAGTGAGATTGGCAAAGTTTCAGCTCATTTGGATAATATTAACCCGTGCCTCATTGAGGTTTAAGTTTGAAAAAAACGTGATTTTTCGCAAAAAAATGCTGTTTTTCCTTCATGAAATGAATACAATTGAACCTAGAAACATAATACAGGTCTCATTTTATAAAAAAAAGTTTTGCTTTGAAGAACCACACACCAGTTTTTTCTAAAAATGTACAGATTTAAAAATATGCGCATTTTTCAGGACCAGACTTCACCTGAATCCTAAAAATTGACTTTTTATGAAAAAGCGAAAAAAAAAATTGTAACATTCTATTCCATCTGCTTTCCACCTTTTGTTTTTCTTTTTTTCGTTTTCTGAAGTCCAATAAAGTGTTTGATTAAAAGAAATTCCAAAGAAAAGGAAAAAAATCGAATTTTAAACTGAAAGAATTTTTTAAAAAATGGAGGGCAAAGGAAGTATAGAAATGAGAGCAAATAATGCTAAATTGCATTTTATTATTAAATTTATGTTACAAAAAAGGAGGCATAATAAAGAAAATAAATTATTTTCCCTTACAACTGCCACGTTAACCCTTTACGGCACAGAAAAATTCTGTTCGTAGAAGGATGAATGACCCCGGAATTTACAAACGACTTTTTTAGAAATTAAAAACACATTACCTAAAATATTCTTCGTGCCGTTTGTAAGCTTGAAATTAAAATTAGGTGGTCCCGGCGTGGGACACTGCGCCGGAAAGGATTTAAGTGGTAATGGTTTAGATAAAGTGGCTTATGTTGACTTTTTTACCAAAGTATTATCTAAAAATGAAAATGCAACTTGATCCAAGTTAAGATACCAGAGGCGGTTTGTCATTTTAGCAATTGCTTTGTCTGTAACCTATTTATCAAATTTTCTGTAGTGAACAAGTGATTTTATTATTTGCAGGTCTTGAGTTAGGGGCTAAAGTGGCAGTGGAAGTATTGAAGCACGCTTTTACATAGATATTGATTAGAAATAAGAAAAGATCTCTGATGCCTTCTTTTTCTAAATTTGTTATTGAAAGATGATCCCTGAAACAATATATTTTGAGAGAATGAATGGCCTGTGTCGCCATCCATCTGACATGATTAAAAGCACCAGGTGCTCTGAAAAAAAGTCTTTTGCTGGAAGGAGTTCTATAAAAATTAAGCAAAGTTGGATAAACTCTTTATAATCATCCCTGAGCTGTTAATTTTTAAAAGTTCCTGTAAGAAAATTTGAAATTTCTTCTGAATTAACTATTTATACCTAGTATTTCATCTTCAATAGCATTTGTATACTTACTCTGGTTTAATTTAAACCACCCAATCAGAATTGTTTTTTTTTTTTTAAATATCTGGCTGAGGGGCAGTGATTATGTCCATTTTACAATCAAGAACAGCTCTTAGGAAAATTTCTAAATTATGGTGGCGGCATGGTAAATACAGAAGACTTTTCCTTTAACAATTGCTATAGAAAAATGCAGGTTCCTCTGAGGCGACCTGTGTTTACTGCAGTTGTATCAACAAAAATATTGCCTGGATTTTACCAACTTCCTCCCACTCTTCAACTGCTGAAAATACAGCTTTCGCCTGAATTATTCCGATACTATTTTCAAGTTGAGGAACTCGTAGTAACTGTTCTTCATCCCCACAACTAATTAAAACTTTTATCCACTCTACATTTTTTTATTCAAAAAATGGTGATACAGTTTTCCACCCCAGTGAAGAACAGTTCTCTCTAATTTTAAAATCTGCTTTTGATGAGCTCAGTTTTTTGTTTACGAAACAGTTATTTGCAGAGTCGATGTCTGTGGTTAGCTAGTGGATGTATTCTAAGTCTAGCAGCTTCTCTGGCGTTCAGTTCATTTTGCGAATATTATAAAATAAACTACATAAAACTTGACAATTACTTGGCTGCTTACTGTCGATGATTTGATGAGACATGTGGCCAATTTAAAAAATGTTACATTTCTGCCATCATATCAGGAGGGGGAAGGGGTTTTACGGAATCTTTCGTCAATTCTAAAAATAGATAACCATAACAGATAACAAAAACAGCCTTGTAATAAAAAGAGAAATTCAGAGGTTCAACTGCAATACAAATCGAGAAACTTTCTTACTAGACACAGAACTAGATAACTAATAATCAATTATAATTCGTGAAATATTTTTAAAGTTACAAAAATTGTTCACTTATTTTTGCCTATTAATAAAAATAATACAAAAAAATTATCAAAAGTAATAAAATTTTTAATTTGTCATTTTTTACCTATGTTTCAAAAATGCAGAGTTTGAGGGTATGGTTCACTAGCTGTCCTGAAAAATACTAAATGTTCATTAAATATAAGTTTCCATGAGAGTAAAACTTCAAGGCAACAACAGTTTCTATGAAATAAAATAAGAATCAGGTTTCTAAGACAGATAGTTTTTACGTAAAGAAAGAAAAACGACAATTTTTTGTCAAAAATTGCAAATTTTCAAGAATTCAACCTCGATGAGGCACGGGTTAATGTTATTTATTTGAGCTGAAATTTTGCCAATCTCATTTTCTAACTAATTGGCAACTTTTAGGAGGGTCCCCCCGAAGAAAACGTTAAAAAAAAATTTCTCCATGTTGCTTGTGACCACCCTAGTGTGCATAGAACTTATTGTTCATTTACAGTAGGGATGCACAACCTGTGGCACGCGGGCCAAAAGTGGCCCGCCATGGGTTAACTTGTGGCCCGCGATCACAATTTATATAATTTCTTCTTTTTGACACAATTTCGTCAATTTATAACTGGAAAAATTGCAATTTTTTGTCCATATGTCGCAGGAAAAAATCGCGAATTTCGTCAATTTGCCTCGGGAAGAAATTGCAAATTTCACCAGAGCCAATTAAGAATCTCAAATTTCGTTAATCAACCGGGGAAAAGTCTCGAGTTTTGTCAGTTTATCGCGAGAAAAAATCGCGAATTTCGACAATTTGCCGCTGAAAAAATTGCAAATTTCGTCAGAGTCAGTTAAAAATCGTGAATTTCGTTGATCGAACGCGTTAAAAATCGCGAATTTTGTCGATGTAATCCTTGATCGGTTGCTGAAAAATTGCGAGTTTTGTTAGTTGATCGTGAGAAAAAATCGGAATTTTGTCAATTTGCCGCGGGAAAAATTACAAAATTCGTCAGAGACAGTTAAGAATCGCAAATTTCGTTTATCGGGTGCGGAAAATTTTCGAATTTTGTTGATCGCGAGAGGAAAAATCGCGTCGTCGAAAAAATTTCGTCGACTCGGCGCGGAAAACTCTCAAATTTCTTTAATCGGGCATAGAAAAATCGCGAATTTTGTCGATGGGGTACGGAAAAATTGCGAGTTTTGTTGACCGGCTGCGGAAAAATCGTGAGTTTTGTCAGTTTATCGCGAGAAAAAAATGTCGAATTTCATGAATTTGTCGCGTAAAAATTACAAATTTCTCCAGAGTCAGTTAAGAATCGCAAATATCGTTGACCGGACGCGGAAAAATCGCGAATTTTGTCGAGAGCTGCGGAAAAATTACAAACTTTCTTAATCGGCTACGGAAAAATCGCGAATTTCGCTAGCTTATTGCGGGAAAAAATCGCAAATTTCGTCAATTCGCGGCGGGAAAGACTACAAATTTCATCAGAGTCATATAACAATCACGAATTTTATTAATCGGGCACAGTAAAATCGCGAATTTTGTCGATGAGGTACAAAAATTGCAAATTTCGTTGATCGACTGGGGGAAAATCACGAATTTGTCAATCTGTCGCGGGAAAATATCACGAATTTTGACAATTGATAGAAAAAATTACAAATTTTGTCAATTGGTCTCAAAAATATTGCGAAATTTGTCAATCACTCGTGAAAAAAAATCGTGAATTTTCCCAAAAATTCGCGAATTTCATGAATAGCTCATGGAAAAAAATTACAAAATTTGCGTGTCGGTCCCAAAAAATATCATGAAATAGAAATCTATTGGTCGCAGGAAAAATCGCAAATTTCATCGATTGTGCGCGAAAAAGAAATTGCGATTTTCGCCAATTTATTGCGCGAAAAAAAAACGCAAATTACATCAATGTATACGAGGAAAAAATCACTCGTCGGTTGGTCATTGGGAAAAAATGCAAATATTGTCAATCTGTCACGTCAAATATCACAAAATTCGCCAATCACTCATGGGAAAAAAATCGTGAATTTTGTCAATCGTGCATGGAAAAAACTTGCAAATTTCGAAGATCGATCTCAGAACAAATAAGTCGCGAAATCATTCGATCGGGGGCGGAAAAAATCGCAATTTTCGTTGATCCGTTCTGGGAAAAAAATCGCAAATTGCCTCAATTTATCGCAGGTATCGCAAATTGGTTGTTTGAAAAGATTGCAAATTTTGCCAATAGGCAATGGAAAATTACCGCGAAATCTGTCAATCGGTCGTTGATAAAAAAAATCACGAATTTCATCAATCAGACGCACTTGATTGACAAAAGAAAAAAAAACCGAGTTTTGTTAATAGCCCGCAGAAAAAAAATAGCATAATTAGTCCATCATACCTTGTTATTTCAAAAATAAGTTTCCTTTTATTTTAAATTAAGTTATTCTTCAATATTTTTTTTTATATATAATTTTCAATAACATTCAATTATTTAGAAATTTTGTGTAATTTTTTTTCTTCAAGTTACTATTTTTCAAGAAGAAACTGTTAGTCTTCATAAAGTGTTGAATGGTTATTCATACAGATGCAAAGAAGCCCTGCATTCCTTCATACAATTATTTATTTCCGTGAGTTTATTTTTATCATAGACAAAAAATAATTATTCATCAAGAGTAAAGACTTATTACCCCCACCCCTACCTCCCGATATAGAATTTTCTCTGTGTTACTGATGTGGCCCTCGGCAACCCAATCATTTTTATAAGTGGCCCTTCTCTTAAAAAGGTTGTGCACCCCTAATTTACAGGGACACACAAAAGAATTTGGCTCTAGAAGAAAATGAGCAACAATTGAACAATAATTGCTGGAAGTGCGTTTTCAGTTGCGGTATACTTTTTTAAATATAACTATTTTTTAAATGTTACTTGGTGTGTATAAGTTCTATAGATCATACACAGGGTCGCACAAAATTTCTCAACAATATCCGTTTATTGGCGGAAATTGCTGCGTTGAAATTTTCAATTGTACTATACGTTTAACTGAACTAACTTTTAGCATCCTATGTAGTATGCAAAAATATCTGTAGATCATATACAGGGTTTACTAGGGGTACAATTGTATATTTTAACGACTGTTCATGGTAATAGCACAAGTACTGTTTACAAATGCGTTGCGAGTTTTCCAAATTGTTCATTTAGGCATCACCTTTCACTTTATTAAACTCTGAAATTTTGCTATTGTATTATGAATGTGTTGGAAAGTGTTTCATAATCTATGGTGTAAGCATGATATTTCGTGTTTTTTTTAAACCGAGCTTTTGTTCTTTACGGGAGCAAATTAACCCTCTCGCTGCGTAATTGTTTTATCAAAATAGATTCAAAAATTGTGTATTTAAGAATTTTTATTCTTTTATCACCGGTTTTTCAAAACAAAAATTTTTGTCTTATTTAATCGGGAAAATGCTCCGATTGAATAAGGCAAAATTTACAATAGAAAAACAACTGGTGGGAATAATCAAGGAGGGTTAATTAGACGGAAAAATACATCCCCTATGAAATCTCGGGTTCCACAGCGAGAGGGTTAAGCATAGAAACAAACATGTATATACAGTATTATTTTACTTAGTATTAAATATAACTGAGCTAATATCATTGATTATTATATTCTTGAGACAGTTTTACAGTAATTTAACCCCTTAACTGTTTTTTTTTTGGGGGGGGGTGACACAATAAATTAAAAATAAGGACCCAGCGCCATTTTTTTTTTCTTTACTAAAATATTTGGCTTTGTACAATCGAAAAAGGTATGCCACTTAACAAACCAAAGACTGCAGTTAAAATTAAGTGGTATCCCAAAGCTTTCAGTATCGAAAATAGCAAACTCTTTTTTCCCGAGCGGCACTCGGGCAAAACAGTTAGGTGGTTAATAAACTAATGAGAAAATAGAGATGTTTTGAGTAACAAGTTCCGACATTTTTGTCCTTATTTCACTATTCTATGTGACCGATTGATACTTAATGGATGGGCAATGTAGATTTACAACTTGGCTCATTGTTTAAGGGGACAATTTAACTCAAAATTGATCAAAAATCGATTTTTTTTATGAATGAATCGATTTTAAATGAAAGTTTGTTTAAATTGTGAATATTTTGACACCTCATTTTTACCCAAACTGCAATTATATCGCGAGATATTGCAAATTTTGTTAATTACTTATCACCCAGCGCGATTACACACACAAATTAAAACTTTAAATAGCTTTTTCTCCATGTTCATATTTTCGTTACTTTCATGTTTTAAAAATGCTGACGATTATTATTTTTATTATTATTATTATTATTATTTTTTTTTTTTTTTTTTTTTTTTTTTGGTATTTGAGATAAAGATTTAAACTTTTTTTTGTACATGTTCTTTATTATATATGTGATAAATCTTCGCGTGGAATTAGCCTTCAGGTTTTTATTTATTTATTTATTTTTTAATAAAAGTATAGGAAGATGTGTTAGATTTCGTCGTTTTCCAAAATATATATCAGTAAAAAAATTACATTGATAATATTGAATGGGTCTAAAAATTCATGCAGTCTTATGTAATACACATTCGAAAATCTTTAAAAAAAATGGACAAAGATATCAATATTAAAAAAAAGTAGTAGGATCAAAAAATCGATTTTTTATTTTAAATATTAAATGAAAGCCTTTCTAATTGAGAATACTTTGACACTTCATTTTTACCCAAACGACAATTATATCGCAAGATATAGTAAATTTTATTAATTAATTAACACCCAGTGCAATTACCCACACAATAACCCCATGCCTGTGACGCCCGTACTCAGTTCGGGCAACGCAAATGCACCAATTTTGGAAGGCCCGACCTGAGTTCGGGAAAAAATGGTGTTTTAATTCTGTGAAGCCCGAACTCAGTTCGTCCAATGCATAATATGTAATTTACCATTTTCGCAATAGATGGCAATACTTTCCCGCGAAAAGTTCGGCAGTTTCGCGCCATTTGATGGATTTTTATAATTTTGCAATTACAAACAAAATTAAAAAGAATTTTTTTTTTCATTTTTGCCACGTTTTTCTCAGATATATTCCACAGGCAAGGTGTTAAAATTTTTTCTCCCTGTTCATATTTTCTTCACTTTCATGATTTAAAAATGCTAATGATATTTTTGTATTTGAGATAAAGATTTAATCTTTTTTGTACATGTTCTTTATTATATATGTGATAAATCTGCGCCTGGAATTAGCCATCAGGTGTTTTGTTATTTTTTTGTAAATAAAAATATATAAAGATGTGTTAGATTTCATCGTTTTCCACTCTATATATATGGGGCATTCTCACAATCTGTTGACTTTCATGTCCCTGAATAATAATTTTTATTTTAATACACTTTTTTGTGTTTTTTTTTTTTTTATTTCATATACTGGGAAACATTCTTTTACAATAGCTGTTGAGCAAATGTCATTCGTTCATTCTTCTTTAACTCCAATATTTCCTATACATTTATTATTGCAAAAATAGAATGGGAAAATAAGATCATGTCTATTTATTCTTTTACTTTGCAAGAAAATATTATACTTGCTATGCTTATTTAAAAAAAAAAGAATAATTTGATTAATTAAAGGAAATTATGACATTACAAGTTATTTTAGATTTAAATATCATTTTTAAATGAAATGCTTTTTATTCTTTTACAAACTTACTTTACTTAATTTTTGTACAAGACTCAAAAACTGAGCTTAGAAAAAATTATTTAAAGCTTCTTTTTTTCGTTTATTCAAAAGACAAAATACCTGTAGAAACTTTCCAAATTATATTAGGTAATCTTATATTTAGTACTTTTATGTCATTTTAAACATTTAGAAAATTTGATTTTAATCAACGATTTTTCAGTTGATTAAAATCACGATTTAATCGCTGATTTAAATCAACTGATTCAAATCGTTAACAACGTATGAGAAATCTAAAAATTTTATGCATGTAGGATTTTTATTTTTATTTATTTATTTATTTATTTTTAATTATTATTATTATTTTTGCATAATTAATAATAATTTCCATTCTTACATACTCAAAACCTTTAGATTTTGATATGCTACGAAATTTATTCCCTTGTATGATCATGACAATTTATCTGAATAAGAACATCTCAAGATTTTATGGATATAGGGATAAAAAAAAAAAATATTTCATGAATGTGCCAAAGCACTCAGCAGATTGCAGAAGACTTGAAAGAATATTACAAGAAAAAATATTATAAAATATTTAATAGACAAATATTTATATACTTTTAAAGTGTTCTACATTTCTTGTTAAATTTTCAATAGATAATTTCAGCTGATTTTAATATATCATTTATCTTTTACAATATAAATAGATTAGTTACCAACTGGAAAAAAAAATGCTAAATTGTTTAAAAAATATTCTATTGAATTTTTATATTTCACTATGCATACACATTTCTTTTTGGTTAAATTTATTTTAGTGCAAATTTTCATTTTCCCACAGTAATCATTTTGATTTCATTATCTTTTTCAAAATAAACGCAATTCTTTTGCAATTCTTTTTTAAAAGATTCTTTCCAAATACTACTCAGCATGCGGGAATAGTTGGTGGCATTTCAAAAAGTACTTGGCGATTCTTTTTAACGCTAAACTGCCAATCCTGGTTACCATTTGAGCAAGCAGCGAGCATGCGCAGTAAATCTCCATAGGGAGGCTTTGCAGTTTCGGCTTTGCAGTAGCGGCTGTTTCGAAGAGTGGCTCACTATATAACGGATTAGTCCATCTAATAGTTCCTATTAGAGCTTCTAAATACACAGGCTGGCTTGTCAGGCATTTTCATCCCTGACGGACCGCTTCGCGTAATGTATTTCAATAGCGTTGAATTAGTTTCTGTCTATTTTGGGCTTTAAAAGCTTAATTATTGGTAGTTTTTCTGCTATTAATTCTCGAAATCATTCAATAAAGGATTACTGCATGCTTCAATTTCCCTATAAACATTAAACTGACCAAATTTTAACATTAATTGTAGATTATATTCTTCGTGAATTTTTTTTTCTTCGTGAATTTTTTTCTTCGCCAATTTTGGCGATAAGGACGTATTTTTAAAGTACAGCGCCATCTGGTTAATTTTCGGGAAAACAATTGATTTTCATGCAATTTGTGATTTTTTATACTATCGGACGAAAATAGAGTGAAATTATATGGGAATCTGCTTTAAATTTTTTGGATAATTAATAACGATATCTCAAAATATTAACATGTGATGAAATTTATGAGATTTTTGAAAAAAAAAATAGCTAAAGAACTAATGTGAAATAGAAAATTTCAAGGAAATTTTACAATAGAATTTTTTTTATTATTATTATTCATTTTCACAAAAAAAAAAATGGGTTCTACTTCTATTTTAAGTTTTTGAAAAAAAATTTCTCCAAATTTGCTTAAGATAATTTTATTGTTAATTTTTCATCATAAGACAGAAATATTTAAAAATATGTAAATAAATATTTTTAGCAATTTTCATAAGTCAGTACTTGCCCATTTTGTGTAAAGTAAAAGTTTTTTTTTGTGAATTTTATTGTAATTTTGTGAAAAATAATATTTTGTAATGAAAGTTGAAATCGAGTTACTCACATTCGAACTAAGCATTTATTAACAAAAACTTCTTTAAACCATTTTGCTAAAGTTTTTGTTTCTGGTGAACTCGTTTTATTTACAAATCACAGATTTTAAAACCTAACAAAATAAAAATAGTAAATAGAAGTAAGTTTTTATGGAAAGAAATTTCTTCAAGGGGCCTATTTTATTAAAAAGAATTTTGTGAAGGGACCTGTTTCATTAAAAGGAATTTTGTGAAGGGGCCCATTTTATTAAATTCATTTTTATAAAGGGGCCCATTTTGTTAAATTTATTTTTGTGAAGGGACCTATTTTATTAAATAGATTTTTGTGAAAGGGCCCTAAATAGGCCCCAAATCAAGAAAAGAAAAGACCCCCAAGAAAAGAACAGTTTCATATTATTAAAGTAATGGAAACTTGCTACACATAAAAACTTTTTAAAAACAATTTTACTTTGTAGAAGTTTTTAAAAACTATCACAAAGTAAAAAAAAAAAAAAAAAAAAAAAAAAAAAAAAGAAAAGAAAAAAAAAAAGAAAAGAAAGAAAAAAAGAAGAAAATATTTTTAATAGTATTTTTTGTTCAATTAATTTCATTTTGTTCATTGTTAGCATCAGAAATTAATTATAATATTTATTTTATTACATTGCCAACTCCTTAAGGACAATCAAAAGTGCATACTTTTGATTTATTATGTGGCGCTACATAAACACAAAAAGGAAAAAAGAACATCAAAATATTTTTGGAGGATGAATGTACATTTAAAAAATACATTTTCTTACGCTAAGAAATTGCTCTTGATATTCTGCAAAATATACATAATCTTTATCATTTTAATTCTCCAACATATGGAAAAATAAAATAATGCATTTGGAAATGCATGCGAATATAGTTAAAAAAGTTCTACTAAACGGATTTAGATGGATATTGCCTTAGTAGTTAAATAAAATATGCAGAAAAAGAAAAAAAAATTATATGTAAAATTCGCATTTTGAACTGCAAAACTTACTCTCTGTGTGAATGGACCCGTGGTCAAAAGTCAGGTATTAATGATAAAAAATGGTTCTATTGAAAATTAATAATAATTTCTCTCTCCCTATACTTTTTAAGAAATAAACTTAGTTTCGAATATTTTTCCGGGAGGGATTTCTGAAGCTTTTCGGCCTCTGAAATTCCGAAGAGGGGTGCACTGCTAGACTATAATTAAAGATCAAATTCATAATCTTCCAGCGAGTGGGGGGAGGGATGTCAGACTGTAAATTCAGCACTGGATCCACTAGCAAAATCAATATTAATAAATAATAATTTTAATAAATGAAATATTAATTAAAGATGTAAGGCAATTTTTCTTTGAGGACGTAGAAAAAAAAGAAGGGGTTCAATTCCTCCTCATTCAAATGCAGTTATTATTATTATTATTATTATTATTTTCTAACGGTACATGAACTATTCCAAAGAATTCGGATTCAGGCAGATGTTTAGTAACCACTGATACAGTTTCCTTTTTCTTCTACTTTTTTTATATCAAATTATCAAATACTCCCTTACCCCCGCCCCCCCTCCTCCTGTTTCGATTTCACAATCGTAATTTTCTGGAAATTACGATTTAAAACGTTGTACATACACTCTTACAAATTCCGAATATATATATATATATATATATACATAAATTATTGAATTAATTATTGTAATTGGAATATATGATGATTTGAAATTATATATACAGTGTGTCCACGTATAACCTGACCGACCTTTATTTTCGCAACCGTTGGTCCTAGATGCATACTTCTAATTACAAAAATAGTTTAAATAAGGAAAAGAATTATTTTTAAAGCGATTTGGGTCAAGAAAAACATTTATTAAAAAATTACGAAATTTAAATTTTTATACGGTCCCTCGGTCCTATAAGTGATATTTACTAAAAATTTCCAGTGACACTAACAAGTAAGACAAAAAAAGTCCCATTTATCTAACTTTAAAATTGACCGAGTTATGAAACTTTGAAATGCATGACTTATACCACTTTTTTGCATACCAAAACAGATGATTTCGACCAAGCTTTCAGGGGTCGTGTATAAAGTATTTAAACCCATTTCAAGGTATCTGCGCTTTGAAAGAAATCGTACAATTATTACGATTGAGTTAAATTTTATTAGTTAAGATTAGTTTAAAAAAATTGTATTTTAACATGTGTTTTATTTTGTAAGGATTTGAGGCTATGATTTCTTTTAACTAAAATTACGTTATTTTCATAAGGTTTTATTTAACTTGCAATGATCATCTTTCCAGTTTAAAATTTAACTTTAACTTACTTTCAAATGTCCGATCGAAGTTAAATTTTACATACTGACTTAAATCCAATGACAATGTAATATTATTATGATTTTCGACTCTTACCGTCTTATACATACTTATATTGGAGGATAACACAAAAAAATTCGGATATATTACCGTCAAGAAGTTTAAGAAACTGTTTTAGATTAGATAACATAAACCTGCGATGGTGTGTTTTTTAACTTTTATACTTACATTTTATGTATTTTTTAACGGTGAATCAAAAAATTACCTTCACTTTTAACCATCATGTCAAGATTTTTCACAAATCGTAAATTTCAAGGTTAACAAATAGCGAAAAATCTGATACTATAAAATAGATGTAAGACTTTTTTATTCAGTTAAATTTTATTAAATTCAATAATTTATTAGATTTTTTAGTTTATACTGGTTTTCTTACAGCTAAACGGCTCAGGGGTCCGATGAGGTTGGGAGGGGAGGGTGGATCAATTTTAACTTTTAGCTTTTTAACTTTGAAATTTGCGATTTGAAAAAACTCCTGACGCGATGGTTTAAAATGAAGGTCATTTTCGGATTCAATGCTAAAAAATACATAAGAAACAATTTTCAAAAGCTAAAAAACATGCTACAACCCAAAATTTTAAAGACAGTGTAATCTAACAGCATTTAAAAATATGTATCATTTTGTAAAGAATTGAGGCTGTTCTTTTTCATCCTTTTATTTAACCAAAAATCTCTTATTTTTATCCTCTTATAATGTTCAGTACAAATTGTACATTTTGCAGTAATACGTCAGAATGATTAAAGATTTCAAATTTATATTGCAATACTAATTTTACTCTCAACCATTTCTTTAATATATCTGACGAAATTATATTTCTACTAAATTTGTGAATGACCCCTAATATGCAGCAAAAAATATACTCCAACTTTAAACAGCAATTACTCGGTCAATTTTAATCGTAGAATAACAGGACTTTTCTTGCCTTACTTTTCAGTGTAACAGGAAAAAATTACTAAATATAACTTATAGGACCGTGGTATCGTATAAAAATTTAGATTCTGTAATTCTTCACTAAATTGTTTTTTCGCTTCAAACTTTTTTTATCTCAACCCTGCACCTAATTTTGACCATTTTTGTAATTGGAAGTATGCATCTAGGACCAACGGTTGCGAAAATAAAGGTCGGTCAGGTTATACGTGGACACACTGTATATATATATATACACACTGCTCAGAACAATTAAAGGATATTTGAAGTTTTATATAAAATAAAGATATAAACGAATTTTTTTTTGCCGAAAATAGAAGAAGAGAATCACAAATGCAAATGTTTCTGGTTTCAAACTGTGGAGTATGCAAATTTTGAGTTCGACGTCAAAAACGTCGCTTCAGCGGCAGCGAATGAAATTTGACTTTCAACTGGATAAAAGAGAATGAAGACAAGGATGATCGGCATTCAGTGATTGCTTTGTTTCGATGAGTACGCTGTCTCAGCGAAGTCATTTGACAGATTCAGAAGCTTAGAGAATTGTTGGTAGGTTAGAAGGGGGCCAAACTCAAGCCGAAGTAGCGCAAGCCATTGGAGTGTCACAAAGTGTCATTTCCAGGATCTGGAACCGTTTTTTGGAGAGTGGATGTGCAGGCCGAAGACCAGGGCAAGGTCGTAGACGGGCAACAACGCCCAATGAAGATCGGTATTTAGCGTTAACAGCTCGGAGTTACCGAACCATGAACGCTACCCTTCTCCAACAACACCTTCGCTCGGCTACAGGCACCACGATTTCAACTCAGACTGTCCGAAACCGGCTCCATGGTGTAGGTCTGTATGCTCGCCGACCGATGGTATCTGTTAGATTAACATCAAGGCATCGTCGCGACCGCAGGGAGTGGGCAACCGAGCATGTCAACTGGAGGAGAAATGAATGGAGCAATATTCTGTTTTCTGAGGAGTCCCGTTTTTCTGTGCATCCGGATAATAGGCGTATTTTCATCTGGAGGGACCGTGGCAGTAGGAATAATCCTGCGTTCGTGCACGAAAGTGTCAGATTTGGCGGTGGAGGAGTGTTGGTGTATGGTGGCATCTCCATTGACGGGCGCACTGACCTCTACATCATTCGAGATGGAGCTCTGACTGGTCGCCGATATAGGGATGAGATCCTCAGACCTATTGTAGTCCCTTACGCTGCAGCAATCGGAGATAACTTCATTTTAATGGACGATAACTGCAGGCCACATCGTGCAAACCTGGTGGAGGATTTCCTTTTCGAGGAAGGAATCGTTCGAATGGAATGGCCAGCGTGTTCTCCAGACATGAATCCAATCGAGCACGTTTGGGACGCTCTAGGAAGACGAGTTTCTGGCCGCCAACAACCCCCACAAACTCTCCAAGAACTGGAAAGAGCTCTTCTGGAAGAGTGGAGCAGAATACCCCAACTCGTCATTAATAGCCTCATTGAGTCCATGCCTCAAAGGTGTTCAACGTTACTGGCCGCCCGTGGAAACCATACCCCCACTGAAAATGATTTTCTTTGAAGAAAACACCTTTTCTTATTCTTTTTTTCTCATAGGCACAAATTGTGTTTTTTTCCTTTAGTACACAAATGCGCAATAAAATGCATTTTTTTCTGCCAAACATGTGTAATTTATTCTCATATAACCTACTATGTCTGTCGACCATGTATCAATCAGCTAAACAGTTTACCAGATACAAAATCCACCTAAAACTGCAATATCCTTTAATTGTTTTGAGCAGTGTATATATATATATATATATATACATACTCATATTATAAAGAGGTAAAAATTGTTTATTTGTAGGAGGTAAGCTCTGGAACTACCGAACCGATTCCAAAAGTAATGGTGTCAAAATGCTGGTGTTAGTCCAACTTAGAACATAGGCTATATCTTATGTCCGTGCCACTGGCCAAAAGGGGTGTAGGAGCAAAAAACGTTCTAAAAATGCGATTTTTGTGTTACTGAAGGGCCTAGAAACATGGAATTTGGAATGGTAGCTACTTATAAGGTACTAAAGATCTCTAAGGACATTTCTTAAAAAAAATAGAAATAAAAAAAGGGTGAAAATGCGCGAAAAGCGTTCTAAAAAACGTTCTAAATGGGGATTTTTACGCAATTTCAGGAAGTACTAAACCTATCTAAAAAATAATCGTGTCAAAATGAAGGTGACAAACCTTGCTCCAACATAGTCTGCACTTTATGTCGGTGCCACTACTCCTAAAGGGGGTGCAGGAGCAAAAGACGTTCGAAAACGCGATTTTTGTGTTACTAAAGGGTCCAGATACATGGAATTTGGCATGGTAGTTACTTATTAGATATAAATGATCTCTAAGAACATTTCATCAAAAATTCGAAATTTAAAAAATCCCTGCCGGCCCGGCCTACAGGCAGAGGTAGATTTCGAAGTTAAGTATACTAATTTCACCAACAAAAACTAAATCATTGTTAGATATAAATCTACTTTAACAGTTTTATCTGTCTGCTTTTGACGAGTTTTTATTTCCTTTTTATAAAATAGCTCGTTTTATCAGAATCATGTTAAGGCGATATTAAAAAAAATATTTTTCCATGCTCAACAACTCGAAATTTTCTGGCACATTTTCAGATTCATTTTTAATTAAAAAAAAAAAAAATTATGAAACATGCTGACGTGATTTTTGAAAAGATTTATAAGCGACCTGTGTTTTTATTTTTCTTTCAATTAATTAAAACTTGATTAATAAACAATTATTTTCTCAGTAGGGCAATATTTTTCGTTTCTAACACAATCGCTTCGGGAAATTCTGTTCAAAATGCCCATTTTGACATCATTATTTGAAATATATTCTGCCTCTATCAAAAAATCTATCATTACTGTACATTATATAGTTTCTGAATAAGAGAATCTAGCAACTGGATGCGTTTGAGAGCAAAAATGAATTTAAAAATGAGTAAGAAAATAGACAGTTTGGATTTGAATGCACCCTTAATAAGATGACTTTTTTCTTCAACTACTATGTATTTTTAATTTGTTTTTGCTGTAAGAATTTTCCGTATCAAAAACTTGTCTATATAAATGTTGAAGACAATATTAAGAAGATATATGATAAATTCATGGAGATTTTATATCTTGTGAATTGACGGAGTTATGAAAATTTTTCTTCTTCAACCCCCCTTTTTTGTTTTCGTTTTTAATTTTTTTTTTCGGTACAAATTGGTCCTATCAAAAACTTGTGAATATAAAAGTTGTAGATAATATTAAGGAGATGTATAATAAAATTAATTGGATTTGATATCTTGAGAATTGACGAAGTAAGGAATTATTTTCTCCCAAAAACCCTATTTTTGGGGCCCTTTGAACCTATTTTTAATTTTATCAAAAATCTGTAATGCATGAATTTTTGGCGCTATTTTTAGAAGTAATAAAAACTTTAAACTGATTTGATATGTACAAAAATTAAGAAGTTATGGGTTTTTTTCGGTTTTCACAAAACCCCTCCCTATTTCCATCCCCTTTGTCCGCTTTTGCCCATTAACGAACTTGACCGAGATTTTATGCCCATTGATTTTATGTATCAGTTTGGAAGAGATTGGTGCAGAATTACGAAAGTTATCGTGTCCAGAAGAAAGTGATATATATACATAGATAGATACATAGATAGATAGATAGATAGATAGATAGATAGATAGATAGATAAGGTTTTTTACTGAGGGTGGTTTTGGGCTCTAGGGGTCATGATCGGTGTAGATCTGCAAAAAATTTTCAGAAATTCCAACATAGGAACGACGCCAATAGGTAGTACCTAAAAATGCTAAATAATATCTTAATAACACGGGAAACAAAGTAAAATGCAACAAACAAAATCTTGTTTTCAGTATGAAAGGTCAGTGTTTTAACTTATTTTAAACATCAACGTCGTGGGATCAACGCTCTTTAGACTGTATAAGGGGAAATCAGACCGGACCAATAGCCGCCGACGTCAGGGGCTGGACGTGAATTCTCCCCGTCTCTTCTATTTCTCTGTCCCCACCCTCCATATTAATGGACTGCCGTTACATAGAGAGCCACTCTTCGAAAGAGCCGCTAGTGCCCACCAACCGTTTTCCGTGTCTTTTTACCCGACTGCCAAGAAGGGTTGTGTTTCACGCATATCTGGGTAAGTGGATTTCTTTATACCCTGGGAACATCCCAACGGCTGCATGGATTTTAATGAATGAGGTCTCTATCGATTCCTCTTAACCGTCCTATGGTTATAGGCTAAGTTTTGTTTTTATAAATAAAAAATGGCGGCCGTAAAATACAAAATGGCGGTAGAGACGAAAAAAATTACGCACCCTATTGAGTGGCATATCATTGGATAGGCCTTTCAAAATGAAGACGATGTTTCATTGACTATTTTACAGTCAGAAGCTCCGTTTAAATATTACACAGCCTGGAAATTGTGTAGGTAGGATCTCTAGCTTTACTGCAACTCTAACCTTCATAGACATCTATAGGCCTCATCAAACAGTGTTTATAGATAGAAACCAACAACTAAACACAAACTTAAAAATCATCAGTACAAGTAAATAAAAAAAAATAGGTAAGTAATATAAAAAATAGTTTCACATTGATGAGAAATAATTAATTATTTCGCTTTATATGCAGTCGGGTTTTTTGATTTATTAAATTTAACTTTGACTTGCATTTAATTCATCTTTGACGCAAAAATATACTTTTCATGAACACACCTTTCCTGACTGTAGTTGCAATGTTTCGAAGTTCGAGAATTTTTTTTTATTTGAATAGCTACCGCTATTTCAGAATAGCAATCTTCGCTTTATCTATTAGCAGGCGCGACCAATACAGAAAAAAGGGAAGATATAATAAAGATGATAAAACAAAGAAAAGATAACTATTAAAAAAACATATAGCTATTTTAAATAAAAAAACTACCACAATCGACAACAGTGCCTTGACGTTAGTTATGACGAAAATGCGAAAGTATAATATAGTATATGTATATGGTCAGATAAAACTTATCTTAATATTTCAGCTCGAAGAGCTTGTCGACGCAAAAGTAATTGGAAATATAAAAAGAACATATAAATCATTCAATCAATCTCTCTCTCTTTATTTTTTGAACATTTGTAAAATTTTGTGGTAGTCTTTTTATAAATTCCTATGCGTTTTATGTTGAAACTAATATTTTAATTTAGCACTTCCTTCGATTTACAGCGCATTACAAAATAATGTACAGTATTTATTAGGTACAGAAAAGTGTATAGAAAAACTTTTAAAATACACCGCTAATTTACAATAATTAAACGGTTAAAAAATAGCTTGTAAAATGAGTAGCTTTGAAAGTTATACGAATTCTTGTCTTGTATTGGAAAAAAAATATATAAAAATAAAAAAAATAAAGATGAACATCACAGATTTCACTTTGATTTATAATAAAAGTATTATAAATCGCAATTTATAATATTTTTATATTAAAACAAAAATTTAAATTCTATGTTTGATATGTAGAAACTCTGATAGAGTTTGCGAAGTGAAATCTCTAGAAATCTCTAGAAAACTTACATTATCTAGAAAAACTCTAAAAAGATAAATTGTTAAATTTGAAACTTATACTTCATTTTAAAAGAAGTCTATTCACAAAGACCATTAAAGATAATCCAACTGCTTTGAATTAAATATTAAATACCATTTCTGGAAAGTTTCATGATATAGAGAGAAATTTCGTTAATAAAAACAAGTCTATAAATTTAATATTTGTTGCCTATCATACATGCCTACCTTAGCATATCATGACTACCTTGCATTGTAATTCATGAAAATACAGTTACACAAAATTCTACTAACAAAGAGACGGAAAGGGTGTGGGGTATCCAAATCACAGCAAGGTTTTGTGTGCAAATAGTACTCAGTAAGAGAACTCAGATGACCAAATCATAGTGCGTATTACTTAGTAGTTATTGGGGAAAAAAATAACTTTATTTTTTTACACCCTTTCAGGGGCAGGAGAATTCTGTTTGTAAAATGGTGAAGTAATTGACTAACACCAGAATTTTCGAACGAATTTCTTAAAAAAAATAAAAACTCGCTATTTTGTACGTATATTACAAACGCAAAGTTTTATTAAAATATTCTTGATGCCATTTGCCAGTTTTGGAATTAAGATTAGGTGGCTTGACCGTGTAGACACCGCCATTTAAAAAAGGGTTAAGAGGAGACGCGAGTGACTTTTTTGAAAAAAAAAAAAAAAAAAAAAAATTATTTTTTCATTAGGGGCTTAAAAATTTCTTTGAACCTTCCTGAATCCATTGGTATGTCCGTTTTCTTTTTCTGACCATTAGAAATAATTGTAAAAATTCAAAGGAAGACAAGAATGGAACGCCACGCCCACTCATATTAAGGAAAGCCACGACTGGGACGCCACGCCCACTGACATGAATTTTACTCTAATATTTTGTACTCATTTATTGTATGAAACATAATTTTATCTAAGAGTTTATGTATACTGTTATTCATGTTTTTGATAAAACTGTGCAAGAACTTCTCACAAGTTAGAAATGTCTAACTAACTGTAAGCGAATTAATCATAACAAGTTATCATATAGTAATAAAAGAAAAAAAATTCCAATTTAATTTTTTTCTCTCAATAACTACTGAGTAGTGTGCGCTATGATTTGGTCATCTGATTTCTCTTACTGAGTACTATTTACACACAAAACCTTGCCTTGATTTGGTTAGCCCACACCCTTGCGTCTCCTTGTAAGTTGACATTTTTTAGTCACAGACATGATGTGTACATTAAAATAAGTGAAGAACTTCTATAAATTATTCCTATTCTCATTAAAAGTACCATATAGGATATTTTTCACTCAATTATGAAAAAATTGACTTAATAAGGTTTGTAGAAGGAAAAGTAAACCTATATTGCAAATAACAGTGATCCTGGAACGATTGGTTTGATAAAGAGGAGCAATTTCAACAGGAAAACGTAAAGATGATATTATTATTATTATTTTACATTTTCATTGCGATTTAAATTTTTAAATGCCAGACATATGTTTAGAAATCTTTTTAATTTTGTTTGAACGCATTTATACCTGCGTTCGGCAGGCACATTCACAATACCTACACGGTTCAGATTGACACTAGAGATTTTCTCGATATTTTTGTGGTGTGAATTTTCGAATATTCTGAAGCAATAAGTTTTATTATAATTTCCATGTAGTAATGATACTATATAATCTTAATACTATTATACATGTGAAAGTGTGAAAAGGTTTGGTTAAAAACAGCTGCAAAACAGATAATTAAATGTCTTTGTATTCTTTATACATTTTATTCATTTTTTTCCGAATGTGCAAATTTTTTCTATAAGTTAATAAAATTTGCGTATTTAAATTGTTTGTAATACAAAAAATAAAACCTACTTTCAATCAAATGTACCAATGGCATTATTACATTGCGATTATAATACTATGGTATTTCAAAGGGGGGGGGGATTGAAATTTGATTTGACCAATGTTAAACTTACAAAAAGGAAAAAAAATACCTGATGCGAAAAGCATGGAGTAATTGTGTTTCTAAATTTTTTTATAACCACTATTTCAACCAAATAGTATTATTCGCCTTATAGATCAGAGTTTAAATAAGTTTACGATAACTATTTGGAAACTGCAGTTATAAAAATCCACAAACCACAAACACAATTAAACAGAAAATCAGAATCAGTTATGTTGGTTATATTGTGAAAATATTTGCATTTGTCGATAACAGTGTTGTCAATTTAGCGGAATTCCGAATTCAAAATACTTAGCAGACTTTTGAAAGAGAAATTTTCATTTTAATTAAACGACAAGAATCTACCATTCAAAAATGCGAAAATCGTTAAAAGTTCTGCAATATATTTTGAATAATAATAATAATAATAATAAAAAAAACGTTTAATTTTGAAGATTGGTTGCTATTGCGGAGAATTGAATTGAAATGCCAATATTGGTAAAATATTGGGTTTACATTAAAAATTTATCTAATGAATCTTTAATACTGCAGAAATATGGCTATATATCGTAATTATCTCCAACAAAACGAACATATTGCAGAAATATGTACAGTCAATCAGGGCAACTTTGAACCACGGGGTGTAACTTTGCACCACCTTCTATTTTTCAATATTTTTGACTCTAAAAGACTAAATAAACTCCAGAACTGTGCTCTGTTGGCAAGGTTCTAAACTGGGATTTCTACTCTTTATTTTAGAAAATAAATTATCGACATTATGCGCAATTAATTGCATCATCTAACTATTTTTGTGAAGTACTGTTTACAAGTTAATTTTGAATGCTGTTTTGAAGTTGTTGTAATCCAGTTAAATTTTCATAGTAAGTAACAATATACTCATTTATCAGACATATTATTATCTAAATGTTGTAAATGTGTTAATATTTTGTGATTATTTATTTATTAATAGTTAATAAAATGTAAAATAAGAAGGCCCTAGCATTTTACCGCATTTTCAGGTAACTTTGAGCCGACTCAAAGTTACACTGATGCTTATAATTAACTGATTATAGGTGCTACTGTCGAAAATTTCTCATACTTGCAGGTATATTTTATATAAATACCGAAAGTGTGCATTAGATATGACATGTAAATATTTTTACAAATATGTGTAAAATACATAAAATTCCTTTAGAGGCGTGATTAGGGGCGTAGCTACTCAAATTTGACATTCAATATGTTCGACGTTTTTTATTCTTGTTTGAATAATACTAGTACTTGTATGTATTACTGTAACTATGGATATATTATAGAGTTAAAACATTGAAAATTGTTTTTCACTGCATTTTTATGTTTTATATGAACAATAAACAGGTTTTTTTTATTTCTAAATGTTCATGGTTCTCTTCTTCCACTTTTCTTATGCCTGATATTTGCTGTAATATCATAATTTATACTAATCTTGTGATGTTGGGAAATGTAAATTCGCAGTCTTTATATATCTGAAAACATTTTTTGGTGTTTAAAGTTATCCTGACTACAATACTTTTTTTATAATTAATTATTTTTCTAAAAAAATTATCATATGGTGCAAAGTTACCCTAAATGGCTGGGTAACTTTGAACCAGGCTAAAAATCCATTTTTTATTGCTTTTGTCCTTATTATTCCTTAATTTTTTATAGTCAAACAATAATTTAGGATCACTTCTTCTGTTTCATGCCCCTAGTTGCGACAATATTCTTCAAATAAGAGCGTGGCATATGAAAATAGAGAAAATGCGGATCAAAGTTACCTTGATTGCCTGTACTGCTGAGTAGCGGATAGGGACAGCTTAAGACTCCTGTCCCTGGAAGCGAAGACACTCGCGAGCTAATGCTAATCCTATGAGAGACCGTTTCGCTGATTTCTCATGGGCATTTGCATATTTTTGAATTTTTCTTTTTGCACGTGATATTTGAGATCATAATGAAGGGTACCCGTTGATTAAATTTTCGACTTTTGTTGCTGTTTGTTTATGATATGACTTACAATTTTGGAACGTGAAAAACGGAGGTGTATTTTCATTGAAAGCTTTGTAAAATGTTATCTATGAAAAGTTCGGAAAATTAAAAAGCAACGCCCCCTAGCTTAAACTTTGAACTTATCAGATAATTTTGTCTCACAATTTTATACCAATTAGGGAATGTAGAATCAGCGAAACCGTTTGGGAATTTTAATGAAAATTTAAGAAAATTCTCCGGAATGTCCTCCCCCAGATAGGTTCCGCCTATTTCACATTGATTGATGAGAGAAACCGATCCACTCCACAGGTCTGTTTGTAAATGGGGAGAGTCTAGCCCCATTGTCTAGACAACTAGCACATCTTTTTTTAATACTGGGCAGCTCTGTATGTAGTGTTATCTCAATATGTTTCTTTTTCTTTTTTGAATCTTTACGTTTAAACAATTTTACCGAAAAAATCAAGTGTTTCTAATGATGGTTTCATCTATAGTCCAAGAAAATGTATTACGATCCATATTTTCTAGATAAAACTATGAAATCAAATACAAATGGGGAAAAAAAAGAAGATTTTTAAAACGTTCTTTTCATTTACGAGTTCGTTTAATAAAACTATTTTAATTTGCATTACATTTGTTTTGTGCAAGAAAATTAAAAGCCAAACCAAAAGTTTAATTGTCACTAAAGTTAATTAAAATGAACTCAACGACTTGTAAAAGAAGAAAATACTGAAATCAAAAGAAGCTGAATTTCTTTATTCAAAAAGTAACTAATGCTGTCACCGCCACTGTTTATGAATTTTTTGTGATCGGGATGAAAATCGGTGGTACTATAGAGGCATATTCGAGAAACACGCTGATGCAGACAGTTTTTAAATCGAATGTTTATTTTAAGAGATATTTGATGCTAAAGTTGGTCAATATCGTTCCATTAAAAAAAAAATTTATAGGGACAAAAACTATACATAGGAATGTAATACTTTTTTCTGGGGATATACATTAGAAATTCCCAGTGTGCAGGCTGCATTCATTTTTTTAATTTGACTCATTTTTTGAGGATTTATTTTCATTTTAAATTCAAATTTTCAGCATTTCGAGAGATATTTTTTACATTTTTTATAAAAGGGTATTATTTCACATTGTTGCCAATTTCAGAAACAGCGCAAAGAATATTTCATTCAAATTAAAAATTTATTTACACGCGGCTATTATAAAAGAAAAAAAAAATTTCAAATTAGAATTAAATGATTACGTATTAAAAGCAGAAAAATATTGAAAATTACGTCATAAAAACTATATTTACACGTGAATTTTAAAAGAGAAAGAAAGTTTTTAAATAATAAATTCATTTACATGTGTTCAAAGTCGTAAAGGGAGGAAATTACGTCCTATTTAAAATGGCCAAACAATAATATTGCCAAACGGTTTAAACTAAAAAATATATTTGCTCGGGGCTAAATTTTGCAAATTTATTGCCTATATCTTAATTTTTATTATACGCAAATATATTGTGTTGTAATCCTGATATTGATGAAATTATATTTTTGGCGGTGAAAAAAATCGCTAGAATGGTAGAAATTTGACGATTTTAACCTTTTTCTCTTTTTTCAGCGCTTTGCGGCAATTTTTCCTCATTAATAAAAGGAATCCGGTTTTAATATTTTAGTTCAATGTAGTGAATGATTTTATTACATTCCTCATTTGAATAAAATTTATTCGTAATTCGTATATAAATATTTTAATTTTTCGCATTATTTTTATGCGATTTTTAGAATATTTTCGCATTTTGCAATGATTTTATGACATAAAGGAATGCGGTTTCAGCTTTTAGCCTAATATAATAATTTTTTTCCTCAGATATATATATTTTTTAATTTTAGAGATTTTTAATGCCAATTTTAGTGGTTTTTCGCGTTTCGAGGCGAATCTTTCTTGAAATTCTTCTCGTTACAATATTTCAGTCCACCAAAATAAATTTTATAGTCTGCGATTTTTGAATTTTTCGCGGGATTTTTTTTTCTCTGCTTTGCGGTGATTTTTCCACATTAGTAAGCCTAATATTTTTTTTAGCTCACAGGCTATCTAAACGTGAGAACTAATGTGCCTGCAGGTTCTGTATGTACATACGTATTCATGTACTTATGTATGTAACGCGATATCTCTTGATAGAAACATCCGATTTGCTTCAAATTTCGTATATAGGCTCATTCTCATAAGGCGCTTCCCTGGCTAGTTTTGGGAGTAAATGTTGCCACCTTTTTAATAAAGTTTATTCGGAATTCACAGAGAAATTTTTGAAATTTTTTATGTGATTTTAAGGATTTTTTCACGTTTCGCGGCATTTTTTTTTTTTTTTTTAAACGTTTGTAAAAGGAAATTCGACTAGAATGTTACAAAATCTGCTATAGGAAATTTTATCCTCTGCATAGTAAATGCTGCCTACTTTTCAATAAAATATAATTCGGAATTCATACAGCACTATTTTAATTTTTCGCGATATTTTATGCGATGTTTAGAGTTTTTTTTTTTATCTTTATGAAGGTTGGTTCCGACTTTTAGCCTAATATAGTAAACTTTGTCCTCCGCTATATTTTGAATTTTTAAGATTTTTAATGCGAATTTTAGCGATTTTTCGTAATTGTATGGTAATTTTTCCGTCTGTATATACGGTGTTACCGACCGAAAGATAATGCATTTCCAACAATTTAGATGTTAGTGTCACATTTAATACAAAACAAGTTTATTCTAATGAAAATTTCGATAAGACATTTTGATTATAATTTAATTTATGATTGAAAAATGTGGGTTGAGCTTGGAGTTTCTTTAATATTGTTTTATTTTAAATTAAACTACTGTTGGCATACACTATTACATTGTAAATATTTTTTGATAAAACGAAAACTTAAATGTTCATGCATCAAAAATTTACTAGGGCCACTACTGAAGCATAAAGAGGTAACATTTTTTATTTTTCGCATTTTCCGAAGAATATATTTTGAAACTTTGAATTTGTTTTTTGATACATGAATGTTAGGACTAAGCTAAAATATATATATGTCGTAGGCTAATTGAGAAATCTGGCTCTTTGCAAAGAGTCGAGAAATTAGAGAGTCATCTCTGTTTTTCCCATTAGCCTTCTATTTTTCAGGCTTATTGCGAAGAGCCTAAATAAAGGTAGGCTAATTGGAATGAGACAATTTATTTCTCAAATAGCCTACATTTTTTAGAGCCTAGATAGCGCTAGACTAATTGAAAAATGACCACCTGTTTCCACTCTATCGAACCATAACCCGGTCCGAGCAAAACAAAGTAATTTCCATCGAAATGCAAGTCGACTAGAACCTGAAAATTCCATTTGAAGTCAAACCGAAACTCGAACCGAACCCGACATAAAAAAATCTATCGAACCGCAACCCGATCCGAGAAAGACAAAATAGTTTTCATCGACACGTACCGACTGGAACCTGAAAATTCCTAAAGTCTACCCTAAACCCAAAAAAAAGAAAATTCCATCCAACCGTAACCCGATTTGTGCAAGATAAAATAATTTCTGTTGAAACGTAACCCCACCAAAACCGGAAAATTCCATTTGAGGTCAACACGAAAGCCGATCCGAACCCCCAAAAAATCCATCGAACCGTAATCCGATCCGAGAAAGATAAAATAATTTCCGTCGAAATGCTACCGGACTAGAGCTTGAAAATTCCATTTGAAGTCAACTTGAAACCCGATCCGAACCCTACAAAATATATATATATATCAAACCGTAACCCGATCTGAGAAAGATCAAAACATTTCATCGCCACGTAGCGACCGGAGCCTGAAAATTCCAATTAAAGTCTATCCTAAACTCGATACGAACCCGACGAAAAAGAAAATTCCATCCAACCGTAACCCGATTTGCGCAAGATAAAATAATTTCCGTTAAAACGTAACCCCATCAGAACCTGTAAATTTCATTTGAAGTCAACCTGAAACCCGATAAAAACCTGAAAAAATCCAGCAAAGCGTAAACCGACCTGAGAAAAACAAAACAATTTCCGTCGACGCGGACCGACCTGAGAAAAACAAAACAATTTCCGTCGACACGGACCGACCTGAGAAAAACAAAACAATTTCCGTCGACGCGGACCGACCTAAGAAAAACAAAACAATTTCCGTCGACGCGGACCGACCTGAGAAAAACAAAACAATTTCCGTCGACGCGGACCGACCTGAGAAAAACAAAACAATTTCCGTCGACGCGGACCGACCTGAGAAAAACAAAACAATTTCCGTCGACGCGGACCGACCTGAGAAAAACAAAACAATTTCCGTCGACGCGGACCGACCTAAGAAAAACAAAACAATTTCCGTCGACGCGGACCGACCTGAGAAAAACAAAACAATTTCCGTCGACGCGGACCGACCTGAGAAAAACAAAACAATTTCCGTCGACGCGGACCGACCTAAGAAAAACAAAACAATTTCCGTCGACGCGGACCGACCTAAGAAAAACAAAACAATTTCCGTCGACGCGGACCGACCTGAGAAAAACAAAACAATTTCCGTCGACGCGGACCGACCTGAGAAAAACAAAACAATTTCCGTCGACGCGGACCGACCTGAGAAAAACAAAACAATTTCCGTCGACGCGGACCGACCTGAGAAAAACAAAACAATTTCCGTCGACGCGGACCGACCTGAGAAAAACAAAACAATTTCCGTCGACGCGGACCGACCTGAGAAAAACAAAACAATTCCGTCGACACGGACCGACCTGAGAAAAACAAAACAATTTCCGTCGACGCGGACCGACCTGAGAAAAACAAAACAATTTCCGTCGACACGGACCGACCGGAACCTGCAAATTCCAATTGAAGTATACCCTAAACCCGACAAATTTCAACCAGAACCCGAAATCCTTCAACCCAAATACTAAATGAAAGTAAATTAAGTCATCTTTTAATGCAATTATGAAAAGTAGTCTGTAATTACTTTACAAAAACCATTTTTTCTCCTTTTATATTTAAAAATGAACATGTTCTATTCTAAGTATGAATGAAATCTGCAAGTGAGTAAGATGTTTTTCCAGAATTATACGCATTGTAGATGGTTACTAATGAAAATTATTATGAAAAATATATATTTTCCAAATTTACATAGAGAAAATGGTTTGCTAATAAAACTTATTATGAAAATATTATATGAAAATATTGATATTCGTTAAATTTGCAGACGTGGTAGATTTTTAGTTTATTTTTCTTATAATTACGCAGAGATGATAAGTTGTTGATCATAATTATGAAGAAAAATATATATGAAATTTTTTATATTAATTAAATCTGCAGATGAGGCAGATTTTTAATTGATTTCGAAGCATTAAGTCAGGATGTGTATGTTTTATGCATTATGTATATGATTGTGTATGTGTTACTAATGAAAATAATTATAAAAAAATATATATATGAAAATTTCTGCAACAATGACATCTGCAGATGGGGCAGATTTTTAATGTTTCTCCAGCATTACGGAGATAAGATGGGTTGCTAATGAAAACAATTAGAAAACTATATAAGACAATTTCTGTAATAATGAAATCTGCAGATGAGGCATATTTTTAGTTTTTTCCCAGAATTACTCAAAAAAAATAAGTTGCTAATGATAGTTACTATTAAAAATATATGCGAATTTTTTATATTAATTGAATCTTTAGATGAGGCAGATTTTCAATGATTTCCAAGCATTACGTGGGAAGATGGGTTACAAATGAAAATAATTTTTAAATGTATATGAAAATTTCAACAACAATAACATCTGCAGATGAGGCAGATTTTTAATTTTTTTTAGCTTTACGGAGAGAAAATCGATTGCTAATGAAAATAATTGGAAAAACATATAAGAAAATTTCTATAATAATGAAATCTGCAGATGAGGCAGATTTTTAGTTTTCCCCCAGAATTACGCAAATAAAATAAGTTGCTAATGAAAATTATTATGAAAAATATATGCGATTTTTTTAATATTAATTAATTCTTCAGAAAAAAAAATAGGATTTTTAAAGGGGGAGGGGTTTGTGTGTTATGAACTTCCGGAACGGACATACCCGAATAGCGGACACCCTTTTTTGGCAAAATATCGGTTCGAGTTTCCCGCGTATATACACAACCAACCCGAGGTTCGGCTCGGACTAAATTTTGCAAATTTATTGGTTATATTTAAATTTTTACTATATATACATATATTATGTTGTAACCCTATAATTGATGAAATTACATTTTTGGCGTTGAAAAAAACCAATAGAACGATTTTAAACTTTTTTTTTTTTTTTTTTTTAACGCTTTACGTCGATTTTTCTTCATTAACTATATTTACGCGTGAATTTTGAAAGAGAAAAAAAATTTTAAAGTAATAAATTCATTTATATGTGTTAAAAGTCGTAAATGGAGGAAATTACGTCATATTTAAAATGGCCAAACAATAATATTGCCAACCAGTTTAAATTTAAAAATATATTTGCTCGGGGCTAAATTTTGCAAATTTATTGCCAATATCTTAATTTTTATTGTGCAAATATATTGTGTTGTAATCCTAATATTGATGAAATTAAATTTTTGGCGTTGAAAAAAATCCCTAGAACTACAGTAGGGATTTAACGATTATTAAACCTTTTTTTTTTTTTTTTTAACGTTTTACGGCGAATTTTACTCATATTAATAAAAGGAATCCGGTTTTAATATCTTAGTGCAATATAGTAAATGTTGTCCTCATTTCACTAAAATTTATTCGGAATTCGTACATAAATATTTAAATTTTTCGCAATATTTTTATGCGATTTTTAGAGTATTTTCGCATTTTGCAACGATTTTATGACATAAAGGAATGCCTTTCAGCTTTTAGCCCAATATAATGAATTTTTGAGTTTGATAGCAAATTTTTGAACAGCCAATTTTAGCGATTTTTCGCGTTTCGATGCGAATCTTTCTTGAAACTCTTCTCGTTACAATGTTTCAGTCCACCAAAATAAATTTTATCCTCTGCGATTTTTGAATTTTTAGCAGGGTTTTTTTTTTCTCTTCTTTGCGGTGATTTTCCCACATTAGTAAAAAGAATTCCGGTTTCAATCTTTTCGTCCAATGTAATAAACGTTGCCCTCTTTTCAATAAAGTTTATACTGAATTCACAGAGCAATTTATTATTATTTCTTAATGGACTTTTAACGTTCCGTTGCGATATTTTTTGGCATTCATAAAAGGAATTCGGTTAAAATGTTGCGAAGTCCACTATAGCAAATTTTGTTTTCCATGAATTTTGAGTTTTTAGCGGGGTTTTTTTTTTTTTTTTTTTCGTTTTTTTTTTATTATTGACAGGAAAATTTTTCAAGTACATAAATATTGTCACGCTGTTTCAAATATTACGGACTTGATATAAAATGTCGATATACCCATCCTCCCTCCTCCCCGCCCCACCAGTAGCCGATAGGTTCTGCTCTCGAAGCTGGGTTTGAACCAAATCGCGCCCGTCGGCCTAATCGTTCAGAGTTTTTCGTGGTTTTCTTCAAACTTTGTTTTTTCTTGCGTAAATACGGGTTAGGTTCACTTTGAAAGACCCCCATGGAAGGCACCCCTCCCCTTTGGGCCCATATCCCAAGTGTAGATAATCGGCAATCATAACACAACACCTCCTCCTCCCCTGTTGAGAAGCAAGGATGCCAAATTAAAAATACCCTTATGTAATACTATATATGAAGATCCGCATATGTTTAAAAAATTTATCAGAAAATGTTCCCTGCTTTAGAGGAGGGGGGGTTAAAGGGAGCAAATTAAAAATAAATCATCCGGCCTGATACCTATATTCTTAGAAAATAGCTTTCCAAAATTTTACCTGAATGTGATGTTTTTATTCTGATTATCTGTATCGTACAAAAATTTATCATTGAGGCAGTGATAAGTTTTGAGATACGTTTTTGCACGCTCCCTCCCTTTATTAGGAAGCAAGAATGCTGAATTTCAAAATATCGTCTGCATCGAGAATTCATATTCTAAGGCTAATGTCAGACGGACGTCTATTTGCACGCTTTTTTACTTACGTATTATCCCTACACAATGCTTACGTATGTAAAAAAGCGTGCAAAACGACGTTCGTCTGACATTAGCCTAAAGCTTACCATCAGAACATTCAGTACCATGAATCTTATCTAATATGTAAATTGTGGATGGAATTTTTTTTACATAAACAAATTCTACGATCAATGAAAGATTTTTTTTTTAACTAATTTTAAATGTAGTGAAATATCGAGCATTTAACAGTAAATTTGGGTTTGGAACAGTATTGCAAATGTGATTATATATATAAGATAAAAAAACGAAAAAAAGAAAAATGCATTTTTAATATTTGCTTATTTTTTGTATTCATTAAATATTTTTTATGTTAAAAGATTTGTGTGTTCATTTTTGATGATTTTCTATAAATGCATGGAGATTTTTTATGCCAATTTTAGAGATTTTTCTTGAAACTCTTCTCGTTACAATGTTTCAGCCCACAAAAATAAATTTTATCCTCTGTGATTTTTGAATAGCAGGGTTTTCTTGCTCTGCTTTGTGACGATTTTTCCACATTAGTAAAAATAATTCCAGTTTTAATTTTTTCGCCCAATGTAATAGAGCAATTTTTGAATTTTTGTGATTTTTAGGGATTTTTAATGTTCCGCTCTGCAATATTTTTGACATTCGTAAAAGGAATTCGGTTACAATGTTACGAAGTCCACTATAGCAAATTTTGCTCTCTATGAATTTTGAGTTTTTAGCTCCCCCCCCCCCTCTTTTTTTTTACTGTAGACGGAAATTTTTTCAAATACATTTAAATATCGTCACACTGTTTCAAATATTAGGGATTTGATATAAAATGTAGATATACCCATCCTCCCTTCTCCCCTATTCAGAAGTAAAGATACCCTTATGTAATATTATATATGAAGATTTGCATCTTAAAATATTATCTGAAAATGGTCCCTGCCTTTAGGGAGTCGGGGGGTAAAGGGAGCAAATTAAAAATAAATCATCCGATCTAGTACCTATATTCTTAGAAAATAGCTTTCAAAATTTTATGTGAAAGTGATGTTTTTATTCTGATTATGTGTATCTTGCAAAATATTACCACTGAGGCAGTGATAAGGTTTGAGATAAGTTTCTGCACGTCCCCTTCCTAAGAAGCAAGAATGCTGAATTTCAAAATATCGTCTGCATCTCAGACCATTCAGTGCCCTCAATCTTACCTAATATGTAAATTGCGAATGAAATTTTTTATATAAAAAAATTATACGATCAATCAAAGAAATTTGATTTACTAAAAATGATTTTTAATTTAGTAAAATATCGAGCATTTAATTGCTTCTTTCTTGTATTTAATAAATGTTTTTGAGTTAAAAGATTTGTGTATTCATTTTAACGGAGACTCCCGAATACTGAACTAATTCGGGACTATTTAACAGTTTATTCGGGATACTATTTAACAAACCATAATGTTGGGTTGGATATTTTGCAGACACATGATTTTATTAAAGCATGAGCAAACTGGGCGATGTCTCCCATACTCCTTTGATTTTAGAATCTTCAAATTTTGTATCCAATTTTTGTAAAGCTGTATTTATAATCTCTTTCAACTTTGTAGTGATTATAATCAATATTTTGAACTTTTATGTTAGAATAATATTAAAAACAATATATATATATATTCATCTAAATTGCAGAAAAATCTCTCAATAGCGCTTCGGGAATGATGAATTTGTCCGTTATTCATGGCATTCAAACATACCCCCAAAAGAGAGTAGTAGTAATTTCAAACTTCAAAGAATATTTTTTTTTTCTAAATGTTGAGATATGCTCCCTTTTTGTCAAATCAAATGAATATTTGCATACTTCTTTAATATTTACAAAGCATGTATTTGTACAGCTCTATGGTCTTACAGCAGAGTTGGGCAAATTTGTAATCTCAATTATCCGCAATAAAATTACAAGTTAATTGCATGTAATTGATTATAGTTACACACATCCAAACGCAGAAATTTCGTCAAATAATGGTATAAGGGCTACAGTTCTACAAGAATTTTTTATGACATGTAATTTTGACTAATATTTGCAAAGCATCTCTCTCTCTGTTCTGTATTTTGAGTATAAATAAAATTTGCAAATCTTAAAAGAAACTGATATCAACATTATACTTCATATAATCATATAAAGGTAAATAAACTGCATTGTTTCTTTTTTCTCTACAACAATGAAAATAATCAGATTTCCACCATTTTGAAGAATTTCATAAAAATTAAAATCTAAAAATGGGAATATTTTAAAAATTAGCTAGCGCGGCACATCTACAAATGAATGGCTTTCATTTAAAAAAAAAATAATTAGGAAAAATTGGTCCAGTATAAAGCTCAGAGCAAATGACAAAAAAAAAAAAAGTCTCGTCTTTTAAATATATAGATTCTCTTTCAAATTTTAATTGGTATAAAATTACTTCATATGTAATTATGACACTTTATTGACTTCTTTGAATTAGTAAAGTAATGTGAATAACAAATATATAACTATATCTGTGTATATGACAGCAACCGCATAAAAAGAAAAATAAAAATATATATAGGAATAAAAATAATTTTTAGACAGCGGAATTTTTGTTATTGTTTGTTTCTTTTTATTAAAAAGAAACAAATTTCCATTTATTCTATTTACTCTGTTCCCTCTTCAGCTCAAACCGCAAAAGAAGAACGAAGCTAAAACTCACTTTTTTCTCCCGGCGTTCACACAGGAACACACACACACACACATTATCAGTTTTCGAAAACTTCTTTAGGCGCGTTGAGCTTTTTTTGAGATGGAGAAAAACCACTGATTTGGAGACACTGTTACGTAACCGACATGCTAGCATTTTGGCACATAGACACTAGCGCGCCAAGCGTAATATAATTGTGGTATTGTATTCATTAATAAAAATACTTTTGGATAGTATTGAATTGGAGTATGGATTTCAATATTTGGATAGTATTGAATTGTAATGGTTGCCGTTTATATTTCACCGGATAAATCTTTAAATGCAATACGAGAATTTTTGTACGAAAATTTGTTTATTTATATGTACATGTATAATTTAATAATATAATTTAATATAATAATATATATTACAAATTATTAATGTTTATTTATATGTAATTTATAGTTAAATTATATTAGTATGAAAATTGTAATATAATTTTGGTAGTAATAGTTTATAATAATGAATAAAAAAACATTATATTTAAAAGTATTTCCTGCACAATAAAACATTTCCTGATGATTAAAAAAACACATACGTAATTGTTGAAGTTTTCACTTCTATTGGCCCTCCCGGAGTGCCACTGTTTTTTTTTTTTTTAAATCCTTGACTGCAAAGACAAAGATTTACCTTAAGATAAGAAATAATAATTTTATTTTATCCCTTGGAAACTAATTTGCTATAAGCCTTAAAGCTGATAAAGTGCCACATGCATATCCCTATCTATTTATTTGTGGGTGTTCTCAAATCCAAAAGGGTAACTTTCTGACATAAGTTTGAATTTATTTTTGTTCGAAAATGCATGAAACTAGCTGATGTTGTTGTTCAGAAACTAAGTCATCGAGCTGTTTTTCCATTTTTTTGCAAACGCAATAGATCTTTCAGAAAATAGATTCAAAATGGACGTTTTCAACCGGGTTTCCGCCCTAGCGGAGATTAAGCACCCAAAAGCGGGCGAAAAACGTGTTTGTCACGTGATCAAAAATGCTTATAACTCAATGGGTTATTTATTTATCAAAAAATGGAAAAAACAGTTCAGTTAAATGGGCGCCATTCAATCAAATAAGGCGCCAGTATTAACCCTAGAACTACCGGAAATTTTACTCAAGTTTTATAAAAACATTCTACACCAGAATTTTTACTTAAAACTATTTAATTTGTTTATTTAACTTATTATTGTCTGATTTATACATTTAGTTTGTTTTGAAGAAATTTCTGGTTTGAATAAATATTTCGAATGTACATGTCGGGTCCATTGGACCCTTCTGGTAGACAGAGGGTTAAATGTAAAATCTTATTTTTTTCCCTTTGTTTGAAACCAGCTTTAAAGAATACCTTACAAGACTAGCGTCTCATTCCTAGATGGTTTCCTACGGAAGAACGAAAAGTGGGATAGTCCACTTTTTGATTGGGGTAGTATGCAAGATTGGTGTGGAGCCATAGAGATTTGTTTCAAATTTTGTTTTAAGCAAATATTCTGTAAGTAAACCGTAGAGTTGTGGTACGTCGTTTGTCTCGAATTCCGTAGATCATTAGTTCGAATCCAAGCGAGCGGGAACGTGAAAATGATGTGTCTTTTCACTTTTCCATATTTAAATTGTAAAAAAAATACAGTTTCTATTTAAAAAAAAAATAATAAGTTCAAACATCATTTTAATTTTTAAAAAATCATTGAGAATTCATAATAATGATTCATAAATCATTTATTTTGTTTGTAAAAAAGTTTGAAAGAAAAAATACAATTTCTATTTTTATAAATTTAAGTATGTTATTTTAACTTAAAAAGCGATTTTTTTTTTTTTTTAATGATTGAGCGCAGAAGTATCGTGTAGCTAGAACTAAAATATTATGCCGTAATTTGAAAAAAATATAAATGAAAAACACAATTTTTTTTATAATAATAATTCTGGCATAAACAACAATACCAAAATGTTATGCTGTGATTTAAAAGAATAAAAAATAAATGAAAAGTACAAAATTATTATTATTTTTTTTTAATATGTATTTTGATTTTAATAATTATATGGCGTTAAAAATTAAATTTTATAAAATATTTTAATAAGTTCTTGTATAATAATTTCTAAACTTTTTATTGAAAATTCTGTTAATTGAAACTCTCTAAAATTAAAACTGGTTTTCTTTTTTTAATGGAATTAAAAATCCATCTTCAAAACAATCCTGCAATGCTTTTTTAGATCTTTTTTTTTTTTTTTTTTTTTTTTTTTTTTTTTTTTTTCCGTAAACGATCTGTTGCATTTAATGCAGATAATTGGTTCTGAAAAGAGCCGTTTTGTATTTTTGAACTCGAGATTTGAATTACTCATAATGTGATATGAACAACAAAACAACAACAAAAATCGGAATCAGATGCAAACAGATACAAAATTAATCAATTCTGTCAACAGATGGCTTCACTCCACTTCTGCATACCACCCCACCCCAATTAAAAAGTGGACTATCCCACTTTTCGTTCTTCCGTAGGGAACCATCTAGGAATGAGATGCCAGTCCTTACAAGATTCCCTTCTCTTCT
The DNA here is from genome assembly GCA_963932465.1 of Maratus speciosus. Classification (NCBI taxonomy): domain Eukaryota; kingdom Metazoa; phylum Arthropoda; class Arachnida; order Araneae; family Salticidae; genus Maratus; species Maratus speciosus. Next base: position 145,555,383 of record OZ010798.1, on the reverse strand, counting down.
ACTATTACGCAGGCGCTTCTTTAACATTAAGAACATTAATTCTTTAATTATCCCCATCCTCGACTGTACTACTGCTGCACTTACAATATATGCAGCGAGAAGATCTCAGCTGCTTTTTTAAATATGCAGAGAACATTTACGCATCATATAATGGTATAAACTATTTCTATAAACTATTTCTTTAAAATATTTACGGTGTGAGTTTTATATTAAGAAATATATTAATTTTCTGTATTTTTAATAGAATTTTTTAAAGGGCTCATTCTCAATCCAGTGATGGAACAGTGTAGCAGCAGAGAATCAATTTACACCGTAAAATTTTATTAGTATTTTTCATTTAGCTTCAGGACACAATTTGTGACATTTTTGAAGGCGAAGAATATTACAAAAATTTAGTGGTGACAATCGCTCAATTGCTGCGCCACTGTTTCATCACTGTCAATCTTATCACAGATTTTGACCTTTGTATTGAAGGTAGAATTTCGTTGAAGAATTTTATATTACGATTCAAAGAGGTAAGTAATTTGATGGAAACGTTTTTCGTGAAACGAGCTGTTTGTCGTACATTTTATGTCATAATATCATATATTTATATTTCATTCAAAGTAATTTATTCAGAGGATAAATAAGATTGTTCTGAATGTGAATAAATAATCACTATTTTCCATTTGTAGGATCATAATTATGTCTATGACAGGAAAACTTCCATTCTGTTTTGACGCATTGGACTTAATTATTGAGTACTTTATGAAAGACAGATTTAATTTATCAATAAAGGCAGGTTTACTATTTATTGTGAAACAGCAATGGCATATCAGAAGAAGAAGAATAGTAATAAAAAGATTTACTATTCCGAATGCGACGAATATGTAGCAGTAGGAACGGTAAATATAAAGGTAATAGTAACAATAATTAGTAATAATGGTTTTTATGTATTTATTGAATGTGAGATATAGCAATTATGAGTTTTAAAAAATGGAAATAACAAAATTTCTTGTAAATAAATAATAAGAGGGGAAGGAACCAAAACAATTCTCTTCCAAAAAAATGAAATTTATTTTTAATGTAACACTCGCATTTCATTTACAAATTATTCAAGATCTCTAAATATGCTTTTATTTAGTTTGAATGAAATTTGGAATGCACAGCAATCTTAGGTACAGTCGTGGAAAAAAAAGTAAACACCCCCTACTAACTTCTCAATAAAATATCGTAGAAGAAAGTTACTGGTACCGAACTGTTAGAGTGATGTAATCGCACATTACATTTCTTGAAATCATTTGGTTTCGGTTCTATCACGTCATTAACTTAAATAAAACTGATTGGTTCTCTTATTAGCAATTTCTATTGGCTGTCTTATTAAGGGCCCTATTGGCCTTCCTAGAATCCTTTCAAAATGTTATAAATATAGGTTACTTTCTTTTGTGCCTCACTGTATTCTCTGATTTTCATGTGTGATTGACTCTGTAAATAAAACTTCTATGTACGATCAAACGCCTTATCTTTCAACGCTGCAACATTTCAACAAGGATTTTTAACAGCAGAGCCTGGTTTATGAGAAAATTCTCTCTCTACTTCTTTTCTAAGATTTTAATGCGTTGATCGCAAAAGTAAGTCAATCACACTAGGATTTATTGCTCGGGAGTTTATCTCTGTTCAGTGAGAAAATACGAGTAATTGCTTTAAACGGAAAAGAATATGAAGTCACGGCATTTGAAGGGAATAACTTTCCAATATGGAGCAGAAGGGTAAATGCAATATTTTCTGCAAAAGAATTGGTTGATTATTTAGAAAGAGAAGCAGATCTATCAAAAACTGAAGAAATAAGTAAATCAAAAAAGGCTTATGCGCTATTGCTAACGCTTCTAGATGATCGAATTTTAGCTTCGCTTCAAAAACAGGATATGGCATGCAAAGTATGGAAAACTCTTCAAAGTACGTATAAAGCTAAAGGAGCTGTTAATCAAATACTAACTCGAAAAAGACTAGCCACAATGAGAAAGGACACTTCAATGAGACAACATATCAATGAAGTTATAAAATTAATTACGGACTTACGGATATCTGGTGCTGAGGAAGGGGATACATATTCTATTGTGTACATTCTGATGTCATTACCGAAAGATTACGAAGCGGTTAAAGTTGCGTTAGAAAATCAACCCAGTATCAATTTAACTTTAGAATTCGTAACTCAAAGATTAATAGACGCTGAGGCATTGATGAATGACTCAAAGAATAGCGATAAAAATTATTGCGTTAAATCTCCGTTGGATAACATTAGCTTTACAGCTACACATAAGAAGATGATTTGTAAATTTTGTAAAAAGAGAGGCCATGCGTCAAAATTTTGCAGAATGAAGACTTCTAAATGTTATAAGGGCGGCAAAAGCGGTCACTATAAGCGCGACTGCAGACATCCGAAATTTAGTCCTACAACAAATTCGGAAGAAAAACATTCAGCTTACGAAATATCTTTCGCAGCTGGAATTTTAGATATCGATAAATTCATCATTTATTCCGGTGCTACTTCCCATATGTGTTCGCGAAAGGAATGGTTCAGCACATTGAAACCAGCAACAGAAACTCTTAAATGTGCTTCAAAATCTGCAGTTCTAGAAATTCAAGGTATTGGTGACATTCGCGGTGAAATATCTAATAACGTACAAATTATTTTAAAGAATGTACTTTTTGTTCCAAATTTAAACGGACAGTTAATATCACTGAAAAATATAGAGACTGCTGGATTTTGTGTTATCTTCAAAAATGAAGAAGTTTTCATTGAAAAAGAAAACAAAAGATTATTGTTTGGCCGTCGGAAAAATTGCGGTCAATATGTGAGTAATTTTTTACCGCAAAGTGAAACTGCTATCAACTCAAATATTGATGTTAGCGATTTGTGGCATAGAAGATGTGGGCACTCGTGCAATCAAGTCCTGAAACTGTTAGGATTGCCGACTTCAACAAATTTTTCTGAAATATGTATGCGCTCAAAGTTATGTGCAACACCTACTGGAAAAGGCCCCAGAAAAAGAGAATCCGAACCAATGGTGATGATTCACACGGACATATGTGGAACGATAGTACCCAAGACTTTTGCAAAGGAATTCAAGATCTTTTATGGATGAAAGGTATCGCCAATGAAATTGTGGATGTTAAAAATCTTACAGTATATGAAGATAACCAATCATGTATTAAGTGTATTTCAAATGAAAATAATTTTGAACGAATTAAACACATCGATATTAAGTTGAAATTTATTCGCGATCTTGTCAGTAGAAATGATATTAAAGTAGAATACATTTCTACTGAAGATCAAATTGCTGGCATGCTTACAAATGCACTTCCTAAAACAAAATTTTATGAACTTTTAAAATTATGTAGTTTCAAAATTTAAATTTTAGAATTTAAGATTTGATGTGCGATTAAGGGCGGATGTTAGAGTGATGTAATCGCACATTACATTTCTTGAAATCATTTGGTTTCGGTTCTATTACGTCATTAACTTAAATAAAACTGATTGGTTCTCTTATTAGCAATTTCTATGGGCTGTCTTATTAAAGGGCCCTATTGGCCTTCCTAGAATCCTTTCAAAATGTTATAAATATAGGTTACTTTATTTTGTGCCTCACTGTATTCTCTGATTTTCATGTGTGATTGACTCTGTAAATAAAACTTCTATGTACGATCAAACGGCCTTATCTTTCAACGCTGCAACATTTCAACAAGTACTTTTAACAGATTGGAAATAAAGTCTAATTTTAAATTATGTATTTAAAATTTCCTTAGGGTCTATCTACATTTTAAAACGACTCAAACTTCATTTTTTTTTCAATGGCAATACTCAATTTTAGCAAGTTATTTCAAATCTTCGGTTCAAACTATGCCTAGGCACCAAATTTCAAGTCATTTGAATGATAAGTTTCTGAGTTATAAACATTCAAAATTTATTGCTTCTAATGATAAATTACATTTTCAGATTTTTATTAATATCTCCTAAAATTATACTCCTGATGTGCTAATTTTTTGTGTAGCAATAATACTAAACAACCCAAACATGAATACGTTGGATTTGCAATTTTTATAATTTTATGATATGAATTATGAAATTAATATTCGAAAAAATTATGAATTGCAACCTACAATTTTTTTGATGGATTTAGATTTATTAAATCCTGTTTTATGGAAATCCAAAATTTCACATTTTTGTTCCAAGTAGTTTTCAAATTATGCTTAAAACACGGCAAAATGATGGTTTAAGGGCTGTCTATGATAGAAGTGACTAGATATCTTGAAATGTCTTCTACTATCCTGTAATCTAGCAGTCTTCTATGACTGCTTCAGTGGTGCTTAAGATGCCTTGATCAAGAAAGAGGCTGTCTCGGTCAACAATCAAGTACCGAACTTCAATTTGGATAGAGCCCCTAAAATACGCTCGTTTTAAAATAATTTCTCTGAAACTTATCGTATGAAAATCATAAAAAATTGTTTTTAGGCTAATTGAAGAGTGTATAATTCATTTATCTATCAGAATTGTGTACTGCTATTGAGAAAAAACAAAGTTATGGTTCGTTTTAATATGTACATGGCCCCCTAAAAAACAAAGCTCGGTCTGATTTTTATTTGTAAATGTCTCCCCAAGCAATTTTATATGCATCATTTAAAAGTAGACTTTATTACCGATCGTGTAGTACCAGTAACTTTCTTCTATGATAATTTTCTGCAGAGTTAGTAAGGGGTGTTTACATTTTTTTCCAGAACTGTACTTTCGAGGTAAATATTGAATATTGCATATAGCAAATTTGAGTTTAAAAAAACAACAAAACTTATTGGAAAATAAGTATAAAAGAAAGATTAACAATTATCTAGATCATATATGAATTCTTATTTTACAATATTGTTTAAGTCTTTAGACTGTTTACATTTTTCTAATCACTGGTTTTTTGAATTATTCAATGTATTAACAAAAGACGAAAACTCAGAAACAGAAAAATGAAACTTTTATTTAATGTAGCAACACTCATTTCATTTATAAATGATTCAAGATTCTCTCAATATGTTTTTTTCGGTATTAAAAACTTTAGTGTAAATACAATTTACAATATAGAGCAATCTTAGGCAGTTTTGATGTAGATATTGAATGTTAGATAAAACTATTTTTTTTAGTTAAAAAAAAAAATTAAAGCCCCACCAGTGGCCGAGAGGTTCTGCTCTCGAAGCTGGTAGACGGGAGGTGCTGGGTTCGAGTTAGGTTCCCTTATAAAGACCCCCACGAAGGCACCGCCCCCCCTTTGGGCCTATATCCCTAGTGTTGATAATTGGCCGTCATAAACACAACCAACCAACCTAAAGAATATTAAAATAATAAAATTTGTATAACTTTTCTATCGCAAACTACATGAAAATCAATATTTTACACACATATGCAGTTTTATTTTATACAGTTTTGACTTAATTAAATTTTACCGCATGTAATATTTAATGTATGTTGTGTTTTTCTGCAAGTGTGCATTGAGTGCGTGAAAATTGGTGGTGGTGTTTGTGGGGGAGTCAAAATATATTCAGTCTTGAACAGAATCAGGAAGGCCTCCTCATAAAAATTTATGTTAATAAAATGAGCCCTTTCAAATAATTCTCATAAACCATACTCTGTATTAACTAATTTTACCTTGTTAAGTTTTAAAATGTGTAATTTACAAACAAAACCTTATAGTCGTGGGGAAATGTACCAAAAACAAAAAAAAGGTGTTACCTTTCAAAAGGTCGGGTAGAAGATTTTTTTTTCTGACTTGTTTATAATGAGGCCAGCATGGAAAAACCAAGTTTTCCAACAAAATTTCTTAAGGAAGAATTTTCTGTGGCCAAAAACAACAAAGTTTTGATACTTTTTTGATTTTTTAATATCTCGCGACTCATTGCCGTAGCATATTATTTGTCAATTACAGTATTAAAGAAGACAAAACTCTGTACAACTTTCATATTTACAACTTTTTTATGCACTCAATAGCAAGCGCAGTAGGCCATTTAAAAAATGACAATTTTTTTTTCTTTTTTTTTTTTTTTTTTTTAAACCGTGAAAAACGTAATTCTGCCCCGATTATTTAACTGTTTCCCACGGATTTAATCGTGTATGTCAACTTCTATATATCGGTAGCAGTAAATTATGTGTTACAGGGCCGAAATTAGCCTTTTTAGCACTGGGGCAAACATGAACTTCCCCCCCCCCCCTCCTCTTAAAAAGAAAATTTGCCGCGAGAATTTTTCTAAGCCTAATAGCTGGATTTTGAAAATTTTAAGTATGTAATCATTAAATACGTAACACTGAACTACGTAATCAGCTTTGTCAAATATTGATTCATTAGAACTTTGAAAACCGAACCGAAATGTACCGAAATATATCCGCTTTAAACAGGTTTCCATCTCAGCAGGTATAATTGTTGATATTCTTTTTTCTTGTAAATATATAATTCTTTCTTTAAAGACCGGATTCCTAATAGACAGATTTCATTTACAAATATTTTACAGTAGTTGTAGTATATTTAAATTGAGGCGTTTAAAGTCACAGTGATATGGATTATGAGACTAAATTAGTCACACGAAGATATTTGCAAGGTAATATTAAACCTATGGAAGCGTTCTTGAAAAATATCTCGCTTGCATTTTATTACTTTGAATTTTTTTTTTTTTTTTTTTTTTTTATGGGATACCCGAGAACAATATCTAATGTTGCGCTTTTGTACTTTTTCAAATTTGGTTGCATTTTTTAAAAAATCTTCCGACACTTTCATTTTTGGAAAACTGTTTGGAACCTATTCTGGAATTTAAGGTACGCTCATTTAAAAAAAAAAAAAAAAAAAAAAAAAAAAAAAGCAACCAAATACGAAAAATTAAAAACGCATAACGTTAGATATCGACCTCAGGTATCATCTGAAAAAAAAAAAATTAAAATTCAAGCAAGAATTCTAAAAAGAATGATCCTATAGGTTTAACTTTAGCGTGCAAATGTTTTCGCGTGAGTCTACACTAGTCACGCGAAGAAACTGCAACACTAATGCTAAACCTATGTGAGTGTTCTTTTTACAATTTCTCGCTTGCATTTAAATAGCTTTAAAGGATTTTTTTAGAACTGCTGCCGTTGAATTCTAACCGAATTAGTGTTAACTTTTTTGAATTTGATTACAATTTTTTTTTTTTTTTTTTTTAAGTCTTTAAGCTGCGCGACATTTTTATCCAGATTTCATATATATATGCATATTTGTATTAATCGACGAATAAAATCTTCATTTACGGTGAAGCATGTACATTAGGGTGGAACTTAAGTATAGGGTAAAAAAAAAACTTTTTTGTTTTAATGTGTAATAGTGAAAACTTTTTTCCTTTTTGGATGTCTAAACTTTTGACTGAAAAGGTTTTTTTTAAATTAAGTTGTTTTCCGGTTCCTCAAGGAGGTCAAAGTTTTGAAATTGCAGTATAAAGTAACTTAAAGTAAACAACGTAGCTGTTTGCTCATATCTACTTTTATTTAGCAAATACTATCCAGAAGTCACCACGAGGAGGTGGTTAAATATCGACTGCCATTCTCCTTACCTCCCTTTGTTATGGATTAATTCAACTGGATATTCAACCTACTGTCTTTTTAGGCAAACTTTGTCATTACATTGTGGGAATTCAACTTTCCCAAGATTAAGCCAATATTTTGCTTAATATTTAAAGACGGTTGGACGCAGCTTTCGGGACAGTTTTGACACACGTTTCCACTGTTTGAGTATGACAAGGAAAATCTAAAATTCAGATGTATCCCCTGTTTGTACTTTTTTTAAGTTCTTCATCCGATCAGTCCGTCAAGATAGGATCAATGTTTTCATAGTCTATAATTTCAATATGTTCGCATTTTTTCAAGTCGCTTTCCTCCTGGTCCAGAAAATCCTTTTGTACCCGTAGTTTTTCCAGGAAGATGTTGAAATAAGTATCTAAGAAAAAAGTTCATTTGTATGTAATAATCAAATTATCCATTATAAAATATTTAGGGTATTGCTTCCGATGTTCTAACAACTCCAGATTTGCATCCTGCATTAAAGGCGTTTCTGTTTCACCCAATAACTTTCAAACTTGAAATGTCTGTATTATTATTTTGAAAATACACCAAAATTGCAGTGGCTATATTAATATAAGAAGAATATGTCAATGAAAGATGACCAATATATTTTTATCCATTTTTTTAACTAAGACCAAGTGTTCGTCTTTAATGATTCTTAGTTATACTTTTTTCCCTCTGCTTCAGTTATCATAGTGTTATCATTTCTGCCATCAAAATACTAACCTTCTAAAATTAACTCATTTCGTCTTTCCTGTTCTTTCAAATTCTTCCTTTTCTTTTCTCTTTGTCGTCTTCAAGTCCTTCTTTCAGTTACCTTTTCTTTATTATCATCAGAAATACCCATATCTTCTAAGGTGTCATTTGCAATAATATTTGCAGTTCTGTCTAATACTCCGGTTCTTTCACCTTGTTGATTATCAAATTCAGGTTTAGAAAAACAACCGATTGAACTATTTCCTTCCGAACTATTTTTTACACTTGACGATCATTCAATCAAAATACCATTTTCTTGTTTTAAAATAACTTTTTTTCTTGATATTTCCTTTTCCAGTCTTGCTACACATTTTTTGTAGTTTTTATATCTATTGATCCTATTGCCATCACCCCATCTCTCTTTGGTCTTTGAGAAAGTGACGTTCTTGTTCTGATATACGATAATATTTAGTGCTTTTACACAAAGAAATGTTTTTTGCAGGATTACCTAACATTTTGCAATTTTATATTGGATGTGGGATTATTCTTTCTAATCTTAATATTTTTCTTAAAATTTTGACATTTCTCGCGCTAGTCTCTAATCATTTTTTATGATTTGTGTATCAGAAACCGTTGGAATTGAAGATCTCAGCAATACACTTTTAATTGTATCATCAACAGCTTTAGATATTTTAGAAATAGAATGTACCAGATTCCAGCTGTCAGATTTAAAGTTAAATTGAACCCAGAAATAATGTTTCATAACATCTTCATATGTTTGTCAAAGAAAACAGTCTAATGTTAATTGGTTTGGTTCACGAAATACAGGACACTTCAACAATTATCTAGATTTAGGTACGTTAACAGACTTTGTCACTTTTGACACCGAATGTTTATTGAAAAATAATTAAAGAAACTGTTAACACACGTTAAATCGGACTAACTTGTTATGTGTCACAGCCAAATAAATCAGAGACAATGAAAGCTGACGCCTACGACGCTGGCTTCTACAAAAGTCAAATAAAGTGGGGCTAACTTTTCTAAGGCACTCAAACTAAATTATTATCTTTATTATAGGACATTAACACTTAATTATTTAATTTTGCAAAATATAAATTTAACAATAAGCTTAGAAAACTTTTCATGCAATTATTGGCTTTTTTTCGTTTTTCAGGGAAAAACGGGCGCTTTGAGGAACCGGAAAATATCATTTTAAAATTAAAAGAAAAATATTTTCTTTTTATGGAGTTATAAAGGAAAAAAATAATCACTATTAGAATATAAAATTCGAAACTTCGTTTTTTAGTTCCACCCTAATGTACATGCCGAAAGACAAGAATAAAGTGTTCTTCGATTTAAATTTTCTGCAGATGACGGTGAAGATGACACTATGACAATACTTGGGAAATGCAGGTAAAGGCTGATGAATGAGAAGTATCTGGCTTTATACTTGTAAATGAACATGATCCAGATATCTGTTTTATTCAGAAAAAGGATATTCCTTTGAAACCGGATGCTAATAATCGTACAACAGTGCCATCAAAAGAAAAAAATATTGTTAAATAACCTGTAGAAATTATTATTATTGAAATACATTTTTCATTTAGCTTATGCAGTTATATTGCGTACCTTACTTATAGTGTACGGAAAGTGGAGTTGGTAAATGAGACAAGGGATCAATGCGAAAATAAAAATATTTATATGGTCTACAATAGGGTGCACAACCTTTTTTAAAGAAGGGCCACTTACAAAAATATCTGGGTTGTCGAGGGCCACACCAGTAACATGGAGAGAATTCCATTTCAGGGAGATGTGAATCGGGTAGGTGATTTTGTGTCCTATAAGGATATAAAAAAAATATATGTTTTCAGAGGGGGAAGGGAGTTTTACACCTCTAGGTTTCCTTACCCAGTCAACATATCCAATTCAGTTGGCAAGGATTTATCAAGAGTTGACGTTTGTATATAAACACAGATATAGCAAGGATTGTTTTCAAGCAATGATAATGTTCCTTGACATTATTCGGGGGAGTAAATTTTGTTTTATTATAAGAGCTAAAAAAATAACATCGGCATGAAAGTGGCTAGTGCACCCCCCCCCCCCCCAAAAAAAAAAGAAAAGTGAACTTTATGAACGAAGAGGAGAGAAGGAGTCAATCAACGAAATTTGATGTTTTTCAACACCCGATTACTGAAATTCGTGATTTTTCCGCGCCTGATCAAAAAACTTTGCGATTTTTACGCGCCTGATCGACAAATTTTGCAATTTTTCCGAAGCCGATTGACAAAATTCGTGATTTTTCCGAACCCGATCAACGAAATTCGCTTTTTTCCGCGTTTGATCGATGAAATTCGCCATTTTTCCACATTTCATCGACGAAATTCGCACTTTTTACGCGCCCGATAAACGAATTTTCGATTTTCCGCTCTTGATTGACAAAATCCGCGATTTTTCGGAGCCTTATCGACAAAACGCGCGATTTTTCCGTCACTGACCGACGAAATTCGAGTTTTTTTCGCATCCGATTGACGAAATTCGCTAATTTTCCTCACTCAATAGACGAAATTTTCGATTTTTCCGCGCCTGATCGACAAAATTCGCGATTTTTTTTCGCGTTCTACCAAAGTAATCCACGATTTTTTATCCCAATCGACAAAACTTGCGATTTTCCGAGTTCGATCGACGAAACTCGCGATTTTGCTGTGACAGATCGAAGAAATTTCCGATTCTTCCAAGCCTGATCGACAGAATTTGCGATTTTTCGGAGCCCGATCGCCAAATCTCGCTATTTTTCCGAGCCTGATCGACGAAATTTGCGATTTTTCCGTGCCTGATCAATGAAATTTGCGATTCTTAACTGATTTTGACGAAATTTGCAATTTTTTCCCGCGCAAATTGACGACATTTGCAATTTTTTCTCGCGATTAACGGACGAACACGCGATTTTTGCCGCAGCCGCAGCCGATGAACGAAATTTGAGGTTATTACTCTCCTACTTGACGAAATTCTCGATCCTTAACTGACTGACTAAATTTGTAATTTTTTTCCCGCAGCAAATTGACGATATTCGCAGTTTTCTCTCGCGACTGACGAAACTCACGAATTTTCCGCAACTGATCAATAAAATTTTCAACTTTTCCGCGCATCATCAACAAAATTGATGTTTTTTCAGTGCCCGATCAAGGAAATTCGCTAATTTTTCCGAGCCTGATCGACGTAAAAACTCGCCATTTTTCGGTGCCTGATCGGTGAAATTTGCGATTTTTCCCGCTCCTCATCGACAAAATTCAAGATTTTTTCGTGCCCGATCAAATTTGCGATTTTACCGTGCCTGATCGGCAAAATTTGCGATTCTTAAATGGCTGACGATTTTTCACTCAAATTGACAAATTTCACGATTTTTTCCTGCGAGCTATAGACAAAAATTACAATTTTTTCTTTCTGTAAATTTACGAAATTCGCCGGCCACAGGTTTTGCATCCCTAGTCTACAATCATAAATAAATTAGTATTTCCTTTCATAAATGGTATCACTGAGATCATTAAACAGATATAGTTTCAAAACAGGACATATTACAGAAGTTTATAATATTCCACAAAGTTTATTTTTCAACAACTAAAGTAAGTTTTTCTGCTTGAGCTTTAAAGCAATTAATAGATAATCTTAAAGTTTTATATATTTTTGCATGCTAAAATGATATAATCTCTTGTTATATTCATTGATATAAGTGGAAAAAATATTGACAATATTAATTAAACTAATATTTTAAATATTTTTATGAATATATTGATCTCAAATATTCCATTGACAGAATTTTTAAGTTTTACAAGAGATAAAAACATAACATTAGTTAGTGAAATAATCTGTTGTCATTTTTATTGTAGCTATTTTATAAGGTACATGTATTTCTTACATAAAAGATATTTATTTTTTGAGTCCCCCCTTTTATATAGAACTACAATCCAATGCTCGCTACCTTTAAAATAATAAAACATTAAAACATGTTATAAATAATTGATAATTAAAATAAACCATTGTAGTTTCGAATAAAATATGTTTTTCGCAAATTTTCATACCTATCCCATTGATACATGGAAATATATGAGTATATTATAAAAATAGTTAAAATTGTAAAATTATTAAAATTAAACAAGAATTCTTTTTAATTGAAACTATCGTGGCAATAAGTTATTAAATATTGAAGTATTCTGTTAACCCCTTGAGGGGCACCGGTATATATTATATACCACCTACGATTAATGAAGTTTTACACAAGAAAAATTTTATTGAATTTTACTTTTTTAACTTTGGTGGAAAAAAGGCCGTAAAATTGCTTTTCCTTATTTTGAAATAAAATTTTCCTAATTTTCCGGTGGGAATTCAACATTACACAAACGTAATTGCTTGCCCCTCAAGGGGTTAACAATGCTCTAAAATTAACATTGTATACGCTTGAAGTTACTGTCTAAATATGAAAATTGTCTTATTCATCTACACTCTGCCCTACTTTTAAAATTATATAAATTTATTGAATATAAAATGTCTGCTGAGATGAAAGTAAAGACGTGGGTGTGCAAATAATAGATAGTTTACCGCTACCAATTTTTAGAAGTCGATATACAAGATTAAATCCGTGGGGAACATTTGAATCGTTGGGGCAAATAAGTTTTTCACGGTTTTTAAGAAAATTTGAAAAATTGTCTTATTTTTGAAATAGCGTACTGCGCTTGCTATTGTGTATGTAAAAGTTGTAGAGAATTTTGCCCTCTTTAAGATTGTAATTGACAAATAATATGCTACGGCAACGGGTCTCGAGATATTTTTAAAAAATACAAAAAGAGTCCCAAAATTCTGTTGTTTTTTGGCCACAGAAAAAGAAATTCACCCTTAAGAAATTTTGTTGGAAAACATGGTTTTTCCATTCTGGTCTCAGTTGGCCTCAGTATAAATAAATAATTTAAAAAAATCTTGTACCCGAACTTTTGCAAGGTTTCCCACGTTAGTACGTTTCCCATGAACTATTAAGAAATTATTATTAATAAATGCTTAATTCGAATTTGAATAACTGGATTTGATCTTTGATTACAAAAAGTAATTTTTCACAAAAATATAATTAATTTTACAAAAATAATGTGTTTTTTTTTCTTCTTAAAATGGTCCCTAAGAGGAAAAAAAATCCCTGCACCAACCCCTTTGTTTAAAATATAAATTCTGTGTTCATTATTATTATTTTACAGTTAAACAATAGAGATGAACCGCAAAAATTCTTATTAATTCATAATGCACATTCTAAATATTATTTGTTTATATTACAGGTAAATGAATATGAAAGATCTAGATATTCACAGTTTTATGATGGTTTAAGTTAACCCCGATGTGAGATGGATTTAAAAATTTCCTGTATCCTATCATTTATTATTCTTTGTTGTAGATTTTATTTTGGGAATGATTTATTTATTTTTATTTATTTTTACTTTATTTTATTTATTTTATTTTATTTTATTGTGTTGTAAATTAGATATGCTTTTATACGATAAATTGAGCAGCAAAATATAAAGTAGTTTTTATTTGATTGTATATCTATGTAATCATTTGTGAGATTGGTTTTTATTTCTCTGGAGTTAGCATAGCTGTTAATTTTTATTATCTTTTTCTTACCATTATTTAAGAATAATAGTCTTTGCTTTATTTTGGTTGCAGAATCTTTGCAATTAAATAAGGCAAAGATTACTATTTAATAAACGGTCGAGTGCGAGTATTACTCGCGCTCAGAGGGTCCCGTAAAATAAATATATGAATTATTCATTGTATTATTTTAAAAAAATCGTTGCTAAAAGAATAATAAGACCTTGTAAAAAAACTATACAACGTAGGGTTGGGTATAGCTGAATATACTAGAAAAGTATGAATGGTTATACCATAAAATTTCAAAGAGCTATGAAGCCTAAATAATATCAAATATTACTATTCTGTATACCACTTTTTTAAATTTTTAAATTTTATCCTAATTCGTTTATGATGAAATTAATTCGGTACAGACAATAAAAGTAGTGCATATTCAAGCTTCTTTTGGCATTTCATAAAACTAAATTCAGCGTAGTAAAAATCATTTCTTTTTACAGTGTAGCTAAAACAAATCCCTTGTTCAAAGTTTAAACATGGCATTGTGCTAAGCGCGTTTCGAAAGGAGGTCGCAAAATTGCAACACCGCCTTGGTCTGTGCCGCGTTTTTCCAGATAGGTTTTTAATTAGGATAGGTTTTTAACTTTTAAAGGCACAGGAGATGTATTGAGAGATCCACTCAATCCAAACTAGTTGCGAATCCCATAGTATTTATGTGATTAATTATAATTAAATTAGTCGGCTTTTAACAATTTAGCATTTATTGCTTTTATACTGCTACTGGGCATTGCATTACACAAATGTATCATTACAAATTGTTATGTGGACCTTAAAAGCCGATGGTATATAGAGTACGCCACTCCTGTCATTATGTATGTCCAAACCGTCCGTGTCTTTAAGGGTTAATATCTCGGCTAATTACCGACGATTTTTTTCAAAAATCATTAGCAACAATGCTTTTATACGTCTGCTACGATAGGCACCTACAGCGTTCTTCAACGCCTTTGCTGTATGCCCGCAAATTGAAATTTTCGTGTAACGGAAAAATGCGCTTTTCTCAAAAATTACGTAACCTAGGATAATCGCTATAATTTTCCTGCAAGGTTTAAATTAACCTCTACTACCTCTAATTTTTTTATAATTTTAGTTTTAGTAGATTCGAAAATAGAGGGGGGGGGGGGGTACATATTTTCGCACTCCATTTTCGTCGATATCTCTGAAAATATAATACCTAAAATTACATGAAATGTATTTTTGAGTTCAGCGCTACGAAAGCTTTCATACGATACCCCACACGATATACAAAGAAAATATTTTTTTTTTCAAGTAACTAAATTAGCCCCTGTACATTTTCCCTAAATATATTTGTAAATGTTTACTACTCTGTAAATATGTGGGTCAATAGTCTTTATTACATCCCCCAATTTGAACTTTCCACCTTTCGTATTTTATGAGTAAAATGGCTGTGACAGACGGACAGACAGACACGGGAGTGGTTCCGTTTTTAGTACGGAACCTTAAAAATAGCTTAACATAAACGTTGCCATCTATGATTTTTATTACTATACAGGGATAAAAACAGCATTTTGTTTTTCAGAGTAAAAATAAAGATGAGAAATTTCGAGATAAGGTAAGGGACAAAACAAAAATTTTTTAATTAAGACTGGAAATAATATACAGCAAAAACTGCTTATTATTATTAAATTTTACAGAAAAAGTAGCAACTCCGAATTAGCTGTGTAAAAATTGAGACAAATCTTTTAATCCCCTGAGGGGCACCGGTATATATTATATACCACCTACGATTAATGAAGTTTTACACCAGAAAAATTTTATTAAATTTTACTTTTCTAACTTTGGTGGGGGGGGGGGGGGGGAAGTAAAATTGCTTTTACTTATTTTGAAATAGAATTTTTTAAAGATTCAGGTGGGAATTCAGCATTTCACAAACGTAATTGCTAGGGTTTAATAAATAAAATAAACTATGTATAGTCAAAAATGTTTTTACAGTTTTTATTTAATCACATGTTAATATTAAAATTTATGCAAAATAAACAGGTTGCTTCATATTCTACTGAAATGTATATTGATAAAGTAATTTGTTTTTAATTTGGATGCACTATTTGCAACTTTAAATATATCACAGGTTTGTACATGTATTTAAAATTCTATTATCTTTTTCACTGTGTATTTTGAGAAATTCTATGAGAGAAAAAAATCAAATTTTAAAAGAGATGCGAGTAAAAAATATAAATATTAGAAAAAGGTTACGTAATTGTTTATGGAAATAAAATAAGAATATAAAAGGTTATTCGTGTAACTTTACAATTTTAATAATAATTATTGAAGTGAGCCTTTTAATGAATCGAAAATATATAATAATGAAATAAATTATACAACAAGATTTTTTTTTTATTGCAACAGTAAAAGAAAATAATTCTATCACTATCTGAAAACTAAGTGGACATTTTTATCAAATGAAAGGTGGAAAATACATGTAAAATAATCAAATTTTAAAAGAAATGCCAGTAAAAAATATGAATATTAGAAAAAGGTTACGTAAATGTTTATGGAGATTTTAAAAAAAAGTTATTAATGTATTGAAGTGAGCATTTTAATGAATTGAAAATGTATAATAACGAAATAAATTATACATTTTTTTTTTTTTTTTTTTTTTTTTTTTTTTTTTTTTTTATAAGTGGAAGAGTAAAAGAAAATAATTATATTACTCTCTAAAAACTAAATGGACATTTTTAATAATTGAAAGGTGAAAAATACATGTAAAAAGGAAGAATTTTATGGCGATAAAAGAAAAATGTTATTCGTGTAACTTTATAATTTTAATAATGATTACTGAAGTTAGCATTTTAATGAATTAAAAATGCATAATAATGATGAAATAAATTATACAATAATATTTTTTTTATTGCAACAATAAAAGAAAATAATTCTATCACTATCTAAAAACTAAGTGGACATTTTTATCAAATGGAAGGAGGAAAATACATGTAAAAAGAAAGAATATTATGGAGATAAAAGAAAAAAAAGTTATTCTTGTAACTTTATAATTTTAATAATAATTATTGAAGTGAGCATTTTAATGAATTGAAAATGTTTAATAATGAAATAAATTACACAGTTAGATTTTTTTTTTACTGCAACAGTAATAGAAAATAATTCTATGACTATCTAAAAGCTAAGTGGATATTTTTATCAAATGAAAGGGGGGAAATGCATCTAAAAGAAAGAATTTTATGGAGATAAAAGAAAAAAAGTTATTCGTGTAACTTTATAATTTTAATAATAATTATTGAAGTGAGCATTTTAATGAATTGAAAATGTATAATAATGAAATTAATTACACAATTAGATTTTTTTTATTGCAACAGTAAAAGAAAATAATTCTATCACTATCTAAAAACTAAGTGGATATTTTTATCAAATGAAAGGAAGGGAAAAGCATATAAATAAAGAATTTTATGGATATAAAAGAAAAAAGTTATTCATGTAACTTTACAATTTAATAATGGTTATTGAAGTGAGCATTTTAACAAATTGAAAATGTATAACAATAAAAAAAATTATACCACTTTTTTTTTTTTTTTTTTTAAGTGCACGAGTAAAAGAAAAGTATCCCATTGGATTTTGTGAAAATAATGGTGGTATTAATGAACTTTTGGTAACGGAAAATTTGGACATATAGCTTAAGAAATTACACAGAAATACTTTTAAAAATCTCCTGTTTTAGGTGCGTTCGTAATTATATAGCAAATACAGTCGTCGTCTGGACCGTCCGCATATAACAGCGCAAAAACTACCCAACTGAATAGTTTGAAATTTAATATATATATAATCATTGCAGAATTTTGTCATTTCAAAGGGCATAGCCGGATAAGCATTGGAAACATGCCTTTCAATCAAATTTACTGATTTTTTACCCAGATGTGACTACAAACCTGACAATGTATTTCCCCTAATATCACCCTATAAATATTGATATTTAATGACATAAAAATGTTTTTTCGATTTTTTAAAAAACGGTTTTTCTCAAAAACTGCTGCGCGGAATTTCATGCCATTTACTGAGGGTATATAGATGCCAAAGATGCATAACTGGTAATTTTTGTATAATTTTCTGTTTATAAAAACTGTGTGAAATAGCGAAATAAAACTTTAAAAGAATAAAAATCATATCTTATGGTTATCCGAAAATTACCATTTTCTTGTAAAAAATTTTCCATATGTGCCCGTATATTTTATATAAATGCTGAAAGTTTGCGTTGGGTACTACATATAAATATTTAAAAAAATGCATATTAAAATTATTAAAATTCATTTTAAGGCGTTATTTGGGTGGAGCTACATAACTTCACCATCCGAAGAATTTTTGGAACAAAGTCAGCAGACAATATGTCAATGGATGTATTTTAGATTCCATTTAGCATATAAGCTATGTTTTTCCACTTCATGTTCATTTTGAAATCGACAGTGTTGAGAATGTTACTAATGTGTTCATTAAAATTTAAAATACAGCAATTCTGTAACTGTTTATTCCAAAAATTCTTCGGGTGTGGAAATTGAGTAGCTCCGCCCAAAATAACGCCTTGAAATGAATTTCCATAATTTTAATATACATTTTTGTAAATATTTATATATAGTACCTAACGCAAACTTTCGGCATTTACATAGAATATACGGGCATATATGGAGAATTTTTTACAAGAAAATGGTAATTTTCGGATAACCATAAAATATGGTTTTTATTCTTTTAAATTTTTATGTCGCTATTTCACACAGTTTTTATAAACAGAAAATTATACAAAAATTACCAGTTATGCATCTTTGGTATCTATATATCCTCAATTAATGGCATGAAATTCCATTCAGAAGTTTTTGAGAAAATCCGCTTTTTTAAAAATCGAATAAACACTTTTATGTCATTAAATATCAGTATTTATAGGGTGATAATAGGGGAAATATATTGTCAGATATGTAACTACGTCTGGGAAAAAAATCAGGAAACTTGATTAAAAGGCATGTTTCCAATGCTTATCCGGCTATGCCCTTTTATGAAAATTGAATCAAAACTTAAAAATATATTAATAAAAGTTTTCTTCATTGTATGTATTAATTGTATTAAATCCTATCATGCGTAATAATTTCAGTGATATGCCATGATATGTAATGATTCTAGGTTGCATGGTGATTATTCTATTAAATCCTATCATACGTAATTAATTCACTGATATCCCATGATAGGTAATGATTCTGTGTTGCCATGGTCATGATGTCCTGTTTAAGATGGCGTCCTATTATTTCCATATTACTGAATTTTAACTATATAATCGTAATAAATTTTGTATTCATGCATTTTTGCATAAGAGTGAGTTTAAGTGATTATTAATTTTCCTATTCTGTATGCTCCAGCTTGAAAACATATAGTAATTTAAACTATACTGTCAAATTTTTTCATAAATATTTATGCAGTATTCTAGAAAATAATCTTAACTGTATGTTAAGAAAATTTGAATTTTTTGTAAAAATTGAGTCGGGTGTGAATTTATTTATTTTCTTTTTTTCAGGGGCCGGGCGTGAACCGTAAAAATACAAACGGGCCGGACCGAACTTTTAGTTTTTCCACACGTCCAGTCCGGGCCGAGCCTAATTATGGGTCCGCCTCGTTTGGGGCGAGCCGGACCTGGGTCTGGAAATTCCGGTCCTCTACCCCCACCCGTATAAGTAAGATTATATTAAAATCAAACCTTACGACTTTTGAAAAAATGAGTTCCTGGACAATGACCTATAATTTACGCAAATTTTCTTTCCCAAATAATTAAGATATTTTTTTTCTACATTTAATAATTGCACAGATATCAAAAGTTATGAATTATTAAATTATTCAAAGGTTATAAAATATACGCGAGTTTAAAATTGACTCCAGAAAATACTGAATAATACTTTTAATTTCTAACAGTCATAAGTCTATTTATTTCTTCGCGGTAGAATCCGCGATATTCAATGTTTTTAAATGGCCTGCGTTCGTTTTTTTGTCAGAATGATCTCTGATTTTAAGTGTCTTAAAGAAGTAATCGAAACGCCAAAAGTGCCTTTAAAAAAATGTATCTTATGAAGAATTTTGTAGTTAATCTGATTTCTACTTGTACGACTTTCTTAAAAATCAGATTTTCTATTAAAACAATTTTAGAAACCAGAGCTTTTCCCATTGAAAATCCGCACAGCAAAATTTTGACACTAGCTTTTTTTTTTTTTTTTTTTTTTTCTTTTTTCCCGAGCTTTTTTTACTCCGTGGTTTGAACACCAGGTAAATTTTATCAATATATTTATGGTGTGAATATATATTAAAAACCTTTTACTTTGGCTGTTTTTTTTTTGTTGTTGTTGTTTTGGTTTTTTTTTGAAAAAAATGTAAATTGATTATCACAGATTTTGAAGTTTGTATTCAGGATAAATTTTCATGCGAGAATTTTATATTACGATTCAAACAAGTAATTTTATGGAAACGTTTTGTGTCAAACTAGCTGCTTGTCATGTATTTCAAGTCTTAATGTTATATGTCTATATTTCACTCAATGTAAACTATTCAGAAGGTAAATAAGATTGTTCTGAACGTGAATATGTAATCATTATTTTCCATTTGTCGGACACTAACTATATCTATGATACGAAAATTTCTATACTGTTTTGACGCAATGCACTTATTATTGGGTATTTTTCGAAAGACACATTTAATTTTCAATTGGGGCCGGTTTATTGATTAATGGGTAATAGTAACGGCATATCATATTAATAATAATATGTAGCAGTAAGAACTGTAAATATAAAGGTAAATAATTATAAAATTTTAACAGTAAGTGCTGCTAGTAAATAACAACGTTTTTCCTCTAGGCGAATGTTTATTGTTTTATTTTTTACTAGAAATTACTGCAACTGCCAATTCATGGCTTTATTACTCTTGACATTCGATCTTTGAATTAGAGATCTGCACTGGCCGGGCCCGGGCCATACTTTTTTCTGAAGGCTCGGGCCGGGCCTAGTGACTACTCTTTACGGGCCGGGCCAGGTTCGGGTCTTACTTTTTTCCTGAAGGATAGGACCGGTCCGGGCCTAAATTAATTTTTCTATACAGAGCCGGGACTGGCCTAGTCTTTCATTCCTAGTCTTCAATGCCCAAAATTTTCAGTCCTAGTTTTGAACCAGCCCGACTGAAAATCATTGTCTCGGCGTAGCCTGGTTCATTCAAAGGTCAGTTAAATTAGGCCTGGCCCAAAAAATTTTATAGAAAATGCATACATTTTTAAATCGCCATTATTCTACAATTAAGCATTAAAATTTATTATTTTTAAAGAAAAGCAGTCATGGAACAGTGCCGCAGCAGTGCAGTAATTTTCACCACTAAATTTTAATAGTATTCTTCGCCTTCAAAAATCTCAGAAATTTTCACCTGAAGTTAGTGGTGGAATACTAATATAATTTTGTGGTGTGAATTGATTCTCTGCTGCTACACTGTTCCATCACTGGAATAGTAAATTTTTACGCTTATTAAAATATAGTAAATTAAAATATATTAAAACGTATGAAAAAGAACCTGCCAATGACAGAATCCTGTTTTAAACTGAAAAATGTGTTGTTTCATGCAAAATTAATATACTAATACGTAAGAAAAGAATATATCATATAATACATTTACACTTGCTAAGAAGGGAACTTGTCTATAACGCATGTAGATTTCGTAAGAAATACTACCTATTGCAGTCGTTACCATGGTGCGACTTTTGAAAAATTCCTTCAAAACTTTTCCTTATAGGACTCCAGGACCCCAAAACCACCCCCACCTAAAAAGTTTATATATATATGTATGTACTAAATTTTGTCCGCACGATAAAAGTCATAATTATGTACGAATCGTCTTCAAACTCCCTAAACACATTGAGATGGCTAATATCTCGGCAGGGATTGCAAATGAGAAAAATCGGTCCAAGACAGTAGAAATGGGGGAGGGTTAAAATTTTTGAATAACGCCATAACATGATTCTGATAAAACCAGCTCTTACAGAAAAATAACAGGAAAATTAAAATAATTTTCGTTATAGCAGTTGCCAACAATTAAAAAAAAACAATAAAATTCTTACCACAACAATTACTTTTCTATTGCAAAATTTCCACGTGAAAAATAAAAATCTGTATATCTATATTACGCTATCGTATCTCCATACATATAAGGAGGGTTACCGTAAGGGAATGGAATAAATGGAACTGTAATTAATAATAACAATATATATTTCCTCTAATTAAATTCAATCCCAGAAACTGCTACTACTATTTCTACTTTCAACTCTAGTAATTATTAACTCTCTCATTTTCAAAACAAAGTGACGTATTTGTATAAAAATAAACAACATTTAGTTATTAAGATATTCTCTGATGACGAGCCTGGAAGGCTTGAAGGTACTAAGAAGTTTTTAAATAAAATGTATATTTTAAACTTGTAACATCTTTTTCATTACATTAGTCGCCTTTTAACCCTAGAACTACCGGAAATTTTACTCAAGTTTTATAAAAACATTCTACACCAGAATTTTTACTTAAAACTATTTAATTTGTTTATTTAACTTATTATTGTCTGATTTATACATTTAGTTTGTTTTGAAGAAATTTCTGGTTTGAATAAATATTTTGAATGTACATGTCGGGTCCAATGGACCCGTCTGGTAGACGGAAGGTTAAGTAAGATTGTGGGCCTTTTTAATGTTCACATTATTTATTTTATGACATCAATTAGATTTACATGAGCACTGAAAGCCCTTTCAGCGGATGTGTAATTAAATTTCTCTGAAAAACAAATTTCCTACATTGTTTGCCATTTGTTTTAATGTCTTGAATTGATAAAACAATTAGGTGACTGAACTATGTGTTTTTCTTGCCATTTAGTTTTTTGGACTTTCAATAGTTAGAAATTTTTATGATATTTATAATAAATATTAATATATTTATAAGGTAGAACTCATAAAAATATAATTTAATAAAATTATTTATTAAACTATAATAATTTTATATTTTGTTTAGAAAAAACATAATTTAACTTCGAATTATCATCTTTAGTCATTCGCTCCTCCCCCACCTGTCTCCACACAAAAACGCATAAAGAGGAAAAAATTATATGCGTTATTTTACTAAAAAAAAAATTGACCCCACCCAATATTTTTCAAAATTTGCTACTAGGGACGGATCTATCTGGTTAGTAAGTAAAGGATTAACCTTCCGTCTACCAGACGGGTCCATTGGACCCGACATGTACATTCAAAATATTTATTCAAACCAGAAATTTCTTCAAAACAAACTAAATGTATAAATCAGACAATAATAAGTTAAATAAACAAATTAAATAGTTTTAAGTAAAAATTCTGGTGTAGAATGTTTTTATAAAACTTGAGTAAAATTTCCGGTAGTTCTAGGGTTAAATTTAACAGTTATGGCATGTTAGAATAAATTAATAATATATTTACTATTTCTACTGTTATACAAAGGGGGTTCCATAATAACTGAGAGTAAAATCATAAAAACCAAAAAATACATCATTCTTCTTCAAAACACATTCCCTCTGATGATATGCAACGGTCCCATCCTTCAACGCACTTTTCAAAACAAGTAGAGAAACCGTTTTCTGGAAGCTGCTTCAAACAACCCTACACTGCTAAAATAATTTCAGAATCTGTTGTTGAATCTGTCAGAATCATTTGTTACGGACTTGATAAGGGGTTCAAAATGATGCCCCCAAGTTTCATCACCTGTTATTACAGTCCTAAATTCGGGTCATTTTGATCCTCTTATCAAGTCCGCAACAAGATGACTGATGATTGTGACAGATTCAGAAGTTATTTTAGCAGTGTAGGGTTCTTTGAAGCAGCTTCCAGAAAACGGTTTCTCTACTTAATTTGAAAAGTGTAGTGAACGATGGGACCGTTGCATATCATCTGAGGGCAGTTGTTTTGAAGAAGAATGATATATTTTTTTATATAAATATATTTATTGATTTTTTATGGTTTTACTCTCAGTTATTATGGAACGTTCTTTGTACATTCGCTAAAATATACCAGTGAATAGAAATTTTCCAAAACGAAACATAAAATTAAATCATTATATAAATATATCAAAATGATTATAATGTTATCACATTTATAAGTAAATATTTCTTTTTCACGTTACTTTTCGGCCAAGTTTTTTTTTTTTTAAGTTATTAAAAATTAAAATTTAACACGATATTCCTGTGTGTGGGAAGTTTTCAAGATTTTGAGGACGTGAGATTACCTTCGAGAGATTATGTGAGATTTCTATATTAAAATATGATTAATTAAGGCTTTTAATATAAATTATTCATACATAATGTAATTTTTTGTGATAATTCTGCGGCTGCAAGTCTGTGTTGTATTAAATTATTGTCCACGTGTCTATTACAGATTTATCAGCTGCGATGTTATAATATTCCGATAATAATCCGATATTCTTCAGTTGGAAAATATTTATTCTGTGTAACATGTTTAAGATCAGGATGCTTCTATTCCCGTCAAATACTATAACGTATATATTTCCTAATAAAATTATTTAGAAATATTCCAGTTATATTATACAAGAATGCGCGACGACGATATCAAAACATTCTTCTCTCAGGATTACCCTCTATTTTCTATTTAAAGTTTTCTTTTATTTGCTGATCTGATCTAGGTTTTTATATATTTTTCATTAAGACCGTTAATCCAAACTGGTTGATTTCTGACACATTTTTGATGTCATTTTCATTCACAAGCGTATCAGAATGGCAGGCACTCTTATTTAGAAACTAAGCAATCAAACAGGTTTTTCTTTCTTTCTTTCTTTTTCCTTTTTAGGTAAAAACAGAATATCTGTCAAAAATTCCGAATTGAACAGAATTTCTGGACAAGACATTCGAAGGAAGAGGAAAACTGCCTTCACGAAACAAAGATGGCTTATAACTCAAGATGCAATTAATTTATTTAAAAAATGGGAAAATGTTCAATAACAAATCACTTCAATAATCACGGCTGTAAGTTTTATAATTTTATGTTTAAGAATTAGCCTGTAATTGTGTTAGGAATGGGCTACTTTTTTTTAAATTCAGAATTCTTGATTGGCAGCACTTTTTTGAAATGGGATAACTCGACTTATTTAATGACATATTTATTAAGACTAAAAAATTAGGGGAATTTTACTATTTCAAAAAAGGGCTGCCAATCAAGAAATCTTTAATTTAAAAAACGCTGAGATTCACAGGAGAATTGAAATTTCTGACTGATATTACAACTGAATTCTTCAGAATTCCTAAAATTGTGAAAATAGAGAAATATCATATCTCTAAAACTGGTGAATACAGACTTTAAAAAATAAAAGGAATAGTTTAATATAAATTTACACCACAAATATTATAAAAAAACAGATTTTATAAATAGAATCTGCTTTTTGTCGATCTATATAAGTTCCTTTTCATCTTGAAATTGGTTGCTCACTACCATGAGTGACCAATAATATAATCAATCCCCAAACCAACCGTTTATGTTTATATGTAATAGGCATTCCAACTAATTTTGAGGAGTCGACATAGTGACTCGACTCGACTCTCGACAAATTTTTCTGACTTTTGTACGGACAAGATCAGACCGAAAGAGTAATTTTCGTACGGGCTGGGCCGAGGCCGGCGCTTAAAATGTCTGCCCTTGTAAACCTTGGAAGAATGAAGACAGTCCCGGATCGGTACTGAAAAATTAAATTAAGCTCAGCGCGATCTTTCAGAAAAAAGAAAGGTCCGACCCCAGGGTATCGAAAAATTGGCCCTAACCCTGCCCAGGGGCTGGGCCGGTGCACACCTCTAAGCCAAACAGTAAAATATAGAAATAATCTTATTTGATCCCGTACCCCCATGTCTGAAAATTTACCTTCTTTTTGACTGGGAGTGGAAGGTTTTGAGGCGTTATTTTTATATATATCACGTTTTAAAGGTTTAATTTTTCTGTGCTGGAAACAAAACGGGAAACTTATTTTTTATTTTTTTATTTATTTTTGTGTGTGCGTGCGCCCGCGCGGAGAGCATGGGGTAAGTGAAATTTACTGCTAACAAGGACAAGAATCCTTCAAAATATCTAAAATCCTCCAGTCGGTATTTACTGCTTGTGATAAAAATATCATTAAAATTCCCTCCCGAAATTTCCATTTCCTCACCTTTGTCCTGCCCTCCCCGATCACAACATTTTTAATTGTTAGATGTATTCTTCATTTTTTTTTAGGATTCCGTACTTAAAAAGTCTTCACAAATTTATATATTAAAAGCTGTTCACAAATATTCTCTAAAAAAATAGGGGACTAAATTAGTTACCTGATTTTTTTTTCTTTTATGCGTGTGTGTTTGTGTGTCGTTTTGGGTATTCTTGAATAAGATCTCGTAACACCAAATTCAAAAATATATTTATTTTAATTTTAGATACTGTCGAAAATGTAATACAAAAATATGTCCCCCACCCCCTCCAACCTTTTCCAATCTACTGAAACTAAAACGATGAAAAAAAGTAGGGGCAATAGTGGTTTATTCAAACTTTGCTGGAAAATTATAGCGATTATCCTTCTCTGACATAGTTTTGGAGACAATCGCATTTTTCCATTACACATAAATTTTATCTTGCAGGGATCAGCGACAGCATTTTTAACTATAAAATTATAAAATTGACATGCTTGACTATTGAGGTGATTTGGAGTCAAATAGGGTTTTCCATTTTTTTAACCATTTGGAAAAATGATTATTGTTCTCGTCAAGGTAGGAAATCAAAAGCATATCTGAAGGTTTTTATTGATTTAATCCGCATTTTATTCGTTTTCTGATTGGTCTATAGACTAACCTTTACTTTCAACAGAGATGGATACCTTCTGTTGCCACTATGACAGAAAAGTAATAAAAACTACAAAAAAAATTAATAACTCAGAAACAAATTGAGATACAACTTTCAAACAAATTGCATTTAAAAGTACATTTTTTTCTCTATCCGACGGTGTAAAAAGTAATATTGTCGGATGTTTAGAAGTTTAAGAATGAAATTTCATTTAAAATTGGTAGTCAGAATACTTGAAAATCTTACGATGGAAAAGCCTTTTCCCGAACAACCAATGAAATGCTTGGATAATACGTAAGTTTCAGGTGGATAATAACTAATGAAAATGGAAGAAAATGAATAACAATTTCTCCCAAAGAGTTAATTTTAATTTGTAAGATTTTCACGTGCAAAAGAAAAATGGAATAAGCCAATTAAAAATAAAAATAAAGATAAATAGGACAGGAATGAATACATATAAATATTTCACACCAAATACGAGTCGCAGGCGATTTTTGTCGCTTGGAATTTTTACGTGTAATAACACTATTAATGTTTAATTCATGGCGTACATAATGTATGATCAACTCCGTGCGATTTTTTATGTCTTAAATTTTAACCTTTGAAAAAAATCATTTTCCAAATGGTCGTTGTAATTTGTTAAATTGCTTTTTTTTTTTTTTTTTTTTTTTTTTTTTTTTTACATAAATAAATTGCTTATCAAGTAAAATGCGATTTTCGTCACATAACGACAAGGTTTTCCTTTTCCCCGTGCTATCGTGTAGCGAAATTTGATAAAAAAAAACTTCAACTTTGACAGTTTTTTTTAAATATATTTTGGCAAAAAATGGAGAACGCCATTCGATTACATAGTTCCTGATAAGAACACGTCAATTTTACGCGTTTCCGAGCAAACATGAATTCAATAATGAGTCCCCTGCCCTCCCGGAGGGGTGGGGGGAGCTTAAATTTTGAAATGTTCTTGTTTTCTCATGTTTATAGTTTTTGATTTACCCGTAAGGCATGGTGACGTCACGGCGACGTCGTTGTGAAGTCACACTGTGATCTTGTGACCGTCGATGTGACGTCACAGTGACTAGAATGCGAGGTCGTTATGGCCGTTTTAGAGGACGTTTGTGACGTCACATTGTGACCACTCTGTGAAGTCACGGTGTGACAAATTTGTGAAAAGTGTGTCATTTGTGACTATTTTGGCATTAACTTTGTGACGAACCTGTGACGAAAGCGACAATGCTTTGAAGTCACATTGTGACCAATTTGTGAAATATGTGTCATTTGTGACGAACTTGTCATAAACACTGTGATTTCAAATGAAAATCAAATTTCAAATTAATTGCTTAAAAGACGCAAATAGTGAAAAAGATTCCATGCTGGGACTCGAACCCGGGCCATCAGTGCAGCACACTGACATTCTACCGACTAAATCACATGGAACGATACCCAGGCTGGAAAATTTCTCACTATTACATGTTGGCAAGGCTACAAACGCAGCAAAAGATGGAATATTTAGCGTGAACCACACACATGATGCAAACACGAAACTTAATTAAATCCAGCATTGATTGAAATTATATTAATACTTGGAAATTTTTCCAGAGAGAACCATTCGCCTTGCATACAATATTTCAAATGAAAGTCAAATTTCAAAATAATTGCTTAAAAGGCAATTTTAATTTGAAATGTTGTATGCAGGGCGAATGTTTCTCCCTAGAAAAATTTCCAATTATTAATATAGTTTCAATCGATGCTGGATTTAATTAAGTTTCGTGTTTACCCCATGTCGGTGGCTCACGATAAATATTCCATCTTATGCTGCGTTTGTAGCCTTGCGAACATGTAATAGTGAGAAATTTTACAGGCTGGGTGTCGTTCCATGTGGTTTAGTCGGTAGAATGTCAGTGTGCTACACTGATGACCCGGGTTCGAGTCCCGGCATGGAATCTTTTTCACAATGTTGGCCTTTGCGCCTTTTAAGCAATTAATTTGACATTTGATTTTCATTTGAAATATTGTATATAAGGCGAATGATTCTCTCTGGAAAAATTTCTAAGTATTAATACAGCGATGAATTTTAAAATAAAATTCTGCTGTAAATATAAAATCTTATCTTTTTACCGTACTTTTTAGCAAAATATCGCTACTTTGGAGTCCTATTCTTCTAAAACATTTTACATTTTTCCACTTAAAAAACAATGCTTATCAACTGACATATTTTTTTATTAAGTTCTATGCTTGATATTTAGAATGTGTAAGTTTTTTAATTTGTACTGATTTGTCATTGCTTTATTAAATACGAACATGGAAACTAACGGATATTAATACAACTATTATTTATAGAGCGGCATGATAAGCGATATTTATTTAAAATTTTTATTCCCGTGTATATTGTACTTTGTGAATATGAGCTAAATAGGTTTGGTATGTTTTATAGGAAAAGACTGATCTGGGAAATAGAAAAAAAAAACGAGTAAGAAAAATCATGCGTTAAGCATAGATTAAAATATACTTTCCAACACTTTCTGAATGCTTTAACAAGACATCGAAATTTAGGGAAATGACGTAAATAAGATAACTAAGTAAACATTTTAGAAAACGCATAAAACATTTGAAAAACTGATTTCAGCAGTTACCGTCCATAGCCAAACATGTTTTCCAATTCTTTTGAACAGCCCTTATTTGATCTGTAGATTGATACACTGAAAAAAATGAAGTACTCAAAAATGAGCAAACCGACGTACTCATATTGAATTGAATATTTTTGGATCAAAAATGAACCTATGCTTTCTCTATTTTTAAGCACCACATGTTATCAAACCCAAACAAACGAATAGTTTTGTACCCTGTAATGGTTCATTTCATTTATGGCGGCATAAATGATATTTATTAATGTAAATATTAAATTATGCACAGCATTTTAAAAATAATTGCTTGGAAATAATGCTCTTGTCATAAAAATATTCGATTTGAGTATCTTGTTAAGAAGTTTGCTATTTTTCTTGATAAATAATCAATTAAACATTTCTTGTTAAGAACTTTGAACGTTAAATAAATGTCAGTACATTTTTACTTTACATTTTAGGGGGGTTTTTTGTTTGTTTTTTTTTTGGGGGGGGGGAGGGGGCAGTACATAACGATTCATATTTGATCACAGCCATGGAATAAAAAATGAGTACATGTGTTTCTCAACTTTGAGTACATTTGGATCGGAGCTATTTTGTGCATGTGACGCATTTAAAATTGAGTACTTTTTACTCAATTTTGAGTACCCATTTTTTTAAGTGTATATATACCATATAATGGGAAAATTTAGTTTAGCAAGAAAACGCCTAACAGGTTGAAATTCATTTTCACCAATTTATACTAATGTATGGAAACATACTTGAATACTTTTGTACAACCCTGTAGTTAACCTTAAATCTTTATTACACGCCACTATTTAGTTAAAATTTAATTCAAACTAAGACACTCTTAAAACTGCTGAAATCACATTTCCAGAAATTATAATATATAGACGGCCATGTATTCAATTCTTTACGTGACCCTGTATATCATTTTATCTATATTCTACAAATATTTCTTGGTAAATTAAATGCAGTTCAGCGAAAAAAAGCATAACTCATTTAAAAACCACCTTTAAGCAATTTGCGCCCATACCCAGTAATCCTAACGAATACTTTTGTGTAGCCTTGTATAGGAATTATAGCATTTATATACATCTTACATTATGCATAAATATAGTGAATCATAAAAGTGCATATCATAATTAAAAATATATTTCCAGCAATCATCGCTAATGAACAGTACTTCGGATACAATATGGTATCTGAAAGATTTTGTGTGTCCCTGTAAATGCTATATACGTATTAGTCGTATTATACATGAAATAATTTATAGTATGTAAACCTCAGCGACATACATCAATTTCATTATATATGGAATAGATTAACATAATTAAAGTATGCCGCAAACAATTCCCTCCACCTCTATATCATTATGTATTTGAATTCATTTTTTAGTTCTGTAAATGAACAATAACTATTCTTTGCATCGCATAGTCAACAGAATGCATATTTTACTGCACTTCATAAATGCATATAAATTTTATTCTGTTTAAAAGCGTGCGTAAAATCATAAAAAATCATTTGAAACGACTTTTTCCCATAGGCCGTAATGTAACGGAAAACTTTTGGCTGTCCCTGTAAATGAACAAAGCATGCTACAAACTTCATTACAAATAGGTACCGTGCGATGGTAAACGTCAACACCATCCAAAAATTTCAGGGCAATCCGAGTATATTTTCGAGAGTTAGAGTGCACACAGATTGCTAGACGGACAAACGGAGAGACAAACCGAAGTCATAAGCACTTTTCAACTTATGTCCTACATTATGTATCCTGTGTTATATGAACTTTTAAAAAATATATACTAAAGCAGTTTAATCTATAACTTCCTATCAGGCATGAAAAATACTTTATTTCAATGCTTAAATATCTTATTTTACTTTTTAGTGCCAATAATTACCCGAATCATACACGTAGAAAATTAATTTACAATAGAAGAAAATTTAATAACCGATTCAGAATGTCTATAATTAAATGTTTGATTAAAATCACAAACAAAAAAAATGCTTACATACAATTTTAAAAAATAAATATACCAATTTGAAAAACACTAAAAATAATAATTAGTATTTATAATTGTACTGTTAAACAACAGCAAACTACAATAGATAAATTAAATGCATTATTAGATTTAACAATATCTCAAAAATATTTCCATATGGTATAAGGAATTCCTATTATTTTATAATTTTGGCAAATGTTAAATCTGAAAACATTGGTTTGAAGATTTAGGATTTTAAAAGATAATTTAAAATATTATTAGCACTAAAAGAAAATTCTTTCAAATGTTTCACTACTGTAATATATTAAAAATACATTTTCCAAGTATAATGTTAATTTCTAATCTGAAACAGTTTCGTAATCTCATGATAATCGAACATCATATTTAACCCCAAAATAATAATAACTATAAATGTTAGTAATCAAAAAATAGTAAGAAGCCGATAAAATAATTCCAAATCATTGTCGTTCCATACATTTTCAATCTCAAGTAAGAGTAAATTAATGTTTATATTAATTCCAGTATGAATGTAGGCATGAATGTCTCTGCGCAGTTTTTTTTTTTTTTTTTTTTCAAGCGATGGCAGATTAAAATATTTTTCTTTACAGTTATCAAATTGGAAAATATCGCTTCTGACAGTTAAAGATCAGTCTCTTACAAATATAACTATTTAACTCATAATATACAACCAGGAATAAAATATTTAAATTAAATAAAACTTACATGCACGTTCCATTAATATCCGTGTATCCTAAAATGGTCATTTCCTTATCTTAAAGTGTTGTAGACGTGTTGTTCTAAAACAAGTGAACTATTTCCCGCGTATTCTCATATTTATTTTTCTGTGGGCAGACGATTTTCGAGCAGATGGTTTGTTACAGATTGTTTGTTTTTGTATGCAAGAAATATGGAATTTGAACGCGCAGAAATTTTCTGAAAGTATCATTCATTAAAATTTTGTATTTGAAGAAATGTCCAATGTATTTAATCTTTTCTTTTTTTCCGTACCAAATAATTCAAGTTAAAATGTATTGTAAAGTTCCTTTTTTCTAAATAATTATAATAATAATATTCATAATTAGAGTTTATTAGATAAAACATTGTTTAAATTTTTAAAAGGTGTAAAAATAAATTTAATGTAATAACGACAACACCCCCCTCCCTTTTTTTCTATTTTTTTAAAGTAAAGTTTGTTTTGCACAAATTTTGTATATTTCCTTTTTTTTCGGAAAATGCTAATTTTATTTTAAAAGTCTGAAAGAAGTAGAATTTATGACTTGAATACAAATTATAAAAATATTCTAAAGCAAGAAATGCATAGATGACTAAACACTGAAGACACTTTCTACATGCTCATTAAAAGGTGCAGATTTAACTGTAATAGAAAATGTTTAGTTTGAAACCACAGAAGTGTTTCGAATAATTCTGGTCGGTAAAAAAAGAAAGAAAGAGAGAAATTTCCTCCCAGCAAACTAAATATGTAAAGTGTATAAATTTAATATTCGTAATTGTAAATATATTATCCAAATGCTAGATAAAATTGAAATCATGAAAAAGTATACATTCACTGTCTTAGATATCAAATTGATAAAATATAGCCTAAAAATTTAGTTTATTAATACTTGTATCGTGCACTTTATTTATTATGCCCCCCTCCCTTTTAGTGACGGAATTTACCATTTGCTATCCACTAATATATTTTCATTCCTTATGCCGCTGTAACTCGTGGCTGTTTAAAATATTTCTCTTCATTTTCAAAGATTTTTGAAATTCATATTTTTTATCACACTGTGACTTACAATATGCTGGTTTTTTTGTCACATATGTGACGTGATGAGTGACATAACAGTGACGTCACAATTTTTTTTAATTGCCAGAAAAATATAATTTTACAAAAAGTAACATGTTTTGAAGAATTTTCGTAAGTTTTTAAAGTTTTCTAAGAAGTTCACATTTCAGTCACAATGTGACATCACTGAATGGTGGCATTTCGGTCACAGATGTGACGTGACCACAGTGACTTGCAGTGACGTCACAGCGACGTCACCGTGACCATGCATGCTATGAGGGTACTCCCTTTTAAAATTATATTTTTCAAACCAGGATAATATATTGAGATGCATTCATAGAGACATACACATAGCCGGCGTGGAAGCGACAGGTTTCCGAAAATATCTTCCATATCTGGGTTTAAATAAGGAACATTAAAAAAATCGATTGACTAAACTTTTAAAAAATATATGTAAATTATATCCATTTAATATTACCTGCAAACATTTTTATTTATGAAACGGAATTAAAATAAAATTATATACGCAAACAAAAAAGGATATTCACTTTTATCTAAAATACATCTATTATAAAATAAATTCAGTAACTTAGTATATTTTAAACAGCCTGCTACTAAAGAAGAATTTTATTTCTCTTTCTTCTAAGTTTTTTTTTTCAATATTGCATGACATGAAAACAGTTGGAAATATTCCCCTAACTAGTCCTACTTCTTTTTTTGCCAAAAATTACAAAGATAGCATCTGCTTTGTTTGATTATCTTTCCCCTGTACGGCGTCCAGCACAAGCATATCCTGAATTCAAATAATCTTTAACCCTTTCGATGGCGGTGTCCTTAAACAAGGGCACCTAATTTTAATTCCGAAACTGACAAACGGCCCCAAGAATGTTTAATTAAAATTTTCCATTTATAATGTACGTGAAAATAAGAAAGTTCATATTTTCTAATAACTTCGTTTATAAATTCTGGTGTCAGTCCATTATTTCATCAGTTTATAAACAGGATTACTCCTCGCCCGTAAGGGTTAACGAAATATCCTGCTGCCCGCCCATTTCTATCTGTCCCTCCCTCTCCTTTCATTCATACCGTCATCTTCCTAAACATACATCTACACTACTTTCTCCTTTCCCAAAATCACCATTACATTATGAAACCAAGACCTCCGTTCTTTACTAAACAACCCAGCGCGGATTCGAAGACGACATTTCTAATTCCACTAGACTTCTTTCTGTTCTAGCGTATTTCAGAACCTGTTCTAGCGTCCTTCAGAGCCGTTCTGATTGGCTGACCAGATTCAGATAAAATTGCCAGACGTCCGAGCACCGTTTGCACATATTCGGACGTTTGTTTTCAGCTATTTCGTTTCTGATGCTATATAAGTTTGATTAGAATAAATTATTTTTATTTTTAGATGATGAAACTGCTATTTTCTACTTAAAAGTATTCAACAATATCTGTTTAAAACAAACCTCCATCCTTTCCATACTAATTTTTTTTTCCAAACCTTTTAAGATAAAGACTGCTTCATAAATTTTAAATGTTATTTATATTAAAAAATATATAATTTATATAAAAACGCATTGTCACTTATAAAACACTGCAGTTGCAGGGAGAACTTGCATATCTAAACCAAGAAAAAATAAAAAATAAGAAACCTTATTTTGGGGAGGAGTGGGGGAATACCTCTTAACTGTCCCTTGAATTTGTAACTGAATGCTCCTATACCTCCATGAAACATATTTAAAAATTCCATATTCAGTGCTAAAAAAAGAATATTCATGCTTATTATTGACTTATTTATTTTTGTCTTCATTGTTTTAATGTCACCTTACTTTACATTTTACATTTTAGCATATAATGTTAGATTTCTGATGCAAATAAATTATTATAGTTTTGCATTCGCATTAAAGGGCATAACCGGATAAGCATTGGAAACATGCCTTTCAATCAAATTTCCTGATTTTTTTTCTCCAGATGTTGCTACCTATCTGGCAACATATTTCTCATATTATCACCGTATAAATGTTGATACTTTATGAGATAAAGATGTTTTTTTCTAATTTTGTAAAAACTGATTTTCTCAAAAACTACTGCACCGAATTTCAAGCCATTAATTAAGATTATATACGTACCAAAGATGCATTACTGGGAATTTTTGTATAATTTTCTGTTAATAAAAACTCTGTAAAATAGCGATAAAAATATTTACAAAAATAAAAATCATATCTTATGATTATATGAAAATTGCCATTCCCTTGTAAAACATTCCTGATATGTACACCTATATTATATATAAATGCCGAAAGTGTGCGTTTGGTATAACATATAAATATTTACAAAAATATGTGTAAAAGTTAATAAAATTTCTCTAAAGGCGTTATTTGGGGTGGAGCTTTTCAAATTCAACATCAGAAGAATTTTTGGAATAAACACTTACAGAATTGGAACAACTTGCGAATACGCCCGGAGTCCGCCATCTTGTTTCTTTGTAGATCGTTTATAATCACTTTATGCTTAATTTAACAACATAAACAACAACAAACATAAACAACAACAAAAATAAATAACAACAAAAATAAATAAATAATCCAAATAAAGAAATTTAAAATCGGCGATGATCAACAAAGAAACAAGATGGCGGACTCCGGGCGTATTCGCAAGTTGTTCCTTTTTTTTTTTCTACATTCATACACTTATCAAAAGAGAAAATATTACGAGACTGCCGAATATAAGTAAAATGGGAGAAAATATCCTAGAATAAGGGGCGGGGTTTCGTTTGTCTCTATAAGAAACCGTAACTCAGACCTCCTCCTACTACCAATAGATACGAATACCCTCAAAAAACCGGAAAAATATTTTTATATCTACTAGGGAAATTATTATGCTTCCCTCAGGAAAATAGTTCACAGAGCTGTATAGAACTAAATAAAATTCTTTACGAGTTCTATAAAGCAGCCTTTCTAAAGCATATTATTTCTATAGAGCTTCGAAGAGTTCTTTCGAGTACTTTTTCTAAAGAAAATGTTTCTGTAGAATTCTTAGAAGATCCGTAGAATTTTTTTCCTATAGAACAGTTTTTCAGTGGAGTATTATGGACCCTTATAGAACTTCTATCGGCTAATATTCTATATTTTTTGCTGTTTATATATATATATATATATTAAACAAATATTACAAATATTTTCAATTAAAAATGGAAGAAGTCGAAGATTTATTTCGATTTCATTTGAACGGAATCTAATTTTTTAGGGTGTTTTAAGTATCACATTGTAAGAATTTTATTTTTATTTTTTTTAATCTGCAATTGGCTTAACTAATTTGTTACAAAAATTTAGCATTAAATGTAGAACTAATTGAATGAAATATCTTAATATCTGTCCCTTCTCGGGCTTAAACAATGTAGGATTTTTTTGTTCTTCAAATTAAGTTTATGTTTAATATATATATATATATATATATATATATAAACAGCAAAAAATATAGAATCATTAGCCGATAGAAGTTCTATAAGGGTCCATAACACTCCACTGAAAAACTGTTCTATAGGAAAAAAATTCTACGGATCTTCTAAGAATTCTACAGAACATTTTCTTTAGAAAAAGTATTCGAAAGAACTCTTCAAAGCTCTATAGAAATAGTATGCTATAGAAAGGTTGCTTTATAGAACTTGTAAAGAATTTTATTTAGTTCTATACAGCTCTGTGACCTATTTTCCTGAGGGAAGCATAATAATTTCCCTAGTAGATATAAAAATATTTTTCCGGGTTTTTGAGGGTATTCGTATCTATTGGTAGTAGGAGGAGGTCTAAGTTACGGTTTCTTATAGAGACAAACGAAACCCCGCCACTTATTCTAGGATATTTTCTCACATTTTACTTATATTCGGCAGTCTCGTAATATTTTCTCTTTTGATAAGTGTATGAACGTAAAAAAAAAAATCTTGCTCTGTTCAGCGATACGTGGTATTTTTACAGGGTAAAGGAGTTTTTTCTACCGAAAATTAATTTTATCGATAAAATAAAAACCATTGTCTTTGAAATTATAGTAACAAAAATATCCCATCATCCTTTATCGAACAGTAGAATAATTTATCGTACACATAAGACTAGCGTCTAGAGCTCACACTTTTTCAGTTGATTCTCTCATCCCCAGCGTATACCGTTCCACGCATGACACATTTTTTGTTCAGATGTAGATATTGTTGATATTTCAGCGTTTTCCGCATAGCGAATAATGGGAAACAAGATTTTGAAAAACAAGGCACAGGGCTCGCACCGTTCCTAAAATTTTCGCAATTTGCTACCATTATTTTAAATAAAAATTCTTCGTGGTAGATTCCTTTAACATCTGTAATAGAATTATACAACAAAGATTATCGTTTTAATTTAGTGGTAGCAAAGTGCGAAAATTTTAGGAACGCTGCGAGTCCTGCAAGGCACCTTTTCAAGGCCAATATTTATCGAGAATAATAAATAATTATCAGGCCAATACCTGTGTCTTCAGAAATTGTTTTCTACTGCGAATGTCAAAAATCATTCTCAAATAACAGTAATTTAAGAAAACATGGCAAAAAAAGAAAAAAAAATCCACCACCATCTCCTAAAATTCCACCTCCGCAATCGCGCCGTCAAAAAATATGGAATTTCAATGCACTGATTCAACAGACAGTTCAGTAATGATAATAATCTCAAGTACCACTGTTGTGAATGTCGAAAATTAATCTCAAATAAAATTAATATGAAGAAGCACGCCAGAAAATTCCATTCCTAAAGAAATTGTGCCGGGAAAAAATTTGGATTAAAATTTATCGATTATTAAAATCTAAAATTAATTTAAAAGAATGACAAAATTAGTTTAGATGATAATTTGGGTTAACATAATGAAAAAATATTAAATTTAAATTATTAAGCATAAAATTAATAAAAAAAATATTGACATTTATTATTTATTCAAAGTATAAAGTTCCTTTAAAATTATGATAGAAAAATTAAAATTATTAAATCCTTCTATATATAAAAAAAAGTTTTGATTTGGAAATGGACCAATGAAAATCTGCGTAGATCATCCGGGTAAACTCCTACTAGATCGGCATCCATATTTTTTATGACCGGGGGTCTTTCTTCGTTCATATTAAGAAAACTGTTTCATACAAAAATATGAAAATCGGTGGTATTATAGAGACATGTTTGATAAACACGCTGATGCAGACGGTTTTTAAATCGAATAATTATTTTAAGAGATATTTAATGTTAAAGATGGTCAAAATCGTTCCATTAAAAAAGTTTTATAGGCGAAAAACTATACATAGGAATTTAAACATTTTTAGATCATTTTATACATTGGAAGTTCCCGATGTGCAGACTACAATTATCTTTTTAATATGACTTATTTTTTGAGGATTTTTTCCCTTTTAAATTCAAATTATCAGCATTTCGAGAGATATTTTTTACACATTTTAGAAAAGGGCAATTATTTTAAACTGTTCCCAATTTTAAAAACAGCGCAAAGAATAATATTTAATTAAAAAATATATATATATTTACACGTGGCTATTATAAACAGGAAAAAATTTCAAATTAGAAATAAGTGATTACGTGTTAAAAATCAGGAAAATATTGAAAATTACGTTTATCCGTTAAAAGTCACAAATGAAGGAAATTACGTCATATTTAAAAAGGCCAAATAAAAAAAAGTTGACAAAACACTTTAAATTAAAAAATATATTAAAAAATATATACATAATAAAAAAATATATGCATTTACGAAGTGCACTAAAATATGCAGAATATTATAGCATATGCGGTGCAACGAATAGTTACTATACATTTACAGGGCTACACAAAAGAAATCCATTACAAAAGTTATTAGGGGAAATTGTTTGAGGCGTATTTTAATTATACAAATTCATATATAATAAAATTGATATACGTCGGTGAGACTTACTTAATTTATTTCATGTATAATACGAAGTACATAGCGTTTACAAGAAAACATACAAAACATTTCAGACAAGTATTTTCTATCCGAAGTACTGTATATTACTGGTGATGGCAGGGAATGCATTTTTAATTATGATATGCGCTTTTAAGTTTCACTATATTTATGCATACTATATGGTGTGTGTAGATGTTATAGTTCATATACAGGGATACGCAAAAGAATTCGTAAAGGTTACTGAGTATGACCGTAAATTGCTGAAAGGGGGGTTTAAAATGTGTTATGCTGAACTGCATATAGTTTTCTATGAAATGTTTGTAGAAAACAGATAAAATGATATACAGGGCCACGCAAAGATTGGATACATGGCTGCCTATAGACGATAAATTCTGGAAATGCGATTTCAGTAGTTTTAAGAGTGATTTAGTTTAAATTAAAGTTGAGCTAAATAGTGGCGTGTAATGAAGGTACTACGTAAACAACAGGGCTGAACAAAAGTATTCAAGTATGTTTCCATCTGTTAGTATAAATTGCTGAAAGAGAAATTTCAACCTGTTATGCGTTTTCTTGCTAAACTAAATTTTCTATTGTATAGTATATATATCAGCCTACAGATCAAATACAGGGCTCTTCGGAAGAATTGGAATAAATATTTGGCTATGAATGGTAACTGCTGAAATCAGTTTTTTAAATGTTTAGTTAGTTATCTTATTTACCTTATTTCCCTAAATAACGAAGTTTTGTTAAAGCTTTCAGGGAGTATTGGAAAGTGTTTCATCATCTATGCCGTACGCATGATCTTTCTCTCCTGTTTTTAGACATTGTATCTCTTAGCAGCGGCTGATTTCGTCTTAAAAATCTCCAATCAAAGGAAAATGAATGAAAACCCGTTTACAGGGAGACCGTCACTGTTTTTTTTTTAATTATAATTCAATCTTTTTAAGACCGATGAAATTAGCATGCTTTTAGAATCTGCGGTGTCTGAACGGGGGTTGGCGAGCGTAGCTCGTAGGGGGCAGAACCTCCTAGTAATGTAAAAAAAAAAAATGGGCCCATGTTTCTCTCTGGTTTCTCTCACACATATGCAAAGGCATTTTACCATTTGTTTTGACCCTGACGTTAGGCAAACGTTTTTACACTTTAAATTTATAATATCATTAGAATTAGTAAAGAATAAAAAATGAGTGGGCAAATGGGGCAAAAAGTGGGAAGAAAAAATGAAAAAGTTATGATCTCCATAGGCTTTTCTATGTTAAATTAACATTGGAAAGTGACACTGGAAATAAATAAGTATTGCGCTGCCGCGCAATACTTAAATATACGTTTTTGGTCTTTTAAAGCAGAGTTGCCTGTTTGGCCTCCATTTTTATTCCGAAATTCCGAATTCCCACCAGAACATTCTAAAGAAGAATCTTTAGATTAAGTAATCACGAAATGCCTGTCGTAAATTCGTCAGATAATAGTGGTCGTATTATGCTAATTTATTTATACCTATACTAGGGTGCTCTGACCCCTGTAAGCTACGCTCGCCAACCTCCGTTCAGACACCGCAGAATCTAAAAATCAAAAAACATGCTAATCTGATGGGTTTTAAAAATATTAGAGACGATTAAATTATACTGAAAAAAGCTGTGCAGATCTCCCTGTAAACGGGTTTCCATTCAATTCCCTTTGATGGCAAAAATTTAAGGGCGAAGCAGTTGCTGTTAAGACATCCAATCGTTGTTTTCGTTTTTGTTTAAAGAGGATCAGTTAAACATTTGAAAAGCAGCTAAAATAAAATGAATTAAGTATTCAGAGTCTTTGTCTCCCGATATTTTAAAACAATCTCTATAATCCTAGCCTAAATCATGTGACTATCATCAACAGTTCCCGGCGAAACACTTCGTTTTTTATACTGTAGGTGCCATTTTGATACTTTAATGTTATCCAGGCACAGGTGATAAGTCGCCAAATA
Source organism: Maratus speciosus (assembly GCA_963932465.1). Lineage (NCBI taxonomy): Eukaryota > Metazoa > Arthropoda > Arachnida > Araneae > Salticidae > Maratus > Maratus speciosus. Next base: position 145,514,257 of record OZ010798.1, on the reverse strand, counting down.
TTATTCAATCCGCACCATTTCATCTATATTATAATAATTCAAGTCATCAACTGCCATAAACAAATACAGTCTGATCCCTTCGCCGTTTGGAACAGATGTCATATACGCCCCATATTGGCCCGATTTTTTTTCCAACGCTAATTTGGGGGACGCATCAACAGCATAAACAACAACATCCGGCTTACCATATCAAGCAAAATAAAGATACTTTGGCGCCTGTTAAGTACCCGTTGCCTATATGACATTGGCGTCAGAAAAAAATCGCGCCAAAATGGGGCCGTATATGACATCTGTGCCGTAAGAAAAAAAAGCCGGGTGCAAATCTCGCAATATCTTTTTTGCAACTCGCCAGTTAGAATTTTTTTATTCTTCAAGTGGTAAATTAAAACATTGATTTGAAGTTAAAATTAAATGTCATGGTTTGTTACATAATTTAATATTTCGCCAGATGTCATGTACGCACCACATGTTTGGCATGATTTTTCTTTTCTTTTCTTTTTTTTTTTTTTTTTTACGTAAATTTGGCGAAAACCTCGTTTTCGAATACCAGTTACATATGTATTTTTGGTACTACTTAGTAATCCCGTCGACCAAAAATCTATCGCGAACTATAAGATTAAATGCCAATAACGGTTGATCGAAAATGTCATATTCACTTCACTTTTAGCAAGTTACACATGTTTACGTCATCAAATGATTTTTATTTCGACGTTTTATTTTTATATTTATTAATGTTATACTAATTTATTTGTTCTTTCGTTATTTAAAATAAAAATTTTGTCAATCTGTACAATTTGGCGAGTGGTTTGGCGATTTATATAATTTTCGAAATTGGTTGACGGAGTAACTACGTTGTACCGTATTTTTTAATTATTTTCTATTATTTTCAAAAGGAAATAGCAAAAAAATAATTAATAACAATAGAACAAAATAAATTATATAAATTTAAAAACAATAAAAGTAAATAAACATTTATTATTAAATAAACGACAATAGCCATGCCAATCAAAATAATGCCATTTTTGCGCCAATTAGGTACTCCAGTGTGTATATGACATCTGTGCCTAATATTTTTCTTTTCGTTTTGTTTTTTTAAAAAAAGAAAGAAGTGAAAGCCATAAATTTAAATGTTTCATTTTTAACTGAAAGTTTTGTATTAAATAAAATGATAACGAAATACAAAAAAAGCATTGTTCTTAGCATAGATTTAAAGGAAGCCAAACTGGTCGCCAAATTAATTTAAAATAGTAAACTTTTCTGAATTATGAAAAAAAATATATCTGTTATGATTAAAATTTGAGTTGCCATCATTAGAAAAATATATTTAAAATTAGAAAAAAATTAATATTTCGAAAACTAATTCGAATTTAAAAATTCTAATACCAGTTTTGAGATCTGTGGATCAATACGGATTTTTAGTGTTAATTTCATCGCAAAGTATTCCATATTTTAGGAGAAATCGCCGTGAAACATAATCAGTTGTTTAATCAGTCGATTCAAAGAATCGATACACATTTCAGCCGTTTCATATATTCGTTTCATAAATTCGTTTCATTAGGATTTTATATATATAGGATAGATATTAAAATGAAAAGAAAAAATTCCTGCCGGCTCGGGCCTACAAGCGGAGGTAGATTTCGAAGTTAAGTACTAAATTCACCAACAAAACTTAAATCAAGATCTTCACTAAGAATGAGCTCTAGAGAGCTAAACATCTTGTGAAAATTCTAATATACACGAATACATAAACGTATGTATATGGAATAGGTTTTAAAAAATAGCTAAAACAAATTCAGAGAACCTCAAAGTGTTAAAATAAGTTAATATTTCCATTGTCGGGAATTCATCATGTTTTAATACGTTTCTACAAACTCATATGACGTTACATATTCACCTGCTGAGGTCCGTTTTATTTCCAATTCGATGCAATATATATATTTTTTAATTCGTCAAACTATTTATTTCATTTTGAGTTTTCATGCGGAAATCTTGCTCTAGAAAACTTATGACGTAATATTCAATTTGTTTCAGTTATTCAAACTATTTATTTAATTTAATTTTTTACGTAAAACCTTGCAATAGAAAAGCAATTGCTGTGGTGAGAATTTTATTGTTTTTTTTTAATTGTTGGCAACTGCTATAACGAAAAATATTTATTTTTTCCTGTCATTGTTGTGTAAGAGCTGGTTTTATCAGAATCATGTTAAGGCGGTATTTAAAATTTTGAACCCTCCCCATTTCCATTCCCTTGGGCCGATTTTGCCCATTTTCAATCCCCGCCGAGATATTAGCCATCTCAAAGTTGTTGGCGAGTTTGAAGACGATCCGTGCATAATTGCGACTTTTATCGTGCGGACAAAATTTAGTACATACATACATATATATATATACATATATATATATATATAAACTTTTTGGGCTGTTTAATAGCCTCTGCTTATTAACCAGGAGAAGACTCTTTAATTGCCTTCGAGGAGGACTTAAAGGAATCGACTGGGAGCGGAGACTTAATGTCCAATCCGCACCTTCCACCGGTACAGCCTGTTAGTACCCTTGCCTAGTGCATGGGGAACGAACGCGGATGGGCTTCCTCCAACCCGCTTGTCGAGCGTGGAGGAATTTGGCCACTACCCCCCTTATTTTACCATGAATTCACAAAATAAATCACGGCCCTTAATTCCCGGCGGTCTGAATGTTCCTGGTTACGGCAGCGATCAGAAAGACATGAAGACAGAGGGTGCTAAGAATAACCGGGCTCGGCTAGGCTGCCATAAGTTGATGACCTTGGCTACGTATAATGGACGATCCCTATCTTCGGAAAATCGTTTTCAGGAACTTGAAGAAGAATTAGAAAGAATCAACTGGGACATCCTAGGATTATGTGAAGTAAGTAGGAAAGGAGAAGAGAAGATAGATCTTGCCAGCGGACATGTATTATACTACAGAGGCACAGAAGATGGAAGAACAAGCGGTGTAGGATTTCTGATTCATAAAAGGTGGAAGAATCACATCGTAGAATATGATAGTGCATCAGATAGAGTTGCAAGGTTAGTAATACAAGTGTCCAGAAGATACAAGCTGCAAATTACCCAAGTTTATGCACCAACAGTAAGCTATACTGATGAAGAAGTTGAGGATTTCTATGAAGAAGTAGCTTCAATGCATCAAAAGGGAAAATGCTACATAAAATTAATAATGGGATACTGGAATGCTAGAATTGGGGAAAAAGAGAAAGGTGAGTTATCAGTAGGAAATCATGGATATGGGGTGCGAAATGAAAGAGGAAACAGATTGATTGAGTTTGCAGAATGTGAACAGTTGTATATCATGAATTCATTTTTCAAGAAAAAGCCACAAAGAAAATGGACATGGCGTTGTGCAAATGGCTCAACAAGTGAAATCGACTACATCTTAACAAACAAAAAGCATCTTATTCAGGATTGCAGCGTTCTCAATAACTTCAATACAGGAAGTGATCACAGGTTGGTTAGATGCAAACTGCTGTTAAATACTAAAGTGGAAAGAATGAAGCTTTTGCAACACTCAAAGAAATCAATCGATATAATAAATCTCCAGAAACATAAAGAAGAATTCCATTTGGAACTTAAAAACCGTTTCCAAGTACTTCAATCAGCTTTAGAAGAAGAGCAAGATGTTACAGTAGTGAACAAGAAACTAACCAGTACTCTACAAGATATTGCAAAGAAGACAGCCGGCGATGCACAAGTAAAGCAGACAAAGAAAATAACAGAAGAAACAAGAAGATTGATGAAGAAACGCAGAGAATTTAAAATGAATAAAAACGATCCTAAATCAAGAGTTGAATATGCTGAATTATGTAAAACGGTAAGAAAATGTGTTACAGAAGATATCAGAAAATTTAACTCTGATCTTGTCAAGAAAATTCTAGAAGATAACAAAAGTTTAAAATCAGCTAGGCGAAAACTTTGTGTTGGAAGAAAAGGTATTTTTGCACTAAAGAGGGCAGATGGAACAATCACCAAAATCAATAAAGAAATAGTACACATTGTCGAAAAATTCTATAACGACTTATATAAATGTGAAGATCAGAGGGAAATCAACTTATGTGATCCACGAGAAAACTTAACAGAAACCGATGCCATCAGGGCCTGATTACCAACGGGGCGCACTTACACCAATAAATTTTAAAAGAAAAGATCTACTTATCTAAACGCCGTATTCATGTAAAATTTCTGCCATGAATGAGGCAAAATTTTCTGTTTATTTTTAGTGGTAGGAATTTGCCCCGTGGGTAATCAGGCTCTGGATGCCATAATCCCAGTGACGACAGACGAAGTTTTACAAGCCATTAAATTTATGAAAAAAGGTAAATGCCCCGGAGAAGATGGAATTACAATCGACCTTATCAAAGAAGCAGGAGAAGAATTTGCAAAAATGCTATCCTTACTGTTTTCCAAATGTCTCCAGAAGTCAGATGTACCAGAAGATTGGAATAATGCTGTGATGGTGCTACTTTACAAGAAAGGAGAGAAGGAAAACATTAAAAACTACCGTCCAATCAGCTTACTGTCAGTGATTTATAAAATTTTCACCAAAGTTTTAACGACAAGACTTGAATCAGCTCTGGACTCAGCTCAACCTAGAGAACAAGCAGGATTCCGAAGTGGATTCAGCACAATGGATCATATCCAAACGGTAAGGGAACTCATAGAAAAACATAAGGAATATAATTTACCTCTTTGCCTTGCCTTTATTGATTATGAAAAAGCATTTGATTCGGTCTACACATCAACAGTAGTAGAATCTCTGAAGGACATTGGTATAGACAAACCTTACATCAATATTATAAAAAAGATTTACAAGAAAGCAACAGCAACCATCCGCTTGGACAAAGGAAAAGCAAAGATCAAGCTTGGAAGAGGGGTAAGACAAGGAGACACCATTTCGCCTAAGCTTTTTACTGCTGTCTTAGAAAATATTTTCAAGAAGCTGGATTGGGAAAACAAAGGGATTAGAATAAATGGGGAATATTTAAGTCATCTCCGATTCGCTGACGACATTTTAATTTTCAGTAACAGTCCTGAAAAATTGGAAAATATGCTAAAAGATTTGGCAGAAGCTAGCATTAATGTGGGATTAAAAATAAACTTGGAAAAGACTAAGGTGATGTTCAATTCATTTGCATCAAAAAAGAAAATCGTCTACAACAACACTGAAATTAAAGAAGTGCAAAGTTATGTGTACCTTGGGCAAGAAATATCATCTGATAATAGTATCATGAATGAAATCAATAGAAGAATAAAAAATGGATGGAGTGCTTTTGGGAAGAACAATATTATTCTGAAGAGTAGCATGCCCCTGTGTTTGAAAAGAAAGGTATTTAACCAATGTGTTTTGCCTGTGCTAACTTATGGAGCAGAAACATGGACGCTAACAAAACGGATGGTACAAAGATTACAAACAACACAGAGAAGTATGAAAAGATGTATGCTAGGTATAACTAGAAGAGACAGAAAAAGAATAACCTGGATAAGAAGTCAGACGAAAGTTTTTGACATCATTGAAAGAATTAAACGGCTAAAATGGAAATGGGCTGGGCACATCGCAAGAAGACAAGACAATAGATGGAGCACAAGCACCCTACAGTGGTATCCCAGAGATGTAAAACGGCCAAGAAGACGACCTCAAGTAAGATGGAGTGATGAAATCAGAAAAGTAGCCGGTGTAAATTGGATGACTAAAGCACTAGACAGGAAACATTGGAAAAATCTGGGGGAGACCTACATCCAGCAGTGGATTGAAAACGGTTGATGATGATGATGATGAGGATATAAACTTTTTAGGTGGGGTGGTTTTGTGTTTCTGGGGTCCTATAATGAAAAGTTATGAAGGAATTTTTCAAAAGTCGCACCATGGTAACGACTGCAATAGGTAGTATTTCTTACGAAATCTACCTAAAAATGCAGTACAAGAGTTTAATATAACAGTACTCCTTAGATTCAACATGATTATAATTTAATTCTAATAGATTGTGATTCAATTGCGAATATAATAATATATCATTCAAACTACTGATTTAAATTATAGTTAATTAATTTGCTGTTAAATTATATAATCATTTATTAATTTGCTGTTCACTTTATAAAAGCATAGCTGCCAACTTGTACGGATTTTTCTTACCACTAAAATTTAATAGAAATTTTTGACTTATTTAAATGTTAAATTTGCTGGAATTTCGGTGATTCAATTAGCTAAAATTAACTGTAACATTTTAGTGGTATGAAAAATCCGTACAAGTTGGCAGCTATGTAAAAGCATTCATCTAATTTAATGAACTTTATTCACTTTAATAATATTGTAATTTTTATTCCAATATTTTAATCTGAAATATAAAAATATTTAAACAATTATGTTTAAAGTTTAATAAATGATAATTTTTTGATTAAAAAAATTAATGCTACATTAAAATAGAGTTATTTTTATCATCCCGGGTCCGATGCCGTCAGGTTAACGAATTTTGACAGAAATCTGAAATGTATCTTATCGCGATTTACGATTTGAAGCTGTAATTAATAGTGCGGCCACCAACAACAGAATAAATAAGTAAGTAAATAAATAAATAAATTCTATATTTTAACGGACATTTCTTTCCCCTTAAATCTGGTTTTCTAAGTTGCAAGTAGTGTCTGTTTTCTATTTAACACAGTTGAGAATCAGCCTAAATATATATGATTTCTATACGGTTTTAATGATTGGGACTGCAAATTACAAAAGAAACAATGTTGACATAGTGTAATAAGAGTTAAGAAACTGCCAACGGCATGTCAGGCGGAAAGTACTGGTTCATCACCGAAAAAAAAAAAAAAAAAGCAGCATCGAGCGCGATACTTGGAAAAGCGATCAACTAGAAACAGCTGCCTGTTGGCTGGCGAAATTCAAATATTTTTATTATAGAATATTCTTACAGAAACTTTACACTTCTGTAGATATTTTTATAGAAGCTCTATAGACATTTCTATTGAACATGTATTTAATAAATATCTGTTAATATAATGTATAATGTATATAAGGTGAAAAGTATAAAGTTTTTTTTTATGAGGATAGTTGCAATTTTGGAACCGGTTCTGAAATTGAAACTATCCTCATAAAAAAAAAAATATATATATATATATATATTACCTAAATCGAAAAAGTGCAAATACACAATAAAAGATATCGACCTCAGGTACCCTAAAGAAAAAGGGGAAAAAATTGATTTAAAAATATTGAAATACAAGCGAGAAATATTTAAACAATCCTCCCGTAGGACTAACATTAACGTTCGAGTTTCTCTGCGTGACTAGTGCACGCTTTTAACTCAAATGCTTGCGAAACCAATATCGATCTGGAAATATCAAACCTTTGTGTTTGTGATGTCAAATATTATCTTTCTCTAGTTTTACCTGGAATATACACTTTCGAAATGTCTCCAGCTTCATTTGTGAAAAAAGTTATGAGGTTATCAAGTTCTTCATAATAATAACAGATAGTAAAACTTACAAAGAGAAAAAATTTAAACTCGCACCATATATGTTTTAAAGATAAATGTTTTATATTTTTAATGCTCGTCGTATTTACGATGAGGACAGTAAAATCTAAAATAAATGTCTGCCAACGTAGACTTTATTATGAAACAAAACTCCGAAACTGAATGCAACAACTCGTAATGTACCGTAATTGTCAGCTGTTGCTCAAGAGATGTATGTGAAATAAATTTTCTACACAACGAGAAAAGATGGTGTGAAGGGACTTTTTAATAATCTAACTTGAAAGACAATGATTTTTTATTTTACCGATGAAATTAAGGTTCGGAAAGAAAACGTTTTACTTTGTAAGAACCTGAAATCGCCCATGCCATAAGAAGACAAATCGACATCATATAGTCGAATGTAAGGTGTGTGGCAATCTTTTACAATAAGGGGCGTGGTTTCGTTTGGTCCTGTGAAGAGAAGTGATAAATTGTAAAACAAATTAAAGTGTTATGTCCAGTGCTTATTTATTTACTAAATGTTTGATGCAGTTTGCTTACGGGTTTCGAAGGAAAGTGAGACCCGACAAGTATACAGGGTTAGCAAGAAATAAGTAGCCCACTTCAGAGGTCTCTAGAATGCGGTCTATTGATCCAAATTAGATCAGATTTGAACTGCAGATAATTCAAATGATGCGCTTGACATTTATTTAAAAAAAGTACAAAAATTCGCCGATAGGGTGTGCTGTAATACACATATAACATTTAATTCGATTTATAAATAATATTAACTAATTGGATGTGCCAATCCCAAAACTTTCTTCTATTTCATACATCTTAATATTTCAAAAAGTAATTACAGATGTTAATACTGTAATATTATTAGTTCAATACTATACCAACTTTGATTTTCATCTTAAATTTCTCTTTCAGTCAATTAATCGGAATAAAAATGAGTTAATCTCGATCATGATATTTATTAAAATCAATAGCTTTTCGTTATTCTGTTGCACATCAGTTGTTTGCAAATAGACGACTTAGCAGGACCCGTCGCTGCACGAGCCACCGATGGTCAACAGAACTATGAAAAGCCGAGGAAATTATACAAAAATTGCTATCACAGTGCACCTTTCCGGCGGAATATTTCCAAATTCAAGGAGGACTTGCTAGCCATAGCCCCCCCCCCCCCCCAAAAAAAAGGTCAATTATATGGATAACTTTATACACTTTTCGATGGTAAAATGAAGAAAATGGCACAAAAATCGCTATTAGAGGAACCCCTTCCGGCAGAATGTTTTCAAATTCAAGGAGATTCTGCTGGCCACAGCCAAACACATGTACAAAAAATTCAATAAAAATGGTTCAATTCTATGCATAACTTCAAACACTAATTGGTGATACAATAATGAAAATCGCACAAACATCGCTATTATAACGCCCCTTCCGGCAGAATTTTTTCAAATTCGGGGAGGACCTGCTGGCTATAGCCAAAAATATGCACAAAAGCTTTGGTTCAATTCTATGCATAACTTCATACACTTTTTGATGGTAAAATAACGGAAATGGCACAGACATCTCTATTACAGAGCCCCCTTCCAGCAGATTTTTTTTCCAATTCAGGGAGAACCTACTGGCTACAGCCAAAAACATACACAAAAAAGTGATTCAGTTCTATGCATAACTTCTTCACTTTTCGATGGTACAATGGCGACACACAGACAGACATTTTGTATAAACATGTTTTTTGGCCTCTCTGTCTCCTAAAACGTGTAAATCCGTCGAAAACCGGAAGTCGAAAAAAATTTCGATTACAATACTTTCTTCTATTGAAGATAGAAGAAAGTAAAAAGTGAAAGTGGTCAATAAAAATGCAAAATCTGCCATTTTTCGTTCAGTGGAATACGCCATATCCAATACTCGGAAAACAACTGGCACACTCACACTGCCATGCGGAGACTGATTGCTGGCTTTAAGGACCGCGGTAGCCGCATGTTCGATGCTAGAACACTGGATTTACTTTCTTCTTCTACCTTGAAGAATGCTAAATTGTTCAGTTATTTCAAATTTCTTTATCATCAGGGCAAATGGAGACATTGGGCCTTCAACTCTTTGTATCTGCTTCATACGGCGGAATTCTTTTACAGCTACAACGGAGTTCTCTTGGTTCTGGTAAAACAATTTTACAAGTAGCTCTTTTTCTTGCAATGTAGGTATGACGTGCAGAGAAGTAACTAATGCTCGTTCAGAATCCTCTTTCTTTTTTAAATAAAGAATAATACTAGTGGACATGCGGTGTAACACAAATGATGTTTCACATTTTCAATATTTGCAAATAAATACCATTGGTGTTACACGCCATCATTGGGGAATTTTCATAATAAAGCTTTTTATTTAATAAATGTCAAGCGCATCATTTGAATTATCTGTATTTCAAACTTGATTTCATTTTGACCAATAGAACAGATTCTAGAGCCCTCTGAAGTTGGAAACTTATTTCTTACAGTCCCCGCATGGTAGTGCGAGTGTGCCAGTTGTTTCTCGAGTATTGGATATGCCATATTCCACTGTATGTTCTCATCTATTCATACAAATTAAAATTTTAATTTTCCGTTTAAGTTTATTTAAACTTTAGGTATTCGATAAATATTAGAAAATTTCCTCTCCCCCCCCCCTCCCTCAAACCATTCATCAAAAGAGGAGAAAGGGTAGGATTTGACCTTTGACATCAAATTGGTCGGGAGATTATCTGTCACAATCAAATAAGTGGAGAAAGTCCGAGCATGTATAAGCTGTGAATTGACCATCCTTCTAACTGTTATCAATATCGGCGTCTTTTCTTATGGTCACGAGGTGTTTTTGATCTTTAATGATTTTAAAGGGAAAGGGACTGATGTCCTGCAAAACAGGAACCTTTACTTCAAGTAGAGCTGAGCTCCTTATCTCCTGACCCATTGTTGATTCCCCTCATTCTTTTGTGAATAAACCGCAGAAGGGTCCAGAACAAAAGATTTTCATGAAAACTGTAGAAAGATGGCAAAAGAAGCGTGTATATGTAGTCTTAGTGTTGTAAATTTTTTTGGTCTGCGGATTATATTTAAGAAGAAAAAGAGATACTAGTATTTTGAAAACTGATAAAATGAATTCTGTTATAAAATAAATAAATAAAAAACACTAGAAAACAGGAATTCTGCTTTTTCAGAATTTAGTGTTGCCCCCGAAGAAAAAAGAGTATGTGTATATATAAATATGTAGTACAAAACATATTTCAATTTAAAGACTTAAAGCACACACTTTTATTTTATGTGAAATGACGTCATTCGCATCCGCTTGAGAATTCCACATTTACGATCCACTCTTAAACATCTACAGTAAAGTATGCATAGGATGTCACTATCGCGAAATAATACACAAATGCAGCAAAAAGATGTCGTCATTAAAGCAACTCGACCAAAAAAAGGCTATCTAATGATTCATAGCCCTTCATTTGTTTGTAACATTAATATAGACGATTTCAGTCGTGACGTCAGTCATGACGTTTTGGTTGGAAACTGACTCCAAACAAACGGTTACTATGTTGTATTTTCTATTTTTTCTTTTTTCTTGTGTATGTTGCAGCTATATCTTATATCTATATCTCACATCTAAGTGTTTCAATACTTGATATGTACTGGTAACATTTTCCACAATTAATATTTATAATGAAATGACGCATAGCAACCGTTTTTTTTTTTTTTTGGAGTCAGTTTCCAACGAAAACGTCAGGACTGACGTCACACTGAAAGTGTCGATAGATACTTAAAATTAAATATAGTTTATAATAGCTCAACAGAAATTATTCGTTTATATTTTTTCAAAATAGCACGTATTTGAATTACATTTTCTTTCGATTATTATGAGAAAATGGCAGCAAAAAGATATAATTGCTATTTTTCAACTATTTTCCCTTTACTTTCTACAGAAATGGAGTACTTGAATTGCCAAAATTAAACAAACGGTGCTAAAAACTACAAAAAAAATTAATATTTCAAAAATAAATGGCGGTACAGTTTTCAAACAAATTGCATTTAAAAGTACTTTTTTCCCCCAATACGACGGTATAAAAATGGAAAATGTGCGACGCTTAGAAATTAAAAAAATTGCAATGATAGATACACTTTGTTTATTGCTGGCTTCTGTAAGGTAACGTTATTTTTTGGAGACGACGCAAAATAAGCTGGGAGAAAGAAATAGCAAACCGTACCGGGGGCTAATAAGACAAATAAATATATAAACAACAAAAAGTCATTTGAAATCTATAAATCTAATGTTGCGACAAAATCAATTCAAAGAATCAGTTGAAATACTAGTTTTCGGATAAACTTTAATGAGCAATTAACAACCAGTTGAAAAAAAAATGTACCGTAATTTTGGATATGTTTTAATAATACAGGGGTCGCATTCTATAGGGAAACTTTTATTGTTCCTGCCACTACTTTGAACAAATGGACAAATAAATATATAAAGAACAAAAAGTCATTTGAAATCTATAAATCTAATGTTGCGACAAAATCAATTCAAAGAATCAGTTGAAATACTAGTTGTCGGATAAACTTTAATGAGCAATTAACAACCAGTTGAAAAAAAAATGTACCGTAATTTTGGATATGTTTTAATAATACAGGGGTCGCATTCTATAGGGAAACTTTTATTGTTCCTACCACTACTTTGAAAATAATATTTTCATCCCACTTTTCCCGTGAAATATATTAAATAAAATGATGATAAAAGTAACTCATTGAGGTGTCTGGTAGGAGCAATAAAAATTATTCTATATAATGCGACTCCAGTATATATATACAGTAGAACTTCTTTTATCCCAAACTCCTTTAACCGAAACTCTCGGTTAACCGAAATCCCTTTTTAAAGGGTTTTTTTTTTTTTTTTTTTTTTTTTTTTTTTTTTACAATCACATTCCTCGTGTGCAAAATCCATTTTGAAAGCCTTTTTTATTTTTTTACTATCACATTCCTTGTGTGCAAAATCCATTTTGAAAGTCTTTTTTTTTTTAACTGTCATATTCCTTATGTGCAAGCGGTCCTTTCCGAACTACGAGTACATATAAATATTTTCGGTCCACTTTCTTAGAGTTCCATTTAATTTAACTTGAGCTCCCTTAAGCTGCGTAATGGAGCAAAGAAAACGAACTATTTAGCAATTCAGAAGCTTTTAAATGTTTTGCAAAAGGTTTCGCATGGCTGGAGCATCAGAAAGACTGTGATACTGGTGAACTAATAACATTTAAAAACTCCGTGATAGAGCTTCAAAGCAAAGAGAATCAAAACTACGACAAACAAAACATTTTTTCAAACCCTTGTTGATTGTATGTAAAAGGTACTTAATTTCAAAATTAAAATTCAGGCAATTTATTCTTGTTTCTATTTTGCTATTGCTTCATTTTTATTAAGCACTTGTCACCATAATAATAAATATTGCATATATTTCTCCTTAATCTTAAAATTGAAGCATTCTCGATTATTCAAAAATTTCGATTTTCCGAAAGATGGTCGGTCGCAATTACTTCGGATGATCAAAGTTCTACTGTACATATATATATATTACCAACAACTCCAAAATCCCAATAAAATATCAAATTTCAACAAGACCAATAAAGTTGGGGAATAGGTTGAAATGTCTCATATTGAAAGACGATTATGTAACTAAAAATTAACTTAAAATAGGTTTTATAAAAACAGGGATATGAAGCTATGAGTTTTCATATTAATTTTTACCATTCTACAAACATTTCATGATTCGATAATAATTTGAAAAGTGCAACAGTATACATCAATTGTCTTACGGTATTTCCCGAATTATGATATACCATGATTATCATGTTCCCGCCGGCGCTCCAATTCATGTTTTGCTTCATCTTGGCGACGTGTACTTTCGCTTATTCAGACACTATATGCAGGGCCTGATTAATGCACGGGCATCCGTGGCCTCGGCCCTGGGCCCACCAATTTCAGGGGCCCACCAATTTGTGTGTATTTTCTCACAATTTAAGTTTTTCCACTGTTTGCATTTTATAATTTTGGTCCCTGACGTAAAACAAAGTTTTACTGTAATAAAAAACCTGCATATTTAATTTTTCTGTAAAAGTCCTTTTTATTTTGAGAGTACCTATAATTTTCAAAACTTGCCGTATCCAGAAAAATCAAATTTGGGGAAAATGCCAAAAACTACATTCTGTGTCTATTGGTTTCAATATAAACGAGGATTTTACAATGTTAGGATTATAGTTTAAAATAATTACTAGATTGTTAGGGAAAACACATTTTTTATGATTTTGGGTAAGGCGAGTTTTGAAAAAGACGTTCTCATTTATTCTGCAACATAAACTGTGGATCATAGATGTTTGTGAATTAATTGAGGGTCACTCTGAAATTTTTGAGATACAACTAGGTTTTTAAAGTTATACATACAAAATTTTAGGTGTATTCAAAGTAGTCTCCTCCAGCATCAATGCACTTTTGTAGACGAATTTTCCGCAGATTAAATGCCTCAAGCCATTCATTTCTTGGAATAGATGAAAAAATGCATTTAAACCCACATCAATCTCTTCTTCTGAATGAAAACGACGTCCACGTAAGTTTTTTTTTTTTAGATTAAAGAATAACCAAAAGTCACATATAGGTAGATCAGGTGAATGCGTCGGATGTTCTATCACTTTAATTCGTTTTTGTTTAAGAAACTCAACTGTTAATCCGGCTGTATGTGAAGATGCATTGTCATGGTGAAGCATTAGTCCCCTAACATTCACTTCTTGTAGAATTTCTGGAAGACATTTAGTAGTATACCAGTTTGCTGTTACTGTCTTCTGTCCTTCCAACTTGATGGCTGTGACCAATCCCGTACTTCTGAAGAAAACGGCATACATCACTTTTTTCAGTGCGCGTTGTCTTTTCACCAATGTCGGCGTGGGATCATTTTCAAAGACCAATACTTTGCTTTCTTGACGTATTGGAACGTCAAAAAACGGTATGTACGTTTCATCACCCGTTACAATTTGAGAAATGATGCGGTGGCCACCATCATTTAGCAATTTAAGATTTACTTTACTGATTCTGACACGCTCCTCTTTCTGGTGCTCAGTTAGATTATGGGGAACCCAAAGGCAAACTATTTTTTTCATATGCAATTCTTCATGAATTATTTTGTGTATGGCTGCGGATCCAATGCTAAGTTCCTTCTGTATCATTTGATAGGTACAGCGGTTATCATACATTAACATTTTTTGTATGGCATACACATTATCCGGGATTACTGCCGACGGCGGCCTTCCTGTGTGTTCTTCATCCTGGAGAAAATTGTGACCTCTGCTAAATTCTTTAAACCATCTGAATACAGTAGCACGAGCTAGAGATTCGTCACCAAATGCTAATTTCAACCGTTGAACGCATTCTTCTTGGTTTAATCCTGCTTTAACATCGTAGAAAATCATAGCGCGAAAATGTTCTCGCGTCAACTCCATTTTCTCTTCTGTTTAAAATTTATTCTACGCTAAACAAATTGAAGTAAGTCAGTAAAAAATCGCCTGCTGTGTTAA